>OY755048.1:14100070-15300070 GCA_963576565.1 Aspidapion aeneum | reverse complement strand
TCTATATTTGACAAAAATTCTTAGATGCTTGTGTCAAAACGGCTGGTTAGGACTGCACTGTACGAGAAAATCCGCAGACTGCAATACAGGCGGTGTCGAGTTATGTGGCCATGGGACTTGCATACCGCAAAACACCCCCGCTGGATACAAGTGCATTTGCGACCAAGGATGGACCACAGACGGTATGTGATTGTTTTTCAGCCATTATGTTTTCGTTATTATTTTAAATTTTCACAATTTTAGGTACTCACTTAGCTTGCACTGTAGATGTTGACGAGTGCAAACAGAACCACCCTCCTTGCTCCACCAACCCTTTGGTGTCTTGTATAAACGTACCTGGTAGTTTTTATTGTCAGCAATGCCCTCCAGGTAAGTCAAAATTCAGATTTAGCCATCAAAAACCCTCTAATTTTTCCTTCCAGAAAACTACAAATTAGTGTTGCCGCGAGACGAGAGAAGGCCTTCTCTCTTCTCGTCATGCGAAATAAAACGGGTCTCTCGTCATCGCTCGAGAGAGCCTTTCTCTCGTCTAGTTTCTAGTGTCTCGTGATTTATATCAGCTATAAAAAGTTTTTGAGACACCCTGTGTAAAAGTGTTTTTTAAGGTAAATCTTATTATTTATGTTATTTACTTTTTTCCAAAATAAAGTGTTAAGTCCATTCTCTGTATATGCATACATACAATATATAAAGAAGTAAATACAATACATGTACTAAAATACCTCGTTGATGCCGATGAAATAAAAGCTGTGGAAAAGTTTTGCATCGCTTTATTTATTTAAAACTGTACCTAAAAGTGTTCGTTGATAAAAGATTATTTTGTGTTTTGCTAATAATATAAATCCTTAAAAATAAATCAATAAATCTATTATTTAAAATACTTCGGTCTTGAAGATCTCTATGTGTTTTTCTCAAAACTAACCAAAACTTTTTTTAAAAATAACTTTCTTTTAATACTAATTTTTCATAATTTTTCAGGGAAAAATACGTTTTTGCAAGAATCTTCTATGTTTTTTTGAAATAAACGCACAATACAGAGACCTTTAAACTTTTTTTAACCAGCAGATTTTTCATCTGAATTTTCCATATTTTTCAAAATAAAAAACAAACTAATTTCCGCAAGAAAATTATTTGATTTTCAGAATTTTAGCTCTTAATTTAAAGAATCGTCCAAAAACATTTTTTTTTAAATCAACAAATTTCTAAATAAGAAAATTTCACCCCAAAAGCTAGAAAAGAAAATAAAAATTTTCCGCTTATGAATAATTTCCGGAAACAAAAATGTTCAGTACGTTAATAAGCATCAACAGTAACAGTACAATTTAATTACACTTTTGGATTTTCTCCATCTGATTTCAAGTAAACGAAAGGTAAGCCACAGTACATGTTATCAAGGACGGAATATATGACAATTTTTGCATACATCAGCTTAACTCTATAATAGATCAATACGAACAGATAGTAAATCATAAAAATTTATAAAACCAACCTTTTTTGCTCGAGAGAACCGAGAATCTCTCAACGAGAGAGGGTCTTTCTTTCGTCTCGTCTTTCATTCAAGAGAAAACATCTCTCTCGTCTCGTCGAGAGAGGGCGAGACGAGACTTGAGGCTCTTTATAGTTTTGTAAAATTTTAGGTTACACAGGGAATGGCTACTATTGTGCGGACATTAACGAATGCGAACTAGCTTTCAACGGAGGCTGCAGCATGAACCCCAAAGTAGAATGTATTAACACTTTGGGTTCCAGCAAGTGTGCCCCCTGCCCCCCTGGTTACCAAGGTGACGGCAAGACTTGTATCTATCAAGGCATTTGTAACGTCAACAATGGAGGGTGTCATATGCTTGCCAAATGTCAGGATAATCCCCGTATCGGGGAGAATTTCGTTCAGTGTATTTGTCCACCTGGCCATGTGGGAAATGGTATAGGTAAGATATTTATAATGATAAGAAAAATTAATAATAACAATGAACAACTTGACAGGAATAAACTTACACAAAATAAACTATATACAAAGAAAGGCTAACCCAAAATTTGGGATGCGAAAATGAAAATATAGATGAAATAAATGATACGCTGACAAGAGCCATGACCAAAGTAGGAAAAGATATCGCACAAAAAGATAAAAAAAGAGACAAAATTGTATATCAGAAGAAATAGACTGATGGAAAAAAGGCGGACCCTCGAGAGAGAAGGACAAAGAACATCTATAGAATACACAGAAATAAATAAAATTATAAGACAAATGATAAAAGAAAATAAAAGAAAGAGCCACGAAATTAAAGTTAAGACAATTATAGAAAATAACAGAAATATGAAATGTCTAAGGCCGACTCTAGGTAGATATGAAATAATTAAAAGAAAGGATATTAACGGCATAGAAACTAACGTTAAAGCGGATATCATACATATCACACAACTATTCTATATAGAATTATACTAAACAAAAAGGGAACCATCACGAGAGACCATGAAGAAACTCCAAACAAAAATAAAGAACATATACTCAGAGCTACAACCTGAAATAAGCAAAGCGAAAATAAAGAGAGCATTAAAGAAAATGAAAAATAACATATCACCTGGAAAAGACGGAGTAACGGCAGAAATGCTCAAGTACGGTAGTAAAGCTGTAGTTAATACCCTCCATATTCTCCTGAATAAAATACTAAAAGAATAAATATTCCCAAACAACTGGAAATAATCCATACCAATTATTTTACACAAGTAAGGCGATAGAGCAGAGCTAAAAAACTATCGACCTATAACACTCCTCAATGTAATTTATAAGCTTTTCACGAAAATATTAACAGATCCACTAACCACAAAATTTGATGGATATCAATCAAAGGAACAAACAGGCTTTAGAAAAGGTTTCAGTACAGTTGACCACTTATTAACCATGAAAATCCTAATAGAACGAGCGAACGAATATAACATTCCACTATATATTGCGTTTATAGACTTCGAAAAAGCTTTCGATAGCATTGAGTACTTGGCAGTAGAAGCATCACAGATATACAGACTTAATAGCCAATATATATAGCGGAGCAACAACATCAATCAAAATCCACGAAGGAACCAAGCCAATCCTCATAAGAAGAGGTGTCAGCAAGGGTGACACAATATCCCCTAAACTATTTAACCAGGCACTAGAAGATGTTTTTAAAAGCTTAGATTGGGAAGAAATAGGCATCACAGTAAACGGAAAATTCTTGAACCACCTAAGATATGCTGACGATATCGCCTTAATAACAGACAAGAAAGAAGAACTAATAAAAATGCTGGATACAGCAGCTAACAATATAGGCTTAAGTATGAACTACACTAACAGTAGAATCATAACAAACACAGATGAAGATATTACGGTCAGAATAAATCAAAAGAAAACAGAACAAGTAGAGGAATATATACATATATATATATATATATATATATATATATATATATATATATATATATATATATATATATATATATATATATGTATATATATATATACCTGGGATAAATTATTAAACTAAAAAAAGAAAACGAAACAGTTGAAATCAAGAGACGAGTAAGATTGGCCTGGGCAGCATTCGGTAAATTAAGCTACATATTAAGAAATAAAAAATATCCCCAGTACCTCAAAATGAAAGTGTACCTTCCTGTACTTACCTATGGATCCCAGACCTGGACACTTAAATCAAACATGGATCAGGTAACAACAGTCCAAAGATCAATGGAAAGACAAGTGTTACATCTAACGCTAACAGATAGAAAAAGGAATGAATGGATAAAAAATAAAACAATAGTAAGGGATGTCAGAGAAGAAGTAGCAAAATTAAAATGGAAATTTATATATTTATCGGTTTCACAACGTTCTACGTCTGCCGATACCCAATCTCCACTCGTTTCTGTTTGCCCATAATTCATCATCTAGGCCTCTTATTCTTATTTCACTATCTATTCCTTCTCTCCAGCTTCTCCTCGGCCTTCCTCGTTTTCTTCGGCCAGTTGGTTTCCATTGTAATATTTGTTTAGGTAGTCTTCCATCATCCATTCTTTGTACATGTCCGTACCACACCAGTTGTTTTGTTCTTATATCATCCACTAGAGTACGTTCACCCACTGTCATAATTTCTCTTATTCTTTGATTGGTAACTCTTTCTCTTTTTGATTTCCCTGCTGCTCTTCTCCAATAGTCCATCTCCGTAGTGGAAAGCATTTTTTCTGTTCTATCTTTGATTGGCCATACTTCTGAGCCGTATGTAATAATACTTTTAACAATGGTGTTATATATAAGCTTTTTGTTATGTTTTGATATACTCTGGTCCCAAATTATTCCATTTAATAAAGTTATTGCTTTTCTTCCTTGTACGTTTCTATCTTTTATAGCTTTGTCTAGTATTCCGTCAGCTGTAATTTTTAGACCCAAGTATTTATACTCATCACAGGACTGAATTCGCTGCCCAGTATTTAAGATTAGATCCTGTTTCGTTCCACCAATACACATATACTCTGTCTTATTGATATTAACCTCTAGTCCCCACTTATTGTACTCTTCTATTAGTTTTCGTGTCATATATTCGAGGTCGTCATAATCCTGAGCCACCACTATCTGATCATCGGCGAAACATAAAGTATACAAGGTGGTTTCATCCAACGGAATTCCCATGTTTTGGCATTTTCTCTTCCAGACTTTAAGGACCTGTTCCAAATATATCTTGAAGAGCGTAGGCGAGATACAGCAACCTTGTTTAAGACCTTTATTTACTTGAAAGCCTTTGGTTAGTTTTGCTTTTATTTTAACTTTTGCCTTACTATTGCGGTATAACTCTTTGATGGCCTTAATTAGTTGAACGCTTATGTTTGTCTTTTCCAACGCTTTCCAAAGTAGATTTAGTGGTATACTATCATATGCCTTCTGCAAATCTACGTAAAGCAGATGGAGCTCTTGTCCGTATGCCATTTTCTTTTCAATAACTTGGGTTATACAAAAGAGATGATCTGAAGTCGATCTACCCGCCCTGAAACCAGCTTGTTCTTCTGCCTCCATATCTTTATATTCGCTCTCCACTTTATTTCTTATTATTTTGCCATATATTCTGCTTAGCGTACTAGTTACAGATATACCTCTATAATTGTCACATATATCTTTCCTTCCTTTTTTGTGTATTGTGGATATATATGACGTTTTCCACTCAGTTGGTACTACAGCTCCATTTAAATATCTTTGGAAAAGATTCCGTAATCTCCAAAACAATTCTTCAGTGCCATATTTAATAAGTTCAGCTGGGATATTTCCGGGTCCGGCAGATTTACCGCTTTTTAATATTTTGCACACGTTTTTGACCTCAGATATTGTGAGGGGTACTGGAGATCCCATCGTTCTAAAATGGAAATTTGCCGGTCATAATATCAGAAAGACGATCGATGGAACAAATGTATTGTAAACTGGAGACCTTGGGAAAATAAAAGAAGTAGGGGAAGACCTCAAATGAGATGAGCGGACGATTTGAAGAAACACGCGGGAACTAGATGGATGAACACGGCGGTTCACACAGACAGAGAAGAGTGGAAGATATTTGAGGAGGCCTATGTCCAAAGATGGATTGAAGAAGGCTAAATAGATAGATAGATAGAAGATATATATCGTGCAAGATTTGTCTGAATGTCCCTTTGATTTAGTTTACGATATCTTGATTGACATCGATTTCAACACAATATCCTTATTTTCCTTAATGATTCTTTCAGTTCTTGCAGTCACAGGTCAACCAAGACGTTTATCAGCTTGGACTTCCTTCCTATCTTCAAAAAACTTGTACATGTAACATAACAGTATCACAAAACATCTTTCAAATTTCTAGTAGACATTCTGTGATATTGTTTCCATCACAAGAAATGTCAAGGTAAATGTAAGGTCTATAATTTTAATTATTTTAAGGTATAAACGGCTGCACCGCCAACCCGTCATATCAAGCTTCTTGCGATCCGAATCCGTGCCTACGTGGCAATTGTGTGGTAATAAGAAATTCCTTCAAATGCGTTTGTCCAGCGGGATACTACGGTTTTCACTGCGAACGACACGGAAACCCGTGCGACTCGAACCCGTGTCTTAATGGCGGAACTTGCCAGAACCTTACCGGTGGCTACTTCAAATGTACTTGCAAGAGAGGTTATCTAGCTCCAAATTGCGCAGAGGAAGCAGAAGGTAAGTTTATTAATATTTTATCTTCAATCGTAGTTACTAAACTAATCGAATGTTGGCTAGTATCTCACAGTCATTAGAGAATAGCGAAATAGTACGGTACGAAAAGGGTCACCAAAGAACCTTAAAAACTAACTAACGCCTGACATCTACAGGTTCTTTTCGAGGACATTAAGGACTTTTTTAACGTGCTTGGAAGCGCAAACAAAATAAACTCGGAACATGAGGCTGCAGACCAAATGGCAAAGGGCAGTTCAACAAGAGAATTGGGAAAATTCTATGACATACTAAGCAGGAAATACGCATAATGGTAGGGCGTTATACGGGACACTGCCGACTAAGAATACCATTGTAGAGAATGAGTATAACGGAAGAGACTGACTGCAGATGACGAAACGATCAGGCTCGTACTGCGTCAGTGCCGGGCGATAGAATTTGGCATACCTCAGATCATTAAGCCAATTTGGTGATTTATTATGTCCAGCTCCTTGGACATACAGTCTAAATAGTGCTTAACAATGCTGGTTGATAATAAATAATGTTTTCTTCTAGCCTGTGGGGGTACGATAACGGAATTAACTGGTACCCTCAAGTACCCTCCGAGTGATTTCTTTTCAAGAGAAGGGGCTAGTTGCGCATGGATCATTTCTACCAGCAAAGATAAGATTTTGAACATCACTTTTAAGAAATTTGAAATTGAGGATGAAGAACCGTGTAGCTCTGATTTCTTACAGGTAGGTATTGCAGGACTTTGATAAACCAGGTTAAAGTAGGTTTTAAACATTTGGGGAATGGTTGGAAAACTATTGGAATGACCGCTCCAAGTTATTAGGGTATATTGAGGTGAACTTTTATGGATGGATAATGGTTTTGTACAGTTTTTAATGTGAAAAAGGAATAAGATTTTAAGCAGTTTAAAAAACAGTAAAAAAAATTAAATAAATAGTAAAACTCTGAATATTATATATATTATATACATATTCTCCGCCAAAATCACCCTTGAGCTTCGCTTTTATACGATTTTCTCGAAAACTAATAAGTTTTTTTGAAAAAAGTGAAGAGAAGAAAAATACGCAAAATGATTCGGTCTATAATTTAAAATTATGAAAAAAATCTAACCTAACATTTTAAAAAATATATGTTAAAAACATGTTTTTTTTTTATTTTATTTTTTTCCTACCCTGTACTTAACTTGTTTTAAAATTTTAATACTTTATACCAATAAGCTTGATCCCCACTTGTACAAAACACCATGTACTTAAATTAAGTTTTTGTTTCTTAAAAGTTAAACAACTTTAAGTAAGGCTTAGGCCAATGGTCAATAATATCCGGACCGCCAATGGGACATAGAATATACCGTACATCCAGTTCAATACCGTCATAAGTGTAAATTATATAATTTTGGGTAGAAGCAAATAAAACAATGATGTTATTTAGTAAGTCGCATAATTTCATAGGGCCATATCTGCAAATATGGATATTTTGAAACTTAAACACTTGTGGCTTTATTTTGCTGCAAAGTAACGTTAGCACTAAAATACCGCCATAAAATTAAAAATTTACAGTTATGGCAGTATTGAACTGGATGTACGATACAATATACAATTAGGCACTGTATGAGAAAAAAAGGCGTACATAAAAAAAGTTCAACTTCTGGTTAGAAACAGCTTTAAAATATGCGAAAATGTGCACACTTATATTATATTTAAAATTCCAGCCAAACTGCTATTGATAGCAAGAATATTGTTTCACTAAACTTTAATGGGACAAAGAGGTTTAAACAAAATAAATGTAACCTACGGCTGGTTTTTTAAGAGTTTAAAATTATAAACATGAGTACATAAAGTTTTACCGAATAGTCGTTGTATCATGATTTTTCTCCAAATATATATGTATACTAAAAGCTTTAGTTTCTACGATATCTACAAAAAATAATATATCCATGTATATTTAGCCTGGGTTTTGACAGCCTTGGCGAAAAATCTTGACATAAAAAACTGAAAATTTCATATTAATACGAGTATTTGTTAAAACGTTATGTAAGTACATCTGTTTATAATTTTCAACCCTTAATAAACTACCCTTATGATAGAAATCATTGCCCTTATGTTCCATTTATTTTGTCTAAACCCCTTTGTCACATTTAAGTTTACTTAAACACTATATTTTTTAAAATTTTATAAAAATTGCTTTAATATCTGTTAAGCTGGAATTTTCATTAACATAAAAGTGTGCGCATTTGCGCATATTTCAACACTGCTTCTAACCAGAAGTTTATTTATTATTTTTAATATTAGACTTTTTTGTGTCGTACAGTTCGTAATTGTATAAAAATTAAATTTTCAAAATCCCAATGGTGGTGCGGCTAGTATTAACTACTTTCTAACCTTTACTTACAGTTGTTTCACTTTAAAAAAACAAAAACTAAATTTTAGTAAATGGTGTTTGAAACAAGTGCGAATCAAGCTTAATATTATAAAGTATTAACATTTTAAAACAAGTTACCTACAGAGTGGAATTTTTTTTAATCATTTATTTATTCATTTATTCGATTTGGTTGGCCTATGGATCGAAGGCCAACTAGCCACAGTCTGCAACTTGATGCTCTGATTTCTGATTATAAACAATCACAACACACTCACATTCATACACATATAGACCCCCATGGTAGGCAATTTTCTTTTTCTCATAGATGATTTAATTTTGCCTGATGCTCTTTGTCGAACACAGTGCTAGCGCCATCTACGCTCTTAACACGGGACCACCGGCTTAACGTGACTTCCGAACCACGGTCTTGTATTCATCATCAACTTTGCCTACTTCGTTGATGCCCAAACTTCGCCCAAGACAGGCTTTACCTCTACTTCCGGTAAATCTGTATTCACAAACGGAGAGTAGGTTCGAGTTTGTAGTGGCAGGCATGGGATTCGAACCACACACCCTCTGGCAATCGAACACTTCGCCCACTGAAAAAAAAATTCTTAAATATATTTTAAAAAATGTTAGGTTAGGTTTTTTTAACCTTATATTTTTATTATAGACCGAGATTTTGCGCATTTTTTCACCTTGACTTTTTTTTTAAAAAGTTATTAGTTTTCGAGAAAATCACAAAAAAACTGATTTTTTTAGAACATATGGGGCTTTATATCTAGCGAAGCTCAAGGAGGATTTTGGCGGAGAATATGTGTGGATGTGTCAGCTTGCACCTGTTTTTTTCCAGGTGAATACTGATATGACTGAGCTATAAAAATAACCGGTTCTTAAAAAAATTTTTGGCATTTTTGGGTTTAAAATCAAAATAAAACGTAAAAATAAATATTTTTTCAACCAATTTTCGTAAAAAATGTGGAAGATAAAAATAAAAAAAAAACGGTTTGCCCGATTTTTTTCGGAAAATTTTAAGTTAAGTAAATAATGCTTTATTCAACAGTTTTAGATTTCTTTATTTTCCAGGTATAACTTTTGTAATTAACTCTTTTTGATAGAAGGTCCACCTCTAACAGTATATTATTTTCTTTCATTTCCAATAATGTATATGATTTTATTAATGTTTACTATTTTTTGTTATTTTTAAAGGTATATGCACTGGTGTATTCTTCACTTAAATGTTTAATTATTTTTTAAATTAGATTCACGATGGAAAAAGTACATTATCCCATGCTTTTGGTAGATTCTGTGGCAAAAAATCGCCTTTAAATGGTACATTTTTGACAACCCATCCTGTCGTATATCTGTGGTATAAAGCGGATAATCCAAATTCTAATTTTGAAGTAAGCTGGACTTCTCAAAGGCCAAGTAAGATACCTGACGTTCATCCAGTTTTTAGAACAATTTGTTTCATTAATATTTTGTTTTTAGCTTGTGGTGCGATAGGTATAACCGAGAAACAAGGCGTGATTACCTCTCCAGGGTATCCTGGGATGTATCCAAATAATAGGTATTTATTCACAAAATTACTCAATGTCAAAAATCTTTATACTACTCTAATTTTTTTTATAATTTTATGATCCATTTTTCCAAATTTTATACCTATTTATGACCTTTTCGAAAAACTTTATACGTTTGTATGACCTTTTGCATTGCATTTGTTTTAATTTCTGCCTTCAAGTTTTATGACCAATGTAAAATTATATGACTTTTATGATATTTTATGAACAAGTCTAATTTTTTTATAATTTCAAAACTTCAATGCATTTTTATGCCCTTTTCAAATAAAATTTAATACATTTTTATGACTTAATCTCTTAAAAATTTCGTGAAATTTTATTTTATTTTCATTATTTATACTTTTTTGTCAAAATATTTTGTATTTGTTTAAAATTGTTGATGTTGCTAATAAGCTGGGCGATTTTCGCAGATGGGTTGTTGTTTGGGCCTCCTGCTTTGAAGTTTTATGACCAATTTAAAATTTTATGACTTTTAATGAAATTCTATGAATAACTTTAAATTTTCTTACTTTTTTAAAAATTTTATATTTAAATTTTAGGGCCAACATGAAATTTTATTATTTTTTATGACATTTTCTGACCACATTCTCATTTTATGACTTTTTGTGTTCTTGTGAGCCGTGACGTTAAGCTGTAAAAATTTCGTGTACAAAAATTTTAATAACTGATTTTTGTTTTTAGGGATTGCATATGGAGTTTCCAAGTACCTCCTGGTCAAACTATTCAGTTCCATTTTTCTTTTCTCAATATTGGAAATAATGCAGACTGTAGAAAAGATTGGATAGAGGTATTCTAGCAAAATATTTTAATATATATGTAAAAATTAAATTCAGCTTTAAATTTTAGTTAAAATTTATTTTTAATAATTTTAGTTTACGACGATTGGAAGCAAAATTATGACTATTTGTAACTCAACTATGCCTTCGCCATTTTACTCTGGTTTCCGGTTTACTGTCATGCATTTTCACACTGACAGTTCAAATACTTATCCTGGATTTCAACTTGCCTATCAGGTTGTATCAGGTAATTCTATCCTTTTACTGATAATATAAACAAGAAACAAAGCAATGTCGAGATCCGTAAAACAGGTCATGATGTTCCTATGGATTTCTCGACACTGAATCCAAAGACGTGGGTAAAAAAAAATTCCCTAGTGCGTCAATTCATGTGAAATAAAACGAAAACAAGGAAATTTGCCAGAATCATTCCGATTTTAATGATGTTTGGTATATTCGTTCATCAGTAGTTTTTGTTAATTAAATTTTTGACAATCAAAACTGCCTATTTGGCTTAAATAACTAGATATCTCGTGAACTACTTGCACCAGGGTAGTAATATATAGCTTGTTTGAAAGGATTTTAAAATACATTTCGAATGATGTATCACAAGATGTAATTTAAAAAAATAATAATTTCACAAAAACTAGTAATTAGAAAATGTTTAATCAAGACAATTTGGTTTTGAAAAAGACAAATCATCCCAATACACAACTCTCTATAAAATATAAAACCCACTTTGGCTGTATTTTAAGACCTATCAAAACCTTTGACAAGGTCAATGTCCGAAGAACTGCACACATCTGTTATTCAAAATTATCTACAAAATGTCCCAAAAAACAAAAATCAGCGAAACTTTTAGCTTTGAAAAAATCAATAACTTATAGTGTACCACAAGGTACAGTCCTAGGACGTTTTCCTTTTGTAGTCTCATCTTGTTTTGTAGGAACTCCGGGGTGTGGCGGCACATTCACAGCCAGAACAGGCATTTTAAAATCAGTTGAAATCACATCTGAATCGCCGGAAGAAATCGTATGCGAATACCAAATATCACTGGTAATGAAATCTAGAATACAGCTGACATTTTTGGAAATGAGTATCGGAAAGTCGTTGCCGTCCAATCCAGGATGCGAAGGCGCATATGTAGCCGTAAGTAAATTCTTTAAATGAAAGAGAATCTCCAAATTTACAGGTGGCTCAATCACAGCTTTAAAGTGTAATTTATTTTTATTAAGAGTCATGAGAAAAATCTTGCATAAGACACCAGGTCCTGCCAAAGTGATTTACTCCTCCACTAAAACAGCCTGGGTAGTATCGGATTTCTACCGCTACAACCCTTCGATTATGACTACAACCTGCCGTGTGGCACAGTCACTGCACTGCATAAAACTTTATACAAGTCCTTAATGGAGTAGTCCCCGATCGCTATTGGGTCTAGTTCAGCTTCCCCTTGCTTTTTGCGATACAGTGCTTGGCTTATTACATGTTCTACTGTTTTCGGTTCCTAATTGCATAGTCTGCAGCTCAAGTCTCCTTGATACATTCCCATCCAGTTTAGGTGAACTTTAACCCCCATATGGCCGTCATGATTCCTATTATAGTTCTTACTTGCATCCTACTGCAACGGAGCATGTCGTTTTTGAATTTGGCATCAAGGCCTTTTATAAAGGCTCTGTTGTGTCTTAGCCCCTGTTTTCCTAACCAGTGGCTTTCGTGTTTTTCCCTTAACCATGTTTGACCGGGGACCTTATAGTAAACTTTGGTACCCCCAGGGCTGTTTTGCTAGTTCATCAACGTTTTCATTGCCTTGAATACCTTTGTGCCCAGACAGCCATAATAATTTCAAACAATATAAAGAACCTTTTATTTGGAAGAACAACAAATCAAGAACAGTTAGTAATGAGTGTTATAAAGTCTCTGACTTTTAATTTCAGATATACAAAGGGACGGACACAAATAGCTTATTAGGAAAATTTTGCGGCGACGAAATTCCTGGATCATACACAGTGTACGATCGAGACATTTTGGTTGTGTCCGTATTAAAAAAAGCTGGAGCCCATAACTGGAAACTTAAATATGAAACGAGTAAGATTTCTTAATATTTTAAGTATTTTCTTCACTTCAAATAACACTAAAGTTGTACCATAACCTGTATACACCGCTCAGGAAACAACTCATACATCAACTGTAAATATTATATCAATATTAAATGTTGAAATATATCATTAGTTTTAAACTAGGTAATTTTTTAGTGTGTGGTGATGTACTGACAGCGCCATCTGGGTCGTTTGAATCATATTTTGGGGCAACGACCTGCATATTCCAAATCGAAAGACCACCAGGAAATATAATTATTTTGGACCTAAGATCAACCAGGAAATTTATTGAGGTAAGAAGGAATAGCCCTAAAAAGAATAGAAGTAAAATTAGTAAGTTGAAAGGAGATACAAAATACGTTGTTTTGGTTTTATTCTGTTTTCAAAAACAACTGAAAATGTCAAAACTAGCAAACAACATCGCATTACGCACTTCAATGAACCTGTGACGACAAAACCATTACCAAGAGTTCAGTCTGTCTGACCCGCTGTATTTCTTTTGCGTTGAAGGTGGAAGGATTTAACAGAGATGATAACTACGCGGTATTCAGTCTCTTGGAAGGTTTTTGTCGCATGTAATTAAACGTATCCCTTTCGCCCTCAAAGCGAGAATGTTTGACAAAATATTCTCCGATCTATTTGTTATATCGTTCTCTATCGTGCCTACAATGCGTCGTGTTTTTATCTTCGTTGGTGGTTCAAAGGACATACGTCTCAGGTTCTTCTCTCTCATTGCCTGCCTAGCATACACTTCAATTGTTATTAGAACACATTTCTTTAAAGCGTAAGTGACGGTCATCAAATACATTTTGGTTTTAGGTGCGAGATGGAGATAGTGAGAACTCAACACTAATTGGCACTTACAAAAATTTGAAAAAAGCCAAAGTAGAATCAAGTGGAAATTATCTGTGGGTAAAAGTTGAAAAATCCCCGTTTGAAAGAGTTCGGGCTAACTATACGAGTGTATATGTCGGTAGGTACAGCAACGCGATGGTTTCTAGTCTGTAATATGAATTTTCAAATTTTGTCCACAAAATGACGTCCTTCCGAAATTCAACTCAATATGTGTTGTTTTTTTCGCATCTATTTGGCCTAGGGAATCCAATCCCGCAAATGTTGGATCCCGCAGCAATTTCGAGGAATCAACGTCGCAGGATTATCATTGCGGGATCCGCGGGATTTGCGATAAGAGGATAATGCACCTTTATATCATCTGATAACACCACGCGAACCATCACCTTCGAATTTAGAAGAGGAATCAGATCGAAGCCTTCGTACTGCATGGCTACTACTACTACTATGGCTGTACCAGCCCGATCCCGAGCATCACTTGAGCAGCGGAGGGAATAGGGGCATATATTTGGAAGCTGCATATAACTGTCTTAAGTCGATTCCTCCGAAAAGTATCGAAGCTGAGCGTGCGTTTTCAGCCGCAGCTTATATGTGCAATAAAATTAGATCAAGTTTAAAAGATGACATATTAGATATGTTATTATCTTTCCTCCGGAAATATTTTCAAAGTATTATTCTTATTATTCTGACTATTGTATTTTTTATTGTATCTTATGCGATAATTATTTTCTTGCTACTATACTTTGTTTTTTATTGCATAAAAACTTTTATTAGCATATTTAGTAGGGTGAGTGCAAAGAATATTACTATTTTTGGCAATCCCGCAATTTCGCGGATCCGCGGGATTTGCGGGATTGAGGTTTTGGTGCGAGATTGGATGCCCTAATTTGGCCCCATCATACTGCAACTCGGCGCGGCGCTTAGGTTCTTTAGTGGTGTATTTTGTAGAATATTATGTAACAGAAACCGAAAATAACGAATTTTTAGGTTGCGGTGGTATTTTTAAAATACCGGTCGGTACCATCCAGTTTCCCACCCAACCCACCGGTGAATACCCGGCCAACAAAGTATGCCGCTGGGTAATGATAGCGCCCCCAGGACAAGTTATACAACTTAATTGGATGACATTTAACTTGGAAAAAAGTCACGAATGTACATACGATAATATTCAGATCTTTGATAATTCTACCAATGACGGAACAGGACGGTACATGGGGAAGTTTTGTGGAGATACCAAACCACCTATTTTACTTTCCTCTTCGAATATCATGACTGTGGTGTTCGTTTCGGATAATACTGTACATGGAGAAGGCTTTTTGGCATCTTATGCTTTTATAAAGGAATCAAAATGTAAGTAGATACCATTGACATGTAGGGTTAGACTTGGAATAGCCCCATATTTCTTCATATATCTAGATTTGTTTTAAACTTTATCTAAAATAAAACTGTGAGTTGAAAGGAGATACAAAACCCGTTTTGTTTCGGTTTTATTCTGTTTTGCTTTCCTATGTACGTTTCTTCATCTAAAACATCAAGTGTTTTACACACAGTAACCTCCCGAACGATAATATCGGCTGAGAAAATAGGTTTTATAGTCGTCTTTATAATGTCATGGAAAACCACTCAAAATGTTAAACTAGCGAAGAACATCTTATCACGCACTTGAATGGATCTGTAACGGCGAAACCACGACCGCCAGTTTCGTTTATCGGGCCAGTCTGACCCGCCGTATCTCTTTTTCGCTCAAGGTGGAATGATTAAGAGAGATGCAATCGAGCTATTACGACGTTTTAAGATAAGTTATAAAATGTATTTGTTATATCGTTCTTTATCGTGCCTACAATAGACATACGTCACATAACATGAAAGATTAGAGACGAATTCTCGTGCAAAAAGTTTCGAAACAGTGCTTCAATAAATACGTCATCAAAACGTCATCAATGGGCGTTATACGATGAAATACCGTTCACAGAGGTGTAAATTGTGAACTTTTTGTCAATATTTTAGTAAAAACTAAAAAAAATTAAAAAACAATTAAATTAATTAATGAAAAAATTAGAATATAATATTGATTTTTCAGCAAACGTCAAAAAATGTTAAAAGGTGTTAGCTTCTTCTCTTTCATTTCCTATCTTGCAAACACGTCAATGATTTACACTTACCCGGTGTTCCACTGCAAATCTTTCGTCGAGAAGTCGCAAGTGCAAGAGATAAGGTACATAATTCAAAAGTACATAAAAAGGATAGCCAGTGTGCTACATCCACGCATCACTTAGGTAGGCGCCTTTTCATTCGCCGTTTGCTTTCTCTGCCTTGTACACTAAGATCCTTGTCTCACGCACTCGTGAGTTTTCAAATAAAGAATTAAATTGAACACCCTGTACACTCAGTATACGATCTGGAGAAAGGATAATAATTGATTTTATTTTAGTATGCGGTGGTAACTATTTTACAACTGCGGGTCAGATCAAATCACCTGGATATCCAGAAGACTACCCTACTAACAAAGAGTGCGAATGGGTTATAAGCGTACCACCTGGTATGCAAATCGAACTTAATATGACGGATTTCAATATTGAAGAGTACTCGAGTTGTAGATATGATTATTTGGAAATAAGGTAT
Organism: Aspidapion aeneum; assembly: GCA_963576565.1. Classification (NCBI taxonomy): domain Eukaryota; kingdom Metazoa; phylum Arthropoda; class Insecta; order Coleoptera; family Brentidae; genus Aspidapion; species Aspidapion aeneum. The sequence goes on along the minus strand of OY755048.1, from coordinate 15,283,587 downwards.
AACCGCAGAATAACTAAGGAGTCAAAAAATTCTACAAAATTTAATCTATTCCTACAGTTTAAATGTGTATTTTTAGGAATGGGGGTTCATCCGCATCCCCATTAATAGGAAAATACTGCGGCACAAATATCCCAAAAATTATTCCATCCCATACCAATAAGTTATATCTCAAATTTGTATCTGACATGAGCCGTGTGGGACACGGTTTTAGACTAACTTGGAGTTCCGCTTCTACAGGTACATCATCTATGTTATCTTCAACTTGATTTATATTTAATAATTTTAATGCTTTTAGGATGTGGAGGCATGCTAACCTCTCCTACGGGGTCCATAATTTCACCCCACTATCCGGAACCTTACAGTACAAACGCAGATTGCCTTTGGAAGATTTCAGTCAGTGCCGGATCCAAAATTCAAGTAATTTTTGCTGATATTGAACTGGAGAAACATAACAAGTGTGCCTTGGATTATGTAGAGGTATGCTTTGTTAAAAATACCTGGTATTACAGGTCACAGCCTCTTTAGAGCGCATGCCATATTATAATTATGTTTTAGTTATTCGATGGATCTGCAATTAACTCAAAATCGTTAGGGAAATTCTGCAACTCGCCTGTAGAACCAATTACGACCTCTGGTAATAACCTCTTGGTTCGATTCAGATCAGATGTAAGCTTCCAAGGACGTGGGTTCAACCTTCAGTACTCCACAATCTGTAAAAATACCTTGAGAGGTCTTAGTGGAGTTATTGAAAGTCCCAACTTCCCCAATGACTATCCGCAAAGCCAGGACTGCATGTGGCAAATCATTGTGCCGAGTAGGAACAAGATTAATATCACTTTTTCGCATTTCGAATTGGAAAGATCTACAACGGGAAGCGGAAATGCTACTTGTCAGTACGACTATGTCGAGGTAGGTCATTACCATCCTCCTTGGATGCTACAACCCTCTATTTTGGACAAAGTTCTTTTAATGTTTTACTCCCATGGCCCTCCTTAGTTGTAAGCCATGTTTTTCCCTTCGGTTCTTGCAGTGCTACAAACCTCTATTTTGGGAAATTTTCCTTTAATTTCTTACTTCCATAACCTTGAAATCTTTCTCAGAACTTGTAAGCCATCTTTCTTCATCTGGTTCTTGCTGTGCTTCGCTTCAAATCTGTAATTACTTAAGCCACCTTAATCTTCCATAAACCTTGTATTGCTATCAGTAAGGTTTAATAATCTGAAGCTTGGACAGCTGGATGGAGTAATAGGACAAAATCTTGGGGTACAATGTTATTAAAAACCTGTTTTGGAAGTTTTGATAGCATCTTCTTTACTAAAATAATTTTAAGTCCCTTTCTATTTACTGAATTAAGTGTTGGGCTTTCAACTATTGTTATTTCTATAATTTCAGCCATCAATAGCTTTACGATTAGTCGCGCTACTGTCACATATTGAATGCCTTCTACATCCAAAATGTCATTATTGTTTGAAGTTTGTTAAAATATTTCTTCCACATTTTTATGGGATTTTCTTTTCTCACAGTTAGGTGCATTACACAGAAATACATACATGATTTAAAAAATAATTTTTGTAATTTTCAGCTTGACTATTTGCAAAACACTAACGAATTTGGTAATGATCAGTCAGAGGGACAATTCACAAAATACAACCGTTACTGTGGTGATCAAAACCCTGGTCTAATTACAATTGATTCAAACCATGTTAGAGTTAGTTTTCACAGTGACAGTTTACTTCTCGGTGCCGGCTTTAGACTTGAATGGTACATTTTTGGTAAGTATTCAATCGCACGTTTTGATACAGGTAACTTGTTGCAAAGTATAATTATCTATTTTACAAGTTAACCTAAGATAACATTTGTCATTTCTTTAAGGTTGTGGAGGAGTTTTGACCCATCCTCAGGGTGAAATCACTTCACCAAACTACCCGAAGCAATATCCTGCCCTTATAGAGTGCCTTTGGCTAATAAAAGTTCCTCTAGGCAAAAGTATTGAGATCACTTTTGAAGAGATCGATGTCGAAAGGGAGAGTTCGGATTGCAACTATGACTCTGTCCAGGTAAATGACCACAGCTTAGTTTCTTCTCAGTACATGAATTTTAACTTTCTTTTTTTAAAGGTGTTCAATGGCGAGGATGAAGGCTATAATCTCCTAGCAAAATTCTGTCACCAAATGAAGCCGACGACTCTGACCACTACAGGAAATGCCATGTTTATTCAATTTAAAGCTGATTGGAGCTATCAAGGAAGGGGTTTCAAAGCTAACTATACTACTGTCGATACAAGTATGTATGCTACCTATGTTCCGATTTGTTTTATTTTTATTTGTCAAATAGATTTTATTGTAATACAATCTAGTCAGACTAATTATAAATTTTGTTTTAACTTAATTTACTAGAAAAGTTAAATTTATATTTAGGGTTCACTCAACAGTTCGCCCCGCTTTGCTTCATTTGTTAATCACAATTCTGTTGTATTTATAACATTATTGTGTTAAATATATTTTATTTAGTTCACTAGCTCAAACAGCTTCAATATTTTTAGTCTTCTAACTAGCATAGTTCGGTCTAGAAGCTTAATCCCTTTCACATGTCAATGGAACGTATCTTCATAGCTTTTTGCGTACTTCTTTATAGTCTATGCTACAGTTTCTATTTTTAGGTGCCGATGAAGATCACATATTTTAAGTTCCGACGAAGGTCACTATTTCGAAGGTGCTTTGACAATGTTTCTTAATACCTACTATATTTTGAAATCTGTGTACAACTAGTGTTTGCCCGCAGTTAGAAAAACGATAACTGCAATGGACTGTAGATATTTTAATTAAATGAAGCGCGAACAAACATCAATATATTGATATGAAATCACGAAATAATTAAGGTCCATAGGTTAATTGTTGGTACCACACAACGGAAATCAGAAACAAAGCACTCACCAGTTTGCAGCCAATTTCTCCACGTTCCAAGAGGCCCCTGTCTGGATCTAATGATGGCACCACGTAGCTGAAGGGCTGAAGTTTCTAGTTCTATGCTTCAGTACACCAAAATCGAGCACTTTCAAGTGTAGAAATTTGTAAATGTTGGAGAATGTAAATTAACACGCCATTTTTCTCGAGGCGGTAGAAAAGGATCTCACTGATTCTTGGTGCGCATGTCCAATGCGCGAAAAATGTACTCTGTCCGTCATCCAATTGTGTGGTTTTAAAATTTACAAACAACCGCGAAATTTAGCGGGAGCTAACATAACTGCCCTCCAAAACACACAATTTTAGAATATCAGCCGGACAGATATAGATATAAGAAAAATGATCGACCGATAAATATAAATGAATGAAAAACAGATAAGTAGCGTAAGTTTATTTAGAGATAACCAAAACCCGAAAAAGTCAAAACAAACAAACAAAATTAAAAAAATAATAATAAAGAATTACCTATTGTAATAATTGACTTCAATAGGTAGAAAAAATTAAAATTACTTTTAATTCGGCAAGAGGCAAAGTTTTACAACTGGCCGCTTGTAAACACCGGTAGCCGTTTGTACCGTCGCTACACGCACTTGACCGTCTCCGCCGGGATGCAATTCGAGAACCCGACCGACTGGCCATTTCAAAGGTGATTGGATGTGATCACTCGTTATGATAACCAAATCATTTAATTTGATATTTGGGGACGAATCAGCCCACTTGTGTCGCTGTTGTAGCGTATGCAAATACTCTACAGAATACCTTTTCCAAAAATCATTATGTAGTTTTTGGATTAGTTGCCATCTCGAGAGCCGATTTAGGGGAACCTCGGACAAATCGGACTCCGGAATTTCTGAATTAAGGGGTTCAAGGGTCAAAAAATGCCCAGGGGTAAGAGGTTGAAGATCGTGTGGGTCTGAAGAGGCAGGAGATAAAGGGCGACTATTAAGTACAGCTTCTATGCGACATGTAAGGGTGGACATTTCCATGATGGACAACTTCTGGTCGCCGCCAACTCGAACAAAGTGAGTTTTAAAACTTTTGACGCCAGCTTCTGCCAGGCCATTGAAATGTGGACTGAGAGGAGGTCCCAGATGCCAACGAATAGAAAGTCTGGTGGACGCACTTCTTGCGTAATCAAGTAATTGGTTACGAAACCCTATAAAATTACTGCCCTGATCCGACCAGCATTGCGTCACGCTTCCACGTCTGGAAATGAATCGATGGAATGCACCTACAAACCCTTCGGTGGACAGTTCCATGGTTAATTCCAAATGCACGCAATGTGTGGCCGTACAGACAAACACACAGACATACGATTTGAAAGCTTTACAACCACGGTAACGATGAGGAATCACAAAGAAAGGTCCACAAAAGTCGATAGCTACACTCGAAAAAGGTTTAAGTTGATTGATTCGATGAGCGGGAAGTGAACTCATTATGGGTGGTCTATAGGGTTTAGGGTTGATTCTAAAACATTGCAAGCATTTGGATATGGTTCTTTGAAATGCCCGTCTGGCAGATAATATCCAAAATTGCTGTAAAAGCAGATTATGTAATGTTTTAAACCCAGGATGAAGGTATTGTCGATGAGTGGACTCGATAAGAAGAGTAGTTAAACGATGGTTACTCGAAAGTAAGACGGGGTGTTTTGCAGAATAAGACAAAAGGTCAGATTTTTGTAATCTGCCACCGACTCTAATGATATTATTTTCATCAAGAAAAGGTGAAAGTTTTCGAAAAGGTTTCGGTATTGGTTTATCCTTAGATAACGCGGAAAAAAGCTCAGAAAAGCAAGAACCTTGAACGCGTTTGATAAGAAGGTATAACGCACTTTGCACCTCACCGGTGGTAGGAAAAACAATATTTTCAAAAATAATTTTTTGGTCCGGTGGCTTAGTGGGTTTTTTATAGGAATGGTTTTGAAAAAGGTTAACTATTCGAAGGACATAACAAATGATACGTTGAATTTTTGATATAGATGAATATTTGATAAGAAGCTGATCTAAGAAGTTAACGTCAATTATCGCATTGCAACAGACCTTTGGCTTTTCCTCCAGCTTAATATCTCCGAAATCAATCGGCATTTTTGATTTATGAAAATCGGGCCATTCGTTTTCGGGAGACCACAAAAACGACGGTGCGTTCCACCACATGTCATGTGACATGAGCTGTGAAGGGGTGGCCCCTCGTGACGCAATATCGGCTGCATTTAAAGCAGAAGGAATGTAGCGCCATGAGTTTACAAAGGTTAGCCAGCGATTAGGAGGGGATGAAAGCCAGTGCAATACGACTTGCGAATCGCAGAAAGTAACGATATTTGTAAAAGTTATTTTTTCTTCATAGCTAGATAAGACGAAATCAATTAATTCGCTTAAAAGAAATGCGCCTAGGAGTTCTAGCCTAGCCAAAGTTTGTGACTTTATAGGCGCGACCCTAGATTTTGCAGATATGAGAGAAACAGATATATTGTTTTCCTCTTCTACACGAAAATATACGACGCCTGCGTAGCCTCGAATTGAAGCGTCACAGAAGCCGATGATTTGACAGGTATTGGTTTTAGACAGTTTGATTTGTCGGGGTAATTGAAAATTGGAAAGAAGCGGGAATTCAGAACGAAGTTTGTTCCAAGAGTCGATGATAAAAGAATCTGGTTCTTCGTCCCAGCCTATTTTCGATATCCACAACTGTTGCAAAATAAATTCTGCTTGTAGCAACAAGGGACAAAGAAAACCTAAGGGATCGAAGATTGTTCCTATGATAGATAAAATAGAACGTTTAGTTGGGGGTTTGTCCTTCATTCGGCATTGATAAGAAAAAATGTCGTTTTTTGGATGCCATTGAAGGCCTAAAACTATGATAAAGTGGGGTTCCTCCTTGTCAAAAGAGAGAGGCATTTGACGATCGGATTCTGGCAATGTTGCCAATAAATCAGGACAATTGCTTGCCCATTTTTTAAGTTCGAATCCTCCCGACTTCAACAATTCATTGAGTTCCGTCTGAAGGGAAAGGGCTTCAGAAAGCGAAGGGCTAGTTCCCAAGATATCGTCGATGTAAATTGACGTTTTTAGAACAGTACTAGCCATAGGAAAACGTTCCTTTTCTCTCTGTGCCAGCTCATTTAATGTACGCATGGCTAGAAATGTCATGCCAAAAGTGACAGTAGAAAGTTCCCACACTGAAAGTGGGTCCTGTGGAGAAAACCTCCACAATATCCTTTGATAAGGACGGTGATAAGGATTGATAAGGACTTGACGGAACATCTGTTTGATATCAGCAATGTAGGCAATAGGATTAAGACGAAACGTAAGGAGTAAAGAAGCAATATCTTTTTGAAGTTTCGGTCCAGATAACAACGTATCATTGAGACTAATATTCTTTGGGGTGACTGCCGAACAATCCCAGACTACCCTTAATTTTGTACTTAAGCTTTCCGGCTTTAATACGCAATGATGTGCCAAAAAACATGATACGTCGACTTTTGGTTGACTAGATAAAACTAGACTCATATGATTAGAATCGATATAGTCTTGCATGAAACTTGAATAGGCAGTGTACAGATCAGGATTTTTGAGTAATCTATTTTCTATAAGTAAAAATCTACGATAAGCTTGCGGATAAGTATTTCCTAGGTCAGGGTTTATTTTATCTTTAAACGGAAGATCTACCATGAATCTACCGCTCGGTTGCCGTACGACACTCGCAGTAAAAATTGATTCCGTTTGTTTTTCTTCCTTTGATAAGATTTGTTTTTTAGGCAAATGTTCGATTTCCCAAAACCTAGGGATAATGACCTCTAACGGACTCGTTAAAAAACAACTGGTTCGTTCCGTAAGACTACCTACTTCGTCCACTTTTCCCATGACGACCCAGCCAAAGATGGTTTCAAGGGCTGAAGGTTGCCCTATTTGTCCAAGAACCCTGCCCTCCTTGAATATCTGTGCGAATAGCTCGCAACCAATAACTAGGTCCACAGGTCTAGATTTGAAATAAGATGGGTCGGCAAGTTTAAGGTTTTCCAAGTGTTTCCACTGATTATCGTTCAAAGTGAATGTAGGCATATTGGAACATAATTGTGGAACGACAATTGCTTCGAAATTAAGTAAAGGAGTGACCTGTCCTTGTGGCTTAATGTGACATTGAACGAGCCCTTTGGAAGTAAAAGAAGACATTTGATTTAATCCGAATATTTCAGTGGTGTAACTTCGCCTAGGAAGATTAAGACGCTGAATACCCTTTTCACTGATGAATCCTGTCTGTGATCCAGCATCAAGCAGTGCCCTTACAGGTTGAAAATTTCCGCAACCGTCCATAACATCTATTATGGCGGTGCATAAAAGAAAGGTACCTGAAGGTCCTGAGGTATTTAATGACACATGAAGATTATTGACAGGTGGTGTGTGAATGACAGGACTAGTATCTTGGCTTCCAGACTCTTTATTAGTTTCTAAGATTTGAGTTAAAGTGTGGTGCCTTTTACTATTGCAAGTCCTGCATGAATATTTTGATTTGCACGTATCTACCCCATGCGAGGGATGAAAACACGCTAGACATAATTGTTTCTGCTTGACGAAAGATAGGCGATCGATAGGCGAGAGGTCAAAAAATGTTTGACATTTCGAAAGCACGTGACCTTGATTACACCGGAGACATTTTATTCCCGTACTTGAATTAGTTGAGGTGCCAGCCAGTCCTATAAAAGGCGAATTGGATGATTTATAGGTAGGCTTTTGCCCAAACTGATTTTGCATAGAATTTGAATTTTGATAGGTAGGCTTTTGCCCAAACTGATTTTGCATAGAATTTGATTTTTGATAGGTAGGCACCTTTTTAGGTGCTGTTGATTGAGGAAGTGATTCCAAAACTTTACATCTTTTTTCTAGAAATTGAAAAAGTGACTGAAAAGTGGGAATTTCGGTATTAGTATTGGCGTGACTCATTTCGAAATTTGAACGCGTCGGAATATCCACTTTTTCTAACAAAATGAAAAAAATAATAAAGTCCCAACTGTCAACGTCAAAGCTAAGTGATTTTAAAATTTCTAGGGATTCTGAAAAGGTGTCAATTAAATTACGCAATTCTTTAGCTGACTCGTTTTTTAAAGTAGAGTTCATAATTGTGCTTAAAGCATCATTTGCGAGGTCTCGCTTGTTTTGATATCTATTGACTAATTTGTCGTAAGCAATTTTATAATTTTGATCAGATAAGCTAATCCCTGATATCAATTTTAAAGGCTCATCCTCGAGATATGAAAATAAATATTGAAGTTTTCGAACATTACTTAGACTTTGATTTTGATCTATAATGTTATTAAAAAGATCGAAAAAGCTTGGCCATAATTTTCTATCACCTCGAAATATGGGAATACCCAACTCTTTGACTTTTGGAGTTTCGTTTTGTCGAACATATGATCCCGAAAAGGATGGGGCCTCAACCGGAAATATTTTAGAGTAAACCCCCTTACACGCATAAAAATATTTACGAGCTTCTGAAAGGATCGCATCTTGCGTTTTAAACTCCTCGTCGTCCGAGTCGTCTATCAACATAATGACATCATTATGTGCCAGCATGCATTTATCGAAGGTTTCATCCAAATCGGAATACCTCACTTGAAACTCGTTTCTCGCTTTTGCGTCCGTTGCCGCGGTCTGTGAAAACACATAACACTCGGTGATCGCAGATAAAAAACCCTTGCGTTTTTGCACGGCTTTTTTGATAGACATGATTTTACCTTTGAAATGACGAAATTGTCGGTAAATATACAATTAACGCTAAATTAATGCTTCTGAAATAGAAAAATGACGAATTGTCAAAAATATGCACTCATTTATCACAATTGATGAAAATTGTTTTAAATATCGAAATGATATGGAACACATCTAATCATAGAAATCGTGCTTGTTTGTTTTGATTGCTTCTCGATTTTTGTTTACTGAATGACCACGCGGAGGACCCTGCGTTACCATAGCAGCGGACCGAAAACAGGTGAACTGCGCCGATACCGAAGGTCGAGCAAAAATCTCTCTCGGTTCAATACGATTGGCAAAATTCAAGGCCGTATGATCTCGGCGAAAATGTGAAAATGAAATGGCCGACTTATTAATACCGTCGTATGGAGTAAATTTAAATAATTCGGGTCGAAGGAACACTTATGTTTGCCCGCAGTTAGAAAAACGATAACTGCAATGGACTGTAGATATTTTAATTAAATGAAGCGCGAACAAACATATATAAATTGAAACGAAATCACGAAATAATTAAGGTCCATAGGTTAATTGTTGGTACCACACAACGGAAATCAGAAACAAAGCACTCACCAGTTTGCAGCCAATTTCTCCACGTTCCAAGGGGCCCCTGTCTGGATCTAATGATGGCACCACGTAGCTGAAGGGCTGAAGTTTCTAGTTCTATGCTTCAGTACACCAAAATCGAGCACTTTCAAGTGTAGAAATTTGTAAATGTTGGAGAAAGTAAATTAACACGCCATTTTTCTCGAGGCGGTAGAAAAGGATCTCACTGATTCTTGGTGCGCATGTCCAATGCGCGAAAAATGTACTCTGTCCGTCATCCAATTGTGTGGTTTTAAAATTTACAAACAACCGCGAAATTTAGCGGGAGCTAACAACTAGTATGTTACTCTCTTTAGTACAACCCCATAGTATATGTCTATAAAGCAATAACTTGTTAGGAATAGTTGACTTGGACTTGCTTCCAATTAGCCAGTTTATTTTTCTATACCTTATCTAAAGTTCTAATGTTCTTTTCTACATGTGCTTTCCAGCGCAATTTGGCATCAAGTGGTGTTCCGAGATATTTCTCCTAATTTGAATATGGTATAGGAATGTTGTTAATTGTGATGTGTATGGTATTTACATTGATTGATTTGGCCTTGGGATATCGTAACTGAATAATAAATAAAAATAGGAGCCTAGTACGCTACCCTGGGGTACGCTTAATTGAATTTCTCTTACATTTGAGTAAAGTTTTAAAATAAAATTAAGGCCTTTATACGAGACTTTGTCAAATGCTTGTTCTACATCTTAAGAGACTGCAGAACAAACTTTTCCCTCTTTTTTCCCCAAATTAATGAGGTGGAGAAAATGTGTACATATATTGTAAAATATTGTCTTTTATTTTTAGAATGTGGAGGTGTTCTCTCGGCCACACAAGGAAGTATTTTCTCCCCGAACTATCCTAACAACTACAATAAAAATGACACTTGTGAATGGCTGATAGACACTGATGAAAATCACGTGGTTGAGTTGACATTTAAAGATGTCGATTTGTTATCACCTCCTTTGGCAACCTGCGATACTAACTATGTTAAGGTAGGTATAAAACAAAAGCTTTATTGATACTTGTTCGCTTATATTTAATACCTGCTTTGCCCTAATATAATCATAATTAATTCTAGAACTTTGTAATTATCCTTACTTATATTACATTGTCATGCTTGATAACAATTACTAGTTCTACCGTTCTTGGTAGTACTATATACAGCTATAATTTCATTTTTCAGATATTTGATGGACCAACACAAGCATACCCTCGTCTGGAAACGGTATGTGGCTCAAAAAACCCAAATCATACGATTGTGTCAACTTATAACCATATGTTCGTGGAATTTAGAGCTGCAAATAGGGTAACCAGTAAAGGTTTCATGGCAAATTACAAAAAATCATGTGGAGCACGAATCAAAGCCTCGAGTCGTGGTAATATAGATTTAACCAAAGATTATGACACGAGCGAAAAAAATTGTACATGGATAATAGAAGCGGATGACCCGTCGAAACATATCCACTTGCAAATAACACACATTACTATGGAAATATATAGCTGGTGCTCAGACGGAGAAAAATACATTTACGTTTACAATGGACCGTTCGTCGACTCTCCACTATTGGGCAGTTACTGTAATAAGCTGCCCCCTCTGTTGGTGAGCGATGGAAATAGCCTTCGCATTGACGTGACAACTAACATGGACTTCTTTGCCACTTATTCTGTGTTTGAAGAAGGTTAGTTACTTTTATGCAGAGTGTCGCGTCTATGCAGTTAGCATTAGCACTTGCAAATTTTTCGTGTTATATGCCTTAATTGTCGTAAATTTGACGAAAAAGAAAAAAATATATTATGCATATATCCCTCTTGCGCGGGAGAACGGAGACAAGTCGAAAAATGTGCATTTTGCGTTAACTAGCTTTTGGGCGTTTTCGTTTCTAACCTAAGTTTTTGTTTTGTGTTTTTTTTTGGTCAGGAAATGAACTATGAAATGTGCAAAAAACTTTAACTGGCAATTTCTCAAAAATGTGTGTTTTCGACTTATCTCCGTTCTCCCGCGCAAGGGGGATATAGTGGTTTTTTTGTCGTCAATTTACCGTAATAGAAAAAAATTTGTCATGCTGCCCTTTAAAAAAAACCGTGTGATGCTAACTTCATGCAACAGGGGTTTTTTTTAAACACGGTGCAACAATTTTTTTTTCTTTTACAATAAATTTGCGACAAAAAAAAATCAAAAATCTTAAGGGTGGGATTGCTTACTTCCGCATAAAGTTAGCATTACCAGGGTTTGTTCTTTGTTTGTTTGTTCGTGTCAAATTTTATTTTTGTACTAAAAAAAAAAAACGAAAATTAATGCATACATCAAACATTAAAAAATTTGCTAGTGGCAGTGGCGGATCCAGGATCTCCTGGAGGGAGGGGCCAAAGTGGCAGCAAACATCAAAAAAAAAATTTCTTGTGGTTTTTAATAGAAATTGTGGTGTGAAATTTAGTAGCTAAAGAAGATTAATAGCGCCGCAGGCGAAATTTTTGAAAAAAATACGTAGAATTTGTGACAAATTTTAAATAAATGATTCTGCTAAACTATAAAATAAGTTAAAATGTTTGGGAGGGGGGGGGGGGCGGGCCCCTCTGGCCCCTCCCTGGATCCGCCACTGGCTAGTGGTAATTCTAAAAAATGTGCATTTTGCGTTAACTAGCTTTTGGGCGTTTTCGTTTCTAACCTAAGTTTTTGTTTTGTGTTTTTTTTTGGTCAGGAAATGAACTATGAAATGTGCAAAAAACTTTAACTGGCAATTTCTCAAAAATGTGTGTTTTCGACTTATCTCCGTTCTCCCGCGCAAGGGGGATATAGTGGTTTTTTTGTCGTCAATTTACCGTAATAGAAAAAAATTTGTCATGCTGCCCTTTAAAAAAAACCGTGTGATGCTAACTTCATGCAACAGGGGTTTTTTTTAAACACGGTGCAACAATTTTTTTTTCTGTTACAATAAATTTGCGATAAAAAAAAATCTAAAATCTTAAGGGTGGGATTGCTTACTTCCGCATAAAGTTAGCATTATCAGGGTTTGTTCTTTGTTTGTTTGTTTGTTCGTGTCAAATTTTATTTTTGTACTAAAAAAAAATCGAAAATTAATGCATACATCAAACATTAAAAAATTTGCTCGTGGCAGTGGCGGATCCAGGATTTCCTGGGGGGAGGGGCCAAAGTGGCAGCAAACATCAAAAAAAAAATTTCTTGTGGTTTTTAATAGAAATTGTGGTGTGAAAGGAGGAGGCACTAAAACTTTCCGGGGGTTCTGCAAAAAATTTTCAGAAAGAAAGCCTGTGAACAAACTTAGTTGATAAAAGTTTAAATATCAACTTTTTATCCCTATCAAGAGATAGAAGTTGTAGCGAAAATCCATAAGAGTATAGCTCAAAAACGAAACCGATGACCCCCCCCCCAATATTTTTGAGCAAGTTTCAGGATGGCTTGGGCTCTAACATATCTCAAATTCACCTGATCTGACGCATCCCGTTAAGCACACTATTCCGCTACACAGTTAGTACACCTATTATTTGTTTAATTTAAAAAATGTTTGATTTACCCTTAAGGTTTACTACATAAACCATTATGTATGTAAATGCTACTTTAAAATAAGTACAACGACTCACATTGAAGCAAATGAATTTATTTTGACTATGCATTTCTAATTTCATCCCTTTAAGTATATTTAACAAATCACAGTTATTATTCCTGTATTTCTGTTATTCATATTTTGAGCCACTCTGTAGATATGTGACGAAAACTAAAAAAAAATTGAAAACATACTTAAAAAGAGTTTTTTTTTTCAACTAAATAAAATGAATATTGGTTTTTTATTTCTATTTGACGAGAAGTTATAGCAAAAACACTACAAATAGTCACATTTTTCTTTCTTCCAGTGGCGGATTTAAATAATTACAGCTCGAAAACGAAACCGATGACCCCCAATTTCTTTGAGACGAGTATTTAGACGGCTTGGGCCCTAACATATCAAAAATTCACCTCATTTAACGCATCCCGGTAAACACACTATTCCGTAGACAATTAGTAAACGTGTCATGCGTTGAATTAATTTTTTTTTTAAATACCCTGTAAGCTTATCACATAACCTATTATGCAAACATCACTCTAGAATAGTTAAAGCGACTCACATGAAAGCAAGTGAAGTTAATTTTGACCATGCATTTTTAGTTTCCTTTCTTTATATTTAATAAATCTCAGGTATTTTTCCTGTATTTTTTTTTAAATTATTTTGAGCCACTCTGTAGGTATGTGACGGAAACTATATGTCAAAAACTGATAAAATTCTTAAAAGAACTCTCTTACCGATAAAGTAAAGCTAATATCAGTTTTTTATTTTTATTTGGCGATAAGTTATTACAAAAAAACTACAAATGGTCATATTTTCCCATATTTCAGTGGCGCACATTTAAATAAGTATAGCTCGAAAACGAATCCTATGACCCCCCTAATTTTTTTTGGTAAAAATATCAGGAAGGTTTGTCCTTCAACATATCTCAAATTTAGCTCATCTGACGCGTCCCGGTAAACAATGTATTTAGTGCCACCTCCTTTAGTAGCCAAAGAAGATTAATAGCGTCGCAGGCGAAATTTTTGAAAAAAATACGTAGAATTTGTGACAAATTTTAAATAAATGATGCTGCTAAACTATAAAATAAGTTAAAAGGTTTGGGAGGGGGGGGCCCGGGCCCCTCTGCCCCCCCCCCTGGATCCGCCACTGGCTAGTGGTAATTCTAACTTTATGACTTTTGGCGTATTGTTGATTGTTGAATTTTGGTTTTGTTATTTTTTTTTCTGCATTTTATTCATGTAGAATTTAATTATTAGGAATTTTTTATATTTTTTAGAATGTGGTGCAAGCTTAACATCTTTAGAAGGTTATATAGCGAATCCGGGTTACCCGAACAAATACCCCAGAAATGTGCAATGTGAATGGACAATATCTGGTTCCCCTGGAAATACAATAGCTCTAAACTTCGAAAAATTTGACCTACCGGAGTCAGATCAGTGCAACACGGATTATTTGGAAATTAGAAAATTCAACTCCTCAGGTCCACTAATTGGAGTTTTCTGTGGACAAAATCAACCCAGGAACTTAACACATGAAGGAAGTTTCTGGATACTATTAAAAACATCTGATCTTCAGCCTGGAGATGTCGTTGGAGATGACGTTAAAGGATTTTATTTCGAATTCGAAACAAGTAAATTTTTTTGAATAAATCAGTGCAAATACCTTTAAAAAGGCAAAAAAAGTAAAAAATAACATGCATAAAGACTATTGAAAATTGAAGGAAACGTATTGCTGCCAACAGAAAAATAAATTAAACTCAATCCGAGTTATTAGGATGAAATGGGGTGGTTTTAAGGATAAATAATGGTTTGTTTCACGAAATTTGGTGAAAACTTTTGTGTTCTTAACAATGTAATTTTTTTAATCAAAATATTTATTTTTACTTTTTATTTTAATTTTTAATCTTTTTCACACGAAAAAATGTTCTGAAAGCAGGTTATTTTAAACAAAATTGTGTATTTTTTTCGCACAACGTCTATTTAACGATATATATAGAATTTGATTTAAATTATATTGCAGCAATTTCATTTTACTATTTTTAAAATGTTTTTTTAGTGTAAAATTAAAATAAAATGTAAAAATAAATATTTTGGTTTAAAATTATAACTTGTCTAGGACCTAAAAGAGCATATTTTCACTGAATTTTGTGAAAATTAAAAAATGAGAAAGATAAAAATAAAAAATAAAGGTTTTTTCGACTTCTTGGTTATGTAAAAAAATGATTTATACAAAACTTTTGGATCTGTTGGATACCTATACCTTTGCTGTTTGACCTTTTTAGATACAAGGTCTAGTTTTGCTGAAAACCGTGGAAAACCATTGTCTTTCCCTAAAAGTGGATTTTTTTTACGAATACAACATTCCACTATATATTGCGTTAATAGACTTTCGATAGCATTGAGTGCTGGTCAGTAAAAGCATCTTTAATTAATAGCCGAATAGATCACAGATACACAGACTTAATAGCCAATATATATAGCGAAGCAACAACATCAATCAAAATCTATGAAGGAACCAAGCCAATACGCATAAGAGGAGGAGTCAGTAGAGTGACACAATATCCTTGAAAATATTTAACCAGGCCCTAAAAGATATTTTGGAAAACTTAGACTGGGAAGAAATAGGCAACCAAGTAAGCGGACAATACTTGAATCACCTAAGATATACTGAAGATATCGCCTTAATAACAGATAAGAAAGAAGAACTGATAAAAATGCTCGAAGAACTGGATACAGCAGCTAAAAATATAGGCTTGAGTATGAACTACACGAAAACTAAAATCATAACAAACACAGATAAAGATATCACGATCAGAATAAACCGAGAAAAAATAGAACAAGTAGAGGAACATATAAATATGAGACAAATTATTAAACTAAAAAAAGAAAACCAAACAGCTGAAATTAAGAGTAAGACTGGCCTGGGCACCTTAAAACAAAAATGTATACCCAATGTATCCTTCCTGTATTCCTATGGATCCCAGACGTGAACACTTACAAAATCAAACATGGATAAAGTAATAAAAGCCCAAAGATCAATGGAAAGACAAATGTTACATGTAAAGCTAACAGAGAAAAAGGAAGGAATGGATAAGAAATAAAACAAAAGTCCGGGATGTCAGAGGACAGATAGCTAAATTAAAATGAAAATTTGCTGTTCATAATATCAGACAAAAAAACGATCGATGGAACAAATGTATTGTAAACTGAGACCTTGTGGAACATGCGGAAACTAGATGGATGAACACGGCGATAGACAGAGCAGGGTGGAGGCCTCTATGTCCAAAGATATATTTTCTTTCATTTCCAATAGTTTTCATGCTGTTATTAATTTTTTCTTTTCCAAAAAGTAATTATAGATTAGATTTTTAATCTTAACCCTCAAATTGTTTAACAGTAAATTATCAAATTTTATTACAGGCACAAGAAATAAGCTGACGGGGCCGAGAGGGACCATAGCAAACCCTCTATATCCCAAAGGTTTCAGAGAGCTCGGTAAAGACTACGCTTGGACAATAACCGTGGCTAAAAGAAAAAGGGTGCTGGTAACATTCAAAGAATTTTTCGTTGGCGATATACCGGACCAGTACTCGGCTTGCTTTGGCACTAGCCTGAAGGTAAATAAAACTTCTAAGCTTAACTAGAAAAGAATTAGGACATAAACCGGACTATTACCTGCATTAAAAGTTGTAGAAAGGTATGTCCAACTTATTAAATATGTAACTGTACACCATAGGTTTTTAGGAAGGGGAGTCTCATGTCTATCCATACCAAGTATGTTGCTTCTTTCATTAAACGCAGTTTCTCAATCTGTATGACCTGAACTAGAGAGTCTAGTAGCCATAAACAACTCCAAGTACCAAGTTTGAAATAAATCTTTTTATAAATAAATAGGATAGTCCGCCATTTTGGATCTGCCATGTTCTATTTTTTAAGTTTGAGTCAAAAAATATAATGGGAGACCCAAAAGTTCCAAAATTTGATACTTGATCGGTTCATACATCGCAAAGTGCATCATTTTATGTTTTTAAATTTGCATCACACATTGTAAAATGTGTAAAACACGTCAAAGTTTTAAGTTTGAGATAAAACGGTTTATAAATAAGAACGTTCACAATTTTGGGCCTGCCATTTTGATTTTTTTGTAATAAAAATGTGCCAAATTGTATGGAGCCGAGAGGGACCATAGCAAACTCTCTATATCCCAAAGGTTTCAGAGAGCTCGGTAAAGACTACGCTTGGACAATAACCGTGGCTAAAAGAAAAAGGGTGCTGGTAACATTCAAAGAATTTTTCGTTGGCGATATACCGGACCAGTACTCGGCTTGCTTTGGCACTAGCCTGAAGGTAAATAAAACTTCTAAGCTTAACTAGAAAATAATTAGGACATAAACCGGACTATTACCTGCATTAAAAGTTGTAGAAAGGTATGTCCAACTTATTAAATATGTAACTGTACACCATAGGTTTTTAGGAAGGGGAGTCTCATGTCTATCCATACCAAGTATGTTGCTGCTTTCATTAAACGCAGTTTCTGAACCTGTATGACCTGAACTAGAGAGTCTAGTAGCCATAAACAACTCCAAGTACCAAGTTTGAAACAAATCTTTTTATAAATAAATAGGATAGTCCGCCATTTTGGATCTGCCATGTTCTATTTTTTAAGTTTGAGTCAAAAAATATAATGGGAGACCCAAAAGTTCCAAAATTTGATACTTGATCGGTTCATTCTATGTTTTTAAATTTGCATCACACATTGTAAAATGTGTAAAACACGTCAAAGTTTTAAGTTTGAGATAAAACCGTTTATAAATAAGAACGTTCACAATTTTGGGCCTGCCATTTTGATTTTTTTGTAATAAAAATGTGCTAAATTGTATGGGGCCGAGAGGGACCATAGCAAACTCTCTATATCCCAAAGACTACGCTTGGACAATAACCGTGGCTAAGAGAAAAAGGGTGCTGGTAACATTCAAAGAATACTGGACCAGTACTCGGCTTGCTTTGGCACTAGCCTGAAGGTAAATAAAACTTCTAAGTTTAACTAGAAAATAATTAGGACACAAACCGGACTTTTAACTGCATTAAAAGTTGTAGAAAGGTATGTCCAACTTATTAAATATGTAACTGTACACAATAGGTTTTTACGAAGGGGAGTCTCAGTTTCTTAATCTGTATGACCTGAACTAGAGTCTAGTAGCCATAAACAACTCCAAGTATCAAGTTTGAAACAAAATCTGTTTATAAATAGGATAGTCCGCCATTTTGGATGTTCTATTTTTAAGTTTGAGTCAAAAAATATAATCGGAGAACTTAAAGACCCGAAAGTTCAAAATTTGATACATATTGGTTCATATACCGGAAAGTGCTTCATTTTAAGTTTTTAAATTTGCATCAAAAATTGGAAAACACGTCAGTTTCAAGTTTGAGGTAAATCGTTTTATAAATAAGAACGTTCACAATTTTGGGTCTGCCATTTTGATTTTTTTTTTGTAATAAAAATGTGCTAAATTGTATTGTCAACAGATTGTGATAAATGACAGATAAAGCGTACGGTATGTTACAAAAACTGGATGAAAACACATGGTCACTTTTTTTTAAGGTATATGATGGCCCAAGCGAAGAATCTTCACTGATAAATACTCTATGTGGTTCAGAGCTGCCTAAACCGATTCTGTCATCTTCTAATGAGCTGTATATTTACGCAGACTATTTTACCACAAGGTTATATACCACATTCAAACTAGATTGGGAAGAAGTCGCTTCGGAATACCAACTGGACAGCGAGAAAAACGCAACAGGTACATATATAGTTTTTCGCAAAATGCAATGCAAGGTTTTACTCAAAACTGTAGTAATAGTGGTGGGGAGACCATTTTTGGCAAACCCCGATTTGTCCGTACACCATATACCAAGATGATCAACGTACCCCTTAGGATGCAAGTTTTCTTTCTCTAAGAGGACTTAATTTTGCCTGGCACCTATTTGCCGAGGGCATGGATCTTTATACTGCGTAGCAAGTAATAATAATAATAATAATAATAATAAATGTCTTTATTCCACAATTAGAAACAGAAAATTACAAATTACAATATAATGCTTAAAATATAATTGTGAAATAGGCGAATTTCAGTATTGTCACTACCTGTAATAGGTTTTGACAGCTCTGTTCAATTAACCTTTTTACACCCCTTCAGAAAGGTGGTCCTGCTACATGTTAGACTTGCATCTATCTAACATCGCTATCGTCCCAGCAGAACTTGGTTATACACGATACACTTCTTTCCTTTTCAGCGCAACAGTCGTGGTCGTCGTGAGTTGACTGTAGAAGATTTTAGTTGGCGCTATCCTGGTGCCGACTATATAGCACTTATAGCAGGCTCCTGGGTTATTATTCCTGGTTCCTGGGCTGGCTGCGTGTCGGCTCTTGGACTACACCTGCGTATATTTTCGATGTTCAAGGCCAACTTAAATTTTGCGTGCATCGCAAGTGAGCGGCAGAGCCAACTTTTTTTTTGTTTCTGCATCGTTGTTCGAGACGTGAACCTGGTACCTTCTACATGTGAAGCCGACGACTATACCACGGCACTACCACCCTGCCCTCAAAACCGTAATCAACAGGTCCAAACCAGGAGTAAAATTAAAGAACGAAAAAGTATAAAAAACGTTTCCTACCTTTCCAAAGGTTCGGGTTCAAATCCCGGCCGAAGTATAGGACACTCTTTTAAATAATTTTTCGTTGCATAATTTCATCCCTGGTTTGGAACTGTTTACGGTTTTGAGAAAAACCTTACAATATTGCATATTGGTAAAAATTATTATTGGCAAATCGCCCATTACGATTAAAAATTTTAACACATGAGAAGGTGATCTCATTCTTTCAGACGTTGATATTTACGTCTAATTTGATTTCATACTTTAACAGTGGGAGCGAAGAATTATAAAAAGAAATTAGTTGAATGGGTGAATACACTGAGAACTAGCGTTCCTACATTGTGATATGGAGTTTTAAAAATTTATACTCATGGTGTCGGTGGCCTAATTGGTCAGGGCGTTGGCGTACATAGGCAAAGTTTTGGGTACAAATCCCAGCCGAAGCATAGGAAACTATGATATACATCAGAAAATCCCTCTTTCAAGCTTATTTTCACTTGCAAATAGTGTGTACCAAACTTTACAAAAACATCTAAGAGATTTTTTTATGTTTTAACACCCTGTAACTCAAAACTTAAGATGTTTAGGATATATGTTCATATGATTTTTTTTCCTCAAAATAGACCCAAGAATTACCTCCTTGTATATATCCATAATGTCCTTAATATGATTATAATTGGTCTTATATTACTTACATAATTTGCATTGCTACATTCCACAATATGTCTTGGCTGCCATGACTAGTTGCCTCCATCTAGTGGTCCAGCCTTGTGCTGCGTCCTCTATTGGAGCTTGTCTATTTTCTATAAAAATATTTTAAAATATATATTTGGTTGAATATTAAAAATTGCAACTTTATAAGTCAACCCCTTTTTACTGAGTCCATTTAAGTTTTTAAAAGTACATGTTTTAGGAGGTTAGGGTTAAAGGAGCTTAGATATAAAGTTAATAATATTGTTTTTTATTTTAATTTAAACTATCTTGTTAACAAAATAAATATGTCGGAAATCTACCTATCCTAGCATGTCACCACCACGAGTTTATTGTTAAAAAAAAATTGTACATAGCTTGGTATGAATTTGGGAGTTACGTTTTAACTGGGGGCACGGTAGTGCCCCGCCAAGTTCGCATAAACTGATCTTTTGAAACATTTCCAAACTAGTAAGAATCTTTCATTTTGAAATTTGTCTTGGAGAACTTGGCTTTAGTTTTACCTCAATTCTTTTTACGGAATACCATTTTCGCGTACTTGGCTTTTTTTTACATAAAATGTTTTTTATTTATACTGGGACTTTCCATCCAATCAGTTTCACAAAGTTCGGGCAAGGTTAAAGCATTTTTAAACAAACACAAACAACCAAGTACCTAGCAAGAAATCACACCACTACACCACGACGGCGACAATTTTTTAAATAAGATTCAAAGACTGAAATCAATAAAAACACAACTTTTCTAGTTTCTTAAGAGATTAAGTTTTTGTCACCAGTATTTTTCCTATTTCTCCTGGTCGGCGTAAATCGATCTGAAGTACCGCCAAATCAATTCAAACTAATCTCATAAACCCGTGGTTGTTGTGGTCCAAAAAAAATTATAGTTTTGAAGGATTTTTTTTAAGTATGCCTATTATATCCATCTCTCCTGTATTTTTTTAACAAAAATTTGCAAAAACAGAAGGCCAACAAACATTTGTAATTATACAGTTGAGGATATATATCAATATAATGTGTTACTAGGTTTCCTGGCCCCAATCCCATCATTTAAAATGTTCGTCTAAAGATAAAAATAGTAAAAGTAAAAAAAATCTTGTATTTTTAAGTATTAAATTTTATCCCTCCTGGCTGTCCTAGAAGGCAAAAATTAAATGACACTTTGATTTTTAAATAAACTGCGCTGCATTTTTCCTGAAATATCTGACGCCCCAGCAAAAAAATTCCAAAATTAGTTCTTTTTTTAATTTTCTGAAACTTTCACCTTTTAGGGTGTTCTCAGTCAATCTTTGTCAAAGATTCATATGAGCTGAAATCACCAGGATACCCGCACGGTTATGCAGCTAACCTAAATTGCGAATGGATTTTGAGTACCGATCCCATTAATCACCTGGAAATAACGTTTGTTACCGTTGATCTGTCCAGACTGGTTTTCGCCAGAGGATGTATGGGAGATGTAATAGAGATTTATAAACGCCAGCCTCAGAGTCTCGATTGGGAAGAGGTAACCCAGGTCTGTGAACTCCCAAGCGATGAGCTAACCGTCTCTGGGACAAATCTGATGAAAGTGGTCTTCAAAACTGACAGATATATGAATAAAACTGGCTTTTCTGCTTCCGTCACAGAAGGTAAGCACGTAAAAAAAAATAGTATGGACCACAAATTGTATTGAGTGGCCTTAAGCACCACAAAATTTTAATTTAAGACAAATCGGTTTATAAATAAGAAAATCCGCCATTTTCGATTTGCCTTATTTATTTTTTTTTGTAATAAAACAAATGCTAAATTATATTGTCACCTGAACACTATACAACTACCCAACAAATGTATAAACAAATACACGGAATCAAATTAAATAAAATATATAAAAGACAGCCAAAAGCGTCGATTGGAGAGAGGTAGCCCAAGCCTGTGAACTACCAAGTGATAAGCGAACCGTGTCTGGGACAAATCTGATGAAAGTCGTCTTTAAAACTGACAGATAAATGAACAAAACTGGTTTTTCTGCTTCCGCCACAGAAGGTAAGCACTGCAAAATTTGAAGTTTAAATAAGAAAGACCGCCATTTTGGATTCGCCATTTTGATTTTTTTTTGTAATAAAAGAAATGCTAAATTATATTGTCACAAGAACATTTGAGTTAGCTAAAATATACTTATAACTGTTTACAGAATGTGGAGGCAGTGTCGTAGACACTTCAGGTTACATCAGCTATAACAGTTCGAGCTTTGGTAATTTCAACAAAGCAACGTACCGATGCAACTGGACTATTAGCGTACGATCTGGAAAAATGATCCAAGTTACTTTCGAACAGTTCGACTTGGGTCCGAACGTTACAAGCGGCTGCGAAAACTATTTGATGCTTAGAAACGGAAAATTTGCTGACAGTCCCTTGTTGGACAAAGGAAAGTTTTGTGGAACTACGATACCCATACGAACACCTTTAAAAACTACTGGAAATCACATCCATATTGAATACAAGGGAATGACGAAAATTAATAACAAGGTATAGTCTGTGGATTTAGTGACCAATGCCACCAAAATATGTCACTTCCGGTTACCAGTTTGAAATTTTGCACCACGCTTGTCCCTACACTAAGACACAAAAAAACACTTGATTAGACTTACTCCCCCTCCCATCGATTACGTAATAATTATAGGTTTTTCTTTGACGAGCTCCCCCGTCTTATGACGTCATCGGTGTAAACACAAACATAAATATGCAATTACGGTTGGTAATATTGGATTATGAGAACATCTTTGGACAGTCCTCAAAAAATGCTGATGGTTTTTTTCTTGGACAGGTCATGACGTCATCAATGTACAAACGATATTTTTTAAGAACATACAAAATATGTTTATAAAGGGTGGAAATATTTTGGATGTTGTGATACATGTTTGAAAAGCCCTAAAATAATGTTCTTATAGTTTTCACAAAATTGCCAGCCGTAATGGAGATATTTCCAGTTTTTATAAAACATACCTGCCCAAGAAAAAGGTCACATCTAGGAGGCCTAATTTCCATAAGAAAACAGAAAGAATATAACATGTATTAATAAGAGACTGCGATACGCTCGATTCCCGTAGAAAGCCTTCCAGTGTTGCCAAAGATAACCTTGATAAATCACTACTGGCGCACGCGGTCGCAGTTGTGAAGGGGCGGATAACCTGAAACACTTGTTTGGGTCGAGAATTATTACTTGACTTATTGTTTTATGCCACCATGCATACAAAACGTGGAAATTTTATTTTTTTTTATTTTATTTATTGTAATGTAAAGTTATTTAGGGTCAAAAACACCTAAATACACGTACATGAGTACACGATGACTCAAGCAAACCTTAAACGATTTTAGGCCAATATAATACACAGGTTTTTTGTCAGCATTAGATTTTGGGTAAAAAGAAAGGGTTAAAAGTATTATTTAACCAATTTTACCTTAAAACTATCAGTTATGTAACTTTACTTGTTGTAGCGATTTTTGTTTAAAATTGTTTCTTTTGTAATTAAAACATTTTTGTCTGTGGCGCATATCACTCTTTGACAAAAAGAACATCATTGTTTTAGAAAGATAAAAATTGTTAAGGTGTCTGTTTAACGTAAAAAGATTTTTGCTACCTGCAGCGTATTTTTTTTGATTTAAAACTTTTCTCTATAGGTCTTCAGTTCTCAAAAAACTTGCTTTGTATCTATTTTCGCCTACGAACATTTAAAGTAACATTACTTCAATACTTTCTGAATATTTTGCCTCCGACGCATTTATTTAAGAAATTTCTGCTCCGTTCAAATTTTCGTTTGTGGTTTAAAAGGTACTACTACTTATAATTTTGATATTTGTCTAGGAAAGTACTCAATAAGCTGAGCGGACCTACTTTTGAGGCTTCTTAAGATCTCGACCCCCCTCTCGCGTCCCATAACCGCGCGGCGTAACTGTGGTCCACCATTAACTTCGTTATGGTTAGAATAACAAGGCATTCAAAAACCTAAAATTAAACAATAGTTACCTTACCTGTAAACTGGTAAACTGTGGTAAGTTATCTTTCAAACAAAATTAACTTTAGTGAATGTGAAACGAAAATCAATAACAAAAATAACACTGTCTTATTCTGGTTGTTTATCACCCCGTTTAACAAATGCACTTACATAAAACATACTAACTTCACCTTTCGCTAACCGAGTAGCGGCTTATACTGATATTTTCGCTAAACTGGCAACGTTGGTTTTACGCTTTTATGTTCCTACCCCTAGATGGAAGGTGCGCCACGCTGTATAGGGAAAAAAGTATGTATACGTTTTTTGTGAAACAATTTGTACATTAATGACGTCATCAGAGGGGTCTATTCTTCTAAATACATACTGTTTGTACACTGATGACATCGTAAGACGGGAGGACCTGTCCAAGAAAAAAGTTGATAGGACATCATTTGTGCTATCCGTGATAAAGATATTTCCATTTTTCTTAATACATACCTTTGAAAATCATGTAATCGGTGGGGGAGTATCTCGCGGAGCTTTTTGTGTCTTAGTGTACCGACAAGCACCTTGCAAAATTTCAAACTGGTAACCGAAAGTAAAATATTTTTATTTTAAATCCACGGAGTAGTAGGTCGTTTTATTTATTTATTATTTAACAACCCAAGTAGGAAATTATCCTCATAATAAATCCTACTTCTAGAGTAGAGTAGAGTAGAGTAGAGTAGAGTATTTCTTTATTTGCATAAAATTTTGTACAATATTTGAGCAAACAGTGTCAAGAAAATAGCAAAACAGTATTTCAATCTACAATCTTAAATAAAAAATTCAAATCTTTTCCCTATACTTTAAAAATATAAAAACTATTTTCATAAAAATATGATGCATTAGGCATTTAGAATATTTAGAGTGCTGGAACAATTTAAATATGGTAAAAATTTAGAAAACACAGATACATAATTTAAAATGATTTGACTTGTATTAAAAAAGTTTTAAATGTTAACTTATTCAATCAATAGGACCATATAGGCCTTTTATAACAAAACAACATAACAGAATAAAATTATAAACAACAATTTAAAATCCACACTATACTGTTGAGCCAGGAGAGAAAGCCAGATATTCTTCTAGAGAATATGGTTCTATATTTTTGATAAATTCAAAAACAGATTTTTTAAATTTACAGAGATTTGTTTCCCTCCTTAGATTTAAGGGTAATTTATTAAAAAATGTTATGCACACATAGACAGGGCTACGTTCTGTTAAAGTTAGTCTGTGTGCTGGAACATTTATTTGCAACGACCTAGTAGGGTATGAATGTCTTGGAACAAGATGTTCAAATTTTCGAAAGTGTTTAAATAAGAACATGACACATTCATAAATGTATATGCCATAAAAAGTGAGAACATTCAATAATTTAAATTTTCCTCTACAAGATTCTGCTGTTTTCATCCCCAAGACAAGACGAATCACCCTTTTTTGAATTTTAAAAGGCTCTGCAATCAAGACCCCCGAAGCACCCCCCAGAAAATCAAGCCATATCTGAGAGATGAATAGAAGTTGGCATAGTATACAGACAAGAGTGTTTCTTGGTCTAGATACTTTCTCAAAACTCTGAGAGAGTAACATGCAGAATTGAGTTTTTTGCAAACTTGCTTTATGTGAGTCTCCCATGTCAAGTTTTGATCTATATCCATGCCCAAGAACCTCACATTCTGAGACAGCTGGAAATCCTGCGAGAGCAATTCTAGAGCCGCCGGGTACTGATCCTTTGACTGCGCTGTTCTGAAACACACAAACACAGACTTATCACAATTTAGCAGGAGACCATTCCCATTAAACCAATTTTCAGCCCTGTCCAGTCCAAACTTTGCCCGTTCAAAAAGAACATGCAGTGTCTCTGCCCAAAAAAGAATGTTGGTATCATCAGCAAAATTAATAATGCTTAGAAATGCACTTTTAATGTAGTCTGGTAGATCATTTATGTAGACAAGGAACAAAAAAGGTCCTAAGACACTACCTTGCGGTTCAGTGTCACTCTTTGCCTTCGACCTGATAGATATGAAGCTATCCATTTAAGTGCTGGTCCTCTAATACCATAGGATTTTAGTTTTTTTAAAAGTTCTTCATGTCTTAAACAGTCAAAGGCTTTTGATAGGTCTAGAAATGCCCCTAAAACTTTGCTCTTACTTTCAATCCTTTCCAGTATCTTTTCCAGGAAGTCATATGTTGCAGTTTCAACAGACTTTCCCTTCAAAAAACCGTGCTGGGATGAGCTAAGAAGATCATTCATTATAAAAAACTTTTTTAGTCGGTTATTCATAGCCACCTCAAACACTTTGGAAAAGGATGAAAGGAGACTTATGGGCCTGTAGTTTTCAATTTTGGTGTGATCACCCTTTTTGTATAAAGGTTTTACTAGTGCAAGTTTTAATGGTGCTGGAAAATGACCTTCTTTAAATGAATTATTTATTATGAAACAAAGTGGCTGGCAAAGTTCTTCAGAGCAAAATTTAATTAGATGTGATGATATTTCATCATAGCCTGAACTGTGTTTGTTTTTTAAGCTTTTTATAATTGTAAAAATCTCATTTTCAGTGACCGGTGACAAAAACATTGAGTTTATATTTTGAGAAATGTTACTTTCATAGTTGTTGACTAAAGGAATTTTTGACACAGAATCGAGTGCAACATTTGCCATAAATTGATTTACTTGGTTACAGACTAACTGCGGATCACCCTGTAATCCGAGATCACTTGACTTTTTTGACCTACCTGTGACTTCATTTATGACTTGCCAGGAAGTTTTTGTTTTGTTGTCACTGTTTTTAATTTTTTGCTGAAAGTAGTCTCGGCGTGATTTTGAGATAAGTGCATTATATTTACGTTTATTGTACCTATATGATTCTCGATACCTTAGATCAGTGTTACTTAATGTATATAAAGTATCCAACCTTGATTTTAAGTTTAAGATTTCAGGTGAATTATACCAAGTTTTCTGTTTTTTCTTTGTAGTTTTTATTTCCTTAAGAGGAAAACACTCAGTAAACAACGACTTTAAAGTATCAGAAAAGCATTCCCATTGACTATCTATATTAGATGAAGGTATATTGAAAAGGCAATTCCAATTTACCCATGACAAACGGCTTTTGAACATATCTTTATTGTGTTTGCTAAAAATACGTTTTTTTGTATTCTCCTTTTGAGAATTATCAGAAAAATTACAGCCAAAAGATATTTTTATAGCATGGTGGTCACTTGTATGGGGATTAAAAACTTCAGATAAAAAACTTTTAATATTTGTGTAGATGTTGTCGATACATGATTTTTTTTCACCATCAATACGTGTATACTCAATGGTAGAAGGAACTATATTAAAAGAACTTAAAAAAGATTTAAAAATACCTGGCCATCTCTCCTGTCCCACAATGTTTAAATTAAAATCACCAGCTAAAAATATCTGACACTCTTCTATGTTTAACTTTGACAAAATGCAGTCAAGTTTACTTATTAAAACTTCTGGGTTCAGTGTTCTGTAAATTGACAAAATTACCGCCTTTTTTCCATTTAACTGAAGTTCTGTTGCAGCACATTCAAAGGATGATTTTTCTGATAGAATAGTTATGTCATTCCTAGATTTTGCATGTAATCCATCTCTGACATAGATGGCTGAACCACCATGTTCTGTTGATTTTTCTCTACAGTAAGAAGAAATTAATTTAAAGCCCTTTATGTTGTAAGACTTAAGTTGTTGCTCTGTTTTCCAATGTTCAGTCAAACAAAGTGCTATGCATTTTTTATCTGAAAGCAGTTTAACTTCTTTATCAAATTACTTCTGAATCAAATTGTGACTATTTTTAGGGCTTTAAACTGCGTTACCAAGAGGTAGGATACAACTGCGGAGGCCAAATCATTCTAAACAAGTATCAGAACTCGACGGAAATATCTTCTCCAAATTTCCCCAATATACCTCCACCCCATACAGAATGTATTTGGAAAATCCGAGCACCACCGGGCGAAAAAATCAGAGTAGATTTCGAAGACAGATTCGATTTGACCAGAGCCAATTATAACGATGAGTAAGTATGTTGTTACGAAGGTAACTTTACCTATTTTAGTCTAGTTACTCTTAAAGTTAGTAAGTATATCTACCCGTTTTCAAGTGTAAACTAAACAATCCAGTCTACAGCCTACTACTTATACTACTTGGTGTACGCAGTCGGTTGTGACGGCTCGCCAATGTGACTCCTTATGCAAAACTTCTTATTTATCCAGGTTTTTGTTGGATATAATTCAACCATTACAGGGTAAGTCCGAATCTTTTGTCATAAACTCGGAACATTTTGCAGATTTAATAGATACCGGGAATAAATTTGCAAGTTTTGATGTGAAAAGTCTTTACATCAACTTAGCAATAAATAAATCACTCAGTATCCTTAAAAACAAATTTCAAACTGATGATATACTTTCGTACTTGACGAGAACGCCATTGGTGGAGGACGTGATGGATCTGTTGGAGATCTGTCACTGTAATTATTACTATAAGAACGATAAGCCAACATAGCAAGAGTCAACCCAAAACAAACCATCTTAATGATACTCGACCAACAATCAATTGCACAATGAAAATCGAAAAGGATTCCGCCTTCCTGTTTTGGATGTTCTTGTGTAACGAATACACAGAAACATTCAAACCACGGTATATAGGAAATCTATTTACACGGGACAGTATCTAAATTTTAAGTCTTCATTCTGTTGCCACGAACCGAGCCGAACTGAACTACATAAGTCAACAACATTGAAAGCAGAAATATCCCGAGAAATTAATAAACCCAACAATCTCATAAAGTAAGAACAAACCAAACGTAGCAAATTCTCAAAATAATAATCCATTCCATATGTTTTCAGAAATCATAGGACGAATAGCGAAACAGTATAATCTTAAAACAGTGTTCTCATGGGAAATACGATAAACAGTTTTGTAACTAAGACAAAACCAGAAAATTTGCCTGTAGACTGAATTATTTAGTTTAGACTTAAAAACGGTTAGAGATAACCGAAACGCCGTTTTTAAAAGAAAGACAACAAAGTTCGAAATTTTGTTTCTACTCAAACATTGTCTAAAGGTTTCAGAAACAGAAACAGATAGTAGCCCCTTAAATTGCATTAATAATGACACTGTTTCCTTCGATGGGTAAGTCCCAACGGACTCCTGTGTAGTAACCCTCTTTATCAGATCAAGATCCCGATGATGCCAATCAAAATAACACCGTTAGTTCGGTTCGCTTCGATCGCCGTGGTACAAATAAAACCCGAATAAGCATTGAGACAGTCAGCTAGTGACAAGTTAGTCACAGAAGACCACGGTTCGGTCCGCTTTGCAGCAATATGTTATGAAGTTAGTGACCTGGCATTACCAAATGCCACCCCACCCTTCCTTTCTCCTATTGATCACATGGTGAAGGTGCTATTAGTAGCTTTTTGCCATCTAGTGACGCACATCAAAACAAAGTAGCCCCTATAATGTTTAGTTTAGGCAGTTTCGTTTCAGTCAGTGGCTTTGATACTAGTAGTTTATTACGTAAGTGTTTTTACATCACGTTTTGAAATATTTGTTTCAGGTGTATAGAAGAGTACGTAGAAATAAGAGATGGCGGTACGGATCTCGCCCCCCTTTTGAGTAAAAACTGCGGAGAACGAACTCCCAGCACCGTTTTATCTACTGACTACGTAATGTACATAAAATTCTTCACAGACACAAATGATCCTAGAAATGGATTTAAAGCGAAAGTTTCTATTGGATTTTGTGGAGGTACCATAAGAAATTCAGGAGAAATAGAGTCACCATCTTACGTTGGTTTCGAAAAGACTTTGGAATGTGTATGGATTTTAAAAGCAGATACCGGAACCACGCTGAATATCAATTTTACAGAAATCAATATGAGAAAGTCGCTAAATTGTTCAGATGATATCAACAAGATTGTTTTGACGGAGTATGATCCATATTTTGGCAATGGTAAGGCTTTTTAGATTAGTGTTAAAAAATATAAATTAACCATCTTTCTGTTTTTAGCCACACAGTTAGGCGTCTTCTGCGGATCAGAGTTACCCCAACCTTTGACCAGTTTATCTAACATAATTCAAGTGCGTTATAAAATCAATGCAGCTTACACCCAAAGTTTCAAATTGAAGTTCGAATCCTCAACTGAAGGTAAAAATAGAGCACTCTACGCTAATGTCACAATCAGCTTTTTAATGTCAGCTGAAGGAAAAACAAAACGTTTTTCCTCAACACGTAACGCTAATATAATTCAAAATATTGTCAGCAACCCTTTCTGAATTCGAAAAAAATTAATATTTTCCAGATATGTTAATAGTAAGCCCTAAATTTACAGTTTTAAAGACCAGTGGCCGGTTCTGTTGGTTGGTTTAGTATGAACATTGGCTAATTGAAAAAGAGATGGAGCCTACTTACAGGTTCAATAAGAACTTCTCTGCAATTTTTCCAAGCAGAGGGGACCGACCACTCCCCTCTGCAAGATCTGCTTTAAACGATGCCGTCGTTTCGATTTTTACAGATGGATCAAAAATCGATGAAGGTGTAAAATCCGGAGTGCTATCCACACAACTAGGACTTACAAGTTTCCTGATTACTGCACCATCTTCCAGGCGGAGAAATTTGCTTAACCTTCGCCTTGATCCCACAATGCCAAGGTCTATCGCGGACGGTCAGGCTGCGATCAAGGTGCTGAAACTTGTTCAAAGATGGTTAATCTTTGTTGGGTTTTAATTCACCCCGACATACAAGGTAATGAGGCGGCCGATAGACTAGCCAAAGTAGGTGTAGTCAAAGACGATAAGCAAATTGACAATACGGTGAGCCTGGTCAAATCGTACATTAACAATACCGTGGTAAAGCTAGCAGAGAGATGGGTAGGGTTAGAAACCTGCAGCATCTCAACGCAGCTGTGACCAAAATGGCGTGTGAAGGCAACCGAATAGTTACTTAGGTACCGGCGGGAAATGCATGCCACCCGTCTAAACATACCGGTAAACAACTAGTGGCATAGTTGCAGATACGAGAAGGAACCTAAGACCATAATGTCAGAATGAGATGTAATGCTCTAGGTGTTCCTTACTTTCAATATCTAGAAGAACTGAGAGACATAGAACTTGGTGCGCTCGCAAGATTTATAAACAGCTGTGGCTGGTTTAGTTGAGCGCTCAATCTCTCTCTTTTGTTTGATTGTTCACACAGGAATGGTTAAAACTTTTGTGAAATTCTTTTTATGCATAGCCTAACCTACTTGCCGTATAACAAAGACAACGTTCTCTACAGTCAATATGAACGAGAGATCTAAATGACATTGATCTTTTAAATTGTATATTTAAAACTTATTGAAACATTTCAGGAAAATAGATAGTTTTCTCGGATTCAGAAAAGATACCATAAAAAACCCATGTTCAACTGGTCAATGTTTTGCATTTTTCAGCATGCAAACAAATATTGGAGCAAGAATCGGGAACGATAACCTCACCCGGATATCCGAATTTGCAGCATCGTGACAGATACTGCATATGGCAAATCCAGGTGCCTAAAGGCCGTAGAATAACTTTCACTGTAGATGATTATGATATTGAGTCCTCGTTACGTTACTCGTTTTTGGCCATTTTTAATGGATTAAGGGCTGGACCCAAGATAGCCTTGTCAACCACGATGCATGCAGGGGATGTCTATGAGTCGTCAGACAACACAGCGAATATCATATTTTGGTCGCAGTACGCATCGACGAAACGCGGATTTAAGATCAGCTTTACTTCAAATAAACCCACAGGTACAGACGATTTCACCAATAATCTCGCAACCAAAATGTTTAGCCATTTAAGCGCACTTGATAACAACGCACTGTCGAAATTATGGGCCCATCCTCCATAGTCTTTTGTCGTTTATACCTACCCTGACGTGACTCAAAAGGGCGTATATGATTTTACAAATTTTTGGGGAGGGCCTAGATATATTATTAACTATAACAAAATACATTCATCAGATAAAACAAAATAAAATTCAGAAACATATCAATTGTCTTTATTAAGTATTAAACCTATTTTTCATGAAAAGTTATAAAAGTGCTTTTTTTGAATTAACACGGCAGTTGGCATGCCATGATTTGGAGGGTTCGGTATCCTTTGTTAAGGGATTAAAAAATTTTTGATACTGGATTAATGTCCAATATTTTGTCGCGCCATTTTTGCAGTTCGATTTTTTTCCAAATTTAGGTCGTTCCCGGCAAAACAGGTGGTATTATTGTCATGTTTATTTTCTAATGATTTGCGTAACCAAGCAGCTTAAAGCCCCGCCTTCCGAACCTCACTATCTCAACTATTTACAATAGAACCCTTTTTTTATAACTTAATACAAAATGGCCAAGGAACACTCCTTGATGCCACACGTTAAAATTATAACATAAGATTATTATAATATATTATGTTGTGTTATTAAGAAAAATTGAATAACTTTGATAGTCTGTTCTTTTGTTTTTTCTTAGTGTGTCGAGGAGACTTTAACCAAACAAATGGGGTATTAAGACAACCTCTAAATTTCAACCGACCGTATTTCTGCAGATATGACCATTTCAACACAAAGATATCTCAAACTTTAGCATTGAGTATAACAATGAAGACCAATTCGACTTCTAACAGAGACAAATCCAGATTCAGAAGCACTGGAATCAAAATTGTGGAACCTAACAGCAAAGTGGTTAGATGGGTTTCCGCTATCACGCCGACGCCGGTGGTAGTTCGTGCGCCATACTTACTTACCAATCTATTTGTAAGTAGAATTATTTGACGGTTATCCCAAAAAGGCATTAAATATTCCTTCAAAGTTGCCACGACCCCCAAAAAGCCACCGTCACCTTCACTGTCCCACTTTCACGTCCGTCCTTTTGCGTAACAGCTAGCTTCCACGTCCTCGCAAGAGTCCACCATGGATCCGTTCTATTGGTCAATTATCGCAAACCCCGAAATTACTTCGATTTCTGCTGGGTCAGCGCACATAGCGGTATTTTATACTAAAGGCTCGCCAAAATTATGTCATGTTTAGAAAAAACTTATTTTTGCATAAACCGGCGGTATACACAGAGTTTCTGTCAAAATAGTTCATTTTACATTTTCAAAACTCAGTTTTAAAATTATGCAAATAAGATCATTTTTTGTTAACAAGATATACATCGCGAACGTTACATTTTTAATAAAAATAATTAGAAATAATATATTTTTTATTCAAAACCATTCCATTAAACTTAAAAATGGTTTAATTTTTAAAAAAATCGCATTTTAATTTTCGATTATTAGGGCTAAAGAAAAAACTCGTAAAAATCCAAATCGCAACCAGAACGTTTCGAAACCAGATTTGACAAATTCATATAGAAAAATATGTACCCTGAAGTACAAGAAAACTTGAATTTTGTATTTTTGTATTTATAATTGAAAAAAGGTATTTTATGTATATTTATTTAAACTTTTTATACCATGTTGTTAAGGGTCTGAGGGTACTTTTTATAAAATTATTATATGACACATACTTGCCTCTGACACATCCATAAGAAAAATAAAAATTATCACGTGAATCAAAAATCTAAAAAGAAACTTTTCATTTTTAGCAAAGTATGCAATAG
Source organism: Aspidapion aeneum (assembly GCA_963576565.1). Classification (NCBI taxonomy): domain Eukaryota; kingdom Metazoa; phylum Arthropoda; class Insecta; order Coleoptera; family Brentidae; genus Aspidapion; species Aspidapion aeneum. The sequence goes on along the minus strand of OY755048.1, from coordinate 15,249,720 downwards.
GTCTGCTACAAAATCATCGCGTACCCGATTCTTATCATAAATGCAAAAAATGGATATATCTTAACAGTATTTTATGGAGCAGAGATAAAAAAGAAGGTAAAATTTAACATATATGAAACAATGGTGAAAAGCACACTGTTGTATGGAATAGAGACTTGTCGCGTAACAGAAAAATACAAAGCAAAAATGGAAAGTGTCGAAATGGATGCAATAAGAAGATCAATGAGAATATCTATAACAGGTCATATAAGAAATGAGATCATAAAAGAAAGAATGGGAATCGAGGGAAGCATAACGGATGACATCACTAAAAGGCAACTGATATGGTACGGCCATGTACAACGGATGAGCGACAAAAGATTACTAAAGCAGGTCCTAGAATGGCAACCAATAGGGCGCAGAAAAAGAGGACGTCCTAAACTGGAATGGCAACAGTCAATCCAAAAATCAATGAGTCAAAAAAACCTGACGGAAGATGACTGTCAGGATCGAAGGAGGTGGAGAATAGGCGTCGGACAACGTAGAAAAACGTTCTAAACCGACATAGTAGTAGTAAAAAATGGACACGTTTTCTTATTCTCCATTATCTTATCTAGAAACCAACAAAAAACTGTTTTGATACGCTAATATTTGATAATCAGAACCTAGTTTTTGGCCTAGGAACCCAGGGCAAGGAACCCATTCCGATATTTGTGTAACTGTTTAGACTAAATTGCGTCAACTAAAAATTCCACATTCAATTTATAACTTTGAAGGAATAATTAAATCCTCCTTGGAATAATCATCACAATAAATTGCACTTTCATTTTTAGAGACGTAGAAGTCAAACACGGTAACCAAGTTAAAAATACGGTGGTGATCTCAGTGAGCCTTGTGAAATCTTATATTAATAGCACAGTGATAAAGCTAGCCGAAAGAAGATGGGTACGGTTAGATACCTGCCGCATCTCAAGGCAGCTATGACCAAAATGTAAAAAACAATTGCGTCAAATGCTAAAAAAATTGTCTTCTGTTACTACAGGTCGCTGCCTCTTTACAGCACACGCCATCTGTTTAAACCAAATATCTTAGAGCATAAATACTGGTACAAAAAATCAAAAAGTAAAGCAATCATAGCTTGCTTTGAAAACAATGGCAAATTTAACCTCGCAGACGTAGATTTTCAAGTGCACATGCGTGTGTTTTGGTACGTAGACACACAGCTGTGTGTGTAGATGGACGCCATATTTGTTATTCATTTACATTATCCGGGCTTTGCGTTTGTTGTGTAAAATTGTGTTTTTATCTGTGAGAAAAGGGAAATAATTCACATAAAACATGTGCGGTTTGTCAAAAATAAGGGAGTGCCATTCCATAGGTAAGTACTTGTATTTTTCTTTATAATTTGTTAATAGTGGTTTATAGATGTCTTCAAAACACTCTTCATGGTGTCCACAATAAATCTGCACAATTAATTTTAGACATAGAAACTACATTTTAATCATCGATCAACTAGTTTTTAGAAAAAAAATAATAGACATAACCTTAAATCTTTGACAATTCTCAAATAATGTAGGGACGTAGATTTTCAAGTGTACATGCCTGTGTTTTGACACGTAGACAGACAGATGTGTGTGTAGGTGGACGCCATATTTGTTATTCATTTACATTTTGCGGTGCTTTGCGTTTGTCGTGTAAAATTGTGTTTTCATCTGTGAAAAATGGGAAATATTTAACATAAAACATTTGTTTTTTTGATTTGTAAGAAAATGTCCGGGAAAAGTAAGGAAGTGCCATGCCATAGGTAAGTACTTGTATTTTTCTTTATAATTTGTTGATAAAGTTAATAGTGGTTTACAAATTTAATCCGCAATTTGATATACTTTCACCCGATTAACTAGTTTTTAGAAAAAAAATAATAGACATAACCTTAAATCTTTGACAATTGCCAAATAATGTAGTGACTTAACGTTCCAAAACCACCAAAACTGATGCATGCGCAGTTACCGAAATTCTGTCTACCCGAAAATGTTTGCTCTAAGATATTTGCTTTAAACATACCGACGAAGAGGGAGGAGTAGAAACCTGAGGGCATCAAACATATACTACTTTAGACTTGTCAGGATGAGATGTAACACTAGAAGCCTTCCATTCTTTCAAGATCTAAAAAAACTGGGTGATGTAGACCTCGGCGTGCTTGTCAGGTTTTTAAACAGCTGTGACTGGTTTAATTGAGCCTTCAGGCTCTCTGTTCCTGAAATCAACACAGTGTTGAGATTTCGTTCGCGATATTTTTTCTAGTGCTTACATGTGGTACTATCACTAGTTTGTGATCTGTCACCGTACCTAACCTAACTCAGGGATGTAAAAAGAAGATCCATTAAATTTTTTTGATTTCAGGCACAAAGCAGTTCTCTACTAGAGGTAAACTACACTGTGGTCTACAATACATACGATTGCGGTGGCATAATATTGGGCCAAATTGGTTACATCGCGAGCCCTAACTATCCAAATAAACCAGCTGCACAATATGAATGTGCTTGGGCGTTGAAACTCGACGAAGGTCAAAGTGTCAAAATAAATATAACCAATTTTAACCTAGGAAATGATTGTGACAAGCACTTCTTAGCGATATACAATGGAGAAAGCACAATGCATCCAAGGATCCGGTTACTTTGTGGAGATAACCATCCTAACGAGGTTCTTATAACGCAAACAAATGAGGTTTTTATCGAATATAAACATGACGCTTCGGAAACTAATGGAATTGGATTTAATTTGACCTACGAACCTGTTATCAACGGTAAATACTTAAGGCCCTAAATTCATTTGACGGATTGTATGACATATTTCCCTCTCTTTCTGACATAATCCCGTTTTACATATAAAACCGACCTTAGGGGTTAAACATATCGTTCTTTGTCTGTGTTATTTCCCTTGACATTTTTTTGGCGTTATTAATATTTTACAGTGGCGGATTCTCCGTAAGATCATTTGGTCAATGACCTCCCAGAATAAATGTTGGTAATAACATATAAATAAATAAGCATGGACATCATTGCTTTTATTATTCTCCATTGAGAGCATCTTTTGGATCGTCCCTCGTATTGATTCAAGCTTAAATCTTGTTAGGTAGGCCACCAGTAATTCGCGTCGCTTTACAACCAGGGACCAGAATCCATATACATAATTATGTATATGCCAGATTCTGTCGAATTCCATAGACATGTCGTCCTTTCTTTCTATTTTTCGCAATTAGTAGGCGACATAACGTATCGCTACTAAATTCCAGACGCTCATTGCGGGTTACGATTAGACCTCTCTCCTTATTTAAACATACGGAAATCAAGCACGTAAAACAACGGCAACGTTGGCGAAATTTTCGATTTATTTGGGCTTTAAATCTGGAATTTAAAATAAGCACCGATTAATCGAGGGCCGCCATAATTATTTTATGGCCCGTGGCACCATCAACGTATAGATGTCACATCAACTTTTTGAAATACAAAAAATAATAAACTTTACTAAGTTTAGGTTGGACAGTGGACTCAGTCTGACTAAAATTAAAAAATATTTATTATATAAGAGAAAAATTGCAAATCTAGACATTAAAATATAACTAAACTAGAGTTTTTGTGCAGATCTTTTTATTAATTGTTGTGTTAATGTTTCTTTAAATAAATTAATATTTTTTCCCAAATATTTAATCAGTACCGATTCAAGAACAACAATAAATAAATAAAATGTTACATCATAAAAGGTATGTACGTAGTTTTAAGCCGTTTTTTGGGTATAGTTTAGTAGAATGACCCTCCTGTATTAAAACTCACAAGCCGCCACTGATATATTCGGTTAGAAAATACTTCAAATTTTGACAAGAAAAACAAAACAAATTTTATGCTTATGTCAAGCTCTTAAAAAAAATTCATGACATTTAAGCAGCGGCATCTATCGCGTAGCTCGCGAGTTGAATAGTTCTTAGTGCTCTGCGCGTTGTATATTCTTATACTATTAATTGGTTTTTAATTTTTGAATTGACAGGTCAATTAGTAAATTGTTATTATTTATTTACTTTTTTGATACTACTACTTACTAATATTGGTTTACTGTGGCAGGCGCGGATCTACGGGAGAGGAAAAAGGGGAAATTCTCCCCCTCCAAATCTCAAACTATATTAGGTTTTTACACACAGAATACACATGGTCACTATGCAAAACAGTTTTATGCAATATTATGATATTCCCCCCACCTCAAATAAAGTACCTAGATCCGCCCCTGACTGTTGAAGTTGCAGCAAAGTAACAACTTCAAATTTTGACAACCAATTATTGATATGTCCTACCTGCAGATATCAATTGTTTTTAATTTAAAACGAAATTTCCTAAAACCTGTCAAAGAGACTTGCCCTCCTCTCTAAATAATCAAACAACTTGGTTTATTAGCAAATAGGGGGCACTTTACATTCTTTTTTTTAGGCTGTGGTGGTATTTATCACGACAAATGGAGAGTTATCCAAACGCCTAACTATAATAAAGGCGACTATCCCGAAAATGCCGAATGTGAATGGGAAATTATAAGTCCTCCTGGCAATTTTATACAATTGGAATTTCTTGGAAGATTTAACATTGAACAAAGTACCAATTGTACGAAAGATTTTGTTCAGGTAATTTTACTTTCACATTAAAGAAAAAGGCTGTCCATGGCAGAACTTGACAAATTAGACCTAGTTTTTGAGAAACACAGTATTAAGATGTAGATAAATTTTTCCCAAACTACTTTTTAGATTTGGGATAAGAAAAATGATAATTGGACTTCAATAGGACGGTACTGTGGAAGAGAAATACCTAAGCACATCCAGTCCACAAGTACACAAATGAAAATTTTGTTTAGGAGCAATGATAAAATTAATGGAGGTGGTTTTAAGGTACTGAACTAATTTTTTTCCAAACTGGGATTTTTCATCCATACCCAGGGTCTATCTTCCCATTTTTAGCAAGTTTGACCATTACAATTTTTAGGCACAATGGGACACGCACTGTGGCGGTACTTTTGAGGCCACAAACACACCTCAATACATCGTGAGTCCAGATTTCCCCGAAAGCTACAGGGGTCAACTCAAATGTGAATATAACATAACCAGCAAGAAAAATGTCAACTTAAAGTTCCTTGAGTTTGATCTTGAAAATGGTAAGATAATTTGATATAAGTATTATAACCCTTAAACACTGCTGAGCTGCCCACGGAAAAATACAAGAGAACTAAAACCTTCGTTTGCCAAGAAAATGTTGACCACTGAAAAATACAAGAGAAATGTAACCTTCCTTTACCGCTTTACTACTGACTATTATTATTATTATTGTCATTATCATTATAATTTTAGGTAATCCCACTTGTCCATATGATAATGTAACAGTGTCTGGTACTGTATTTGCCAAAACATTCAGAGAGTTGGGAGTGTTTTGCGGTAACAGTACTCCGCCCTCATTCAGAGTTAAAAAGGCCATCCGTGTTGTCTTCAGAACAGATGCACCAATATTCGCCAATGGAAGAGGCTTTAGATTGATGTACCAAGATGACAGTAAGTAAAACGTAACCTTAAGGAATCACCTTGGTGTACACTCGGATTGAATGAATCATGTGAAACCAGCTTCCGAACCTCGCAACCAGTGATATAAACTATTGTCAAATGCAACTCTTCTAATCATGACTCATTACTGCAGAAATTTCGTCAATAAGGCATTTTAACATGACGTTACAGTGTATACTATTAGTACTTATTAGTTATTGCTAAAGTCTATACTTACACATGGCGTCCAAAGAATCCGATTGTGATCCCTCTCAATTTCCGGAAACCAGAAGATAAACAAATTAAGTGTAACAATCCGTCAAACATTATGAGCTAGCATAGCTCGGTTCATTTAGGCTAATCGCGTTGAAAAGGGATGCTCACGGCGTAGTAGGACCTAAAATTGTTTTAAGTTATTCATTTGTATTTAATAACTTAACCGATGGCAATTAAAATAAACCATTTTTAATGACAAGTTTACAAATTATTACGCCTTGAGAAATAAAGTTGACACATATGATCTTAAATATCATTGGCATCTATTGTAGGCTGTGGCGGAACAATAACAAGTCCTACAGAAATTAAAATCGAAGATTTTTTGAGTAGTCGCAGATTCTTCCAACCTGAACTGTCCTGTACATGGAACATCGAAGCAGCTGCGAATCAAATTGTTGTTTTTAAGTAAGTATAAAATAAATTTAACCATGTAACTGAATAAAACTACATTCCAACATTGATCCTTGTGGTACACCATAATCAGGTTTCATACTTCCAGAAGTGGAACTTTTAAACTTTATTTCTTAACTCGTTTTTTAGGACAGTTAATACATTGCCAGAAAACATATATTTAATTCTTTTTAAAAATAAAATACCTACATAGACGCGACGGTCTCAAATGCCCTATTTCAGTCCAAGAAAACCACAACAATTTTTATAAAACTAATTTGAGGGTTACCGGATGTAATAAAGAGGATGTTTACAGGAATTCTTCTGTTAGAAATTCCACGTCTGACACCTTTAGTGACGCCGTATGTTGTGCACCACTGGTAGATGGAAAAATAAGGTTTCCTACAACTATAAATCGCAAATGTTTATTCCTTTCCCTTCCACATGTAAAGGTTTGGGCACACATGACCGCACCGAATCCGTACCGGCTCCGCAACGAGACACGGCAGTGCCTCGGTGGTGAATTGTACCATGTTTTTTTTTATGGCGTAATCTTCACATCGGCGCAACGTGCCCGCGCCGCTCCTGTGTGGTGACACCGCAGCGCGTCCTCACCGTGTGAGATTAGTTTTGTTAAATTTTTTGACGGGCACGGTGTGTTGTTGTCAGCCTTCTTTCTACTGAATATTCGAAATTTTTGCTGTAAAATGCCAAATTCGGATATTCTCCTTGCTCGACTTAAACGATAATTATATATCCTCTTCTTATCTGTCACGTCTCTTCCAGGATATGGTCTCCTCATATACGTTTTTATAGGGAAAGCTTAATCAGCCACAATAACCATTGGCAGTTTAGTATTAGATCCAGGTAAAGTTCTGATTTTTGGAATCTTGAATGTATGGTTTTCCAATGATTTTCCTAAATTTAAATGTACGAAATATTCATTAAGTTTGATCTCATCGTCCATCAGATGAGGAAGCAACGTGCAAAATTCGCCTTCAACAGATCTTGGTTTCCAGGCGTTGTGTACCCATATTTTTCGTCGTTTTGGCTTATTTCTCTCATGCTCTTCATCGTCCAACCAATCCAGAGTGAGGTAAAATCTTTTTGTTATCTTACTTTTCTTATTTATTCCTTGTCCTTCTATTTTTCTTCTGTTGTTTGAAATTTATCTTTCATTTTAGTATAAAGAAACTCTCAATGACGAGCTACACGAGCATTTCAAACAGATGTTTAACTCAGGCCCTCCAGCTTTTTGACGGTAAAGAGACAACGAAAAATCGGATCATGCAAGCCTGCACTGAAGTATCAGACATTTCAGTACCATCAAATTCGAATAAAATGACAGTTACCCTTCGTACCTACCCCTATAACTTCCATGGACTCGAAGCGGAAGTCTATTTTACTTACGGTAAGCAGGGCTGCCAGGTTTGAACAACACATATTATAATCAGGTATAACTAATTGTTCACGCCAAGTAAATCTTCAATTAAACTTATTTGTAGGTCCTGCACAAGGCTGTGGCGGTAATATCAACCTTACGGAAAGCCAAACTATAAAACCACCGAACAATTTGAAAGATATGGATTGCATGTGGAAAATTACGGCTCCCATGGATAATCAGATTCAAATAAACTTTACATCTATAAACATCCCTGGACATTGTGGTCATAATTTGACCAAGAATTTCACTTATGTGTGTGAATGCGCTTTTGTAGAGGTAATAAATTCTGTGGGTTTCGTGCAGGCAGATCTTGTAGTGATAATGTTTTTTGTCTTAAACAAGTAATTGAGAAAAGGAGCGCCAGAAATATAGAGACTCATGTTACCTTTGTGGACCTACAAAAAGCATATGATACCGTTCCAGTAGAAAAATTATGGACAGTGTTAGAGCAGACTAATATCAATCATACATACATAAAAGCGATAAAAGAACTATACAAAGGGTCAAAATCTAAAATTAAAATTGGAAATCGACTTTCAAAAGAATTCCTGGTAACGAAAGGCTTAAGACAGGGATGTTGTATCTCTCCAACTCTTTTTAAAATATATATCGCAGTAGCTCTAAAAAACTGGAAACGCAAAGTACATGGCATGGGAATACCACTTAACGACCGATTTACCATATACACACTACAGTTTGCTGACGACCAAGTAATTGTAGCTAATGATAAAGAAGACATGGAGTATATGATGAGAAAGTTAACGGAAGAATACCAAAAGTGGGGGTTAACAGTGAACGTGGACAAGACACAGATTGGAAACGAATCAAATGAATTAGAACTAGAAAATGGACAAACAATATCTCCATGTAATGAGTATGTATACTTGGGTGTCACATTTGATAAGACAGGAACGGACTGTAAAGAACTGGAAACAAGAATAGTAAAAGCAAAAAAGGTTATTGGTTGTTTTTTATGGAGCAGAGAGATAAAAAAGAATGAAAAATTTGACATATATGAAACAATGGTGAAAAGCACGCTGTTGTATGGAATAGAGACTTGTCGCGTAACAGAAAAATACAAAGCAAAAATGGAAAGTGTCGAAATGGATGCAATAAGAAGATCAATGAGAATATCTAGAACAGATCATATAAGAAATGAGATCATAAAAGAAAGAATGGGAATCGAGGATAGCATAACGGATGACATCACTAAAAGGCAACTGATATGGTACGGCCATGTACAACGGATGAGCGACGAAAGATTACCAAAGCAAGTCCTAGAATGGCAACCAAGAGGGCGTCCTAAACTGGAATGGCAACAGTTAATCCAAAAATCAATGAGTCAAAAAAACCTGACGGAAGATGACTGTCAGGATCGAAGGAGGTGGAGAATAGGCGTCGGACAACGTAGAAAAACGTTCTAAACCGACATAGTAGTAATAAATTCTATAATACAGAGTTATTAAGCCTGGATCTAGCATGGGAGAAAGCTGTGTGTCCGAGTATATACATAGAAAATAAATTAAGGACAAAAGAGAGGGGCATAGGCTGATGTTGCCACTAAAGTTTTAAAGTGTTGGCTCATTCTTATGGTTTTACAATAATAATACGATCAGTTCGGAGTTATTCGCAAAGATGTCGCCAAAAGTATGACTTCTTATGTGGTTACTAATAATAAAAATATTTTCTTCCATTGTAAACGGCATTTTAAAAATAAAAATACCAAACTTTTATTATTTTTAGTACAATTAGGAGTATAAAGAGCTGGCAGCATTAGACAATATATCTATTTTTCTTTCTGTCAATAATCGAACATACGGATTTGCCCATGCAAGATCTAGGCTTGCGAATCCTGTAATAATAGGGAAAACGCTTAAAACTTTTACAATTTTAACAGACGTTGTGGTAGTGGTTAACTACCACTTCCACGAGCCGCTCTCTCCGGAGTTTTTGGAACACATATAAAACTTTCACAAAATATTAAAACCAAACTGTTGTTTTTAACCTTATTTTACAAAATAAATGTTTTGTATGTTGAAAACTGGTAATATTTTACCATTTTTAATAAAAATTACCACTACCACAACGAAAGAAATGCGTAGCTCACGACAGTGGTAGTGGTTGACTATCACTACGCACTCACATTAGGGGTTATAAGCCACCAGGCGTATCTCGACGTAACGTACGTTATTGCATTGTGCGCATGCGCACTATTTGACAGAAGTACGTTGCGCATTACACGCGACGTAACGTTGCTCTGCTTAACGTGTGTACGTACGTAACTGAAGAAAATAAAAATAGACAGGCGCGTCCGACCAATTTCGAAATTTTCGTATGTTTTGATCCTAACTTGCCTCATTTTTTGTTTTTATTTCTCAAAGACATTGTAAATTTTTATTTTTCTTTTGTGTTCCGAGTGTGTTTGTGTTTGCTTTTGGTTGTCAGAATCATGAAGGCCTTAGCTGGAGTAAAGGTAACGACAAACCAAATCCACTTTGAAACAAGTGACGATCTCCACTTGCTAATTATACTAATATTTTTTATTTTATTTTTTTAAACCAAGCCCTACAGAGAAAAGCGATATTATAGGCTGTAGAATTTTCCTTTAAATGGTGTTTATCTTATCTTGGTAACGTTTAAATAGATAGTTTAAGTTGTGCTACGTATTTTTACGTAAAACTCCACGTTAAGCGCTCTACGTTTTGTTCCAAATTTGAGTTTAAGTTGAATGTTTTTACGTTACCATAAGAAGTCTACTAATAGCAGAGAATATGGAATTCGGCACTGTGTTTTTTTTATGTTTCAATTTTGTTTTTTGTCTTTTCAACTACAGTAGGAATATATTTGCAAAGAATCGTTTGTACTGGAAGCGGAAATTATCGTCTAGGCCTCATTTTTCGATCGGTCAATCAACCAATTCTATTCTTTGGTAACGTTAAGGTGCCCGCAGACTGCCGTAAGCTAACGTAAATACGTAAGCTCCTAACGTGACCTTGACGACGGTGTGACGAAGTGCGCTTGCGTAACTGTCAAATCTCATGCTTACGTAAAAATACGTAGCACAACTTAAACTATCTAATACCAGAGGTTACGTTACGCATTTGCTTTAAGCCTCTTTTCTATGCAACGTATCTTCTCTGTGTAACGTACGCTACGTCAACGCAGTACCGTAGCTTATAACCTCTATTAAACTAGTGCGCAGACGCAGTGCTTACCACAACCAAAAGAAAGTGTCAAATAAGCATTCCAAAAGCTCCCTTATATTTTTAAGATGAATAATACATGAGCAAAATTCATTTTAAAGTGCCTCATGACCATTTTGATTGGTTTTTAGGTTCGAGATGGTGGAGGACCTTTTTCGGATCTACTAGCACGGTTGTGTAGCATGGACAATAGTGTTTCTAGATCCTTTATTACTATTGGAAACACGGGATTTATTAGGCTATTTTCTTGGGGGATTCAGAACAATATGTTTAGAGTTACATTGACACCTATAAAATGTAAGATACTATAATAATCACATTTAATTGTTCTGACATCTTCCGTGTAAGCGAACCCAGGCAAACAAGGCTCACTTAAGAAAAAAAAATTCAAAAAAGGCAAAAAACAACAAACGAAAACCAAATTATTTTCATTCTCGAACTCGAAGGAAAAGTTGCAAACATTTGGTTAATATGGCCCACAAAAAAAACTATTTTAAAAGAATCACTACAGTCCATATAATAATAACTGGAGTTAATTACTTTTAAAGAAACGAATTATTCACGTAAAGATGAATTGATTTTGCGGTATTCAGATGTCGCAGTATTGTAATACCTTAAACAAGTAGTTAGAAGTGAATGTAGGATTTTACGAAAAAAGCACAAGTTTTGAGTTATAACTACTAGGTCTTATTAGCAGCTTGGCCTTATTAGCAACCGGCCTTTATTTGCCGCCGGGTCTAATTTGCCGCCGGGCATAATTTGCCGCCGGGCCTTATTTGCCACAAGAACCTTTAATCACTGGTTAGTTTTATTATATTTTTAACATATTTTTTTTTCATTATTAGCTAAATGTGGCACAACCAGTCTCAATGTAACTGAAACCCATAAAGTACTCACTTCGCCAAATTACCCAAACCACTACCCTGACGAACTAAAATGCGTGTGGAACCTTTACGCCCCTTCCGCTACCAGAATATTTTTAAATTTCGAAGTTTTTGACTTGGACAACTATATTCAAGAATTTGTAGAAGATTGCAACGGACAAGATATGCTTGAAGTTATAGAGGACCCAAATAGGCATATCATTATTGAGGGCCTAGGCCCTAATTCTGTACATACTGCCAGAGGACCAGCGACCCCTCAAATAACTGTGAGTTCTTTTAAGTCATTTTATGTAAGAAATATATTAAAATTTAAGGAAAATGTTGACAAGATACCTACGAATACAGGCCACATTAATTTTGTTAAAAAATTTTGATTTGAAAAGTTTTTTAAAATAGGTAAATTAAAATATTACAATCACAATATTGAACAGTTATACAAAAATCACCTAACAATAAATTTGCAGACATATCTATAGTTATAACTATAAATAAATGTGTATTAAGACAAGCAACCCAATAACGGGTTGTAATACAACCTATGTAGGTCGTTCATCTATCTTCATAAACTTCCTCAGAGGATTTTCTGAAACACTTCTGACTCCATGATGCTCAAATTCCTCGATGAAATTTATATTCTACAATAACCTCTCTAGAACCGAATTTGTTGTTATTAAATCAAAACAAATTCGGAGTTCTACAGGGTAGATGAAGAATATAACAGACATTTTTATATTTACACTCCAAAATTAGACCCCAAACAACATTAAAATAGCAGTACATGAGTAGTGGCAAATCCAGGATTGTCAGGGGGGAGCGATCAACGAAGAAGCAAAAACTAAAATATTAATTTTCTTTACTGTTTTTAATTATTCTTAGGTATGAAATTTAAATTCATAGAGGAGGGTTGCGGGTAAATTTTGTGCAAACTTGCGGCTGGTTGCATTGGCATTTTCTTCTCTTGAACTAAAAAAAGTTTTATGTCAGGGAGGGGAGAATGCTCGGGTCCCTCTGCGCACTCCCTGGATCTGCCACTAATCATGAGGCGAAATTGGCAAATATACACATGTACAGTCAGGGACTTTTTGAATTGCCCTTGTATTTTTTTTCTGTCAAAATTAATCATTTAAATCTAAAACAGGTAAGGTTCACAATTTTTTTTGTTTTGGGTTAAACTACTTTTCCGAATTTCAAATAGGAATATTTTTTATTTTCGAGGGCGGCAATTTCAAAAGTCCCCGACTGTACAACCTGTCAAAACAGTCAAGACCGCATTTTGATATAACAAGCCGTTTTTAAGCTACAATAACTTTTTTATTTATTAATTTTGGTTTTGGTTTAAATAGTTGGATTCTTTATTTAAAAAAAAACTATAAAAAAGCAATTTACCTCAAACTTAAATTTTAATAAATAAAAAAGTGATAGAGTCCATTTCATAATTTTTTAGATAACTTCTTTTTGACAGTTATCAGCTCGTTATCATAACAATAACGTAGGCCAACGAAAATAAAGTTGTCTCAAAAATTATGAAATGACCTTGTAGGCACGCTTCCATATTGCAGACTTTTCAAAAACACCCCGTAGCATAAAAACGACTTTCAATATCCAAATGCTTTTTGTATTTCTGGGAAATCGAGGTAATATTTGATAAGTAACTAAAAAAAATTAGTTTTTGTTTGCTTTTAGCACCTGTTTAGGACCTACAACAGGCAACAATTTTGTGGAAAAGATGATAAACCATTCCACTATTATTCAGTGGGAAACAGCCTGTCTTTGGAATTTAAAACTGTTGCTCCTTTCCTTCCAAGTATTACTAACGGAAAAGGTTTTAAGCTAACCTATGGAATAGCAGGTATGTCCAAAGTATTTAAAAACTAAATGAGAAATTGAGTTAAATCGAAGATTCACAAGAATGAAAATTTTTTTTAACCTTTATAGGGGGTTCCTTAAATTGCCAATTTGACATACCTAATCACCCTATGTATCTACACAATATTTAATTTTAGGATGTGACTTAAACTTAACAGCAGATAATGGCAGGGTGTCAAACTTCAGATCAAAATCAGCTCAAAAGAACTGCATTATAACCATAACAGTGCCAGAAAACAGAACAATATCAATTTATTTTACCCAGTTTTATAGTTTGCCAGTACCAAACTGCAATGGTACAGGAATGCAGGTAAAAATACGTTTAAAACAGCAAAAAAGCAACCGCAGCCAACAGGAAAAATAAATTAGACTTGATCCACTTTGTTAGGATAAAATAGGGTGAACTTTCAGGGGTGGATAATGGTTTTTCACGGGTTTCAGCGAAACTACACCTCCTATCGAAAAAAGTGAAATACAAAAGTTATAGGTCATAAAAAGTTCTACAACTTTAGGATAAACCATTTTTGTTCTTAAACTGAAATTTTCCGAGAATTAAAAAAAAAACTCGTTTTTCTTATTTTTATTTTTATATTTATGTATATCACTATGAAAAAATTTCAATTTAAAAAATGGCAAATTTTTTCATACTGTTTTGTTTTTACAAGATTAAAAAATAAACTTCTCAGCAAAAAAAAAGGCCACAGTTTAAAAAAAAAAACTGCTTTTGAAACTTGAGCATTTTTGGATAAAAATAGTCTTTTTAAGTTTCAAATTAAAATAAAATATAAAAATACATTTTTTCATTTAAGATAGTTAAGGCGTATTTATTTAGGACACAGAAAGATAAAACTAAAAAAGGACAAAACCGGTTTTTTTGGTTTTTCTCTTAAAATTTTGGGTTATGTAGAAAAATGGTTTTTAAAAAACATATAGATCATTATCCACCCTGAAAATAATAACTAATAACTCGGATCTATTTTTTTCTTTTGGCTGTGATATTTTTTCTTTTATTTCAAATAGTTTTCATAATGTAATTATTATTTGAAATAATTTGTTGCTTGCCTATTTGTGATACAACATTGTATGATTTATCAAAATTTTGAGAAAAAATCGTACAATACGAATTTCTATTTTGGAGGTCTAAAGTATAATGCAGGGGTGCACACACTCCAAGGGGGTGGAAAGTGAACTTTTTATAAAAAAATTAAAACTAGTTCCACTTTGTTTTTTTTTTAATCCACTATTTTTCAGCATTTGCAAACATAATTTAACCATCTACCCCCCATAGGGGGGGGGCAACCTCCAAATTAGGGCTAAAATAGCGCCCAAATGGTCTTTCTGTGCCTAAACGGTAAGTGTTCTTAACCAAACTAAAATGGCAGGCGCCCAAAAAAGCCTTGCCAAATAAGTGTATGTCAAGATATTCATATTTTTAGTTGTTTCCGGCTATTATTGCCCAAACCTTCAGCGCCCAAATGGTCATCGCCCACAGGTCTGCACGGTTAGTGTAGTTAGGTCCTCAAACGATAGACCGCGTCGCCCAAAAGTATACGTACGCAGCACTTGACATATGAGACAGTGCCGCGTGACTGTCACCGCGCATGAAAATTTTAGAGACAAGTATACTCACATACATACATACAAAGCTTTTAAGCACATCCTTCGAAGGACAATTGATCTGGCTATAAGATGCACCTATCCATTTAGGCCATGGATGCTTCAGTCATGCAAAAAATCTGCTACAAACAAAAAATTCTTCTTTGATTTAACAAGAAAATGCAATTATAAGTGCAGCTCTTAGTCCTGTTAATATAGCCATGTAGCTGTGTCATACATCAATCGATTGGAAATTTTACAAGCTATAAAATGTTAAGTGTAAACAATTTTGACGTATCTCATATTGGTTTTCCAGAAATCTGTGTTTTATATAACAAAAACATAGATTTCTAAAGTCACAAAGTGAAGCTGTCCTCGAGAGCTACAAGTTTAAACTAGAAAGCTAATTTGTATAGGTTTTTGTAGGCAGTTTTAATCTCTACAAGACTGGTCTGTACAAGTTTTTTGAGGTTTTTGAGAAAAAATTGTTTAATTAAAAAAATCACTTTAATTTTAAGAAACTACCCCTCATTCGACACCATGTAGGGGTAGTATTTTTGGGACGACATAGATAGGCGATATACCAAATTAAAGCTCGAATCCTGTACTTTTGAATGCCTGAATGAAGAAATTAAAAAGAAATTTAAAAATCACGTTTTTAGAACTAATTTGGGGGTTGCTGGTCCTACTATGAGGGTATAGTTTTTGCAAAGTCACCTGAAATGCTCCTAATACTCCTAAATTTTGCTATATTCTGCCCTTCAAAAAATATTCAAATTCATATAAAATCTTCCTGGTATAATTTCAACCCTACCGACAGAGAAAAGGCACGCTCTTTGCGGGCCGAGCACAAAGTGTTTGTTTTCTGACCGACCCAGCGCAGGTGGATAGACGGCATCTGATTGGCAGTTTTTTTTTGAGATCCGCTTTTAATTGCATTCAGGTGTTCTTTGCGGGACCCCTTTAGTCGGCAGTATGCAGAGTTAGAAAATAAATCAGTGTCGTTTCTGTAGGTATAGGAATAGAAAGTTTTATTATCTATTTTTATTTCTTTAGTTTACGCCATAATTAAATCAAATAATTTTCATGAGTATATCTACCGCCGCCCATGTCACTTTCTTTAAAGGATATGCCGATGGTCGGCTTTAACCTTTGTGCAACTGACTTTGCAAAAACTTTAGATGGTTAAACTATGTTCGAAAATACTGAAAAATATTGGATTAAAAACACAAACTAACTCAAATTTTCATTTTTTGAAAAAACGCCACCTCCCACCCAAGGTATTTCCTTTTGGTGTACAGACAGGCTAGGGGAAATACTAGGAAATACATGGAAGTACTTGGGAAATACAAGGAGATACCTTGGAAATTTGTGCAAATACTGGGAATTATCGTAGGTATTTCCTTTTGGTGTACAAAAATCAAGCCACCCCTCGCTCCCACCCCCTTCGAGGGAGAGTGGTTCTGCACCATATGCCAGATCTCCACCATAGAAATTCGTGTTCGATTTTTTCAGAAAATTTTGACGTATCACACAATATTGTATCACAAATAGGCAAGCTAGAGCTAAAAACAGCCTATTTCAAACCTGACTATAACTGTTAAAATAAAATGCCTATACAGGGTGTGCTGAAACAGAATACCTAGTTATCAAAGCTATTTTATTTTAAATTTTAGGACAACTTTTTTTGCCAACTATGTTTTAAAAAACATAAGTTTTTCTGTCCCTCACATGCATTATTTCTTACAGGTGCGAGATTTTAACTCCACAGGCCCCCTCCTGATGAATTCATGTGGCTTCAAAGTACCAAATCCAATATTTTCCAAATCTAATAAACTGTATATAAACACATACCAAGGATCTAGTCAACTTCCAGTCACTTATGACTTTTTATACACCTCGACTGACAAAGGACCAGGTTGTGGCGGCTACATTTACAATTATAGAGGAGTTATCACAAGTCCAATGTTTCCAAATGGCTTGGTAAACAATAGTATAGAATTGGAATGTACATGGAATGTACGTGTTCCAATAGGACATGATGTTACATTAACATTTAATGGTAAATCAATTTAAATATACAGGGTATCCCATTAAGGATGGATGCCGGATTTATGTCAGAAACTACTATAGCTCAGACTTCAGGAAACAATTTTTTTTTAACAAAATCGCGCCTTGGGAATCCACCTTAAATATTTATGTTTCTGTAGTTTACCGCAATGGGGCAGTTTTTAATGAAACACTATGACTAACATACACAAATTACACCATATTCATATTCTTTGAAAAATACTGCATATTTTGGACCACTCTATGTACCTCTCTGTCAGTTCCCCACAGTAAGGAAGTGAAAATGACATTTTGTATCAAAAAATTTATTATATCTTATATTATAACTCAACCTAAAAAATTTAAATCTTCTAGACTTTTTGTCCAAATTTGTTTTTAACCAAAAATGAAATTTTCGAAAAGTCACAAACCAATTAACAAACAATACAAACGTGAAGTTGTGTGTGTGTGAATAAAAAGACAAAATTTTTTTCGTGGCTAAGCGGGTATAGAAAGATTTTGTTTCTCTTGTATTTTTCCGTGGGCAGCTCGAAAGCTGTACACCCACGGGGGTCCAAGATCTAATGGACACCTATCAAGTGTTGACAGTTAACTGTTTCGTCCTTAAGTGACTCTTCAGAACACTGCATGGTCAATGTGACACTTTTGTAAGGGTAGGGGACGATTCGCCGCGGGGACAATTCGCCGCCGGCCGATTCGCCACAGGGCAATTCGCCGCGAGATTTTTTGTTTTGTGATATTACCATTGGCAATTGTTTAAAAATTTATATTTTGCTTGACTTCTTATAATATATTTGTTTATTTGTTTGGTTATAACTTTTTTCAAACTTTTCCAAATAGGTATTTGGTGGTTAGTATACAATTCAACATTTTTTTTATTAAAAAAATAAATAAAATTATGATTTCTAACTTAAACTTTTAAAAAATCAAAATGGCGGATTTTCCCATTTATGAACCGATTTGCATCAAACTCGGAACTTTGAGATCTTTCAGGTCGTTGATTATTATTTTAAACTTAAATTTTTTAAAAATCAAAATGGCGGATCCAAAATTGGGGACTTTTCCATTTATGAAACAATATGCACCAAATTCCGAACTTTGGGGTGTTTGTATACCAACCACCAAATACCTAGTTGGAAAAGTTTGAAAAAAGTTATAACCAAACTAATAAACAAATATTATATTATATGAAGTCAAGCTAAATAAAAATTTTAAACAATTGCCAATGGTAATATCATAAAACAAAAAATCTCGCGGCGAATTGTCCCCGCGGCAAATCGGCCGGCGGCGAATCGGCCGGGGCGAATCGGCTGCGGCGAATCGGCTGCGGCGAATTGTCCCATCCACCTTTTGTAAAGCTACAGACACGGTATATGAATCTCTTACCAATATCGTAAGATGAGATTCCATGTCAATCTGGCGATTCACTAAATCTACAGGGTGTTTTATTTACTAAATTGACCAAAACACATCTATGATTTATAATATTTCCCACAAAAATACGAACTTCGAAAAAAAAAAGTTACTACCTACTGTTCAGTAGTTAGGACAAGAGGCTTTTAGCAAAAATATTAAAAATCGAAAATATTTGCATCACTAACCTTAGTGCAAGACAATAAATTAAAAAATCGCCATTTTGAAAAAAGTTACCACTTCGATTTTTCATATTTTTTTGTCAAAAGTTGCTCCAACATTCTATCTAATACCAATGGTTACACGTGTTTTATAATCAAAGCTAAAATACTCATAAAAATTGTAGAGTGGACCAAGAAGTAATAACGCAGAAAAAATACAATTTCATAAAGTAGTGTCTGCTGGCCCTGCTTAGTGACGCTGCTAATGGAATATGGAGGGGAGGAAGGTCTAATTTAAAAAAAAAAAATTTATTAAAGCAAATCAACTTTTTTATTAAAATCTAGAATAATTAACGCCCCAGGGCGCTTTAATGCGACCAATCGGATGTTCATTATTCATATAAGTACGGCCGCGGCCTAAGCACACTTAAACATAAAAAAATTTGCGTTACTTCTTGGCCCATTCTACAACTTTTATAAGTATTAGATAGAATATTGGAGCAACTTTTGACAAAAAAATATGAAAAATAGGGTCACTTTTTTCAAAATGGAGATTTTTTAATTTATTGTCTTGCACTAAGGTCACTGATGCAAATATTTTTGATTTTTAATATTTTTGATGAAAGCCTCTTGTCCTAATTTCTAAACAAAATTTTTTTTTGAAGTTTGTCTTTTTGTGGGAAAAATTATAAATCATAGATGTGTTTTGGTCAATTTAGTATATAAAACACCCTGTAGATTTAACGAATCTCAATATTTTAGCAAATTTTTTATCTCAGTGTAATCAGTATCCATAGAAAAGCCAAAATATAAATTTTTATTAAAATCAAAATTTGTGCAAGTGCAAAAGGAAAGCCCCATATGAGTATGGGTTGTACCAATCCTCTAATTTTTTTTTGTAGAATTTGACATTCAGGGCAGCTGCATCAGCACAATGGTGGTGGTCACAACCTATACAGAGAGTGGTGATACAACTGAGCATACATTTTGTGCTCCAAATAGCCCAGCTATGTTGAGATCTTTTAGACGATTAACTATAGTTTATTATGTTTCTGCTAATAATCCAGGAAGAGGTTGGAAAGTGACATTTGAAGGGACAGATAAAAAAGAAACAGCAGTGACAGATTTAAACACACTCAATGTAACAACTCCTAGCATCCAAAAACAAACAGCATAGTGTATATGTTATTGTAATATATTTTTTAAATAAACAACCTTATAAAACAGTCAGAATATTTGATGCCCCTCTAACCTTGGGAACACACTTTCAAGAAAAAAAACAATAAAAAAAGATTGCATGTAAAGTAATAAATCCTCCTCACCCTCGCTTGAGTTTTACATAATTTAAGAATGGACCCTACAAGCAAAAGTGTTTCGATCTTTTTTTCTCTAAAATTGAGATATATAATATTAAGCATTAATGCCTTATTTACCCATTAATTAAGTAGTCACAAATTGATGATTATCATGAACAGAAACACAATCACATCTTTAAAATGAAGCCCAAGAAATTTTTTTAATTTACCCATTCATTTAGCACAATCAAACACAATATAATGAAGATAATAAAATTTGGTTGATTGGTGCCAGGGTTGTTAAAAAAATTATTCAACTTTTTCAATAAATAAAAGTTTCTCTAAGGCCGGATCCACAGTTTCACTTCTTGCCACTCACTTCCCTTTCCATCTTTCTCCAACAGACAAAAATGGAAATATAAATTGTATTTTTATGTCTTTCTATTTGAGAAAGAGGGAAATAGAAGTGAGTGGCAAGAAGTGAAACTTTGGATCAGGCCTAACTTTCCCCCTTCCCAAGAAAAAAAATAATTGCACAAATATTTTTTTTGTCAAGAATTACCCTCCCTCCCTTAAATTTATGCCCAGATCCGCGCTTGGTTGGGCCATAGGGATGCAAAAAAACCACACCCCGAGTTATGATTCGGAAAAACGTCATTTAGCGAATTTTAGGGTAGGGAATCAAATGAGACCAAAATGGTCAAACTTTGAAAATTTCATATTTCAAAAACTATACAGTTTATCAACAAAAGCACCAAGTTGCAGTATAGTGGGGCCATAGAGTTGCGAAAAAACACACACTGAGTTAAGATTCGAAAAAAACTTCATTTAGCAAATTTTAGGGTAGGGAATCCCATGAGACCAAAATGGCCAAACTTTGAAAATTCATATTTCAAAAACTATACAGTTTATCAACAAAAGCACTGAGTTGCATTATGGTAGGGCCATAGTGATGCGAAACAACCACACCCTGAGTTAAGATTTGGAAAAATGTCATTTACCTAGTTTTAGGGTAGGGAATCTGATAAGACCAAAATGGCCACACTTTGAAAACTCATATTTCAAAAACTATACAGTTTATCAACAAAAGCACCAAGTTGCAGTATGGTGGGGCCATAGAGATTCAAAAAATTACACCCTAAGGTATGATTTGGAAAAACATCATTTAGCAAATTTTAGGATAGGGAATCCCATAAGACCAAAATGGCAAAACTTTGAAAATTCATATTTCAAAAACTATACAGTTGCAGTATGGTAGGGCCATAGAGATGCAATAAAACTGAGGGGTGAATAGCTCTCACAATCAGTAAGACACATTTTTCACAATCTTGTTACAATCCTTACATGATATCTCACAATCCTTCACAATCTTACACATACAATCCCTCACAATCTGGGAAAAGATAATGGATTTTTACAGTCCATGTACAGACTTTGGGTTAGCTATTCACCCCTCTGAAAAAACAGACACTGAGTTGAGATTTGAAAAAACATCATTTAGCAAATTTGAGGGTAGGGAATCCCATAAGACCAAAATGGCCAAACTTTAAAAAATCATATTTCATAAACTAGACAGTTTATCAATAAAAGCACCAAATTGCAGTGTGGTGGCGGCTATAGAGATGACAAAAAACCACACCTTGAGTTAAGATTCTGAAAAATGTCATTTAGCGAGGTTTACAGTCCATAAGACTAAAATAGCTAAACTTTGAAAATTCATATTTTAAAACTATGATGATTCATATGTGAGTGGGCCTTGCAACCCTTCCACTGCGACCACCAGTGGGTCTATTGTGTCTATTTTAAAACTATAGTTTATCAACAAAAGCAGCATGGTGTAGCCCAACAGTGGATTTGACCACTGGATTTTGAATTTGAATGGAGTTTATTAGCTACAAAAAGCTACAAATATACAAAAAACAAAATTTACATTTAAATACTTATAATATATCTAAACGCTTAATACTAATAATAGGTACACATTTTTATTACACACACAGATCAGATTTTTTTTTTTAATGCACTTAACTTTTTTTTTAAATATTTTAACTTTTAAAACAATAAAAATAAATAAAAACCTATCTATCTATAATAGCTAAAGCTAATACAGCATACACCCATTCCTACCTAGTAACATACTCTTTGGACAAAAAACCAAGAAATTTTATAAGATTTTTACTTAATCTAAAAAAAACAAAAAAGAAAAAAAAATCTATTTTAAATAGAATATTTGTAATTTTAAACATACAAAAAATTTGAATTTGAAGGGGATAATGTGGTAGTTACCACCCCCTAGAAAAAATATATGCATTTTTAATAATAAGAAAGGGCTAAACGGATAATTACCCCCCCCCCCCCCCGAGAAAAAAAATAAATGCACAAATATTTTTTTGGTCAATAATTACCCCCACCCCCCCAGGATTTGTGCCCAGATCCCTGCTTGTACATGAAGCATAAATGTGTCCATTGTGTATTATGTTCCTTGCTAAATCCAGCATTGTATACTAATGCCAGAAAAAAAGATAGGAATCTCAATAATAAAAATAAACTGTACCTAAGAAATTTTATAAATTAGCTTTAAATAGGTATCTATAGATAATCTCCACCCATAAAAACAAGGTTATCTAAAAGAAATATTTACAGAAATATGTCAAATTATTCTTTGCTAATATTACCTGTGGAAAATCCAAGCCAAATCTTGTTACCAATTTGCGCAAAACCACAAAATAGGAAAACACAAAAAACATTTAAATGTGCATTTAAAAAAAAAATAATGAGGTTAGTTAGGTTCAAAAGATGGTGCGCATGTGCGCGAACTCGAACTGTCATGTGGTTCGAGCTTGTCACGCTCGCATTTTTTCGCATATTTAAAAAAAACCTTTCTTAAAATTCCAAAGGAGATCAGAAGTTGAAAAAAGTTAAACAAAAGTCATATTAAATTGATATGGTGTCATATTTGGCAAGAAAAACTTCGGTTTTTCCATTTTATCACGTTTGTTGATCATCGAACAGCTGATGATGCGTCAGCTGTCACCTGCCAGCAAATTTTTTGGTTAAAAAAAATTAACTTTTTAATTTTTTTTTTTATCCGTGTTTAAAACAAAACAATGTCAATTTAGATAGTGAATTAAGGATATTTGAACTTAAATTTTGTGGGATAATTTTTGGTGTGAAATAAATATCATTTTATATTTTGTGTGGCCTCAATGCACATAAAATTAAAGGACTCATTTGCAGCAAAAACGCTCCCGCCAGTGACTCACCTGGAGAAGGCTCAGGTGAGCCTTAAAACTATAAGGCATAGAACACCAAAGGGACTATAAGGTAAGTTCTGCCCAAGGGGCTATAATATTAACTATCCCAAATCCTATTAAGTTCTGATTGTATACCTTGCTACCTTTCCGTCACCCCTCAAGGGAATTATATAGTCAATATAAAATCCTATCTATTGAATCAAATTTATAAAAATCAAATTTGTACATATATACATGGCTATATTCGAAAGGAAAAATATTCAACTATAGAATTCAAAACAAGGGCTGAGGTGCATGATCATATCACTCGTTCTCACATAAATATTGATGTGCCTTTTGTTTCTTCTTTAAAAGGAAAAAGATCTTTATTGTTTGAGGGTGTGTAATGGTTTGCCTATTAATATTAAGGAATCTTCAATAAAACAATTTAAAGTCTTACTCAAAAGATATTTATTAAATAACAGTACCTGAAATTAAATTAAATGTTCCTAGAAAGAAAAAAAAAGAAAGAAAAACCTAACATTTTTTCTCTGTTTTTTTTGTGTTGTAATTATTTATATAAAAATCTGTGATTTAAATTATGTGATAAACAAAAAGATATAAAAATAGATTTAATTTAGATCCAATATTTAAGTAAAGTATTTAGTGGATAGGCCTAATATAAGATTTGTTGTAATTTCTTCTTTGGTCTTTAGTGTATAAAGCCTGGTTCTCAGGGTACGATTTTTTATCCAAAAATCGCAAGGTTTATTATTGCACCGATTAAAAAATACACCCAGTGAGCTAATGATATAAAATGGCATCCTCAGAAACAGGCATAATAAGTTCTAGGTCTTGTTGTGGTTACTCTTACCTATTAACTTTATTAGTATTCCCTACATATCTGTGATATCCCCTTGAGGAATACCATTTTATTCCCCAGTATTTTCCATGTAGGTTCCCCAATGATTTCCATTTTCACAACTTTCCATACCATGACACAATCTGGCTTACCTAGGTTTACCTAATAATGATTGTTATCTAAGTTATTTCATTTATTAATGTGTGAGTCAGTTTTCTTTTTTTTTGCAATAACAGACTTCATAGGATTGTTAAGTAAAATGGATCTCTCCACTAAAAGAGACTGATTAAAAACAACATAAATATTTTGATGATGGCACATCCGGGTCATGAAAGCAAAGGAGGACTGTGTTACTGGTGTCTCAAAGCTGTTAAATGGATACCTGTGCTGTTCATAGTAACCATTGTGGGATGGTCTTACTATGCTTATGTTGTACAACTATGTTACCGTAAGTTTCTGTTTATAAACCAACTTACCTTATTGCTGCTTTAATTAGGGTGACCATGAAAAGCTGGAATTTTAATAAAAGACCCTAAAAAAATTTGATGATCAAATGCCGGACTTGGCTGGCTTTATTTGGATGTATGGTCACCCTAACTTAATGCTATATACCTAGTCGATTAAATAAATAGGACCCAGTTTGTGAGGTTTTTGGCTTGATTTAACATAGCTATAACCAAGGGTATACCAGATTTCATATGGGGTAAATCGAGGGGTAAATAATAATAAAAAATTTTACTCAATTTTATTATCCCATAAAAACAGAATTAAAAAAAAAATGTACATTAGAATTTCTAGAATAGTGCAGATAGTTACCCTTAGAAAATACAAAAAAGGGAAAATATAATAATGACACTAAAACTATTGGAAATAAAAGAAAATAAATCATAGCCAGGAGAAATAAATTTGACTTGATCCAAATTATAAGGGTAAAATCAAGGGTGTAGCGCAAATTGTTAATCACGTGAAACAGTTACCGCGAAGTCATTAAACGAGCAAGACCAAAAACCCAGAGACTTGTCCCTCCCATGTCTCTGCAAAAACCGCGTAAATGCTAATTTCCTGACCTTAACTTATGCAATCAGATAAGATAGGAAATATGTGATCAATTTTTTGTTTTGGTCGTGAAAGTTCATGAGATCTCGTAGGTACCATGACCTAACAAAAACCAACCAAGAGATATACAAAGAAGCACGGATATTTAAAAAACAGAACAACTATCGGTTTGTTTGGTTCAAAGATGGCCAAGTCTTTCTTCGAAAAGATGAAAACAGCAAGACAGTGCTTATCAATGACAAAGACACTTTAAAAATCTTGCACTAACTGAGACACAGGAGCAGATGCTCTGCATTAACTACTTAAATATGCAAAGTGTACGTAATAAATTTGACAAACTCCAGTGCTTTCTCAAGGCACATGTGAGTGATATTCTTGTTTTGACTGAGACATGGCTGTCAAGAGATGAAACCCATTATTTTGACTTAGATGGGTATCAAGCAATCCATGCCTGTAGGGACCAACAGGGAGGTGGGGTATCAATTTATGTAAAAAACAATTTTAACTACAAAATACTAAAAACTGTAGATGGTAAGGAACCTTATAATTTAGTGCTAATATCTATCTTACATGTAAATCTTAACTTATGTGCGCTTTACAGACCACCTAATTATCACTTTTCTGATTTTATTGAAACAATGCAAGATTTTTTAGCCTTTCAAAAACAAAAAACTTTAATAGTTGGAGATATGAATGTCGATATATTGGAAGATACTAAATACATTAAGGAAAAAAATGAATATCTAAACAGCATAAAATTATTCGGGTATGAAATACAAAATAAAACAAACCATTCAAATGCAACTCGTATAACGGAAGATTCAATTTCCTTGATTGATCATGTTATAGCTAACAAAAATGTAAACGGTAACGTAAAAGTTCTTAATTACAAAATATCTGACCACAATCCGTTAACTGTCAATGTAAACCTAAGATTTTTTAAACTAACACCTAAACTCTACAGAGAGATAAATATTATGAATCCAGAAATATTTAAAAACAACTTTGAAACCTTGTGTTCTACTACCTTATTTCATTCTTTTGATGAATTAATAAAAAATATAACTGAATGCAAACAAAAAGCAACTAAAAAAATAAAATTGCATCACCGACAAGGCAACAATTGGATAACTCTTATATATATATTTATCGGTTTCACAACGTTCTACGTCTTCCGATACCCAATCTCCACTCGTTTCTGTTTGCCCATAATTCATCATTTAGGCCTCTTATTCTTATTTCACTATCTATTCCTTCTCTCCAGCTTCTCCTTGGTCTTCCTCGTTTTCTTCGGCCAGTTGGTTTCCATTGTAATATTTGTTTAGGTAGTCTTCCATCATCCATTCTTTGTACATGTCCGTACCACACCAGTTGTTTTGTTCTTATATCATCCACTAGAGTATGTTCACCCACTGTCATAATTTCTCTTATTCTTTGATTGGTAACTCTTTCTCTTTTTGATTTCCCTGCTGCTCTTCTCCAATAGTCCATCTCCGTAGCGGAAAGCATTTTTTCTGTTCTATCTTTGATTGGCCATACTTCTGAGCCGTATGTAATAATAATTTTTACAATGGTGTTATATATAAGCTTTTTGTTATGTTTTGATATACTTTGGTCCCAAATTATTCCATTTAATAAAGTTATTGCTTTTCTTCCTTGTACGTTTCTATCTTTTATAGCTTTGTCTAGTGTTCCGTCAGCTGTAATTTTTAGACCCAAGTATTTATACTCATCACAGGACTGAATTCGCTGCCCAGTATTTAAGATTAGATCCTGTTTCGTTCCACCAATACACATATACTCTGTCTTATTGATATTAACCTCTAGTCCCCACTTATTGTACTCTTCTATTAGTTTTCGTGTCATATATTCGAGGTCGTCATAATCCTGAGCCACCACTATCTGATCATCGGCGAAACATAAAGTATACAAGGTGGTTTCATTCAACGGAATTCCCATGTTTTGGCATTTTCTCTTCCAGACTTTAAGGACCTGTTCCAAATATATCTTGAAGAGCGTAGGCGAGATACAGCAACCTTGTTTAAGACCTTTATTTACTTGAAAGCCTTTGGTTAGTTTTGCTTTTATTTTAACTTTTGCCTTACTATTGCGGTATAACTCTTTGATGGCCTTAATTAGTTGTACGCTTATGTTTGTCTTTTCCAACGCTTTCCAAAGTAGATTTAGTGGTATACTATCATATGCCTTCTGCAAATCTACGTAAAGCAGATGGAGCTCTTGTCCGTATGCCATTTTCTTTTCAATAACTTGGGTTATACAAAAGAGATGATCTGAAGTCGATCTACCCGCCCTGAAACCAGCTTGTTCTTCTGCCTCCATATCTTTATATTCGCTCTCCACTTTATTTCTTATTATTTTGCCATATATTCTGCTTAGCGTACTAGTTACAGATATACCTCTATAATTGTCACATATATCTTTCCTTCCTTTTTTGTGTATTGTGGATATATATGACGTTTTCCACTCAGTTGGTACTACAGCTCCATTTAAATATCTTTGGAAAAGATTCCGTAATCTACAAAACAATTCTTCAGTGCCATATTTAATAAGTTCAGCTGGGATATTTCCGGGTCCGGCAGATTTACCGCTTTTGAAGGTTTTGCACACGTTTTTGACCTCAGATATTGTGAGGGGTACTGGAGATCCCATCGTTCTAATGATATTGTCTCTTTCGTCTTCCTTGAATTCTGCTCTATCTTCAGTTAAAAGTTTTTTAAAATGCTCATCCCATTCTTTGTCTGGTATTGGTGAAATAATATCTCTGCACGGAATGGGACAACTGGGCGCCGCCAACTCGGCGCCGCCAACTGGGCGCCGCCAACTCGGCGCCGCCAACTGGGCGCCGGGCCAACTGGGCGCCGGGCCAACTCGGCGCCGCCAACTGGGCGCCGGCCAACTCGGCGCCGGACTAAAAAAAAATTTTTTGACAAAATGTGTAGATGAAAAATAAAATATATTATTTATACAAAAACATCTTTAAAAAATCCTACGCAATTTTTTACAACCTTTATTTAGCTTCAGATGTTCTAACTAACTATCTATCAAATCTTGTGAAGCGTTTTTGACACACTTCCCATTATCCGATTTAGATGAAATTTGGTACAAACGTAGTGGTCCCATGACAATACAACATTAAGAAAAAAATATCCTTCCACCCCTACCCCCACCCCTTCTATAGAAAAATGTGTTTTTGACACACTTCCCGTTATCCGATTTGGATAAAATTTGGTATACACATAGTGGTCCGATGATAATACAACAATAAGAAAAAAATATCCTCCCACCCCTACCCCCACCCCCTTCCATAGAAAAATTTGTTTTTGACACACATCCCGTTATCCGATTTGGATGAAATTTGGTGTACATATAGTGGTCCGATGACAATACAACATTAAAAAAAAATATCCTCCCACCCCTACCCCCACCCCCTTCCATAGAAAAATTTGTTTTTGACACACATCCCGTTATCCGATTTGGATGAAATTTGGTATACATATAGTGGTCCGATGACAATACAACATTTAAAAAAAATATCCTCCTCCCACCTCTACCCCCACCCCCTTCCATAGAAAAATTTGTTTTTGACACACATCCCGTTATCCGATTTGGATGAAATTTGGTATACATATAGTGGTCCGATGACAATACAACATTTAAAAAAAATATCCTCCCACCCCTACCCCCACCCCTTCTATAGCAAAATGTGTTTTTGACACACTTCCCGTTATCCGATTTGGATAAAATTTGGTATACACATAGTGGTCCGATGATAATACAACAATAAGAAAAAAATATCCTCCCACCCCTACCCCCACCCCCTTCCATAGAAAAATGTTTTTGACACACATCCCGTTATCCGATTTGGATGAAATTTGGTATACATATAGTGGTCCGATGACAATACAACATTTAAAAAAAATATCCTCCTCCCACCTCTACACCCACCCCCTTCCATAGAAAAATTTGTTTTTGACACACATCCCGTTATCCGATTTGGATGAAATTTGGTATACATATAGTGGTCCGATGACAATACAACATTAAAAAAAATATCCTCCCACCTAAACCCCCACCCCCTTTCATAGAAAAATTAGTTTTTGACACACTTCCCATTAATCGATTTGGATGAAATTTGGTATTCACATAGTGGTCCGATGACAATACAACATTTAAAAAAATATCCTCCCACCCCTACCCCCACCCCCTTCCATGGAAAATGCGTTTTTAACACCCTTCCCATTATCCGATTTGGATGAAATTTGGTATACATATAGTGGTCCAATGACAATACAACATTGAAAAAAAAAATTCTACCACTCCTACCCCCACCCTCATCTATAGAAAAATGCGTTTTTGACACACTTCCCATTATCCGATTTGGATGAAATTTGGTATACATATAGTGGTCCGATAACAATACAACAATAATGAAAAAATGTCCTCCCACCCCTACCCCCCACCCCCTTCCATAAAAAATGCGTTTTTGACACACTTCACTTCAAATGACTTTTATAAAATTTGGTATATGCATAAAGGTCCGATGGCAATACAGCCCAAACAAAAAATATATTTCTACCTCTACCCCCACCCTCTCCTTCCCCCAATAGAAAAATGAGTTTCCAAACAACTTACGATCAGCGATTTCATTATAATCTAGAATAAACTCTTCTTTATTTATTTACCTCTGCATTTTTCTGCTAGATTGATTCTTGCAAATAGTAATATTTAATTGATACGGATATCTTATCGTGCTAACATCTTCAAAATTTCCATCAGTCGGCCATCGCTTTTATTATTATGATAATATTAGACTGTTAGAAAATTATTTTTTAATTTTTAGTGCATTTTATAAAAGCTTGTGACTTAAAAAAAATTTTTACTAATTTATTTGAAATCTGTTTTTGTTAAGTAATGTTAAATCCATTAAGTCGACTGTTGAATCTTGGTAGTTGTAGTGTTTGGTAACCGGGTAATACTACAATTTACGTTTTTAATTACAACAATGGCGGATCGAAAAATCAAAATGCTTGAGGTCATTTACGAAAATTTTTTACTCAAACTTAAAAAAATCAAAATGGCGGATCCAAAATGGCAGATTTTTTATTTACTAACGGATTTGTCTCAAACTTGAAATATTACATTACTTGAAGTCATTTAACAAAATTTTTTACTTAAACTTAAAAAAATCAAAATGGCGGATCAAAATTGGCAGATTTTTTATTTACTAACCGACTTGTCTCAAACTTGAAAGATTGCAGTGCTTAGGGATCGATTTATAATAAATTTAGAACTTTGTGGTGTTTAACGTCGCTGAACATGATTTTTGACTCTTTTTAAAAAAATCATCTAAATCGGATAATGGGAAGTGTGTCAAAAACTCATTTTTCTATGAAAGGGGGTGGGGGTAGAGGTGGGAGGATATTTTTTCTTAATATTGTATTGTCATCGGATCACTATATGTATACCAAATTTCATCCAAATCGGATAATGGGAAGTGTATCAAAAACTCATTTTTCTATGAAAGGGGGTGGGGGTAGAGGTGGGAGGATATTTTTTCTTAATATTGTATTGTCATCGGATCACTATATGTATACCAAATTTCATCCAAATCGGATAATGAGAAGTGTATCAAAAACGCATTTTTCTATAGATGAGGGTGGGGGTAGGAGTGGTAGGATTTTTTTTTTCAATGTTGTATTGTCATCGGACCACTATATGTATACCAAATTTCATCCAAATCGGATAACGGGATGTGTGTCAAAAACAAATTTTTCTATGGAAGGGGGTGGGGGTAGGGGTGGGAGGATATTTTTTCTTATTGTTATATTATCATCGGACCACTATGTGTATACCAAATTTTATCCAAATCGGATAACGGAAGTGTGTCAAAAACACATTTTTCTATAGAAGGGGTGGGGGTAGGGGTGGAAGGATATTTTTTTCTTAATGTTGTATTGTCATGGGACCACTACGTGTGTACCAAATTTCATCCAAATCGGATAATGATAAGTGTGTTAAAAACGC
Source organism: Aspidapion aeneum (assembly GCA_963576565.1). Taxonomy (NCBI): domain Eukaryota; kingdom Metazoa; phylum Arthropoda; class Insecta; order Coleoptera; family Brentidae; genus Aspidapion; species Aspidapion aeneum. The sequence goes on along the minus strand of OY755048.1, from coordinate 15,218,381 downwards.
TTCACAAGATTTGATAGATAGTTAGTTAGTAAAGGATTTTTTAAAGATGTTTTTATATAAATAAAATATTTTATTTTTCATCTACACATTTTATCAAAAAAAAAATTTTTTGTCCGGCGCCGAGTTGGCCGGCGCCCAGTTGGCGGCGCCGAGTTGGCCCGGCGCCCAGTTGGCCCGGCGCCCAGTTGGCGGCGCCGAGTTGGCGGCGCCCAGTTGGCGGCGCCGAGTTGGCGGCGCCCAGTTGTCCTAGACCGATCTCTGCATGTTTCTTTTTTGATCGATCTTATAGTTTTCCAGCTTTCGGTACTTCTCCTACCTCCTAAGTAAGAATCTATTTTCTGGCACTTTTGCATCCATGATTGATTCTTCTTATCACTGATCATTCTTCTCACCTTTGATTGCGCGATTTTGTATTCTTCTCTGCTTCTATCTGTCTTTTGGGATAAGTACGTGTGATATAATTTCCTTTTTTCCTCTATTTCACTTTCAATCTCAGCATCCCACCAGTATGGTTTTGTTCTTTTAGGAGTTTCTTCCACTAATCCTAGTGCTTCTTTTGCAGGATAACTCTTGATATTTTAAATATGATAAAAGATTGTAACCAAATTTTCTCACAATTACTAAGAAAAAAAAGACAAAACATCCACGACAACAGACTAGAGCTCCAATACAGAATACTTAAAAACAAGGTAAACTCACAAATTCGCAGAGCCAAAACCCAATATTTTGCTAATAATTGGAATAAGGCTGGCAATAATCCAAAAAAACAATGGAAAGTAATAAATTCTATAATACAAAAAAAAGAAAAAAACAATACAATTAACTCAATTGAGATTGAGAGTGTGACCATAACGCAAAAGTCTGAAATTGCTTATCATTTTAACAAATATTTTGCCAACATAGGGCAGTCAATTGTAACCTCCATCAGTACTCAAAATATACAACAACAAAACACTCAATTTACAGAAATTGAAAACCCAAATACTATAAACTTAAACCTTACTAACAACAACGAAATTATAGAAACCATTTTAAACTTAAAAAAAGATTCTGCAGCAGGCTACGACGGTATTAGCCCATCAGATATTATTTTAATAAAAGTAGCTTTAGCTCCAATTCTAACCAAACTAATAAATGATGTGTTTACATCCGGAACATTCCCCGAGATTTTAAAAATAGAAAAAATAACGCCCATATATAAAGCTGGAGATTTACAAAAAATCTCAAACTATAGACCAATTACAGTTGTCTGTTTGTTCTCAAAAATAATTGAAAGCATACTCAAAAAACAAATAAACTCATTTATAGAAAACACAATCGGATTTGACAAGTACCAGTATGGTTTCATCAAAAACAGCAACACCCTCAGTGCTACTACAGATTTTTTAAACCATGTATCAAGTGAACTAGACAAAAAAAATTATGTTATTGCTGTCTTCATAGACCTTCAGAAGGCCTTTGATGTGGTGGACCATAGAGTACTTTTGAGTAAGCTATTCAAAATGGGAATACAAGACAAATTACACTCAATACTAACTTCCTACTTAAAAGACAGACCTCAGTATGTGTCAATCGATGGTGCTGATAGTGACAGAATCCTAAGCAATTGTGGAGTACCCCAGGGGTCCGTTTTGGGGCCTCAGTTGTATTCACTATTGGTACTGTCATTGAGCCAGGCTGGACTAGAAGGACTTTACTATACCTTCGCAGACGACAAGGCCGATGTATACAGCGACACAGACCCCAAAACGCTTGAAAATAATGTAAACAAAAACCTTACACTGTACTCAAACTGGTTAAACCAAAATAAATTAAAAATAAATGTTGAAAAAACAGTGTTTATGGTATTTAAACAAAAAAACATGCCAGATTATGAATTTAATTTAAAAATTAATGACACTAATATAGAACGAACAAGTACAAATAAATACTTAGGACTTATCATAGACGACAAACTAAACTGGGAATCTCAAATTGAAAAAATCACTAAAAAAATAGTGCCCATGCTAGGTGCACTACACAGGTGCTCCCCTTTCCTTAATGAGGTTAATCGAAAACTTATTTATAATGCATATATCGTTAGTAATTTTACTTATTTGATTAACATCTGGGGAACATGTGGAAGCATACAATTTAAAAAACTACAAAGATTACAAAATAAAAGCCTAAAAATCCTTTATCGGAAAGATTATCGAACCTCAACTGAAACTCTTTACATTGAAACCCAAGCTAAACCATTAAAATATCTACTAGAATTATCCCAATGTAAACAGATTTACAAAATTTTAAATAGCACCCTTAAATGCAATACAGATTTTACCCAAAATTTCGAACACTACAATTACAATACAAGAGCCAGAAATAATATACACATGACTTCACTACGCACTAACAAAGCATTAAACAATCCTTTAACTCAAGCAATTAAAATTTACAATGCAATACCTGAACATATTAAAAACCAAAATTTCTCTAAATTTGTAAAGGAATTAAAACAATACTTAGAATCTAAATTTAACTCCTAGTAATTCATATATTAAACATTAAACCTCAACAGATAGATACTTGATAAAAATACATTCTAAATTACGTAAGTATTTAAAAAAAAAAAACTTGTGCTATCCTAAATGGCTAGTCCCAAAACCAGCAACCCTGCTGATCCGGGGCATAACTACAGTTATTAAATATATAAAAGTATTTTCGTATTTTCATGTTAAGTAGATACCACTGTAATTTGTTTTTGTAAGTAAGTGAAATTATATTTTTGTAAGTTTCTACTTTTTATGTCTTAAATGTACCATTTTAGAATAAGTAAGACTATGTAACTGATAGTTATATTTTAATAAAAAAAATAAAAAAAAAATTTCCTGCAGATTATAAAACACCACTTTCTAGTGAAATCTTATCGACTTTCACCAGTTTAAAATACATACTAAACTGTTGAAAGTTCATGAGACTACACCAGAAAGTGATGTTTCATAATCCACAGAAAATACTTACAAGATCTCATGAACTTTCACGAGTTTTTGTTAGCATATTATTTTCTGCGTTACATCTGTCAAAAGTTTACAAGATTTAACCAGAAATTTGTTGCATGCTACACATCAAATCCCTTGCAGATCTCACAAACTTTTATGAAAATTTGTTGACGAGATTTCACAAGAAATTGGTTTTATGATCCGCGTTAAATCGCAGATCTCGCCAATTTTCACTAGTCACGTATGTATATTTAAACTGCTGAAAGTTTATGGCATTACCCCAGGAAGAGGTGTTTCATAATCTGCAGAAGATACTTTCGAGATATTGTGAACTTTCACGAGTTTTTGTCAGCTTATTATTGCGGGCATATACGCGTCAAATCTGTCGAAAGTTTACAAGATTTTACCAGAAATTGGCCTTAGGACTTGCATCAAATCTCAGACTCACGAGTTTCTGTCCATAAAATCTCTTTGAATCTTATAGAAAACAGTTTATTGATAAAAACTCTTAAAACTGGAAACTCATAGAAATAATCAAAAAATTTACTAGTCAAATCTTTTAAATCCTTATCGAAAAACTTCGAATATTCGAATCTATTCGCGCTAAAAGTTTTCTCCTCTTAAGATCTTTTGAATTATTTTAAGTTTTAACAGCCAGATTTAAGATTTATAAAGCCTAATCAGATCTCGACAGTTTTTGGCATAAATTGTTGCCTGGTCAATACTCGTCAATTAAATCTCGTAAAATTTGGTCAAGATTTTAAGAGTTCAAGCGGTTTTTTTGGCACGGATGTAATATTTTTGCACTGATTTTTGTTATGCTGTAATGTAAATGCTTGAACTGCTAAGAAACTCCAGAAAAAATAGATCCTATCTTTCTTTCCTGTTGTCTAATTTTTTTAATTGTGTTAGAAAAAATAACAGTATTAGTACAATGGAGGAGGCGGGGCGAGGTCTTGGCGCGGGCCTTTTTTGCCTAAATAACAAAAAATAAATGTACAAATTTCGCCCTATTTAATTTTTTTTAGTTACTGTCCAAAGTACTATAGCAAAGATACTGTATTTAATATTTTATCACATGTTCTTTGTAATGTTCTGCTGGGCCTACATGCAAACAATTTTAACCGACATAGGACGAGTGCCTACTAATGTAAGTTGTAGTTTACTACCTATATCATTTATAAAAATATTCAGATTTTAAAGGACCTCTCTATTTCGAGTTTTAAAAAAATTATTAATTTGTTTTTGTGATTACTCAATAAATTTTTCCTAGAAAAACAATTACTTATTATGTTTTTATACATTCCTATTTTTTATTGAATCATTTTTAGTTTAAAATAAGTGAGTCAGACTTTGACAACTACATCCAAAATATGGAATCGATAGAAAATCAGAGCAGAATATTAGAAAATAGCTCGAAAAATTTGCCAGTAACAAACGTGACAGTCAGCGGAGCTGTAAGATTTTGCGAAAAATGCCGAAATATCAAACCTGACAGGACACACCATTGCTCAGTGTGTGGGGTGTGTGTTCTGAAGATGGACCACCACTGCCCTTGGATTAACAACTGCGTTTGTTTCACGAATTATAAATTTTTTGTACTTTTTTTGGGGTATGCTCTACTGTACTGCATCTACATCTGTCTCACGTCTCTGCCATATTTTATTGCGTTTTGGAAGGTAAGATATAGAGTAAATCACTAGTATAATCAATAACATGTGAATGGGTATAATAGTGAAAAAACCCAAATTGGCTTTTGGATCCTTTTTATGGGATCGCGGGTGAAACAAAATAGACCGGTTTGAAAATAGGAAAAATAATTTCCGCGGTGAACCTTCAAGCTAGTTGGCCTACCTTATGTGCTGAAGTCGTAAAACGAAATAGGTAGAACGAAGGGCATTTTCCTCGGCTCTTGAGTTCTCTCCATATAGTATCAGAGTGGGAGAAACACGCGACGAGCACGAAAATGCGGCCAATAAAGGCACCCAAAGGTTCACATACATAGAAGTATATTATAATAAAGCGAAAAAATGTAATATTAATCAATTTTAATTATAACTAATTACCGAATCGGCAAAAACCATAAAAGGTAAAATTCTATCATTTATCCCTAGAAAAGGAATAATTTTATTAAATTTATCCAAAATCCAACAAATAGGGACCTTTTAACGACAGATGTCACATGATATTTAGTCCTACTACTAAGTCCAATTTTGAGCTTTTTTTGCACACACAAATCGTCAAAGATATTACCGAACCAAATAAACACATTTTTCTAAAATTTATAACACAAAAACTAAATCTCCAAAAAATAAAATTTTAGACTTCTTAGTTTCTTATTTGGTGGAATACATTCAACAAATGAAAATATTTTGATCTTTGATATGATTTGACTATGATAGACATGGATGTTAAATTTAATAAATACTAGATAAATAAGCAAAAATATATTTATTGTTTTTATTATTATTTTGCTTTTTTAGGGTGACCTGCAAGGAATGGGCAGATTCCACATTTTATTTCTATTTTTTGTGGCTATTATGTTTGGTGTCAGTCTTATGTCACTCTTTGTATATCACTGTTACCTTGTTTTGGAAAACCGAACTACTTTAGGTAAGTTTACCTTATATATGAGGTATGACAATGAAATTATAAGACTGTTGTAAAAAATCTATTTTATTTAAATACTAATAAAACTTAATGATGTTCGTTCCCCATCAATGTAGTACCCTTCAGTCCCCACAATTTTGGAGATCATCATTTTTATTTAAAAAAAAATGATGTCATTGTGATTCTAGGTATTGCTTTATTGGAGAACATATATGTGTGTATGTATGTATGTGTGTGTATATGTATGTATGTATATGTATATACCGGGTGGGCCAAAAAAAACTGGACAATTTTTTTTCATATATTCATTATAGCTTTTGAACTGTACAATCGATTTTACTGGGACAAACTGCACGATAGAGAGAGATAGAGAATTAGTCATAGTTTTGACTAAATATATTTTTTTGTCCGCCATCTCAAAATCCAAGATGGCGGACAAAATTAAAATGTACCCTTCAAAGATGCTCGTTTATTCTTGTGTTGCGAACATGTCTTAATTATTTTTTTAAGTTACTGAAAAAGCTGCATGCTTGCCACACACAACAAGGTACGAACTAGCCAAATCGGTTCAGTGGTTCTAAAAAAATTTTTTTGTTTCAACCATTGTTTTGCTTATTATAGGATTGCGTTGCCAATCATATCTGCATTTATTTCCTTATAACTTCAGTACTACTGAACCGATTTTGATGAAATAAAAAACATCCTGGTGAGAATTGATTGCTTTTTAAACATCATGATCAAAATTTACCGCTATCTATAAATTTAAGATTGCGGACAGAATCATACTTGATTCTTCAAAATGGCGTGTTTATTCTTATTTTCTGTAAAATGTTTCAGTTTTTTTTTAATCTATAGGAGAGCACTACTTTTCTCCCGCTTAACAAGGTACAAAGTAATAAAATCGGTTAAGTGGTTCTCACAAAATCTGATTTTGTTTTAACCATTGTTTTACAAATTATACGATTGCATCCTGTCTGCATTCAGTTCTTAATAAATTCATTATTATTGAACCGATTTTAGTGAAATAAAAAACATCATGGTGCAAACTGATTTATCTTTAAAGTTTGCACCATGGTGTTTTTTATTTCACTAAAATCGGTTCAGTAATAATTAATTTATAAAGATATGAATGCAGACAGGATTGGAAATGCAATCGTATAATTTGTAAAACAATGGTTAAAACAAAATCCGATTTTGTGAGAACCACTACACCGATTTTATTAATTTGTACCTCTTTATGAGGGAGAAAAGTAGTGTTTTTCTATAAAAAAAAACTAAAACATTTTCGCAAAATAAGAATAAACACGCCATTTTGAAGAATCAAGTATGATTCTGTCCGACATCTTAAATTCCAAGATGGCGGAATATTTCGATAAGAATCTTTAAAGCGCAATCAATTCTCACCGATTTTAGCGAAATAAATTTCGCTAAAATCGGTTTAGTAATAACGAATTTATAAGAAAATGAATACAGACAAGATCCAATCGTAGAATCTGTAAAACAATGGGTGAAACAAAAATAGATTTTTTGAGAACCACCACACGGATTTTACAAATTTGTACGTCGTTGTGTGAGGGAAAAGTAGTGGTTTTCTATAAATTAAAAAAAAAGTAAAACATTTTCGGAAAATAAGAATAAACACTCCATTTTGAAGAATCAAGTATGATTCTGTCCACCATCTTAAATTTTAAGATGGCGATAAATTTTGATCATGGTCTTTAAAAAGCAATCAATTCTCACTATCATGTTTTTTATTTCATCAAAATCGGTTCAGTAGTAATGATTGGCAAGGCAATCATATAATATGCAAAACAAAGGTTGAAACAAAAATATATTTTTTTTAGAACCACTGAACCGATTTTGCTAGTTCATTATACCTTGTTGTGCGTGGCAAGCATGCAGCTTTTTCAGTAACTTAAAAAAATAATGTTCGCAACACAAGAATAAACGAGCATCTTTGAAGGGTACATTTTAATTTTGTCCGCTATCTTGGATTTTGAGATGGCGGACAAAAAAATATATTTAGTCAAAACTATGATTAATTCTCTATTAAGTGCAGTTGGTCCCATTAAAATCGATTGTACAGTTCAAAAGCTATAATGAAAAAAAAATTGTCCGGTTTTTTTTGGCCCACCCGGTATGGTTATACAGGGCTCGACTTCGAACCTTTAGACTTTATGAAAAGCGTATAAAAAAGGATGAACTTATGGAAAGCAAGAAGTCAGTGAGGGACCAAAGACGCGCATATTCAGGAGCGTTTGCCGCTGTGACTCAAAATTCATTAATAGTTTTTTATTACTAAGCAGGAGCAATCAACGTAAGATTTCCACTTTTAAAAGACGAAGAAATCAGGAAACATTAAATCGAGAAAAATTCAATTTTTTAATAATTTTTTCTTATACAATAACCTTGCTCTTTTATTAAAGTCGCGCTTAAATGCAGCTCAAGTGTTCGATCTCCTGGCAGCGGCTCACGAAGTCAAGTTGCTAAAAGTCACCATACACTATCCAGGAAACAGAATAGGGGACAACATTTTTGGGGGTAGGGATGTATGACAGCCCTAAACCTCTTGCCCCTCTACTGGTTTCAGTCTACAGAAAAAAATATTTGTCACGTTTTACTACTCCTTTTAAAATTTTATTTTTGCCCCTTAAATGGAGGGGCCATTCCAAAAAAAAAACAATAAGTTGAAATGTGGTGTTATGGTAATGGCAATTATTTAAGTTTTTAAAATAATTGAAAAATTATTTTACAATTATAATGAAATTACAAAAATGCAATTGAATTACCTACTAAATTGATTGTTATTATTTGCAAAAAGCTATTTTGCTTTTATTATTTAAAGCAATCCACGTTTCGTACTGTCGGTTCGGTTCGGTTTGGTGTATTATGAAGGAAGAGGGCTCCTAAATTAAGCAGTTTCACATTTTGTAAATTATGAAAAAGTTTTTTTTTATTTTGCAAGTAGGAAATTTATAATTAAGTTTTTTTTTTGTTGTAATTAATTACACAGTTTTCTAAGTACATTCCTGTAAAGTTATTTGTAATGTAATAGTTACTTTTCAAAGTATTGGTTTCTAACTCTGGTTGAGAATAAATCGGTACACATAAAGACCAAGAAACTTGTTATCCATAAAGTTGTAGTAACCTCCTTTAACATTTTGACTATGTTAGAAAGCTCTACCTGTACACTTAATTACGGATTCGCAGTATTGATTATTGGTCATACAGTTCAAATGATATCTAAAAGATGGCGCTACAGCAAATAAAGTCAAGGGGTTTTAAGGATTTTATGCATCGCCGGCTTTGGCCTACTCACCCGGTAAGAGTAACGTCATTAGATCGCGAAAAGAAAACCATTTTCTTGAATTGCTAACTTGACAACAGCGCTAAACTATTTATCTCTCTTAGTGCCATTTATTTAAATAGCGATCTTACTTCAGTTCACATATTTTTCAATGACCAAACGATCGTTGACGAACCCTGTATTGTTTTAGTAATCTAGAAATAGTTGATTTGAAAGGTCTTGATTTAAAAAAATTGTGATATTTTTTTTTATGATAGTTTAATTTTAGTGTGTCATTGTTTTCTATAGTGATTTATTTACCTTATTATGTAACTTAAACTTATTATTATTATATATTTTTTTTATCACTTTTTACTGTATAAAGTATATTTTGAATTGAATTGAATCAGAAGAGAGGCTGTTAAGAAGTCTTTCCGGTTTTTCCTTGACATGTTCTAATATTTCAAAACGGGTTCCTTTTAACGATTTCTTCACTTTTTGAAACAGGTAGAAGTCGCAAGGGGCCATGTCTGGTAAATATGGTGGGTGGTTAATGACAGGGATCTTCTTATTAGCTAAAAACTGCTTAATGGAAAGGACATTGTGGGCCGGTGCATTGTCTTGGTAAAGCAGCCACGCGTTGTTCTTCCACAAATCTGGCAGTTTTTTCTTACACGTCCCTCAGCTACATCAATACTTCCAAATATAAATTTTGGTTGACTGTTTGACCCTCACGTGCCCCTTCAATAAGAAAATCACCCCTAATATCTAAAAAAAAAACAATGAGCATTGTTATTTTGGATGTGCTGGAGCGCCCTTCTCGTTCATCATCTTTAACTTCTTTACGACCCTCGAAAAAGATTTTATACCACATAAAAGTCATTGCACAAGACATACATTGCTCTCCGTAGACATATTTTAGCATTTGAAAGCATTCAGTAGCCGCTTTTTTTGAGTTTTACTTTAAATTAATATGTTGCACAATTTTTTGGTTTGTCATAATTCCGGCAAATGAGCTATGCACGATCAGCTTCAAACCACTGCGTAAGCCAAACTAATAGAGAAAAGGCGACAAGATTGAGCGCGGTAGTAGAACGCACGTCAAGGTGAATAACTCCGACCGCCCAAGGCGTGGATATTTAAAACCCGTTAGCGCGAAGGCCAGTTTTAAAATTTAATTGTCATACCTCGTATATTGGTCCTTTGTCAGGATTGATTATGATAATTAGTTGATTGAACTATTTTTTATTTCTACAGCATTTCTTTTTTCATTTTTAGAGGCCTTTAGGCCGCCAACTTTTCGAGGGGTAGGCCCTGACAAATATGGATTCCATTTAGGCCGTTATCGAAATTTTAAGGAGGTATTTGGAGAAGATCCAAAACAATGGTTCCTTCCTACTAGCACAAGGTAAATAGTTTTTCTTAAAATTTTTATTAAATATGTGTTGATTCAAAACTTATTCATCAAATTGATCACTCTATACACGGTGTTTCACGAACATTGAAACACAGGCCTTTTTGGGTATTTAGAGTGCGAATTTGGAGAAACGCTCGGACACGTCGATTTTGTTTGCGAGGGGGACACTTTTTGGCTATCTTGAAATTTTTGTAGCACGAACCCCCTTCGAGGGGTATACCTTACCCCTATATTTTGAATAGGGAAAATGGGTCTAGTGATACCTTTTAAAGGCCCTTTGAATGTCCTTACAACCGTGTAAAAATTTCATTATCCATTAGTTTTTGAGATAATTGCCTTTAAACTTTCAAATTTAACATGGACTGTTAAAATAAAAATTTAATTAGAATTTTATATTTTTCGGATTTAATTTTTTTTTATCATTCCATGATAAATTTGAAAGCAAAGATATTCAAGAGACCTTCAAAACAAGGTATCACTAGACCCACTTTCTCTATTCGAAATATAGGGGTAAAGTAAACCCCTCAAAGGGTGTTCGTGCTACAAAAATTTTAAGATAGATAAAAAGTGTCGCCCTCGCAAACAAAATCGACGTGTCCGAGCGTTTCTCTAAATTCGCACTCTAAATACCCAAAAAGGGCTCTGTTTCGATGTTCGTGAAACCTGTTTGATAAAAAAGTTCAAAAATCACAATTTATAATTTTAAAAATACTAATTTAACAAAATACAACAACTAAAAGAGAAAAGCGGAAAAACAAATTATACATTTCAATTCATTACAAATTTAAAAATCAATTCAATTACAAATTTTCGTTTCATGTCAACAGATTTCATAACATGCATGTAGTAGATTATTTTTTGTGCATTTTATTTTCTAACATCTTTCTAAATTATACACGCTATTAACTTTCGAAATCAACTTTGGTATGTTAGTTTAAACATATTTCGATTTGCTTATCTTACTGCAAAATGTAGCTTTTTATATGCTGCTTTTCAAAAAATTGGTGTCCTTGTTTCTAGAAATACTAAGAGAGGGTTGTTTCGTGTACAGGTCAGAGGATTTTTTATACTTATTTTTTACTAAATGGGAAGAGAAACGACGAACAAATTCGAGCTATGATTGTAGTTTATATTTTCGTGGTTTGAGTGCTTGTTTTGGTTGGCTAAAGGCCACTACACCAAACTTTCCAAGTTTTATTTATATCAGATCGGCCAAAAGAAAACGGAGGAAATGTTTTTTGTTATAATTTTTGAACTGTACACTCATGGTTTTGAAAAATAATTATTTTTCCGTCATCTTGATATCCAAGATGGCGGACATAATCAAACTTGGCCCTTTAAATAGGCTCGTTTATTCTTATATTACGGACATTTTGTAGATTTTTTTGAAAATCTGTAGAGAAGCTCAATTTCCACCTCGCATAACGAGGTACAAAGTACGGGAACTACTGAACCGATTTTAATGGTTGGTACTTCGTTGTGTGCGGCGGAGAAAAAGCTTGTTTATAAATCTAAAAAAAGTCGAAATGTTTTTCAAAAGATTAGAATAAACGAGCCTTTTTAAATGATTAAGTTTGAGCACATCGATCCTCACTATGATGCTTTTTGTTTCATTGACATCGGTTTAGTAAAAATTAATTAACGCACTTGTATGCATAATCTGTAAAACGACGGTTGAAACAAAAATTAATTTTTAAAACCGATTTTAATAATTCGTACCCTGTTGTGCCTGAAGGAAATAGGACTTTTTACAGTTATTTTTTTTTCTAAAATATCCGGGACAAGAATAAAGGAGTCTTCTTTAAAGGGTCGAGCTCATTCATGTGGATAAAATATATTTGCTTAAAACCCTGATCAATTACCTGCGAAGTTTGTTCCATTAAGATTGGTGGTACAGTTTAAAAGTTATACAAACCTTCCTTAACCTATTTTAACGTGAAAATAGTTAAAACCTTTCAATTTAAGCATGTGAAGTTAGGAGCTATAATTTAGTCTTAAAAGTACAAGGGAATAAGGGAAACTTTAAAAATAAGGAAAGTCATGATTTACTAATGGATTTTTGGTGAAGGTGGTTGTATCAAAACACTTGGTGTAGACAAAAAATATACCAAGTTATTTTTTTAAATAAAAAAAAGTTGTTGTCAGGGAAAATCTTGTTAAAAAGAATGACATTTTTGTAGTTTGGGTGACGGAATTGAATACCCATCCCGATCGAGACACCCTCAGAGCTCATACCATTCAATGGATAATCTTCATAGCAGGTTAGAGCAAGACAGTTTGCATAACCCTGTTTAGCTGTGGTGATATTTTATACCTTAATTAACAATTTTAATGTTTTTAAAAAATTGTCCGTTAAAGTGCGTCAGTAATTTTTTTTATACACATTGTATACGACTGTTGGCCGATATGGGTTATTAACGCGAGACGTTTCTGCGCATGCCTATATGGTTAGAAAAGCAAGCAGTTATCTTCGCGTTCCCTCTTTCGTGTGTTTAAGTCACCTATACCGTTTCTTTAATTATACAGGGCGTCCCAGATAAAAGTTACTACATAAGGATTTCAAAAACGGTGCCTAAAAATACTCTGCCAATATATGGGCACTTAAGCTCACACTAGGTACTATAGGAATAGAGTATGTGTGAGCTAATATAACTAAAAACTGAAATATATTTTATTTAACTCCAGACTCAATTACCTTTCGTTTGATATCACACAAGCCATGTTTTGACTTAAACTCTAATTTTTTTAATCTACCACACCCTTTTTATTTAAATATTCTAAAATGTATTTTGTTTAACTCCAGGCTAAATTACCTTTCGTTTGATATCACACACGCCATATTTTCACCTAAACTCTAATTTTTGAAATCTACCCCCACCCTTTTATTTGGCTTGCGTTCGGTGGATTTTCTTCATTTTTAAATGGGACCATTACGACCCAAGACCCAGCCTAGGTACCAAATTTCATTCAAATCGAGCAAGCGGTTTTTGAGTTATGCGCGTTGGTCGTTACAGACAGACAGACTGTGAGACAAAAAAGTTTCAAAATCATCTGAAACGCAAAGATATATAAAAAAAATTTAAATCAGAGCAACTTTTTTTTTCTCGAAAAAGTTAGAATCACCATAGCTCACACTACTATAGTATAGTAGTAGTGTGAGCTAAAATAGAAGGGAAAATTCGTTAGTTTCATTCGATTGGGGGATTGGAAATTTGTTTACAATATGGTCAGGATATTAAAATTTTTCGATAAAATCGAGTTTTTACTCGATATTTTGAAAACCCCTGTAGATATTTTTAATTTCTATTCAGCATTTGATCGGGCTTGGAATAGCGCCACTTTTTTCCCGTTTAACCAAAATGGTATGTCTCACTGTTTCAGAAATATATAATATAACTACATGGGACTTTATATAGGTACTTCAGAAACCCAATTTTGGTTAAATTAAAGAAAAATGGCGCCATTCCGAGCCCAATGAAATGCTGCATTATAATTAAAAATACCTATAAGGACTTTCAACATATCGAGCAAAAACTAAATATTGTTTTTTTTTTCGAAAAATTTAAATATCGTAGTTTTGTATTAGTGAGACTAGGGATAATCGAACGACGTTAACGTTAATTTTTTCTAGGCATTCTACTTTTTTTAGAAACCGTTTAAAAAATCCACATGCGGTTAATTTTATATGGGACACCCAGTATGTTGAGTATGCACAAATACGTTAGAGCATAAATATGGGGCATACTCATGCATTTTCTTTTACTGTAATTTTTTTTTTCTCTTTCTCGGTTAAGTAAACAGCAATGCTGCCCTTCGCCGAGATTAAAATAAAGGCCTTTTTATTTATTTATTTATTTATTTTCACACGCAATGCTTGAAGCCAGGACCTCCATTTAATTCTTAATTTTCCTTTTTCGGGTAGGGTTTTGGAACATAGTCCGTTGCGTCACTACTACCTTTAAAAATGTAGTTTTTTTTCTAAAACCTAGTTGATTTAAGGTCACTCATCGTCAAGCAAGCTTTACAGGTAGCGAAGCTAACGTCAGGCTTTCTATTTTTTGGTTATAATTTTTGACATGTTTTCCTCGTTTTCGCATTGGCGGCTCGTTGTTATTTTAAAAATGTGGTTTTAACACAGTCTAAAGATCTATTTATTATTGATACAGTTTCAAGATAGTTTGCAGCATAACTTTTTAATTCTAATTACATAAATATGTATAGTTTAGGTACCTTCATACTGTGTAAAACAACATCTTCAAAATAAAACAGAACCCGCCAATGCGAAACCGAGGAAAACATGTCAAAAATAATAACCAAAAAATAGAAACCCTGACGTTAGCTTCGCTACCTGTAAAGCTTGCTTGACGATGAGTGACCTTAAGTTGATTGGGTGAACATTTATCAAATTGTGGATTAAAATTTTAGTTTTCCTAAATCAATTATGCAGATTTATTGTGGAAACCATGAAGAGTGTTTAATGGCATCTATAAACCACTCTTAACAAATTATAAAGAAAAATACAGGTACTTACCTATGGAATGGCACTCTCTTACTTCTCCCGGACATTTTTTCACAAAACGCACATATTTTACGTGAATTATTTCCGATTTTTTACATGTAAAAACATAATTTTTATACGACAAACGCAACATGTAAATAAACAACAAATATGGCATCCATCCACACATCTACGTGATAAAACACACGCATGCGCACCTGAAAGCAAGCCATGAGTGCTTCACTCTTCGATTTTTTGAACATATATTTATATTCTGACGTATTTGAGTATTTTTTTTAATTGACTGAAATTAACTCTTATTGCTATGTAGACACTCTTCTCGAAATTTTATCAATTTATTGCCTTTTTTCTAGTTAGTCATTTAGGCGCTGGCTCCTGTCACGTGTGACCTAATATGTGCGCTCAGTTTGACTGTGAGGATTTGCTAAGCACCCATAGGAGTCTAAAAAAAGTTTGGTTACGTGGTCGAACTCATGGGCGTTTGGCCGCCATCTTTGAAAATGACCGCTAAATTGATAGATTTTTTGTCTAGGCGTATCTCCCTACCCAGTGGTCCGATTTTAATTTTTTAAAGCCTGTTTTACTCCTTTCTTAAAAACAAACTAATTTTGTTATTACACATTTTTTGATAAATCAAGTAGTTTTTGAGATATACCAACATTATTAGTATTTCCGCTCGCAAAATAATTAAAATAATACCCATGCTCATTTTATTGTAGCTACAATATTATTGACATTTTGTTCTTTTTTTACTACATAGAAGGCTTTAAACTTTTCACAGAAGAGGATATTGACTTTATGTTCGATGGGTGGTCCCCCTAAAGACTGCCTTAAAGAGGGTGGTTTCTAAAACTGTTGACAATTTTTATAGCCCTTTTAATTCCGCTTCTTTTGATGTATCACTTAGCATCCTAGCTTTGATACTTAACTGTACAAGCCAGCTAAAATCTACAATTTTGTAAATATTCCATGTTTTCGCTCCAAAATCGATTTTTTTCTGAAACATTGTAAGATATGACAACGACCAGAAGAAGCGGAATTAAAAGTACTATAAAAAATTATTGTTAGAGTTTTTCGCTAGGATGCATCGCTTCGCTGCAAATTCACTTTTTCTATAAACTTCTGAGCAGTTTTAGAAACTACCCTTTTTAAGGCAGTCTTTAGGGGTACCATCCATCGAACTTTTAAATCATAAAGTTAATATCCTCTTCTGTGAAAGGTTTAAAGCCTTCTATGTAACAAAAAAAAACAAATAGCTATATAATTGTAGCTACAATAAAATAAGCATGGGTATAATTTATAATATAAATCTTGGTATATCTCAAAAACTAATTGATTAATTCAAAAATGTGTAATGACAAATGGTATTTGCCTTTAAAAATGGAGTATAGCAAGCTTTAAAAAATTAAAAGCGGATTACTGGGTAGGGAGGTAAGCTTAAACAAAAAAATCTAACAATTTGGCGGCCATTTTTAAAGATGGCGGCCAAACGACCATGAGTTCGACCACGTGACCAAACTTTTTTTTATACTCCTACGGGTGCTTAACAATGCCCCGCTGTCAAACTGAGCGCAAATATTAGGTCACACGTGACAGGAGCCAGCGCCTAGACTAACTAGGAAAATGACAAAAAATTGATAAAATTTTGAGAAGAGGATCAGCTAGGATTTATATAAATATGGCTCTAAAGTCCATATTCAAAATATGCAATTAGTTTTTGGAACCATTTTTATGTAACCTGTACTTCATTTAGGCACACTGTGTAGACAAAAGTTAAAATTTTTGTTTGGAAAAAAGTATTAATTTTTTTGCCATAACATCCAAAGATTTTTGACAGTTTCTTTCGTTAAAAACCACTGAATTTTATCTATGGTCAAAAGGTACTAACTGTATTTACAAATTTTGCTATTAAAGTGTGTTTTATAAAATTAGACAATACCTATCCATTTAGGAATTTTGGAAAAGTGCAGATTTTTTTAAACGTCGTATTTTGGCGGAAGATTTTTTAAGATTTGTTGTTTATATGCTTAAGATATTTATTTTACTAGAGATAATAATAAACATTCCATGTTGATGGTTAAGACACCAATTTTTAAAAAAATAATAACAAAACATTTTTTGATACCGATTAATTATATTATCTAGAATCCGTTAAGATTTCTATTATAAGACTATTAGCTTCAACCATTGAAGTTACATTACTTTTGAATATGTTAATTTAATTAGTATTTATGTTGTTTTGTACTTTTATAAATAGTAATTAGCCATAAAATTTTTGTTTGGTACCAACAGTTCACTTTCACATAATAATAAAAATTGCACTTTTCTAAAAGAACGAAATAAACACATGTTTTAAAATAAAATTTGATCTAAATTTGGTTTATTAACCGCATGTAATACAGCTGCATTTTATGCTTCAATTTTTATTGTCACTTTTTTCTTTCACAGAATCGACGTTGAAAGTGATTCCACAAATTTTGTTTCCACCAAACAAAAATATTTTGAATTTAGTTTTAAATAAGATTTATGTTACGAAGGTACTTAAAACAATCCTCTTGTGATTATTTTTTTCGATTAAATAAATATTGTTTCTTTTCCTATACACATTTTGTTTTTTCCTTTATGTTTAAATTAACAAACCCAGGTTGAATCCTTCTATAGAGGTAGAATAGATTTTCAAAAGTAATTTTTTTGTTTGTATAAGTGGTAGAATTTTGAAATCTTTAGTTTGTGGACTGAAGACTCGGAAAGATTGCGGGGTGCTTTTTTAGTACTACCAACATAATTATAATATACAAAGTAACTACATTAAGCTACGTTTTCACTGAAGCAACATTGAGCAACTTTTTGTTGCGATTTGTTTCTTTTTGTTGCCGTAAACATGAAACATCAAGACACAAGCTGCGTTCGGTATTTACGTCGGATTAATCTTTTTGATCGAAATCGTTCGTTAATTCCATCTGGATCTAGGGGAGGTAGATCTGAATCGTTGGGTAATTCTGCTCATACTAGTCGGACGTAAATCTGGTTGCTCCGTACATTTTGAGATTGTGACGTATGTTGTGTATTTGTTTTGTTTACAAAAATAATTTTTTTATGTAAAAAGATTGAAATCGAATTATTTGATGTTGAAGACACAAATTATATAAATTTCCGACATCACTGGAAAATTTTTGTCAAAATTATAGCTGGGCGTGAGTTGCAATATGTACATAATATTTTTGATTATATTTAAGGTTATAACCATTTATAAAAATTTGATCGATTTGATCTGGATCGTTCGTTAATTCCAATTTGCTCAGACTAATCTGTAATCACGTGACCAAAAATCCGTCACGTCTGAGATGCAAATACCGAACGCAGCTACAATTGTAAACTTTTTGTTGTTTTCCACCAAATTAGTTTTATACTTATGTTTTCTGTTATTGAAGCAATATTAAGCAAGTTTTTGTTACGATTTCTTTCTTTCTGTTGCTGTAAACATGAAACTTTCAGAAGCCATGATAAAATTTTTGTTTCCACTGCAACTACAATAAACTTTTTAAGTACCACAGTGCAATAATGTAAGGTTTTACTCAAAACCGCAATAATGTAAGGTTTTACTCAAAAAGTTATTGTTGACAATCGCCCATTGCGATTAGAAACTTTAACATATAAAGATGATGTCATGCTTTCAGACTAATTTTATTTCACACTTTAAAGGTTGGAACGAAAAAATATAAAAAATTGGTTGAATGGCTTGGTTGGTCCACCTTTATACACTGACCTCCCCCAATATCTGCCACTCTTCTCTGTCTGTCGCCGTGTTTATCCATCTAGTTCCCGCATGTTTCTTCAAATCGTCCGCCCATCCCATTTGGGGCCTTCCCCTATTTCTTTTATTTTCCCAAGGATTCCAGTTTACAATACATTTGCTGTCTTTCTTTCTGATGACCGGCAAATTTTCATTTTAATTTTGCTACTCTCCTCTTTTATTTCTTATACAATTATTCCTTTTTGCATCTGATTCTGTTAGCTTTACCTGTCTACATTTGTCTTTCCATTGATCTTTGGGCTTTTGTTACCTTATCCATGTTTGATTTTGTAAGTGTCTAGGTCTGGGATCCATAGGTGAGTACAGGAAGGATACATTGGTTAAACACTTTCGTTTTGAGGCACAGGATATTTTTTATTTTTTAATATGTAGCTTAATTTACCGAATGCTGCCCAGACCAATCTTATTCGTCTCTTGATTTCAGTTGTTTGGTTTTCTTTTTTTAGTGTAAATATTTGTCCCAGATATATACATTCCTCTACTTGTTATAGTTTTTCTTGGTTTAATATGATCGTGATATATTCATCTGTATTTGTTATGATTTTAGTTTTAGTCTAGTTCAGACTCAAGCCTATATTTTTAGCAGCTGTATCCAGTTCTTCCATCATTTTTATTAGTTCTTCTTTCTTATCTGTTATTAAGGCGATATCGTCAGCATATCTTAGGTGGTTCAACTATTGTCCGCTTACTTTGATACCTATTTCTTCCTAATCCAACTTTTTTCAAACATCTTCTAGGGCCTGGTTAAGTAGTTTAGGAGATAGAAATAAATTTTCGGACTTCCATTGTCACGACGTTTCGGTTAGTCAGTATCTCTAACCGTTTTCAGTTTACACTTGAAAACGGTACTGACTAACCGAAACGTGTTTAAAATAAATAAAGACAATGGAAGTCCGAAAATTTATTTCTACTCAATCATTGTCTAAGAGTTTCAAACAAAAAAAATAGTTTAGGAGATATTTTGTCATCCTGTCCGAAACCTCTTCTTATGCGGATTGGTTCGGTTCGGTTCGGTTCGGTTCGGTTCGGTTCGGTATATATATATATATATATATATATATATATATATATATATATATATATATATATATATATATATATATTCTATTAGGATTTTCATGGTTAATAGGTGGTCAACTGTCCTGAAAATTTTCTGTAGCCTGCTTGTTCTTTTGATTGATATCCGTCAAATTTTGTTGTTAGTCTAAATATTTAAATAAAGAGTGTTATAGGTCAATAGTTTTTAGGTCTGCTCTATCGCCTTTCTTGTGTAGAATAATGGTTATGGATTATTTCCAGTTGTTCGGGATTATTTTTTCTTTTAGTATTTTATTCAGAAGAATATTAAGGGTATTCACTACAGCTTTACCACCATTAAGCGTCTCTGCCATTACTCCGTCTTTTCCAGCTGACTGAGTTTATGTTCTTTATATATATAAATAGTTGTGTAATATTTACCTTAAAAATTTCATATTTCTGTTCTTTTGTATAATTCTCTCAACTTTTATTTCTTGGCTCTTTCTTATTAGTTAGCGTTCTTATACTGTGACACTCGCCATAGTAACAAGTTTTTAAAAACATTGTTTCGGTGGCCCAATTGGTAGGACGTTGGCAAACGAAGCCAGAGGTTCCGGGTTCGAGTCCTGGCCGGAGCACATAAAACTGTTTTTTAAATTTTTTGTTCTTAATTTAGCCCTGGTTTGGGACTTTTCAAATGGTTTCTGTTTTGTCGTGTTTCTGATTTTTATTTAAAGTTCACCGCTTATTGGAAACCAGCGACAAGCAACAAACGGCATTCAGCAACGTTGAAAAACAATTTTGGTAATGGAAACACAAAAATTGCTCAATATTGCTTTAGTGGAAACGTACTTAGCTTTATTCATACATGTAATGTATTTTCTCATAAAAATGTAAATAAAAAAAATAGTACAATTAGTTGAAAAACAACCAAAATCCAGAACATTTCAAAAACATTTTAGTCTGGGAGATGGCGTCATCTTTTCTCAAAGACATTTTGAAGAAGATAGCGAAGGACTTCTACAGGAGCATTCACATGATGAGGATGATTATTATTACTATCACCCCTAAATTAATTTACGACTATTCCATTGAAAACATTTTACAAGGTTTCCACACAGGCAGTTAATTTACAATCACAACCAAGCCTTTGTAAAAGATGAAAAGCCTTATCTTTTTCTGACAATATTTTGGGTATTGTTTGTTGAACTTCAAAATTTACTGTGTGGGAATACAGAATACTGTTATAAACTAAAGAGTATTCAAAAAACAATACTTCTTTTGTTACATATACAGTGAAACCTCTCCTTGCGGACACCTCTATTAAGCGGACACTTCCTTTAGGCAGACAAATTTGTTGGAACCAATCTTTTGCCTATTTATTTACATGTAAAATTCACTCCTATAACCGGACACTCCAATAACCGGACGCGGACAATTTTTTTTGTTAAAAAAATTCTGAAACTTCCCTTAACCGGACGAGAACAACGGGACGGAGCGCCGCACGTTATGGGCATAAATATTATGTAGTATGTTGGCAACACCGCATTCTGCAGCCCGGGAATTACCTCTTTTCGTTTTAATGCGGAGACTTAATACTTCTGTCGTATTTACAACATATTTTATTCGGCGGGACTGCTGTGTTTTATTTTTATTGTTCAGTTGGGTAGTAATAGATCTCTTTGAAATGGCGCCTAGTTAAAAACTTCCTAAGTTTAAATGATTTTACCGATTTTCTATTGATAAGTGTTGTTTAGTTTTCTTTGTGTCCTGTTTTATTATAAGTAATACAACCATGTACGTTTAACCATAAATATATATTAAAATTTCGCAGTTCTCTCTCTTAAGCGAACACCTCCAATAAGCGGGCAAAATCGAAACCGTGAGTGTCCGCTTATAGGAGGTTTCACTGTATAAACTATTAAACTTTATAACCAATTTGAAAACTCCAGAAATTTGTATAGATCACGGTGTAATTTAGGCAATTACTAGAGTATCATTTAATGAAGGCTGTTTTGTTTAATTTTAAATGTCTGTGACTACAAATTAGTTTGGTTTTTTCACATTTTTATCCAAATAAGATCACATGTGTGGTGATCGGCTTTTGATTATTGAAGTACGTTTGACTTGACAGGGCATATGATATATTTAAAAATTTAAGATGACGAAAATTAGACGTACTTGATATGATATCTTTTTCTGTCAGTCTTAACTTTTTTGGGCAGAACTTATTTCATTTAGCTTAGAAACTTCAAAAAAACTCTATTGCAATTCAATGTGGTTTTAGAAATTTATACAATTTATGAAAGTATGGTAATTCAGTACAGTGTGTTTCATTATATTTTTTCTTACTCTTTTTGAAATTAAATTTTAGTAAAAAAAAAGCGTTTGAATCAGATTTCTTTTTCCTCTTTGGTTACAGTATGAAATTTATTTTGATATTTACTATATTTAGGGGGCCGGTAAAAGGTTTTTTTTTAAAGGAAACTATAGCTGAACATTCGTGGCGGATCCAGGGGGGTGGAGCATAGGGGCCCGGGCCCCTCATCCCTCCCAGACATATTACTTATTTTTTAGTTTAGCAACATCACTTATTTAAAATTTGTTACAAATTTTACTTAATTTTTTAAAAAATTTCGCTTGCGGCACCATAAATCTTTAGATACTAAATTTCACTCCTTAGATCTATCAAAAACCGCTTATAAAAACTATTTTGATATTTGCTGCCATTTTGCCACATTTTTTTAATTTCTTCTTTTTGACGAAAATGTATGGTCACAAGAGGTGGGAAGAAATATAATGAAACACCCTATACATACATAATTTGACAGAAAAAACAAATCACTTGTGTACAGGGCAAACAACACAATGAAAAAGGGTCAGATTAAAAAGGACTGATTTTTATCTAAAATTAAAAGTGATAGTATATGTATGTATATCCTAAAAAGCTTTATATGTTAAGATTTTTTTAGATGTTTTAAGAGAAATACCGTTCAGATTAATATGTTTTAAAAAACATTTAATTCCAGTACAAAATAGGCACATTTCCAGACTTTTTATGTGTAGTAATATTATGTATCTACAATCATTCTAAAATAAACTGTTATAAATAATAAATAGATTCCTTTTTCAGAGTCTAGTCAATAATAAGATAATATTTACAAAACCTTCTGTCTTCTTGCCTTAGATTACTTTTTTCCTTGAAAGGAATAAAAGTAAAATTAATAGTTTGTAATTTTACTGATGGATTCTCCATTTTTTATCAAATAAAATAGAATATACAAAAGAATATGCTTTTATTTGCGATTTACAGTTGAACCTTTAAAAAAACGAAAAAGGGGGTTTTCAGGAACAGGGGCGTATCCCGTCAGTCCGACGCTAGAAAGATATCTGCGGATCCGCACCCTGTTAGGAATCAAGAATTTTCGCAGGGGAGAAAAAGTTGCGAGTCTCGCCAAAATAAAGCTATTTAGAAAAATTCATTCTGTTAAACAATAGACCGATGTATTGTGGTCCATACTACCGTCATAAGCTAGAATGCTAATATCTACCTATAAAATTTTCATAGTTTTGATTAAAAAACCTGGAAAATAATAAACAAATGATGCTGCTTGATAACTGTTAAAAGTTATTTGTTTCTTGAAAACCATAAAAGCTAAAGATTTGCTTATAAAAATTGATCTAGAATAATGTTGTGATATGCACGGCAGTATAAGGTATTAAACAATGATGAATGCTGGTTCTTAATTTTACAAAACATTTATTAGCTAACCAATTTTTTGTCAGAAATATAATGAAAACTAAGAATACCTTAACCAACGAAGTTTGCATATGTGAAATATTTTTATATAATGTTGCTCACAAAAAAACAATGTTTGATATTTGCTACGAATAGCATCTTTTTTGTTACCATGATCCTACATACTAATACATACAAATCTAGAAAAGCATTTTTTCGATTATATCGCACTATGCACACAAATGTGCTCTAACTTGACACAACCTACTTGGTACATTAAGGCAAAAAAATAGTTTTAACAAAACTTTTTCACACCTTTTTTCTGTAGGTAATGAAAAATATATAGGATATCCTTTAAAAAATATCATTTTGAGTAGTTATATTTATCTTTTTATTTCTAAAATAATATGTACATTTAACAAGTAGATAGTATTTTTTATCACTTTGTGTAACAAAGAAATTGATTTACATCCTATAGGGTGTTCCAAAAAAGCTCACATTGAGAATATTTTAGAAGCACCTTGTATAATAAATCAAGGTACAGCGCATAATTAGTGACATATGACATATAGTAGGCATTATTAGTATTCTTATTTTCTAATTATGTTTAAATATTTATTTGAGGAAACTAAAATTATTTTATAAAAATAATGAATTACTTCTAATGAGAAAATGGTAAAAAATTGATTCGTCCAATATATTTTCATAACACCAAAAATGCTAATAAATAAAAAAATATAATTTATACAAGATTCGCTTGATTTCAGTCAGTCTCAAATTTAAAAAAAAACAATTTAATGCCAATTTTAGAAAACCTTATTGCTGCTAAATTTATTACTGATTAAATTTCAGAAGATTGGGAATAAAAATAATGCCTTAAAATGACATTTGCTTCTATTGCAAAACAAAATAAATTTTTTTTACATTTTAAGGCATTATTTTTTAAGTTAAATAAGCACCACTGGTTTCACTGGTAAATAAAACTTGCTTTCTCTAAATAATACAAAAATACTAGGAAATACTTTATTCCTACAAAATACGTACAATTAGCTTTCATAAGACTATAAGGGACTTGTACAGGGTCTTTCGTTATAAATTTTCCCTGAAGAAGTTTTTTTGTTATTAGTCTTGCGGGGTATAAGCAAAAGCCTTCAAAATGAGGTTACTTTTGCCACATTTAAGTGAAATAAAAACGGGATATATTTGTTTTAATGGGACACCCTGTATTTTATTCTTTTAGTCGAGAGGAGGGCTCCTTTTTCTGATTTCAAAAATATATTATGTGTTAACATTTGGTCCAGCCGTTATTGAAATATTTGCATATTAAAAACCTAATTGTATTCATTAAAAAAATAGCACTGGTCAAAATTAACGACTGATGGCAAAAATTTTCTTCAGGGAAAGTTTATAATGAAAGACCCTGTACAGGGTATTCCAAATTCGATGATTTTCGGGGCCTCCTGGTTTAATGGTAAAAACTGCATTTTAACAGAGCAACCCGTTTTTAAGCTACAGGGGGTTTTCGAAAAGTCTGCATTTTGGGATCCTATAACTATTTTATTTATGAAGATTTAGTTTTTGATAAAGAGTCCAACTGTCCCTTTTAGTTTTTGGGAAATTGTTATTTATTTATGGAATGACTTCTGTATTTCTGTTTTATATTGTTTATTTTGTTTGTGTACTATGGTTTAAAATGTAAAATGATCAAATTAAGAAATCAATTAAAAATAAAGATATGATACGTTATTTTAAAGGAAATTTTACGCTGATTTAAAAAATGGAATAAAAAGAAAGACCCGCTTTTTATTCGATTTTTTTTAAAGAAAAATACCAACTTTATGTAAAATCTGAAAATCAAAAGTGACAGACGAAATTCAATTTGACAGTTGCATTTTTTTATAAAACTACAAAGAAGCAATTTACACCAAAATGAAAATTTTCATAAATAAAAAAGTTATATAGGCCTCCTCCCAAAACCCAAACGTTTCAAAAACACTCTATAGCTTAAAAACAGCTTGCTATATCGATTTTCATCTCTTGAAAATAGAGGCGCGCAAGTGTTTTCACCGTCAGTTTTTTTCTCTCCCCCTACAAACACCTGAAGCCCCCAAAAAAATTTGGATACTCTGTACAGGACTTTAACTTGACCTGACATAACAAGACTTTCACATGATCAAGGTCCTATACAGGGGTGCGTTTGAGAATTAAAGGCGAAGGTAGGGTGGTAGGTCATCAATATATGACGTCATCGAAAAGGCCAAATTATGCTAATTAAATATCGCATTATGGATTTTTGAATGGATGGTGATGGTTAGCACCAGTGGCGGCTCGTGAGTTTTAATACAGGAGGGTCATTCTCGGTCATCTTAAGCTTCGGTCAAAACTATACGCAAGAAACGGATTAAAACTACGTACATACCTTTTGGGATGTAACATTTTATTTAGTTATTTTTGTTCTTGAATCGGTACTGATTAAATATTGACAAAAAAAATATTAAAACAACAATTAATTGAAAAACCTGCACAAAAACTCTAGTTTAGGTATATTTTAATCTCTAGATTTGCAATTTTTCTCTTGTGTAATAAATATTTTTCAAATTTAGTCCACTGTTCAACCTAAACTTAGTGAAGTTTCCTATTTTTTATATTTCAAAACGTTGACGTGGGGGCCCTAAGATCAGAAATACCAACAGCGTACAAAGAAAACATCTGTACGTTGGCTTATAGCCCAAAGAAATCGAAAATTTCGTCAAAGTTCCCGTTCTTTTACGTGCTTGATTTCCGTATGTTTTATAGACAGAGGGGATAATCGTAAGAAACGCGCGTCTGGGTCCACCTCAGAGTAATAAAATATATTTATTACTCTAAGGGGTCCACATTCCGTATACTGTATAATTTAATAGCGATATGTTATGTCGCCTACTAATTGTGAAAAATAGAAAGAAAGGACGACATGTCTATGGAATTCGACAGTACACATAATCTTGGCCCTGGTTGTGAAGCGACGCGAATACTGGTGGCCTATCTAACAAGATTTCAGCTTGAGCTTGCAATACGAGAGACGATCTAAAAGATGCTGCCAATGAAGAATATAGAAAATAATAGATTATTAAACATTTATTCTGGAGGTCATTGACCAAATGACCTTATGTAGAAGCCGCCACTGGTTACACATGATTTGGATTTTTTTTACTTTAATTTAGTTTGAGAATTTTAACTTTTCTAGATAGGTCTAGTTATCGCGTGTGCAATATAATACAAAACAAAAAAAAACAACAAACAACAAGTTAAGTGCTAGAGCGCAATCGCGGTTAATTCCCGCCGCGCTTCTGTCCGCGGCGAATCAGGCACTCCCCGGGTAATCTTTGGAATTTCGAACGCGGGTGGATGACATTATAGGGTGGCCGTGATCATTTTCGATTGATTTTGAGCTAGCTCAGGTATAACCTTTACCCTAGCGTGACAATTTTCAAACGCATCCCACTAGATGTGCAAATATAAACTCAGCTCACCGCCCGCCCCTCGGAAAAACTACAAATATAAAATATACACGGTATCCCAAATGAAAGTAACTACATGGGGATTACGGAAACGGTGTCTAAAAAAAAGTAGAAGGCCTAGAAAAACTCGTCATTTGACTGGCCGTAGTCTCTTATATCACCCACAAATTTTATTAAATTTGTTTACAAGATGGCGACGATATTTCAGTTATTTGATATTTTTAATTTCGATACAACATCCGATTGGGCTCGAAAATAGCGCCACTTTTTTCCCAAATTGTCTTACAGTTTCCAAAATGTTTCCCAGACTTCTAAAAATTATTTTATTTTTGAAGAATTGAAATATCGTAGCCACCTTTTAAGCAAATTTAATAAAATTTCGTAGAACGACTACGGTCAATCAAATGACGATAACGAATTTTTCCTAGGTCTTCCACTTTTTTTTAGAAACCGTTTCCAAAATCGTCATGTAGGTACTTATATCGGGGACACAAGAACTAAAATTAATGAAAAAAATATATATGTATAATAGGTACAGGGTGTTACATAATGTTAATATTTTATGTGAACCTGTGTATGATTTTATGATAAAAAGTTCATTTAAACATCATTTCGCAAATGCTTTATTATCGAGATTTGTAGTTTTTTTATAGGTAGCTTACTTAGGTACCGCTAGCGAGAAACAAATAAAAAATATTTTCTACTATTCGCCTGGGAGCATCTAGCAAATGAAAAAATATATTTTATTTTATTTTGGAGAACGGTCGCAGATTCAAAAAACTAATTTTTCTAGGCCTTTAGTTTTTTTGAAACCATATAGCCAAGTTTTTATACTGCATCTGTTAAATAAATAATTAAATGAACTTCTATTAATAAATCAATTATGTAACACCCTGTATACAATGTGTAATTAAAAACCGAAATTCCTAAATCAATATATAAATAAATATTTCGAATAATTAAAAATACTGTTGAAAATTAACTTCATAAAATTGATATTCTTCAAAACCAAATAAGAATACATTATGATATTCCTGCAGTATAAAACATTGAAAATAAGTTCCTAAATGTCATGTAGGTATACATTTTTATATTTTTTTTACTCACTTTGTAGATTTTTCAAAATAATAATAATCATTTTTTAACCATCCATACCGTAGGTGCAAGGGGTAGTAGGGGGGTTTAAATAATTTAAAAAATCATATTTTAAGAACATCAGCAACTAGCAAAACGAGGCTTTCAAATTTAGAATAAGAAATATATTTTCAAAATTTTTTGTTTGAACGGCAAAGTCCTTAGTGTCACTCCTTTGAGATGTAAAGAAATGTTTAAAAAATCATCTTACGGACCAGAACAGCTAGCAAAACGCGGTTTTCAAATTTAGTTTAGATTGAGAATGACATTTTCAAATCATATAAAGTGTGTCCCAGAAAAATGTAACTACATGGTGTTTTGGAAACGATAAAAGATGTAATTCAGGTTAAATAAGCAAACAAGTTTTGCTATATCGAGCTCAATAGATACAGGGGCTTTCGAAATAAGGGGCCAAAACAAAAAATTGTGTTCTTAGCAAAATTGAAATATCGTCGCCAACTTATAAATAAATTTTATTACTACGACTGCGGCCAATTGACAAACGGTAACGAATTTTTCTAGGCCTTCTAGCTTTTTTGAAACCATAGCCAATTTTTTATACCGCATCTGATTAAAGGGCGCAACTTTTTTCTTATTTATCTAAAATTGTATCTTTCACCGTTTCCGAAATGCCTATGTATCGTAGTTACTTTTATCTGAGCAAGCGTGGATTTGAGGGGGTAGGTAATATGGTAATCACCCCCTCCCCTAGAAAAAAATGCCCTTTTTGTTAATAATTAAAGGGAAAACAGGAGAATTACCCCCCAGAAAAAAAATTACATATTACAAATAATTTTTTCGACGACTATTAACCCCCCCTAGATTTCGACACAGATCCGCGCTTGGACTAGGGTAACGTAGTTTTCACAAATTTAATTTTTAACAAAAATAAAGCAACGTTAACACTCAGAACGACTAGACTACTTATGGATGGCTGTACGAGCCTACTGGCTTCAATTTTCATTCAATATATTGATTTGCATAAAAATTTATAATTATTTTTTTAATAATTTTTTTGGTGGCCCATCCTGTATAAAAATTTTAAATTCACCAATACACGCGTGGATATTGCTAACTAAAATTTCATAGAAACATCCGCAAACGTTTCGGTACCTATCTACAGGGTGTTAAAAGTTTTCCTTCTCCTAATTTGTTACATGATATTCAGGAACCTCCTGTATAATAAGACACGAAGCTGCAGTGTTTAAAGCTAAAATAACCCAAAAACTAAACTTACTTATACTGTAATACCTATACAGATAGGTATAGAAAACAGGAATTTCTTACAAATAAATTTCATTTTACTTCAAAAAGAAAAATAAATAAGCTAAACAACATTTTCTTAACAGTTTATTCCTAAAAGCGACAGTGTCAAGAAATGCATGCAAAAAGTTAGGAAGGTACCACTCTTACAAATATAAAGTATTAAATGAGAAAAAAATAAAGTAAACATTACCTTACAATGTTGCGATCATGAAAACAAAGAAATTTCTATCTTAAAGGTGTATACAAAACCAATAAACTTGAAAAAAGTGTTTGTAAAATATAAAATTGTAAATATATATTTTTAAAATGTTTACTACTAAAATAACGTAACATATTTCCAAGTCACCCTGATCTAACTTCAAAAAGATATAAGAAGTTAAAATAAAATGTAAGAATGTTAAAACTCAACTTTATATTCTTAAAACCCAGAAAAAGGTATTCGCTGTATAATAATAAATACAAACATATCCCGAAAAAAGTTTTTAAGACTTTTCTGTTCAGTAAATAGTAACAAAAAAAAATAAGATAATATAAATCCACATCATTACAAAATGTGTTGATTTATTTATTTTTTGATTCTTTAAAAATAAGAAAAATAATTTTATTACTATTATGCATATTATGAAGAATATTATACATAAGTGGAACAAAACAATCATTTATTTTTACTGGATTTTATGTTAACTTTAAAAAATATATTAAAGTTAACATAGAATGTTATGAAAATTGTGTAAACTAGACATTGATAACAAAACAAAATAATAAACCCAGATGATGCTAACCAAAAAAAAGTATATAAAAATATATTAAAAATAAAATTAACTTGCAAATTGTACAATTTTGCTGCACCCGATTTTATGTTAACTTCAAAAAGTTTTGAAGTTAACATATAATCTAGAATTGCGTAATGTTTCCCAAAATCAGGAAAAAGTATCATCTGGGTTAATTAAAGAAAGAAGAATATACTTTAAAAATATCACGCACAGCACTCACACTTTTATAACTTGATTTTAGATTTACTTAAAAAAAATATGTCAAGGTAAACATATTATAATCGACCTGTCAAAAATTTGTGTTTGTAAAAAACAATTGTTTAAAAAAAATTAAAAACTAATTTACAATAAATTCCGTGGGTCGCACTGAAAAGCTGCCCCCCTCCCAATCTGAACAGTTTTTTTTACTATCTGTGCAAAGTTTGTGAGTTTCATTATATGTATGTAAAAATACTTTTTGCATTCATTTGATCACCTCCGTATACAACTACAAAATGACCTTATCTTAATAAAAGATAAAAAAGAAATAAAGTATTCTGGTGTCATTTAGGCTAGTCCAAGATTTCTATACATAAGTCGGTTTTTTGTAACTTATATTAACTTTAAAAAATATGTTAAAGCTAACATATAATCTTATAAAAATTGTGTAAACTTGACAATGCTCAAAAAAATCAAACGAAGATAATAAACCCAGATGATGCTAACAAAACAAATATAAAAATAAAATTAACCCCGAAAAAAACTTCGACCAATTTTTCTACACTTCATTATAATTTAACTGCAGAAATTTTAAGTTTTGAAGTTAACATATAATCTAGAATTGTGTAATGCTTTCCAAAATTAGGAAAAAGTATCATCTGGGTTAATTAAACAACAATATACTTCGAAAAAATGACGCACAGCATACTTTAATAACTCGATTTTAAGTTTACTTTAAAAAATATGTCAAAGTTAACATATTATTTTCTATATGTAATTAATTTTCTTTTTGACACATTATTTTTGAAAAGAAACGATTTTTGCTTTTGAAAAATTTCTGTTTGAAGAAAACAATTGTTTTAAAAAAATCAATAACTAGTTTACAATAAATACCGTGGCTCGCACAGAAAAGTGGTCCCCCTCCCAATCTGAACAGTTTTTTTTTACTGTCTGTGCAATAAAGTTTGTGAGTTTCATTATATGTATGTAAAAATACTTTTTGCATTCATTTGATGACCCCAGTATATAACTACATAATTACCTTATCTTAATAAAAGATAAAAATAAATAAATAAAGGATTCTGGTGTCATTTAGGCTAGTCCAGGATTTCTATACATAAGTCGGACAAAACAGTCGGCTTTTTTAACTGGATTTTATATTAACTTTAAAAAATATTTTAAAGTAACCATATAATCTTATGAAAATTGTGCACACTTGTCCTTGATCAAAAAACCAAAAAAGGATAACAAACCCAGATGATGCTAACAAAACAAATAATATAAAAATATAATAAAAATAAAATTAACCCCGCTAAAAACTTCGTACAATTTTGCTACACTTGATTATAGGTTAACTTCAAAAATTTTAAGTTTTGAAGTTAACATACAATCTAGAATTGTGTAATGTTTTCCAAAATCAGGAAGTATCATCTGGGTTAATTAAACAACAATATACTTCGAAAAAATCACGCACAACACACTTTAATAACTCGATTTTAGGTTTACTTTCAAAAATATGTCAAAGTTGACATATTATTTTTGAAGTGAAATGTTTGCTTTTGCTTTTCAAAAATTTGTGTTTGAAAAAAACAATTGTTTAAAAAAACTCAAAAACCAGTTTATAATAAATACCGTAGCTCGCACTGAAAAGCTGCCCCCCTCCCACTGCAGCCTGTGCAATAAAGTTTGTGAGTTTAATTATTTGTATGTAAAAATACATTTTGCATTAATTTGATGACCCCAGTATAGAACTACAAAATGACCTTCTTTTAATAAAAGATAATAAAATAAATAAAGGATTCTGGTATCATTTAGGTTAGTCCAAGATTTCTATATATAAGTCGGACAAAACAATCGGCTTTTTTAACTGGATTTTATATTAACTTTAAAAAATATTTTAAAGTTAACATATAATGTTATGAAAATTGTCCAAACTTGACCTGGATCAAAAAACCAAAAAAAGATAACAAACCCAGATGATGCTAACAAAACAAATAATATAAAAATATAAGAAAAATAAAATTAACCCCGAAAAAAACTTCCTACTATTGCTACACTTCATTATATGTTAACTTCAGAAATTTTAAGTTTTGAAGGTAACATATAATCTAGAACTGTGTAATGTTTTCCAAAATTAGGAAAAAGTATCATCTGGGTTAATTAAACAACAATATACTTGGAAAAAATGTCGCACAGCACACTTTAAAATATGTCAACGTTAACATATTATAATCTACATGTAATTAATTTTCTTTCTGACATATTATTTTTGAAAAGAAATGTTTGATAAGTGATGAGCAACAGCCTGAATTGTCGCAGAGAAAATAAAGCTATTTAAAATTCAGCCTGTTACTCAACGCTTATAAAATAAACCGGTGTATTGTGACATTAAAACAAAAAAATCTTTCAACTGCATATTTATGACTTTTTCGCTTCTTTTTTGATATAGTTGCATGATTTTTTTATGTTTTAATTTGTTATTTGGACCAGCTAATTTGATCGGACGTACCTATAATATCACTCCAGGCCAGTGTTGGATTGGCCCACCGGGCAGCCGCCCCTAAAAGCCGGGTAGCCCTGTCCCTTAAATAGGCCACTTGGAAAAAAATAAATAAGCAATATCTTATGACGCACACGGTGTTAAGAGGGAGAATTTCTTGTTTTTGTCATCAATTTTTTTCCAAGACAATTTTAAATTTCGTTTATCTTGTTTTTTTTGTCAGCTCATTAAGGTCTCTGCCCGGTAGGCCTTTAAGGTGCCAGTCCAACACTACTCCAGATCGAATAAAAGTCAATACCTTTGATATGGTGGACACCTTATTAAGCTTCACTGATGGCAAAAATAACTTTGCGCAGGCAAAAGCCTCATCCTTGAAGCTTAGTCCAAGGGCATGCGACCTCCTTAATACTTTGACAGATCTCGGACTAGCGGACTTGTCCTTTTCTAAAGGAAAAATGACGCACAGCACACTTTAATAACTTGATTTTAGGTTTACTTTAAAAAATATGTCAACGTTAACATATTATATTCTACGTACATGTAATTAATTTTCTTTTTGACATATTATTTTTGAAAAGAAATGTTTGATTTTGCTTTTTAAACAATAGTTTTAAAAAAAATCAAAAACTAATTTACAATAAATTCCGTGGCTCGCACTAAAAATCTGCTTCCCTCCGAGCAGTTTTTTTTGACTGCCTGAGCAATAAAATTTGTGAGTTTAATTATTTGTATGTAAAAATACTTTTTGCATTCATTTGATGACCCCAGTATAGAACTAAAAAATTACCTTATCCTAATAAAAGATAAAAAAAATAATAAAGGATTCTGGTGTCCTTTAGGCTAGTCCAAGATTTCTATAACTTTCTTTAGTTTATTTGAAAGTTTCCACTATTGAAATAGGTAGGTACTAGTCCACATTACACCGATCTATTTTTTAAGTGATGAGCAACAGCCTGAATTGTCGCAGAGAAAATAAAGCTATTTAAAATTCAGCCTGTTACTTATCGCTTAAAAAATAAACCAGTGTATTGTGATATTAAAACAAAAAATCTTTAAACTGCATATTTATGACTTTTTTGATAAACTTGCATAATTTTTTTATGTTTTAATTTGTTATTTGGACCAGCTAATTTGATCGGACGTACCTATATCACTCCAGGCCAGTGTTGGATTGGCCCACCGGGCAGCCGCCCCTAAAAACCCGGTAGCCCCGTCCCTTAAATAGGCCACTTGGAAAAAAAAATAACAGTATTAAGAGGGAGAACTTCTTGTTTTAGTCATCAATTTTTTTCCAAGACAATTTCAAATTTCTTTAACTTTTTTTTTTGGTCAGCTTATTAAGGCCTCTGGCCGGTAGGCCCATAAGGTGCCAGTCGAACGCTACTCCAGACCCAATTTAATACCTTTGATATGGTGGACACCTTAAATGGTTTTATTAAGCTTCACCGATGGCAAAAATAACTTTGCGCAGTCAAATGCCTCATCCTTGAAGCTTAGTCCAAGCGCATGCGACCTCCTTAAAACTTTGACAGATCTCGGACTGGCGGACTTGTCCTTTTCTAAAGCTAGTGCTCGTTTTGTCCTTTTGACAGATTTTTCTTGTTTCACACAGTTACCATTTAGACCGTTGGTTTTAGTTTTAGTAACCAAACGCAAATTAGTGATTTTTGGAGTTGATTTTGGTAACTCGTTTTGGGTAGCTGATTTGTCGGACATGGATGTTGCGATTTTTCTGGTTGTCGCTCGTTTTGCCGGTGCCTCCTTTTCGACTCTGTCAAAACAAAACCACTTGCTAGGACACAGTGTGCCTGAATGAAGTATAGGTTACATAAAAATGGTTCCAAAAACTAATTGCACATTTTGAATATGGACTCTTTCCTGACTTCAGAGCCATATTCATATAAATCCTAGCTAATCCTCGAAATTTTATCAATTTTTTGCTTTTTTTCTAGTTAATCTAGGCGCTGGCTCCTGTCACGTGTGCCCTAATATGTGCGCTCCATTTGACTACGGGGCTTTGTTAAGCACCCATAGTAGTATAGAAAAGTTTGGTCACGTGGTCGAACTCATAGTCGTTTGGCCGCCATCTTTGAAAATTGCCGTCAAATTGATAAATTTTTTATTTAAGCGTATCTCCCTACCCAGTGGCCCGATTTTAATTTTTTAAAGCCTGTTTTACTCGTTTTTTAAAGGCAAACAAATTTTGTTATTACATATTTTTTGATAAATCACGTAGTTTTTGAGATATGCCAAGATTAATAGTATTTCCGCTCGCAAAAGAATTAAAATAATACCCATGCTCATTTTGTTGTAGCTACAATATTATTGACATTTGTTTTTTTTTATTACATAGAAGGGTTTAAACCTTTTACAGAAAAGGATATTGACTTTACATTTTTTAATTTCGATGGATGGTACTCCTAAAGACTGCTTTAAAAAGGGTGGTTTCTAAAACTGTTCACAAGATTATAGAAAAAGTGAATTTGCAGCGAAACGATGCATTTTAGCAAAAAACGATAAAATTAATTTTTTTATAGTACTTTTAATTCCGCTTCTTTTGATGTATCACTTATCATCCTAGCTTTGATAGTTGACAAGCCAGCTAAAATATACAATTTGGTAAAAATTTCATGTTTTCGCTCCAAAATCGATTTTTTTCTTTAAAATTGTAAAAGATATGACAATGGTCAAAAGTAGCGAAATTAAAAGTACTACAAAAAATTATTCTTAACGTTTTTCGCTGGGATGCATCGTTTCGCTGCAAATTCACTTTTTCTATAATCTTGTGAACGGTTTTAGAAACCATCCTCTCTAACGCAGTCTTTAGGGGTAGCATCCATCGAACTTTAAAAAGATAAAGTTAATATCCTCTTCAGTGAAAAGTTTAGTCTTCTGTGCAACAAAAAAAAACAAATGCCAATAATATTGTAGCTACACTAAAATGAGCATGGGTATTATTTTAATTTCTTTTGCGAGCAGAAATACTAATAACTTGGTATATCTTAAGAACTAAATTTATCAAAAAATGTGTAATGACAAAATTTATTTGCCTTTAAAAAGGGAGTATAACCAGCTTTAAAAAATTACAACCGGACCACTGGGTAAGGAGATACGCTTAAACAAAAAAAATCTAACAATTTGGCGGCCATTTTCAAAGATGGCGGCCAAACGACTATGAGTTCGACCACGTGACCAAACTTTTTTTATACTCCTATGAGTGCTTAACAATGCCCCTCAGTCAAACTAAGCGCACATATTAGGTCACACGTGACAGGAGCCAGCGCCTAGACTAACTAGAAAAATGGCAAAAAATTGATAAAATTTCGAGAAGAGAATTTAGCTAGGAGTTATATGAATATGACTCTGAAGTCAGTAAAGAGTCCATATTCAAAATGTGCAATTAGTTTTTGGAACCATTTTTATGTAACCTATACTTCATTCAGGCACACTGTGAGGAGAAGAGTTCATTTCAGATTTTTTTCGTGCTTAATTGTCTACTCTTGCTTTCCGTGTCAACTAGCTACTAAAACATGCTAAATATCTACAGGAAAATCAAAAACTTTTTCACACTATTAAACAATAAAAAAACTATAACTAGTAGCTTGAGATCTTGCTGCAAGATTGACTAGTAAGACTTATTACCAACCAAATTATTTTTTTATACACTGTTGTACAGAGTGGCCCAAATTCTATATTTTTGTATATTGTTTTTGTGTCAGATAGAAAATACTGACCCAACTTGTGAGGCTCGATTTTCAAGAAAAATTAAAATAAAAATGGCATTTTGATGTGACAAGCCGTTTTTATGCTACGGGGGTTTTGAAAAGTCTACATTTAGGAAGAGTTTCTATAACTTTTTTATTTATGATAATTTTATTTTGTTCCTCAATGCCTTTTTACAGTTTTTTAATAAAGATTTCAACTGTCAAATTGAATTTCTTTATGGAATATAACCCCTTCGTTTTCTTTGTATTTTTTGTATTTATTTTATATTTTAATTTTTTGACTGGGTTAAAAATTTTTAAAATTAGCATATAAAAAATTATTTAAAAAAGTTTAAGAAAATAAAATATGGAGTGTGATACATCATTTTAAAGGGAATTCCATGCTGATTTTATAAATCGAATAAAAAAAAGGTCATTCCATAAAAAATATCAACCTTATGTAATATCACAAAAACTAAAAGTGACAAATAAATTTTGACTGTTTGACAAAAAAATTAAAAAGTACACTTGAAATTTTAAAAGTAAAAAAGTTATAGGTCCCCTTCCAAAATACAAACTTTTCAAAAATATGTAATTAAAACAATAAGCTTAAAAACGGCTTGCGATATCAAGATACGGTTTTCACCTTTAGTCATCTCTTGAAAATCAAGCCCTGCAAATGGGAAATACCCCCTAAAAACAGCGAATTTGGGACACCCTGTACTAATTATGATTAACCACTGTAAAAACAGCGATTTTTATTCGATAAACGAGAGTATTATTTATAAAATCATATTTTTCTTATGGATTAAACAAACATGTGTTCGTAAAACCACACTTTCTTTGTACTGTGTAATTTATAAAAAAGTTGATTGATATAAAAAATCTGCGCAATCGCGAGGCTTTTTGACAATAGGGACCTTTTGCACGCATTCCTTTAGCTAACTTTAGCCTTTATTAATGTGACATTAAATGACAGATGTCACGTGATATTTAGAAGTCCATATTTTACCTTTTGCAGACACAATGTTTATTTGCGTTATTTTTGTTATCCTTTATTATCTGTCAAAAGCCTGTTTTGTGTTCTGCAGGCAAATATAATTAAAAAGTTCCGAAAACAACTAGAGAAAAACTGAAAAACCAATACTAGTAAAAAACCGCTCGAAAAATATACTGTTTTCTTCTTGTTTTTTATACACACTTCACAAAACATTGATGGATGATTCTACAAAAATGGTGCTGTGGAGTGGGAATGCATATTTTTCAAACACAGACTGCAAATGAAGCATAGTTTTAGTTATAAGATTTAAAACGAAATGTTTTCTTTATGGAGCATTTGAGTTTAATGTATAAAAAAAATTGCAAGTTTATAATTTTTTTTATTACAAAGCAAATACCTCATTCCTCTGGTGTAGTCCCAAACCAAATATTAAAAACTCAGATTGAAAAAAATATCCTAATAAATAATATTTAACCAAGTCTTAACTATTTATCAAAAAATTGATAAAACTTAAGTTTGCAGTCATATTTTTGAAAATCCGAATTTACATCTTCCCGGCAAATTTTACAACTTTAAACGTGCTCCATTTTTAATAACACAATATTTGTGAATACCACCGGTTAATTTCTAGAGAAAGAGACGGCCCTGGATATCTAATTTACTTGTGAGGATGACAAGTTTTGACAGATAATGTCAACTTTAGTTTGGTTTAAGTTATAGATCTTTTTATTTTCGGCAGAAAATTAGTTTTTTTTCGGAGAAATCAAAAAGGAACGCTTCAATTATCATTCCTCTGGTAAGTAAATATTCGACTGATATCAATAGTATAATTTTTTTGTTGATTGTTTTAAAATTATAAGTATAGGAACTTTGTTTATATAAAACTTAAGTTAAATAGTCTAAATAGATTTTGATTTAAATTGGAAAACCATGAAAAAACTCATTCCTCTGGTACTCATTCCTCTGGCATTTTTATGCAATAATTCCTAAAATTTGGGAAAATAAATGTTTCTTAGCTTACACCTAATTAGTTACATAAATTTAACAAAACAAAATTATTTACTGTGCTGTACTGTTATTTAAAGGCAATGACCAAAAATGATATCCATATAGCCCACTTTTGGTAGAATCATCCTGATGACTTTTGGTTAGTTGCTGAACGCTGTTGCCTCACAACACATATCTACAATTTTTTATCAAAAATAATTTTCAACAATTGGCATAAAATTAAATCTGCGGATTACCCCGCATTAGTAGCTCCTGAAATAATTCTCTGGTATCAAAAATATTTTATATTTACATTACATTTTGTCATAACGTTTTATGCGCGGCAACACTGTCTCTAAATAAAGGACTAGTAGCCTGCTTTATTCGAACACAGGTAAGGTCAAACATTGTCCTTTAACAAGGGTTAAAGTTCAAACCAGGTAACTGCGCGTGCCTCCAATTAGTTCAGGCAAGATTCGGGAAAATCCACTTTCTAGAAGCATTTTATATTACTTTTTGGCAAATGGGCAATTCCCCCTATTTTGAATCCAAATATCCCTGTTGCCAACTCGAAATATTGACAGAGGCTGAGATATTCAAGATGGCGGCTAAAATGGCGGCGGAATTTAAAATTGCCGCTGGAAAGCCCAAATTGTCACAGGTGTATATTCAAAATATATATTTGTATAATTAAAAAATAAGAACATATTATAATGGCTGCAAAAACCCCCCCAGACCACCCAAAATCTGAAAGTTTGAGGTTTTTTCAAATTTTCTTAAAAACTAAGCTTCTAAGAGAAAAATGTATAGTATACTTTATTGTATACAATAAAATTCCCTTTTCAACATGGTATAACTTAATAAAGTTAGACTAATAACAAGCTCTCCAGCGGCGTCCGTTAATTGAAGTAATTAAAAAAAGTTCAAAAAATACCTATGTTTTTTCCAAGATTTATTTAATTTTTTTAAAAACTAATATCTACAGAAAACCATGTATTACATTTTGGTATACTCAATAAAATTTCCTTCAAAATGACGTATAACATGATTAAATCGGTTTTATAAATAAAACTTCAGGGGCATCCGTAAATTAAATTAATTTTGAAAAAACAGAAAATAAACCATTTTTGTTACACGCTTTATCTAATTTTCTCAAAAACTAAGCTTAACATGAAAAAACTTGTTCTACAGTTTTTTGTAGACAGGGAAATTCCCTTTTTAAAAATGTGAAACTCGGTGGGTTTTGACTTATAGCAAACTCTCCAGCGACTTCCGTCAATGGGGGTGATTTCAACAAATCATTAAAAAGAACATATTTTTCATACGTTTTATTCAATTTTCTTAAAAACCAAGCTCTTTATTAAAAAATGTGTTGTATACTTCGTCATAGCCAATAAAATTTCCTTTCAAACGATGTATAACAAAGTGGAAGTTATTTTATATTTACCGCTCCAGTGGTGTTCTTAATTTAAAGAAATTATTTAAGATGAATCCAAACTAATCAAGTTTGTGTCTTATTAGCTTTTCGGTGGATAATAAAGAGCGGCGGATAAAAGGTCGAAAGTACAAAAGGTCGAAAGTACAAAAGGTCGAAAATACAAAAGGTCGAAAGTACAAAAGATCAAAAAACAAAAGGTCGAAAGTTCAAAAGGTCGAAAGT
Organism: Aspidapion aeneum; assembly: GCA_963576565.1. Classification (NCBI taxonomy): domain Eukaryota; kingdom Metazoa; phylum Arthropoda; class Insecta; order Coleoptera; family Brentidae; genus Aspidapion; species Aspidapion aeneum. The sequence goes on along the minus strand of OY755048.1, from coordinate 15,178,279 downwards.
ATGAGTACCTAATTATGATTATGCCCCCCTTCAAACCGTTGCATAAGATTCACCACTTTATTTTTAGTTCCATATGCTTAAAAAAATAACCAAAAACACCTGTGTCAAAGTTACTACTGTTACTTTCTGCACAAAAATATTGCTTAGGGGGGGCCATGGCCCCTATGCCCCCTCCCCTTATAAGCACCGGTGTTTTTTTGCTTTAAAGAACTTATTTAGATAAATCAAAATATCTAATCTAATCAAAAAACAGTTTATTTTAATTTGGAAACATTTTATTTTAGTAGGTATAAATTACAAACCTTTTTGAAGTATTTATCATAACATTAACCTCACTTTGTAATATATCATTTAAAAAGAAATTGTCTTATCCTCAATAAAGAATAAAGGCACATTTTTTTCTGAAAATCTTAGTTAGAAAAGATATTTAAATATGCAAGAGAAACTAATTATTTCAGTTATTTTTGAAAATAAGTTTATATTAGTACGCCCCTGAAGCCTTAAATATGGCAACAACCCGACATTTTAATAAAGTTTTTAAAAGAAAATGTTATGTTCTACAATAAAGTATACTACATATGTTTTCCTAAAAAGTGTAGTTTTTGAGAAACTTTTGAAAAACCTATAATAAACATGTTTTTTCTAAATAATCCCAATTTACGTACGCCACTGAAGAGCTACTTGCTTTTCCTAACCTTATTGACCAATACATCGTTGGAAAGGAAATTTTATTCTCCACAAAAAACTGTTCTTTGTAATTTTTGAAAGGTTAGTTTTCGAGAAAATTGCATAAACCTGAAAAAAAAAACAGGTTTTTGGGGGTTTGGGAGGATTTTCTCCGTCCCTGTCGATTTTTCGAGTTGGTAACAGAGATATTCGGATTCATGGGGGTCAAATTAGGGGAAAATGGTCTGTTGCCAAAAAGTAATATGATTTGCTTCTAGACCGAAAACGGAAAGCCTTTTAAAATAATATGCTCTGACTAAATAAAGGATCAGTGAAAAATGGGACGTGCAAAAGGTCCCTAAAATGAGTAGTAGTTTTGTGCTGAATTTAGCGATTCTTGAGCAACCCTTCATTTATCTTTTTTTTTAACGAAAATTTAGAAACAACTACAATGTCTCCTCTTAGTAGATAAAATTTGGAAGAAAGCTCATCACATGCAACTAACGTCTATATTCTCTTATATAGACTTATTTGGTTTTAAACATAAATTTAAAGTTGATGCATGCCCGTGGTTTCGTATAATTTTACGCCACACATGCGAGAGCCAAAATGAAAAACTCGGTGATATCAGTATATTATTTATTAACACAGCTCTGTTAGATAAAAATAGTTTTTTTTTAAATAAATATTCATGTTTGAACCCAACTACGCATGACACGAATTGTTGAAATGCTGATTACGCCTGCCACTGTTTGACATTTTTGACAATTTATACCTGATTTACCCAGCAAAGAAATGCACAATGGACAAATTTAGTGCTTAATGTATATATTTCCAGACAGTAAAACTAAGCATTAGGTTTGTTCATGGTGCATTACGTTGATGCGTCAACCAGTCCTTAGCAACAATATTTCTAAACTGTTAAAAGATGTCATAAATAATTTCCTTTTGTGTCAAAATAGCTTAAAGACTATTACATACAAGGCCGCTGAGGAAACTATAAAATCTCACACAAGTTTTTAACCCAATGACAAAAAACCGCGCCAAGCGTAGTCAGGTTTTACTTTTTGAAAATTAATGTTATTTATCTAATTGTATAAAATCTGTGGTAAAAAGTAGATAAAAATTAAGTAAAAACTTGATAAAAAGAAACAATGTTAAATTAAAACAAATAAAAACAAAACAGCAAATTCTACATAAAACTGCTACATGAAAATAATCATACTTTCATCTAAAGTAAAGTATACAATAACAACAATAACTACTAAAAAGATGTAGGCATAAAAACTACACCAACTAATCACAGAGAGATATTGTTTAAATTACTAAAAATTAGTAATATACTTGACTCCGCTCAAAATATATTGAGTCGGAAATATAATGTAAAAATACATTTAAGGAGGTTAGTAAACAAACGTTACTTTTAAATTAATACTTCTGTCCAGGGTATAGTTGAGTGGCTTATCGTCAAAAATCGTGTCCCGTGGAATAGTTGTGGAAGATTTTTTTAAACTGCCTTAAATCGATTGGTAATAGATCATACAATTGTAAGTGTTTGCCCCCAACTTTCGGTAAATTGGTTTCACAGAAAAATTGTCAATAAGTTTTTTGTTTGCAAGACAACACTAATATAATGCAAAAATTAGCTTTATATCTTACAAACTAACAAACATATTATCTTTTTTTTTAAATACAAAAAAATAGTAGGTAAACTTTTTTTCACCCGCAAAAAAAAATTTTAAGAAGGAAGTTTAAGACTATCTCAAATCGATTGGTTATGGATCACTCAATTTTAAATCACCGGGTGTTTGCCTCAAATTTGAGCAAGAGCGCCTGTGTGACGTCATAAATCCAAGATTGCGATTTTTTAATCCTGTTTTCTCACAAACTTTTGCTTTTAGCTTTTGCCAAATCAACTTTAGAGAAAAATTGTATGGGTTGTGATTGGTTTGCAATAGAACGGCAATTCAATTGTCGTTCTATTTTATTTAGTCGGTTTAGAACGTTTTTCTACGTTGTCCGACGCCTATTCTCCACCTCCTTCGATCCTAACAATCATCTTCTGTCAGATTTTTTTGACTCATTCTACGTTGTCCGACGCCTATTCTCCAATTCCTTCGACTCTTTTTTTGATACATTGATCTTTGGATTGACTGTTGCCATTCTAGTTTAGGACGCCCTCTTTTTCTGCGCCCTATTGGTTGCCATTCTAGGACCTGCTTTGGTAATCTTTCGTCGTTCATCCGTTGTACATGGCCGTACCATATCAGTTGTCTTTTAGTGATGTCATCCGTTATGCTTCCTTCGATTCCCATTCTTTCTTTTATGATCTCATTTCTTATGTGATCTGTTCTAGATATTCTCATTGATCTTCTTATTGCATCCATTTCGACACTTTCCATTTTTGTTTTGTAATGTGACACCCAAGTATACATACTCATTGCATGGAGATATTACTTGTCCAATGTCTAGTTCTAACTCACTGGACTCGTTTCCAATACATAAGTACTGTGTCTTGTCCACGTTCACTGTTAATCCCCACTTTTGGTATTCTTCCATTAACTTTCTCATCATATACTCCATGTCTTCTTTATCATTAGCTACAATTACTTGGTCGTCAGCAAACTGTAGCGTGTATATGGTAAATCGGTCGTTAAGTTGTATTCCCATGCCGTGCACTTTCCGTTTCCAGTTTTTTAGAGCTACTGCGATATATATTTTAAAAAGTGTTGGCGAGATACAACATCCCTGTCTTAAGCCTTTTGTTACCAGGAATTCTTTTGAAAGTCGATTTTCAATTTTAATTTTAGATTTTGACCCTTTGTATAGTTCTTTTATCGCTTTTATGTATGTATGATTGATATTAGTCTGCTCTAACACTGTCCATAGTTTTTCTACTGGAACGGTATCATATGCTTTTTGTAGGTCCACAAATGTAACATGAGTCTCTATATTTCTGGCGCTCCTTTTCTCAATTACTTGTTTAAGACCAAAAACATTATCACTACAAGATCTGCCTGCACGAAACCCACTTGTGGTTCTAACAAGCTTTATATCTCAAGAACTAAAAAAGATATTGTAATTTAACAAAATGTCGCTGAGTGTTTGCCTCTAATTTGAGTAAAAGGGACTCTGTGGCGTCATATCTCTAAGATGGCTGCTTTTTTAATATTTTTTCACAAACTTTGGCTTTTAACTTTCGCTAAATTAGTTTTACTGAAAAACTGTAACTACGTTTTTTGTTTGCAAGAGAGCATTAATTAATGTAGTAAGTTTTTCTGTAACACTAATTTAGCAAAAGTTATTAGCCAAAGCTTTTAAAAAAATTGAAAATGCCGCTATTTTGGACTTATGACATCGTATAGGACCTTCTACTTAAATTTGAGGCAAACACCTAACGACTTAACATTGAGTGATCCATTACCAATCGATCGAGGATTGTCTTAAATTTTTTATAGTTCTTGAGATATAAGGCTTACTAAAACGATAGTTCAATTGCTGTTCTAATGCAAACAAATCACAACCTATACAATTTGTCTGTAAAGTTAGCATGGTAAAAGTTAAATGCAAATGTTTGTAAAAAAACATGGAAATTTTTTTTTATTAAGTGATCCATAACCAATCGATTTGTGATAGTCTAAAACTTTCTTCCTAAATTTTGTAATTTAAAAAAAAATAATATATTTGTGAGTTTCTAAGGTATCAAACTCATTTCTTTACCATCTTACTTGGTGTTCTATTGCAAACAAAAAAAAGTATTAACAGTTTTTCTGTAAAACTAATTTATAAAAAGTTATAAGCCAAAGTTTGTGAAAAAACATGAAAAAAGCCACCGTCTTGGATTTATGACGTTACACCGGCCCTTCTATTAAAATTGGAGGCAAACACCCGGTGACTTAAAATTGTGTGATCTATTACCAATCTATCTAGGATAGTTTGAAATACTCTGCTAATATATGAGCACGTAAGCTCATACTAGGTACTATAGTTATAGTGTACGTGTGAGCTAATACAGGCTGTTTCAACTAAAAAGTAACAGAGGTGTTTTTGGGTATTTTTCGTGCGAATTTGGAGAAACGCTCGGACAAGTCGATCTTATTTGCAAGGAGGACACCTTTTGGCTATCTTGAAATTTTTGTAGCACGAACCCCCTGCGAGGGGTATACTTTACCCCTATATTTTGAATAGGGAAAGTAGGTCTAGTGATACCTTGTTTTGAAGCTCTCTTGAATATCTTTACAACCGTGTAAAAATTTCGCAAATCCATTGATTAGTTTTTGAGATATTTGCTTTCAAATTTAACATGGAATGATAAAATAAAAATTAAATCCGAAAAATAATAAAATTCTAATTAAATTTTTATTTTATCAGTCCATGTTAAATTTGAAAATTTGAAAGCAAATATCTCAAAAACTAATCAATGGATTTTCGAAATTTTTACAGGGTTGTAAAGATATTCAAGAGAGCTTCAAAACAAGGTATCACTAGACCTACTTTCCCTATTCAAAATATAGGGCTAAAGTATATCCCACGCAGGGGGTTCGTGCTACAAAAATTTCAAGATAGCCAAAAGGTGTCCCCCTTGCAAACAAAATCGACGTGTCCGAGCGTATCTCCAAATTCGCACGAAAAATACCCAAAAACACCTCTGTTACCTTTTAGTTGAAACACCCTGTATAACTAAAAACTGAAATATACTTTATTTAACTCCTGACTCAATTACCTTTCGTTTGATACCACACAAGCCATGTTTTGACCCAAACTCTAATTTGTTAAATCTACCCCCACCCTTTTTTTTTAGATAAACTAAAATGTATTTTGTTTAACTGCACACTCAATTACCTTTCGTTTGATATCACACAAGCCATATTTTCACATACATTCTTTTTATTTTTTATATTTTTATAATCTACCCCCACCCTTTTATTTGGCTTGCGTTCGGTGGATTTTATTCATTTTTAAATGGGACCATCTCGACCCAAGACCCAGCCCAGGTACTAAATTTCATTCAAATCGGGAAAGCGGTTTTGGAGTTATGCGCGTTGGTCGTTACAGACAGACATACAGACAGACGGCGCGACAAAAAAGTTTCAAAATCATCTGAAACGCAAAGATATATAAAAAATTTTGAAATCGGAGCAACATTTTTTTTCGAGAAAAAATTAGGATCACCATAGCTCACACTACTATAGTATAGTAGTAGTGTGAACTACAAATCTTCCACAACTATCCCACAGGATACCACAGGCCACTCAACTAGTATGAACTATAAAGGCACATGCAAAAAATACACTAAATAAAAAACAAAATAATAAAAATGTAAAAACCAACCCATGCCACAAGCTAATGTACTTGATGAGCCATTATATTTTGGAGCAACAGTTTCTAAAATGTGACTAGGTCCTTTTAAAGAAGGGAATTTAAATAAACCCAAATTTACGTAAAAACAATTATGGCAGAACTCTTCCAAAATACAATGAATCAGTACCAAAAGCCAATAATGCTACACGCACCTTTTTGTGACAACTCGGGTACTCGTGGAACCCGCAACTTGAGAATTGTTTATCACTTTTCCTCCCCTCAGGACCGTGTGGTTCATTGAAGCACTTGTCGTTGTCGTCACATGGACTCTTCTCAACCTTTCGGATCTGCAAAAATATTAAAATAGTAGTTTAGTTTGGGGTTCGTGCAGGCAGATCTTGTAGTCATAATGTTGCCAGAAATATAGAAAACTCATGTTAGCAACATGGAGTATATGATGAGAAAGTTAACGGAAGACACAGCACTTGTCTATTGGTAACGAATCAAGTGAGTTAAAACTAGATGATGGCCAAACAATATATGTGTCACATTTGATAAGACAGGAACAGACTGTAAAGAACTGGAAAAAAGAATAGTAAAAGTAAAAAAAGGTTATTGGATGTCTTAACAGTATTTTATGGAGCAGAGAGATAAAAAAGAATGTAAAATTTAACATATATAAAACAATGGTGAAAAGCACGCAGTTGTATGGAATAGACTTGTTGCGTAACAGCAAAATACAACACAAATATGGAAAATGTGGAAATGCAATAAGAAGATGAATGACAATATCTACAACAGATCGTATAAAAAATGAGACAATAAAAGAAAGAATGGGAATCGAGGAAAGCATAACGGATGACATCACTAATAAACAACTGATATGGTACGGCCATGTACAAAGGATCAACGACGAAAGATTACCAAAGCAGATCCTAGAATGGCAACCAACAGGACGCAGAAAAAAAGGGCGTTCTTAACTGGAATGGCAACAATTAATCCAAAGATCAATGTATCAAAAAAAGAGTCGAAGGAATTGGAGAATAGGCGTCGGACAACGTAGAAAAACGTTTAAACCGACATAATAGTAGTAGTTTACATAAAATGAGAGTTAGTGGTAGTTAGTACTTACCTATAAGCAATGAAAATTTCTTATAAATATTCAAAATGATTAAAAATAACAAATCTAAACACTTCTATAGTTATCTTTTTTGCAAAATTTAATGTTTTTAACAGATTGAAGAGGACAATTACATTACATTACATTTAATTTTTTTCACACTATAAATATTTGAAATCATTTTTTTTTATTTATGAATTATTGAAAATTCTTTAAAATTTTATAAATGTCAAACTGTAATATAATAATTAACATTTTTGGGTCAATCAATGACCTTAATAATTTTTTAAGAGAATCAAAACAACTAATTGATTTTTTTTTAATTCTCCAAAATTTTAAAAATATTTAAAATTATTTTTTTTTTACTTTTAGAAATTTTGAAAATTCCTAAAATTTTTTATAATATTTGAAATTCTTAACAAAAAAATTGAATTTTAAAATTTTATATTGTCCTACTATATAATAATTAAAATTTATGCGTCCATCATTGTCGTTAAGTATTATTTTTTTAATCAAATGAAGACAAAATTCATCTAGAGAAATTGTCATATTGGGAGATTTAAATAGTAGAACCGGTAACAGAGTAAACGATCTGACAGTTGGCCAATATGGAGAAGATGTTGTTAATGACAATGGAAACCGGCTAATTACAGTATGTGAGCAATTAGACCTAAAAATTCAAAACGGTTTTTTTCAACATAAGGAAATACACAAATATACCTGGACGAAACCCTCACAAAACCTAAAATCCATCATTGATTATCTTATCACTAAACAAAAGACAAAACTAAAAATTCAAGATGTCAGAACAAAGCGTGGATCAACATGCGGAAGTGATCACTATTTTCTGGAGTCCAAAATTGTCTTTCCTTATCAAGGCCGAAGCCTACATCAACAACATCTTGATGATACAGTGATTGAAGAAATTGATCACTGTAAATATAATCTACTAAGCCTAGAACATGACAGCGTAAAAAACTTATACAAAAACCCCAGATGAGGAATACGAATGTATTACATTAAGCATCCATCAAGCTGCAAAAGAAGCACTAGGATTAGTGGAAGAAACTTCTAAAAGAAGAAAACCATACTGGTGGGATGCTGAGATTGAAAGAGAAATAGAGGAAAAAAGGAAATTATATCACACCTACTTATCCCAAAAGACAGATAGAAGCAAAGAAGAATACAAAATCGCGCAATCAAAGGTGAGAAGAATGATCAGTGATAAGAAAAATCAATCGTGGACGCAAAAGTGCCAGAAAATAGATTCTTACTTAGGAGGTAGGAGAAGTACCGAAAGCTGGAAAACTATAAGATCGATTAAAAAAGAAACAGGCAGAGATATCATTTCACCAATACCAGACAAAGAATGGGATGAGCATTTTAAAAAACTTTTAACTGAAGATACAGCAGAATTCAAGGAAGAAGAAAGAGACAATATAATTAGAACGATGGGATCTCCAGTACCCCTCACAATCTCTGAGGTCAAAAACGTGTGCAAACCTTAAAAAGCGGTAAATCTGCCGGACCCGGAAATATCCCAGCTGAACTTATTAAATATGGCACTGAAGAACTGTTTTGGAGATTACGGAATCTTTTCCAAAAATATTTAAATGGAACTGTAATACCAACAGAGTGGAAAACGTCATATATATCCACAATACACAAAAAAGGAAGGAAAGATATATGTGACAATTATAGAGGTATATCTGTGACTAGTACGCTAAGCAGAGTATACGGTAAAATAATAAGAAATGAAGTGGAGAGCGAATATAAAGACATGGAGGCAGAAGAACAAGCCGGTTTCAGGGCGGGTAGATCAACTTCAGATCATCTCTTTTGTATAGCCCAAATTATTGAAAAGAAAATGGCATACGGACAAGCTGCATCTGCTTTACGTCGATTTGCAGAAGGCATATGATAGTATACCACTAAATCTACTTTGGAAAGCGTTGGAAAACACAAACATAAGCGTACAACTAATTAAGGCCATCAAAGAGTTATACCGCAATAGTAAGGCAAAAGTTAAAATAAAAGCAAAACTAACCAAAGGCGTTCAAGTAAATAAAGGTCTTAAACAAGGTTGCTGTATCTCGCCTACGCTCTTCAAGATATACTTGGAACAAGTCCTTAAAGTATGGAAGAGAAAGTGCCAAAACATGGGAATTCCGTTGGACGAAACCACCTTGTATACTTTATGTTTCGCCGATGATCAGATAGTAGTGGCTCAGGATTATGACGACCTAGAATATATGACACGAAAACTAATAGAAGAGTACAATAAGTGGGGACTAGAGGTTAATCTCAATAAGACAGAGTATATGTGTATCGGTGGAACGAAACAGGATCTAATCTTGAATACCGGGCAGCGAATTCAGTCCTGTGATGAGTATAAATACTTAGGTCTAAAAATTACAGCTGGCGGAACACTAGCCAAAGCTATAAAAGATCGAAACGTACAAGGAAGTAAAGCAATAACTTTATTGAATGGAATAATTTGGGACCAAAGTAAATCAAAACATAACAAAAATCTTATATATAACACCATTGTAAAAAGTATTATTACATACAGCTCAGAAGTATGGCCAATCAAGGATAGAACAGAAAAAATGCTTTCCGCTACGGAGATGGACTATTGGAGAAGCGCAGCAGGGAAATCAAAAAGAGAAAGAGTTACAAATCAAAGAATAAGAGAAAGTATGACAGTGGGTGAATGTACTTTAGTGGATGATATAAGAACAAAACAACTGGTGTGGTACGGACATGTACAAAGAATGAATGGTGAAAGACTACCTAAACAAATACTACAATGGAAACCAACTGGCCGAAGAAAACGAGGACGGCCAAGGAGAAGCTGGAGAGAAGGAATAGACAGTGAAATAAGAATAAGAGGCCTAGATGATGAATTATGGGCAAACAGAAACGCGTGGAGATTGGGTATCGGAAGACGTAGAACGTTGTGAAACCGATAAATATATAAGACAAAATTCAAGTTTTTGAAAATTTTGTAAAATTTAAATTTTGATTCTTTTCAAAATTTTTAAAACATTTGAAATTCTAAAAAAGATCTAAAAAAAGTTGTAAAATATTTGAAACTTTAGAATGAAAATTTTGTAAATTTTAAACTATATCAATTTTTGTATCACCAGTCCTTATGAAAGAAAGTTTTATGGCTTGCAATTATGATTTTCGTCTAAAGCATTCATTATTATCCTAGGAGCCTAAATAAGTCAACACAGTCGTGTTCAGCATCATAATGAAAATATATGTATGGCTACTTTGTGATTACTAAATGACAGAAAATGTTCACTTACGGTGTAGATCCCACAACCTTGAGTTTGCTCCGCTGTGCCTTGATTTCGTTAAGTTTATCGCCTTGAGTGGGTGTCTCTATTTCTTCCAAAAATGAGTTCCCGTTTTTATCTTCGGTGACATTATCCTTGATCTCCATACAATCGACTTTCTTTAAAATACCATTGACGTTGTCGTTATTCTTTCTGGATTTTACATCAGGTAGAGTCCCATAAATTCCAACAGCGAACTTTTGCGGGGAGCTTATCTTGTGTTTTTTACGAAAGATTTCACCATCGTACCACATCTGGGCTTGTTTTTCCTTCAGCCAGCTTTGTTGGTGGCCTATGATTGACCCCGGACGGCAGATTCTAATCCAAGCGATTGTTTCTTCGGCGGTAAACTTCCAATGCTTCATTATGTAGCAGGCTATAAGAGAGCCTGTTCTGCCCAGACCAGCTAAAAATTTTAAGAAATGGAATATCTCCCCTTTTTTTGAGATATTTGAAAAACTTATGCCAAAAAAAGATGACTCACAAGTTGCAAAATCTATACAAAAAATGCAATACAGGGTTCGGTTTTGGAAATGTCATTGAATTTCTTCCAGGATATTTTTTTTTTAATTCAGGAGAACCCTTTTTGTGGCTTCGAAAATCAAACTTAGAAAGACCTACATGCTTATATCATCCTTAATATCAACACACATATCCTATATATATATATATATATATATATATATATATATATATATATATATATATATATATATATATATATATATATAGGAAGAGGGCTTTTTTGTTACCACTAATCTTATCAACGACTTAACAGATTTCAATGAAATTTGGCATACATGTTCTATGAGGTACTCTGTCTGATTAAGCAATTTGTTTTCGTTTGGCTAACCGGCGAAGGAGGTTATTTTTAGACTAGTTTATTTATAAATAAAAAGTGCTGGCAAAATAATATTTATACGTTTGCTGTCAAATAAATAAAATTGCGTTTTAAAAACCAAAAAAAAAACAAACATTAGAATTTAATGAAATTAAAAACAAATTTGTAAAAGGAGCTGAAATATATTGTAAGGCATTTATTTCTCTTACACAGCAAAAAATGTTGTCTACAATAAAAACACGTACTTTTCTTGAATAAATTGTTTTACCTTAAAACAATTTGTTTTGAATTAAAATATTCCCTTTTTGTAACAAAGCAAATTGTCTTCATATAAGTAATATTTTGCTTCCAGAGAACGGTGCCTTAGATTAATTCAGTTCCAATTTATAATAAAACAATTTCTGTTTCAGATTAAAATAAAGAGGCAAGATATTTTTTGTGCTATATCAAGAAAATATTCTCTCGGTGAATAGGAAAGCATAAATTATTTTACTTCAAAGCAGTTTGCTTTGATCTAAGACATTTTTTTACTGTGTATAATGAAAACTTAATTATAGCCAAAGTAGTAAGTATTCAACACCTTCTTTTAAATTTAATAAAATTTAAAATTATATTTTTTAGAAAAACAAATGTGTTACATTATAGCCAGGGTTTTTTTACTCTTTTAAATTTAATTAAATTCTAATATTCAGTTTTTTGTCTTTTTAAATCACAAAACCAAAGTTTTTCAGGATGTAATGGCCACTCTCCACTCCCCCTTAACTGCTAAAATCCTTTACCATTTCCTATAATTAATGACCAATTTTTTAATTTATTAACCTGCAGTGTTCAAAAATGTGTTGAAACTTCTAGGCAAAAAACTTTCCCATCAGATTCTCAGAACCGGGAATTGGTCAATAGAACCCTTAAATAAAATTTAAATTTTCATTAATGCTGAACATTATCTTTACGTCCATCTATCACCCATATTTTTTTTCATAATTAGAAAAGTTGAAAAATTTCAGGACACTATCACACCCAAATTCGAGAAAAATTATATGGTTTCTGAAATTCCAGGCCTGAAATTTAGTTTTAAGAAATTCCAGGTTTCCCAGGATAAGAACCTTGTAATACAAGCTTTACTAGACTGAAAACGGAAGAAATTTTTTCAATGTTAAATTCGACGTACCTTTGCAGTGAACCGCAACGGCCCCCTTAGCCGTTTCACAAATATTTATGAACTGCTGCAAAATTCGATCACTAGGTGTCCCACCGTCCACGAAGTAAAGATCTCTGTGGTCGAAACCGGCATTGACGAACTTAATGCAGTCATAAGCCTTTTTGTTTAGCCTGATTATTGTGCTTATCTTGTGTCTGCGGAAGTAAGCAAAATATGTTTCTGGCGAATGGATGGGATATCCCATGTCCAGTTTCGATCTGTTGTGCGGTCCACAAAAAGCGATAAATTTATTCGGAACTATCCAGTTAAAATCCCCATTCTCCACTCTCTCGTAATGTTCATATTCGAGAAAATCAAAATTTCTGAAATCAAAAAACCCGTAGGTTTTCGCTTTTTTTATTGCTTTTAGGCAATCCAATAGTCCCAGCGTATATGGATCGCCTATAGAAGCGTCTCGGAATTCTGTGTAGTCTCTGGTGGAGTCATTATTTAACACTTTATAGGCCTCCTCCGGTGTAAAGTCTAAATATATTATCTGAAAATAAACAAAATCCCGTTTCGATCTGATCTAACAATTTATTTTTTTAATACTAAAAAAATGTTTTTACAGTTTTTCGAAATCTGAAACATATAAAATCCAAACATTTGCTTATCAAAAACAGAAAATTCGACACTTAGTCGTTTTAGGCTATTTTATTTATTGAAAGGATTTGTACTGTAGTCCACTCCCTATACCCAAGAAAACTAAATGAAAAATTTGACAATTTTAACATAACTTGGAAATATGTGATATGAGATAATACACCTAAAATCTCTAAAAGCTATTTTTTCGAATCTCAAGTCACGATAGGACAACTCCGTGCATTTATTTGTAAAATTTTTAGTTTGTGAAATAAGAATTTCCAAAATTTGGGCATGGAGCTTAAGACACCAAAAATCACTCAAAGTGGGGTTTTTATGTATGTAAATAATATCACGATACGACAACTTCGTGCTTTTGTTTGTAAAATGTACAGTTTGGCCCGTAGAGTAAGAAATTCTTACTCTGTTTGGCCATAAAGGGCTTATGGAGTTTGACACATCAAAAATCACTAAATGCCATTTTTCCGAATCGCAAGCCAAACTGTGATTTTTATGTATCTACATAACCTCATACCACAACTCCCAGCTTTTTTTGTAAAATGCATAGTTTGTAAAATATGAATTTTCAAAATTTGCCATATAGGACTTATGAAGCTTGACACACCAAAAATAGCTAGATGACGTTTTTTTGAATCTCAAGTCAAAGTGTGGTTTTTATGTATCTAAATGACTTCACAATACCACAACTCCGTGCTTTTGTTTGTAAAACATATGGTTTGTAAAATAAAATTTTGAAAGTTTGGTCATATTGGGTTCGACACATTAAAAATTACGTTTTTCCCAATCTTAAGTCAAAGTATGTTTTTACGCATCTAAATGACATCACGATATCACAACTCCGTGCTTTAAAATTTTAAATGTATAGTTTGTATAAAATAAACTTTTAAAAATTTGACACACCGAAAATCACTAAATGACGTTTTCCCGCAAATTGTGGTTTTTAAGTATTTACATAAAGCTTTTGTCAAAATACCATAAGTTTTTTTTTAACAAAATATATTTTGCTTGCAAAATTTGAGTTTTTATAGTTTGGCAACACCAATAGTTTAGTATAGTTTGTATAAAATAAACTTTTAAAAATTTGACACACCGAAAATCACTAAATGACGTTTTCCCGCAAATTGTGGTTTTTAAGTATTTACATAAAGCTTTTGTCAAAATACCATAAGTTTTTTTTTTAACAAAATATATTTTGCTTGCAAAATTTGAGTTTTTATAGTTTGGCAACACCAAAGTATCTTACCGAATATGATCCGATTAAAAACGCCGCATTAACCCTTTTATGCGTGTCAGTTCCGGTATAGTGCACAATTTTCTTATTAGCAAATCCGGGACTGATAAGTTTCCGTTTTAACTTGGAGCAGTAGTGGTACAGCATTGCCAAGTTTAAGGGGCCGAAATCTAGATAAAAGCTGTCATAGCTGAGTTCATTGTCTATGGAAAAATAGTGGACTGATGTAGTAGACTTCGGTTTAACATCAGTGTTGAGGGAAACAAAAAACAGGCGACCTATAAAGAATTTAAAATATTTTTTTTTTGCTTGGGTGCAACCTTCAGACAGTCAAGGTGATTTACTTTATTATAGCAAGGAGGACCTTTTTCTAGAAAAAATTGGAAATACCATGGCAATTTTTAAAAATGCTGAGTCATGTCATTCCATGGAAATATAACTAAGCATCTTTTGAAAATCCATGGCAATTCTAACAGTCTGATCTGTATGTAAACATTAATTTAAAGTGAGAACAACATTAATATTTAATAAAACATTACTATTTTTAAATTAGCACACAGATTTTAAAATAAAGACATAAATAGTGTTACGCTAATATGTAGTATGAAATTTTTTATTTAAGTTGGGAACAAACTTTTTAATTGGTTTAAAAACCCGAATTGGAATAAGTGGGTGTATTAAAAGGTATTTGCTTCCCAGCAAAACAATTTTTTTGTTGTCAAAATAGAAAAACTACCTATTAGATATTATTAATATTATTGAAATTAAAAATTTAATATAATTATGTTTGTTCTGAGAATGTCAAGGCCAAGAAACAAGTGCATAACTGCTTTGTATTTAGGTAGTACTTTTTTAATTTTTTTGTTATATTTTGGGCTACAAAGAATCCCTTAATCCTAAACATTATTTTAACTAAAGCTGTAGATGGTAAAATTATTATTTAATATTAACCTTTTAGTAGTAAACACAAGAAATAATAATTTACAATTATTAAAATATATCAATCATACCTTTGATAAATTGTGAGGCATTCAAAAGAACATTTTCAAAAGCTTCCATTTTTAAGTTGCTGTTCTGCCCAGAAGAAAATCTGTGAAAAAAATGCGCATTTTATAACATAATAACCAAAACACTACCTAAAGTACCATTGTATAAAACCACCAGTGTTACATGTGTGAAACCCACATAATTATAAAACTATGTAGGTGAACCTTATGTAGGCGGAAATTGGAAATGATTTTAAAAAAAAGATACATTTGATTGATCATCAGATGATGGTTTGAATTCACCTTTATATTTAATTATTTATCACCAGTTCATTAATAATTTACATTTTTATTAAATATTAATTATAAATATGTAAAATAAAACCTGCTATGACACTCAGTATATATATTACTGTCAATTTTTTGTATTATCTAAAGATTACTACCTTTCATTTGATACCCCTAAAGCAATAATACCTTGTAAGTTTATACCGGGTGTTTCACAAATATCAAAACAGAGGTCTTTTTGGGTATTTAGAGTGTGATTTCGGGAAAAACCTCTGACACGTCGATTTTGTGTTCAAGTGTATTCCTTAAGCATTTTGATGTTTCTGAAAGACACACCTTCTAAGCAGGGTGAAACTAACCCCTTGAACTACTACAAGCAATGCAGTCTACTGGTTTAACCTCCTATGTGCGAAAGACTTTCGAATACCTTGACAGTTGTGCTAAAATTTTAAAAACCTAATTAGTTTTTGAGATATTTGAAGTTTAATTTCCCATGGAACCAACATCAAACCGTTTTATAAATTATTCTAAAAATTTAAAACAAACCCTGAGACCCGTCGATTTTATTTTTGTTAGTAGTGCATTTATCCGTAAATTAGTCGTGAAAACAAACAATTTGCCGTGGCCCTTTTTTTTAAATTGGTGTTTTGCTAACTTTATAAAAAGTTAGCAAAACACCATTTTTTAAAAAAAGAGGCATCACCAATGTTTTGTTTTCACAACTAATTTACGGATAATTAACAGCAAATTTTGTACTAAATTTTTTTTAGATAAATCCAATATTTTCTATATGTGTTCTGCTAACTTTATATAAATTTAGCAAAACATAATTTTTTTTTAAAAACAAGCAAGGCAAATTTTTTGTTTTCACTACTAATTTACGGATAATTAACGGCAAATTGTGCACTAACTACACTACACACACACCACGGCAATTTTTTTGTTTTGGCAACTAATTTATTTATTTATTTATCAACGGAATCCATTTACAATATAGAAATCTTAAAAAAAAACAATATTTCCAAAATCATTTTACAAATCACAGACACTAACACAGTTTCAAAATAGACTAGAATACAGAAGGAACTTATAAAATACTTTTTAGGTGTTTTTTAAATAAATTAATTTTTGAGTCAAAAATATTTATTTGCCTTGACAGGCTGTTGGCACTACATACTAATCGTGTAGTTGGTCCATTCATACCATAATTAGTGTGGTGGAATGGTACTGAAAAAATTTCTGAATGCATATTAATTCTATTGGGAACTTTTTAAAGTTTAAAAAGGGATAACAGCTGAGGACAATCTATTGCTGAATTGATCACCCTGTGAAGGAAACATAAGTCTAATAAAGTTCTTCTTGACTCCAAAGTAGGTAAATTCAAACTATTCCTCACCCACCCATAGTTGTATTCTTCTCGCCGATATCCACTCCTAAAGGCTGCCACTCTCAAAAATTTATTTTGAACCCTTTCAATCGCCTCAATGTAACAACCATATGAAGGGGACCACACGACCGTTCCATATTCTAAGATAGGCCTAACAAGAGCACAATATATAAATAAATAAATAAAAATAAATAAATAAATAAATAAATAAACAATAAAGTGTCCTAAATGTAAACAATGACATGTCTATTGATGACCGCTGGATAAAGCCCAATACCTTCATTGCCCTATTTGTTACCTGACTGATGTGGCTGGAAAATGACAATTTACTGTCGATCAAAACTCCCAAGTCTGTTATTTCTGTTTTAGAGGCAATTGGTGAGTTATTTATTGAGTAAATAAAATTTACAGGATATTTTTTTCTTGAAAAGGTTATTTTATGACATTTTTTAATGTTTAGAGACATTTTGTTTACATCGCACCAGTCAAAAAATAATTCAAGATCCCCCTGTAGAAGCAAAGCATCATTCAATGATTTGAACTCTCTAAAAAGTTTTACATCATCAGCAAACATAAGGGGGTCCATAATGCCCAAAGCTTTAAGCTTTTCCAAGAGGACTCCATGGCTGACCCGATCAAAAGCTTTGGAAAAGTATATATCGAGTCAACCTGGAATCCCTCTTCCAAGCAGTTGTAAATATGATTTACTTACATACAGAACCAAATTAGTATGTGTGGATCTACCCTTTATAAAGCCAAATTGTTCTGGATTAAAAGTGCCTCTAAAGGTCCAGGATAACTTTTTGCTAACCAGACAATCAAGCAACTTGGGCAGTTCAGACTGGTTACAAACAGCACAATAATTGGATATGTCACTTCTTGCCTCTGACTTAAAAATAGGTTTCAAAAAACTCTTCCTCCAGAAACTAGGAAAAACACCGTTACTTAGAGAGATATTAAAAATATATGAAACTGGTTTCGTAAGCACACATACACACTTTTTTAGAAAGTATGCTGGAATGCCGTCTGGCCCAGCACACAAACTATTCTTAGAACCTATAATAGCGTCATATACCTCAGTCAGTGACAGTCTGATAGTAGTCAGACAAACTGAGCTATCAAAATTAAAAGATGGTAAGTTTACTGGTTGTTCGTTTGAGTAGACTGATGAAAAGTATTCCGCAAACATATCTGCATTATCTTTAGTGCTCATCCCAACCCTGTCATTGTAGGTCATTCTAGAGGGATTTTGCCTATCTTTAACATAGGACCAAAAGTATCTTGGGTTATCGGAAATATTGTTTTCAATCTTAGTTAAGTACTGCTGAAAACAATCAGATCTTAAAGCTTTACACTGACTTCTGAAGAATATGAAATGGTCATAAACCTCCTGACTTTGACATACTTTAAACTCTTTGTGGACTTGTTTCTTCTTTATAATCAAGTTACGAAGCTCTGATGAAAACCAAGAGGGGAATGTGGAGGTTATATATTCCTTTAGTGGAATAAAGTATTCTATTAGTGAGTAAATTATATCATAAAAAACAGTAACCATACTGTCAACAGTCCTATTCTGAAATAAAACCTTCCAGTCAATGCTTGCTAGATATCCATTAATCGAAAAATAATCCCCATTTTTAAAATCGTAAAAATATTCCTCATAATTCATGAAATCTGAATCTTCATACAGAAGATCAAAGCTGTTGGCTGAATGGTTCAAACTCTTTTCAAAAATTTTATCTATTGCAGGCCTAACACAAAGTGATTCAGAATTAGTAAAAACCAGGTCCAGTAGAACCCCATTGCTGTTCATGACCTTATTCTTTTGAAAGAGTTTGCAAAAACCAAAGCAACTAGACACAACATTAACAGACTCATTTTGTGTGCCTTCCACAGTAAAACCAAGCTCATCATTACCCCATTTGGCATGGGGTAAGTTGTAATCCCCTGTCAAGACAAACAAACTATCAGAATATCTATTGTAAACATATTCTACCGATTGACAATGGCTTATATAAGACTGACAAGGCGATGGAGATGGTATATATACACAGCCAATAACAAAATTTAAGCATAAGCTCTTTTTGTGTGTGTCTTCACAGTATTTGTACCCACTTCCCGATCACATCTATACAAATCATAATTCATGTCTCCAACTTTGGCATCCGAAAAGTCATATGTTAACCAAGTCTCTGCTATCATTACAATATCATAGCAACTGCAGCTCAATGCACTCTTATTTTTTTTTACAGATAATTAACGACAAATCGCACACTAAATTTTTTTTATATAAATCCACTATTTCTATAGATGTTCTGCTAACTTTCTATAAAGTTAGCAAAACACCAATTAAAAAAAAAAAAGAGGCACGGCAAATTTTTTGTTTTCACGACTAATTTATGGATAATTAACGGCAAATATGCACTAATTATTTCCATAGGTGTTCCGCTAACTTTATATGAAGTTAGCAAAACACCATTTTTTTTAAAAACGAGCACGGCAAATTTTTTGTTTTCACAACTAATTTACGGATAATTAACGGCAAATTGTGCACAATTTTTTTTTAGATAAAGCCATTATTTGTGTAGGTGTTCTGCAAACTTTATATAAAGTTAGCAAAATACCATTACAAAAAAAAAAGGGACATGGTCAATTTTCTGTTTTCACAACTAATTTACAGATAATTAACGGCAAATTGTGCACTAAAAAATTTTTACATAAATCCATTATTTCTAAATGTGTTCTGCTAACTTTATATAAAGTTATTTTTTTATAAAAAAAAGACCACAGTAAATTTTTTGTTTTCATGACTAATTTACGGATAATTAAATAAATTAAATTGCGCACTAAATTTTTTTTAGATAAATCCACTATTTCTATAGGTGTTCTGCTAACTTGATATGAAGTTAGCAAAACACTTTTTTTTTGAAAGGGTACAGCAAATTTTTTGTTTTCACAACTAATTTACAGATAATTAACGGCAAATTGTGCACTAGATTTTTTTTAGATAAATCCATTATTTCTATAGTTGTTCTGCTAACTTTATATAATCAAATTGAACCATTTTTTTTTAAAAGAGGCACTGCAAATTTTTTGTTTTCACAACTAATTTATGGATAATTAATGGCAAATTATGAGCATATAATTTTTTCAATTTCCAAAGTTGTTGTGCTAACTTTATATACATGGGATTACAGACCTGTAAACGAGGTAAACTTAATGTCCCAGTTATATTTTAATAAATTTAAAAAAAGACTACTCTAAATTAAGTCTAAGTTTATTTTAAATGAAAATTCATATTAAACTCTTCCTTTCTAGATTCTAGAGCAATTGCAAAAACTTCTTTACTTTTAATAAAGTTATTTTTCTAACTCAAAGCTTTGAATTAATTCAAAAAAGAGGTCTTTCCCATACAATTAATGTGTTTTTGTCCATGTTTTGCCTGGACAAGCCTCATCTCACTCTAGAATCACTTCGCCAGCATTGCTCTTATGTGACATGCTTAGTCCATTCTTATTATAGGTCTATACTTCAATTACATATGCCGTATTCCATTGGGAAAATGAGTGCCGAGTGCAGTTTCAATGGAACACGCGGAAAATTAAAAATCGCACTCGTGTGGTATAAGGTCACTATATCACGAAGTTCCTAACATCGTGATATAGTGACCTTAGTGTGGTATGCCATTATGAGCTGTAGAACTTCTTTTTTATTCTTGCTTTAAGCAACGTTAATATAACATTTTCTTGCAAATAATTTTTTATAGTACCTATATCCATTATGAATAGGGCAAATTGATTATGCAAAAATCTCATTTTTGAAAAAAATGTCACACAACCTGTAGTTTTATCAGGCCAACGACGATATCCATTTTTATTTGTTTCAAAGTTACACGCCGATAAATATTATCCTAAGATAAATAAAATTTGTCAAATAAATAAATAATGATTTTATTTAAAAAAAGTTAATAAGAATATTTTAAAAATACCCACCTCCTTGTTGAATGCAGGCTTGTGCTCGTATACCAACAGATAAAGTAGTTATCTATATTTCATGCTTGTTTTTCAAAAAACCCTAACCAGAAGTGTACTTTATGCTCCCAAAATTTGAACATAAGTATTCGAAACACCTTGTATACATACGTAATATACGTCCATAAAGTTAGCAGTGCAAGGTCAGCAGTGCAAGGATTTTTCCATGCCACAATTTAAGGCTCATTTCAGGCTAATTAAATGCTCTATTCCCAAATTTAATGCTCTTGTAGTTTTAGAGATATTGCTTGCACTGCCAGCTCCCCATAGGAGTTAGCAGTGCAGTATGTTCAGAGCGATGAACTAATAAATTCTACGATACTATAATGATCTATGAATTAAAGGCTAATTAAATGCTCTATTTCCATATTTATTGCGCAAGTAGTTTTGGAGATATTGCTTGCACTGCTAGCTCCCTAAGGGACTTAGCAGTGCAGGATGTCCGGAGCGCCAAATCCATACAATCTATAATACAATGTTGATCTACGAATTAAAGGCTAATTAAATGCTCCATTCCGGAATTACATTCTCCCCCCCCCCTTTCTTATTTAAAAAAAATCAAAATCTGTACTGCTAACTTTACGCATGGCGATTTAGGGCCACTAATGGCGAAACATATGAATTGAAGGTGGAACCAACCTCTTCATATCAAAGGCTAATTAAATGCTCCATTCCGGAATTAAATGCTCCCCCTCCTTTTCTGATTTTATAAAAAACTAAAATCTGCACTGCTAACTTTACGCATTGCGGTTTAGGGCCCCTGATGGCAAGACATATGAATTTGAGGCGGAACCAACCTCTTCATATTAAAGGCTAATTAAATGCTCCATTCTGGAATTAAATGCTTGCCCTTTTTTGAATTTAAAAAAAATTAAAATCTGCACTGCTAACTTTACGCATGGCGATTTAGGGCCCCTGATGGCGAAACATATGAATTGAAGGTGGAACCAACCTCTTCATATTAAAGGCTAATTAAATGCTCCATTCCGGAACTAAATGCTCCCCCTCCTTTTTTGATTTTTTAAAAAACTAAAATCTGCACTGCTAACTTTACGCATTGCGGTTTAGGGCCCCTGATGGCGAAACATATGAATTTGAGGTGGAACCAACCTCTTCATATTAAAGGCTAATTAAATGCTCCATTCCGGAATTAAATGCTCCCCCGTCTTTTTTTGATTTTTAAAAAAACTAAAATCTGCACTGCTAACTTTACGCTACGGTTTAGGGCCCCTGATGGCGAAACATATGAATTTGAGGTAGAACCAACCTCTTCATATTAAAGGCTAATTAAATGCTCCATTCCGGAATTAAATGCTCTCCGTCTTTTTTTGATTTTTTAAAAAACTAAAATCTGCACTGCTAACTTTACGCATTGCGGTTTAGGGTCCCTGATGATGAAACATATGAATTTGAGGTGAAACCAACCTCTTCATATTAAAGGCTAATTAAATGCTCCATTCCGGAATTAAATGCTCCCCGTCTTTTTTTGATTTTTTAAAAAACTAAAATCTGCACTGCTAACTTTACGCATTGCGATTTAGGGTCCCTGATGATGAAACATATGAATTTGAGGTGAAACCAACCTCTTCATATTAAAGGCTAATTAAATGCTCCATTCCGGAATTAAATGCTCCCCGTCTTTTTTTGATTTTTTAAAAAACTAAAATCTGCACTGCTAACTTTACGCATTGCGGTTTAGGGCCCCTGATGGCGAAACATATGAATTTGAGGTGGAACCAATCTCTTCATATTAAAGGCTAATTAAATGCTCCATTCCGGAATTAAATGCTCCCCGTCTTTTTTTGATTTTTTAAAAAACTAAAATCTGCACTGCTAACTTTACGCATTGCGATTTAGGGTCCCTGATGGCGAAACATATGAATTTGAGGTGGAACCAATCTCTTCATATTAAAGGCTAATTAAATGCTCCATTCCGGAATTAAATGCTCCCCGTCTTTTTTCGATTTTTTAAAAAACTAAAATCTGCACTGCTAACTTTACGCATTGCGATTTAGGGTCCCTGATGATGAAACATATGAATTTGAGGTGAAACCAACCTCTTCATATTAAAGGCTAATTAAATGCTCCATTCCGGAATTAAATGCTCCCCCTCCTTTTTTGAATTTAAAAAAAACTAAAATCTGCACTGCTAACTTTACGCATTACGGTTTAGGGCCCCTGATGGCGAAACATATGAATTTGAGGTGGAACCAACCTCTTCATATTAAAGGCTAATTAAATGCTCCATTCCGGAATTAAATGCTTTCCCTCCTTTTTTGACTTTTTAAAAAACTAAAATCTGCACTGCTAACTTTACGCATTGCGGTTTAGGGCCCCTGATGATGAAACATATTAATTTGAGGTGAAACCAACCTCTTCATATTAAAGGCTAATTAAATGCTCCATTCCGGAATTAAATGCTCCCCCTCCTTTTCTGATTTTATAAAAAACTAAAATCTGCACTGCTAACTTTACGCATTGCGGTTTAGGGCCCCTGATGGCAAGACATATGAATTTGAGGCGGAACCAACCTCTTCATATTAAAGGCTAATTAAATGCTCCATTCTGGAATTAAATGCTTGCCCTCCTTTTTTGAATTTTAAAAAAATTTAAATCTGCACTGCTAACTTTACGCATGGCGATTTAGGGCCCCTGATGGCGAAACATATAAATTGAAGGTGGAACCAACCTCCTAATATTAAAGGCTAATTAAATGCTCCATTCCGGAACTAAATGCTCCCCCTCCTTTTTTGATTTTTAAAAAAACTAAAATCTGCACTGCTAACTTTACGCATTGCGGTTTAGGGCCCCTGATGGCGAAACATATGAATTTGAGGTGGAACCAACCTCTTCATATTAAAGGCTAATTAAATGCTCCATTCCGGAATTAAATGCTCCCCGTCTTTTTTTTATTAAAAAAAAAATAAAATCTGCACTGCTAACTTTACGCATTGCGGTTTAGGGCCCCTGATGGCGAAACATATTAATTTGCGGTGGAACCAACCTCTTCATATTAAAGGCTAATTAAATGCTCCATTCCGGAATTAAATGCTCCCCAACCTTTTTTGATTTTTTAAAAAACTAAAATCTGCACTGCTAACTTTACGCATTACGGTTTAGGGCCCCTGATGGCGAAACATATGAATTTGAGGTGGAACCAACCTCTTCATACTAAAGGCTAATTAAATGCTCCATTCCGGAATTAAATGCTCCCCGTCTTTTTTTGATTTTTTAAAAAACTAAAATCTGCACTGCTAACTTTACGCATTGCGGTTTAGGGCCCCTGATGGCGAAACATATGAATTTGAGGTGGAACCAACCTCTTCATATTAAAGGCTAATTAAATGCTCCATTCCGGAATTAAATGCTCCCCGTCTTTTTTTTGATTTTTTAAAAAACTAAAATCTGCACTGCTTACTTTACACATTGGGGTTTAGGGTCCCTGATGATAAAACATAAGAATTTGAGGTGAAACCAACCTCTTCATATTAAAGGCTAATTAAATGCTCCATTCTGGAATTAAATGCTTGCCCTTTTTTGAATTTAAAAAAAATTAAAATCTGCACTGCTAACTTTACGCATGGCGATTTAGGGCCCCTGATGGCGAAACATATGAATTGAAGGTGGAACCAACCTCTTCATATTAAAGGCTAATTAAATGCTCCATTCCGGAACTAAATGCTCCCCCTCCTTTTTTGATTTTTTAAAAAACTAAAATCTGCACTGCTAACTTTACGCATTGCGGTTTAGGGCCCCTGATGGCGAAACATATGAATTTGAGGTGGAACCAACCTCTTCATATTAAAGGCTAATTAAATGCTCCATTCCGGAATTAAATGCTCCCCCGTCTTTTTTTGATTTTTAAAAAAACTAAAATCTGCACTGCTAACTTTACGCTACGGTTTAGGGCCCCTGATGGCGAAACATATGAATTTGAGGTAGAACCAACCTCTT
This sequence comes from Aspidapion aeneum, assembly GCA_963576565.1. Lineage (NCBI taxonomy): Eukaryota > Metazoa > Arthropoda > Insecta > Coleoptera > Brentidae > Aspidapion > Aspidapion aeneum. The sequence continues at coordinate 15,153,329 of OY755048.1, read as the reverse complement.
CATATTAAAGGCTAATTAAATGCTCCATTCCGGAATTAAATGCTCTCCGTCTTTTTTTGATTTTTTAAAAAACTAAAATCTGCACTGCTAACTTTACGCATTGCGGTTTAGGGTCCCTGATGATGAAACATATGAATTTGAGGTGAAACCAACCTCTTCATATTAAAGGCTAATTAAATGCTCCATTCCGGAATTAAATGCTCCCCGTCTTTTTTTGATTTTTTAAAAAACTAAAATCTGCACTGCTAACTTTACGCATTGCGATTTAGGGTCCCTGATGATGAAACATATGAATTTGAGGTGAAACCAACCTCTTCATATTAAAGGCTAATTAAATGCTCCATTCCGGAATTAAATGCTCCCCGTCTTTTTTTGATTTTTTAAAAAACTAAAATCTGCACTGCTAACTTTACGCATTACGGTTTAGGGCCCCTGATGGCGAAACATATGAATTTGAGGTGGAACCAATCTCTTCATATTAAAGGCTAATTAAATGCTCCATTCCGGAATTAAATGCTCCCCGTCTTTTTTTGATTTTTTAAAAAACTAAAATCTGCACTGCTAACTTTACGCATTGCGATTTAGGGTCCCTGATGGCGAAACATATGAATTTGAGGTGGAACCAATCTCTTCATATTAAAGGCTAATTAAATGCTCCATTCCGGAATTAAATGCTCCCCGTCTTTTTTCGATTTTTTAAAAAACTAAAATCTGCACTGCTAACTTTACGCATTGCGATTTAGGGTCCCTGATGATGAAACATATGAATTTGAGGTGAAACCAACCTCTTCATATTAAAGGCTAATTAAATGCTCCATTCCGGAATTAAATGCTCCCCCTCCTTTTTTGAATTTAAAAAAAACTAAAATCTGCACTGCTAACTTTACGCATTACGGTTTAGGGCCCCTGATGGCGAAACATATGAATTTGAGGTGGAACCAACCTCTTCATATTAAAGGCTAATTAAATGCTCCATTCCGGAATTAAATGCTTTCCCTCCTTTTTTGACTTTTTAAAAAACTAAAATCTGCACTGCTAACTTTACGCATTGCGGTTTAGGGCCCCTGATGATGAAACATATTAATTTGAGGTGAAACCAACCTCTTCATATTAAAGGCTAATTAAATGCTCCATTCCGGAATTAAATGCTCCCCCTCCTTTTCTGATTTTATAAAAAACTAAAATCTGCACTGCTAACTTTACGCATTGCGGTTTAGGGCCCCTGATGGCAAGACATATGAATTTGAGGCGGAACCAACCTCTTCATATTAAAGGCTAATTAAATGCTCCATTCTGGAATTAAATGCTTGCCCTCCTTTTTTGAATTTTAAAAAAATTTAAATCTGCACTGCTAACTTTACGCATGGCGATTTAGGGCCCCTGATGGCGAAACATATAAATTGAAGGTGGAACCAACCTCCTAATATTAAAGGCTAATTAAATGCTCCATTCCGGAACTAAATGCTCCCCCTCCTTTTTTGATTTTTAAAAAAACTAAAATCTGCACTGCTAACTTTACGCATTGCGGTTTAGGGCCCCTGATGGCGAAACATATGAATTTGAGGTGGAACCAACCTCTTCATATTAAAGGCTAATTAAATGCTCCATTCCGGAATTAAATGCTCCCCGTCTTTTTTTTATTAAAAAAAAAATAAAATCTGCACTGCTAACTTTACGCATTGCGGTTTAGGGCCCCTGATGGCGAAACATATTAATTTGCGGTGGAACCAACCTCTTCATATTAAAGGCTAATTAAATGCTCCATTCCGGAATTAAATGCTCCCCAACCTTTTTTGATTTTTTAAAAAACTAAAATCTGCACTGCTAACTTTACGCATTACGGTTTAGGGCCCCTGATGGCGAAACATATGAATTTGAGGTGGAACCAACCTCTTCATACTAAAGGCTAATTAAATGCTCCATTCCGGAATTAAATGCTCCCCGTCTTTTTTTGATTTTTTAAAAAACTAAAATCTGCACTGCTAACTTTACGCATTGCGGTTTAGGGCCCCTGATGGCGAAACATATGAATTTGAGGTGGAACCAACCTCTTCATATTAAAGGCTAATTAAATGCTCCATTCCGGAATTAAATGCTCCCCGTCTTTTTTTGATTTTTTAAAAAACTAAAATCTGCACTGCTTACTTTACACATTGGGGTTTAGGGTCCCTGATGATAAAACATATGAATTTGAGGTGAAACCAACCTCTTCATATTAAAGGCTAATTAAATGCTCCATTCCGGAATTAAATGCTACCCCTCTTTTTTTGATTTTAAAAAAAACTAAAATCTGCACTGCTTTACGCATTGCGGTTTAGGGCCCCTGATGGCGAAACATATGAATTTGAGGTGGAACCAACCTCTTCATATTAAAGGCTAATTAAATGCTTCATTCCGGAATTAAATGCTCCCCCGTCCTTTTTTGGTTTGGGCGCGACAATAAGATATCTGGGTCATGATCCATTTTACGTGTTTTATTGGACCAATTATCAAACCACAATTTATAAAAGATATGCCACGGCGGAAAATTCAACATTAATTGTAGATGCTTCAGGTAAAACTATCTCAAAAATTCTAAGAGAAGATGGGACATTTGGGACCCATATATTTATCTATTTGGCTGTTGTCAATACACCAGCTGGACAATTCCCAGTCGCTCAAATGTTGTCCGAAGCTCACGATACAGCAACGATACAATATTGGTTAAATCAATGGCAAAGATCGGGAGCTCCTGTTCCAAAGGAAACGATAACCGATTCCGCAAGGGCTTTGTTTTCGCCATCAGGGGCCTTAAATCGCCATGCGTAAAGTTAGCAGTGCAGATTTTGATTTTTTTAAAATTAAAAGAAGGAGGGAAAGCATTTAATTCCAGAATGGAGCATTTAATTAGCCTTTAATATGAAGAGGTTGGTTTCACCTCAAATTCATATGTTTCGCCATCAGGGGCCCTAAACCGCAATGCGTAAAGTTAGCAGTGCAGATTTTAGTTTTTTAAAAAATCAAAAAAAGAGCATTTAATGAATGGAGCATTTAATTAGCCTTTAATATGAAGAGGTTGGTTCCACCTCAAATTCTTATGTTTCGCTATCAGGGGCCCTAAACCGTAATGCGTAAAGTTAGCAGTGCAGATTTTAGTTTTTTTAAAAATCAAAAAAGGAGGGGGAGCATTTAATTCCGGAATGGAGCATTTAATTAGCCTTTAATATGAAGAGGTTGGTTTCACCTCAAATTCATATGTTTCATCATCAGGGACCCTAAACCGCAATGCGTAAAGTTAGCAGCGCAGATTTTAGTTTTTTAAAAAATCAAAAAAAGACGGGGAGCATTTAATTCCGGAATGGAGCATTTAATTAGCCTTTAATATGAAGAGATTGGTGCCACCTCCAATTCATATGTTTCGCCATCAGGGGCCCTAAACCGTAATGCGTAAAGTTAGCAGTGCAGATTTAAGTTTTTTAAAAAATCAAAAAAGGAGGGGGAGCATTTAATTCCGGAATGGAGCATTTAATTAGCCTTTAATATGAAGAGGTTGGTTTCACCTCAAATTCATATGTTTCATCATCAGGGGCCCTAAACCGCAATGCGTAAAGTTAGCAGTGCAGATTTTATTTTTTTTTAAATCAAAAAAAGACGGGGAGCATTTAATTCCGGAATGGAGCATTTAATTAGCCTTTAATATGAAGAGGTTGGTTCCACCTCAAATTCATATGTTTCGCCATCAGGGGCCCTAAACCGCAATGCGTAAAGTTAGCAGTGCAGATTTTAGTTTTTTAAAAAATCAAAAAAGGAGGGGGAGCATTTAGTTCCGGAATGGAGCATTTAATTAGCCTTTAATATTAAGAGGTTGGTTCCACCTTCAATTTATATGTTTGGCCATCAGGGGCCCTAAATCGCCATGCGTAAAGTTAGCAGTGCAGATTTTAATTTTTAAAAAATTCAAAAAAGGAGGGCAAGCATTTAATTCCAGAATGGAGCATTTAATTAGCCTTTAATATGAAGAGGTTGGTTTCACCTCAAATTCATATGTTTCATCATCAGGGACCCTAAACCGCAATGCGTAAAGTTAGCAGTGCAGATTTTAGTTTTTTAAAAAATAAAAAAAAAGACGGGGAGCATTTAATTCCGGAATGGAGCATTTAATTAGCCTTTAATATGAAGAGGTTGGTTTCACCTCAAATTAATATGTTTCATCATCAGGGGCCCTAAACCGCAATGCGTAAAGTTAGCAGTGCAGATTTTAGTTTTTTAAAAATTCAAAAAAGGAGGGAAAGCATTTAATTCCGGAATGGAGCATTTAATTAGCCTTTAATATGAAGAGGTTGGTTCCACCTCAAATTCATATGTTTCGCCATCAGGGGCCCTAAACCGCAATGCGTAAAGTTAGCAGTGCAGATTTTAGTTTTTTAAAAATTCAAAAAAGGAGGGAAAGCATTTAATTCCGGAATGGAGCATTTAATTAGCCTTTAATATGAAGAGGTTGGTTCCACCTCAAATTCATATGTTTCGCCATCAGGGGCCCTAAACCGTAATGCGTAAAGTTAGCAGTGCAGATTTTAGTTTTTTAAAAAATCAAAAAAGGAGGGCGAGCATTTAATTCCGGAATGGAGCATTTAATTAGCCTTTAATATGAAGAGGTTGGTTCCACCTCAAATTCTTATGTTTCGCTATCAGGGGCTCTAAACCGTAATGCGTAAAGTTAGCAGTGCAGATTATGATTTTTTAAAAATTCAAAAAAGTCAATACACCAGCTGGACAATTCCCAGTCGCTCAAATGTTGTCCGAAGCTCACGATACAGCAACGATACAATATTGGTTAAATCAATGGCAAAGATCGGGAGCTCCTGTTCCAAAGGAAACGATAACCGATAACGCAAGGGCTTTGTTTTCGCCATCAGGGGCCCTAAATCGCCATGCGTAAAGTTAGCAGTGCAGATTTTGATTTTTTTAAAATTAAAAAAAGGAGGGAAAGCATTTAATTCCAGAATGGAGCATTTAATTAGCCTTTAATAAGAAGAGGTTGGTTCCACCTCAAATTCATATGTTTCATCATCAGGGACCCTAAATCGCAATGCGTAAAGTTAGCAGTGCAGATTTTAGTTTTTTTAAAAATCAAAAAAAGACGGGGAGCATTTAATTCCGGAATGGAGCATTTAATTAGCCTTTAATATGAAGAGATTGGTTCCACCTCAAATTCATATGTTTCGCCATCAGGGGCCCTAAACCGTAATGCGTAAAGTTAGCAGTGCAGATTTTAGTTTTTTAAAAAATCAAAAAAAGACGGGGAGCATTTAATTCCGGAATGGAGCATTTAATTAGCCTTTAATATGAAGAGGTTGGTTTCACCTCAAATTCATATGTTTCATCATCAGGGACCCTAAATCGCAATGCGTAAAGTTAGCAGTGCAGATTTTAGTTTTTTAAAAAATCAAAAAAAGACGGGGAGCATTTAATTCCGGAATGGAGCATTTAATTAGCCTTTAATATGAAGAGGTTGGTTCCACCTTCAATTCATATGTTTCGCCATTAGTGGCCCTAAACCGTAATGCGTAAAGTTAGCAGTGCAGATTTTAGTTTTTTAAAAAATCAAAAAAAGACGGGGAGCATTTAATTCCGGAATGGAGCATTTAATTAGCCTTTAATATGAAGAGGTTGGTTTCACCTCAAATTCATATGTTTCATCATCAGGGACCCTAAATCGCAATGCGTAAAGTTAGCAGTGCAGATTTTAGTTTTTTAAAAATCAAAAAAAGACGGGGAGCATTTAATTCCGGAATGGAGCATTTAATTAGCCTTTAATATGAAGAGATTGGTTCCACCTCAAATTCATATGTTTCGCCATCAGGGGCCCTAAACCGTAATGCGTAAAGTTAGCAGTGCAGATTTTAGTTTTTTTAAAAATCAAAAAAAGACGGGGAGCATTTAATTCCGGAATGGAGCATTTAATTAGCCTTTAATATGAAGAGGTTGGTTTCACCTCAAATTCATATGTTTCATCATCAGGGACCCTAAATCGCAATGCGTAAAGTTAGCAGTGCAGATTTTAGTTTTTTATAAAATCAGAAAAGGAGGGGGAGCATTTAATTCCGGAATGGAGCATTTAATTAGCCTTTAATATGAAGAGGTTGGTTCCACCTTCAATTCATATGTTTCGCCATTAGTGGCCCTAAATCGCCATGCGTAAAGTTAGCAGTACAGATTTTGATTTTTTTTTAAATAAGAAAGGGGGGGGAGAATGTAATTCCGGAATGGAGCATTTAATTAGCCTTTAATTCGTAGATCAACATTGTATTATAGATTGTATGGATTTGGCGCTCCGGGCATCCTGCACTGCTAAGTCCCTTAGGGAGCTAGCAGTGCAAGCAATATCTCCAAAACTACTTGCGCAATAAATATGGGAATAGAGCATTTAATTAGCCTTTAATTCATAGATCATTATAGTATCGTAGAATTCATCAGTTCATCGCTCTGAACATGCTGCACTGCTAACTCCTATGGGGAGCTGGCAGTGCAAGCAATATCTCTAGAACTACAAGAGCATTAAATTTGGGAATAGAGCATTTAATTAGCCTGAAATGAGCCTTAAATTGTGGCATGGAAAAATCCTTGCACTGCTGACCTTGCACTGCTAACTTTATGGACGTATATAATATTTCACAAGTTTCTTTCAACTAAACCTAACTTTCCTGCCTTGCGGAATTTGGTCAAAAACATGTTGTTCAAAATCCATTTGTTCGAAAGTAATATTAATACTTCAATAACATTTTCTTGAAAAGGAAAATTATTTAAAAACATTTCCTTCAAACAAAAAATTGTTTGAAAACATTTTATTAAAATTTTTTTGTTCAAAAACATTTTCTTTGAAAGTAATTTTTTTTTCATAAGGAAAATTGTTCAATTTTTGAAGAAAATATTTTTGAACAAATTTCCATTCAACAAGAACATAACCTAACCTAACAGCTAAACATAAGGGTATTTTAACATACCATAAAAATGGCAAGACATGTGCCTCAGCGCTAATGGGGTTTTGTCCCCCTTGTTCTTTTTTTGGACAAAATTGAGGCTACTTGAATTTATTTATGAGAAATTCTGCAGTGCTCATCTCGAGCCGAAAGTGTTTCTTGAACTAAAAAATACATTTATTTTTACTTATAATCATAGCTGCCAGAAAACCCCAACTGTCAGAAAATTAGCCCCAGGGCCCCAGTCAACCAAATCCATACAAATCTACTAACCTGTTTGTAGTTAAATCGGTAAACCACATTTTCAATAAAGTTTTTTATTTTTGGGGTTTCCATTCTTATTGTTTTTATTGCACAGAACTGTTCTTCTTCATCTTCATCGCTGCTCCTACTTAGCAGCGAAGAAAATAATAAAAAATCGCTAACAACTTTATTTTCACTCATTTTTATGTCCCATGACAATAATAAGTGTTTAAAATTAATGGCTGGAAAAAGTTATCCGTGTGGCACGAGCCCTCAGAGCCAGTGTCAAAAAAGCCGCACTCAGTGCAAAACTGAATTCATAAGTTCCTCAATGGAATATGAAAACTGAAAAAGTGCATGTCAATGGAATGCAAACACCGAGCCAGTTGTGCACTAGTGCTGCACTCATTTCCCCAATGGAATATGGCAATAGAAAGATCAGAGATGAACAACACACAAGCTAGGCCCAACCCAACAAATTTTATGATTTTGTCGTTTTGATTTTGTTTGGTTTTAAGAAAAGATGTCATACAAAACTTGAATTTTGCTCTTGTCTTGTTTTGATGAATGACATGTCCAGTTATTAATAATTCTGTTGTTGACATTCAACTGTTATACCATTTTACTTTATTATCTTAGACCATTTTTTATTGGTCCTATAAACTATGGGGGCCTCTCATACCTACTCCCGAGCCTACTCCTTTTAAAATCAATTACACTATAACCATGCAAATAAGGTGTTCTGCTATAACTTACAATCTAAGAAATTTGTAAGCAGAATAAATCCTACCTTAGTTAATACACAAACATAAAGGTGTGTATACCCACCTACTTATCTCACCTTTGATTTTATTTATTTACTGTGTGGCACCAACCCATTTTATTTGTTTACATCATAAACAAAAGGCTTTAAAAACAAAAAAAGGACACCACCGAATTTTTATTGTTTGTAATTATTAATATCAACCAATTACCATGACCTAGTACAATTTATTTTTAATTACGTATATTCTAACCCAACAGGCTTTCCCTTTAAAACAGAAAAAAAATCACAGTAGATTATTTATTTTTGCTATGGCCACCACAAGTCACAATTGTCACATTACAACACAGCCTGTGCCTGTGACACTGCTTTAATTGACAGAAGATGGAGTAACGGATTCTGCAAGGCTGCCAACCCACCGAATAAACCGGGTATTTTTGATATTTTTCTGCTTATTCTTTAATAAAAATAGTAACAAAATGGACAAAGACCTCCAATGAGCGGATCTGGCTTAATTCATTTTGCAAACCCCTCGATTTTTAAAACTTTTTACACATTTGGATTCAAATATAGTGAAAGTTGAAATTCCCTAGATATTGAATAAAGGAACGCGACAAACGTGACTCAAATGCACGGTTAAGGGCAGGTTTCTCAATAGAGGCTTATACCCTGTTTCCACCAACACATGCACACCCCAATTCAAAAAACGCATCAGGTGACGCTGCATTTAAAACCGATGCAAATCCATGGCCCATCACGTGAGGCGTTTTTTGAATAAGGGTGGGCATGCATTGGTGGAAACAGGGTATTAGCCCTGACCTGTGGGTTAAAAAAAAAGATGATGACATATTGACCACATGCCAAGAAAAGACAGCTATTAAGGATGACCCACGGGTTAGGGCTAACCCTCTATTGAGGGCCGGTTTATCAATGGAGGGTTACCCCTCGAGTTAGCCCTGGGTTAAAGTTGTCAAAAGTGTTTATCCATCCAAGGTTAAATGCAAAGTCGAGGGTTAACCCTAGGCTAACTTGACCCGCGCTCGAACGGCAGGGTAGCGTATTTAGCTCTGAGTTAACGTCAAAATTTCCAATTATTTTGAAGTGTTTTTTTTTAATTTGGTTGATTTTTCTCAAAAGCATAACATTTAACTCGTGTACTTCAATTTTTGTGTTAAATAGGATGCTCCGAAATTTTTAACATACCAGCGGTGATACTTTTTATGGTATCAGGCTGAGTTGATGGAATTCCCCACAGACGAGATTTTTGCAATGGGAGCAGTCTACCAAGCAAACCAAATATAAATATTCTTATATCTATGAGCAAGATCATGTTTAATAGAACAGCACCCATAAATATCCCACCTGCCAACAGAGCTATACCTAATATGTGTATATATAATATATAGACCACCGGCGCGGCGGTCGCAGCGGAAGGGCTTCAAGGCCCACTCGCATATGAATCTACAAGACGCTAGCCCTACCAAGTCCACTTCCAATCCCTGACTTCGCATGCGAAGATCTACCAATATTATTTACCTCATGTATTAGAATAGATGTACAGGGTGATTTTCACTTGAATGATTCTAACCACATGAAAATAGAAAGTTTCAAAAACCTAACCTAACGAAACCTAATCAGATCTAACCGAACCGAACCAAAGCAAACTAAACCAATATTTAAAAAAAAAAAACCTTTCCTGACTTCCTACCCGGGATCCTAGAGGATGTGAATCCGAACCGGACCGTACCGAACCGAACCTATCCAAACCTAACCCTACTCAACTAAACCTAATTAGCAGTACGTGTTGTAGTTTAGTTTGGTTAGGTTAGGTTTGGTTCAGTTTAGTTAGGTTCGGTTTGGTTCGGTTCGGATTCACATCCTCTAGAATCCCGGGCAGGAAGTCAGGAAAGTTTTTTTTTGATAAAAATTATTGGTTCAGTTTGCTTTGGTTCGGTTCGGTTAGATTTGATTAGGTTTTGTTAGGTTAGGTTTTTGAAACTTTCTATTTTCATGTGGTTAGAATCATACAAGTGAAAATCACCCTGTATTCATCTATTCTAATACATGAGTTAAATAATATTGGTAGATCTGCGCATGCGAAGTCAGGGATTGAAAGTGGACTTGGTAGCGCTAGCGTCTTGTATATGAATCTTCATCAATATGTGTACCAGTTTTATTATAATTACTAATTTTTGTATATAATTTTAAAACTTTTAATATGTATTTAAAAATGCAAAATAAAAAGTGAATGTATATTTCAAACACTGTTTTTTAAATTTTTATTTGGCGGTCCCTGAAAATGACTATTAAGTTCTTTTGTTATACAACAGTATTTTAGGAATCAGAAATAATCAACAATTAAATTTATATTGTACATAACATCAAAATAAAATACTTAAATTATTGCAACATGTTAGAGCACTTTTATAATTAAAAAACATATGTTACAGAATAAATATTATATCACATCAAGGTTTTTAAACACTTTCTGGTCACCCAGGAACCCTCTGCTTGCTCTGCACAGGGTGGTGTTTGTAAATCAGTCATTCCGGGTAACAGGTTGATGTGTCAGAAACTAGTACCATTATTTCTTGTTGATGTGCCTTATTGATATTTCTTTATCAAAATGTAGAAGTCTGTTGGTTTCCTTGTAAAGACATGACCTGTAGCAAAAATAAAATAGATGTAGTAGTTTAAAAATAAACTTAAAAAAATGCAGAATTATGATCCAATACCAAAGATATTAATCAATTTGCTTTTAACTTATTTTATCTCTTAAATTATCTAGCTTTAATCCTAGATAGGTACCTATAGATGCATTTTTATTTTAGACTATAATTAGTAGTTAAGTACAGAAAACAATTTGCAAAGTTGGAACTACATGCTAATTTTTATGTAGCTAAATTATTTTCATCATACATATAGTAGATACTTAATGGCTATAGAGAACAATAACTGAAGAAACTGAATAAGTTTTTTCCAAATAATATTTTTTAACAAAATACCCGAAACCAACAATACAAAAAAACATATGATTATAACCAATGAATGTGTATATTCATCAATGAATAATTTTTTTATTCATTGGTATTCATTGTTATAACCACAAAATTCCACAGATTATTAAATAAGAAGGGAAAACTTAGATGGTCGATTGTTACCAGCATTGCCAACCTGCGAGTTTCGGAACTCTGGGTTAAAATCGCGTGGATAAACACTTTTCTCTTTAACTCGAGGGTTACCCCAAGGTCAGAGTCACAGATTAGGTAAATAAGTATAAAAAGTCAGAGTTGGCCCAGGGCTAGCTAACAGATACCCCGCCATTGATAAAGCGGCCCTAGAAACCTGCCCTAAGTAAAACTCGGAATCATTTATTTTAAATCACATATTTTACTAACGAACGAATTATCGTATTTTTCGGTCTAAGGCCAAGGTCCAACAAGGCGTTGTTTGTGGTAAAAACAAATATTAACTTAGTCCAAGCTGTTTTCACTTAAACTAAACAGCTATATAGTGACCTATCACTCATCTACAACTCAGTTTTATCCCAAAAACCGTCTTCGCTTAGCTTAAATCACCCAAAAACAAACTACTTCCACCCAGGGTTGCCAGATTTTTCAAATTAAAAAGCGGGACAAATTAAATAAATGCGTAAACACAAAAGTTTAAAATAGATACTAAAAATTACATCGATTCTAACATAAAGCTGGAATGTTTTAGGAACCAGATGGTGTGTTTATTTATTTACGTTTCCAAAAATACATTCAATAATTTAATTTTAAAATTTAAATGTTAGACCTACCTATTTAAATTTAGTGAGTTTTTTTTAATTGAAGAGGTGAAAAACTTTTATATTTAGTTGTGTTTCTTCCATTGTCTTCATTATATTTCGATGATCATCTGTAATTTCTTTTAAAGTGATTTGTAAATTTTATTTAAAATAAACAAATATTAACGAACACATAAGATATAAGTTTGTACAGGGTTTTCCCGTATATTTTTACACCATATCTAAAACATTTATTTGAATAGATATTAAAATACGATAAATACAAAAGTTTCATAATTTTTTACAAAGTTTAAGAATCTTAGGGTCGGAATGTATTTTTTTTTCTAAATGTCAAAATTTGACAGGTTGAACACCCCATATATTATTTTAGATTTTTAGAGATCTTTTCTTTCTGATGTCAAAAATATATATGTTGGGTTTATTTCGTTTATTAGTTTTGGAGATATATGCGTTTAAATGTTTTTTAAATTAAATTGATACTCTTTAAAAAATCAAGGCAACCATGGAAAATACAATCGCATTGACACAAAAAGTGATGCTGATGCTTTTGTAAGGTATATAATTAATTAATATTTATTAGCTCACACTACTACTATACTATAGTAGTGTGAGCTATGGTGATCCTAATTTTTTCGAGAAAAAAAAGTTGCTCCGATTTCAATAATTTTTATATATCTTTGCGTTTCAGATGATTTTGAAACTTTTTTGTCTTGCTGTCTGTCTGTCTGTCTGTCTGTATGTCTGTCTGTCTGTATGTCTGTCTGTAACGACCAACCCGCATAACTCAAAAACCGCTTGTCCGATTTAAATGAAATTTGGTACCTAGGCTGAGTCTTGGCCCGTGGTGATCCCATTAAAAAATGAACGAAATCCACAGAACGCAAGTCACATAAAAGGGTGGGGGTAGATTTCAAAAATGAGAGTTTATGTAAAAATATGGCGTGTGTGATATCAAACGAAAGGTAATTAAGTCTGGAGTTAAACAAAATGAATTTTAGGTTATTTAAAAAAAAGGGTGAGGGTAGATGTCAAAAATTAGAGTTTAAGTGAAAATATGGCGTGTATAATATCAAACAAAAGGTAAATGAGTCTGGAGTTAAACAAAATACATTTTAGTTTTTAAAAAAAGGGTGGGGGTAGATTTTAAAAATTAGAGTTTAAGGCAAAACATGGCTTGTGTGGTATCAAACGAAAGGTAATTGAGTCTGGAGTTGAATAAAATATATTTCAGTTTTTAGTTATATTAGCTCACACGTACACTATAACTACAGTACTTAGTGTGAGTTTAGGTGCCCATAGATTGGCAGAGTATTATTCCTGGTGATTCTGCGCAGTAACATGTGACGCCGCAAGCCAGTAAGAACAAAACTTAATGCCTACTTGATTTTTAATACAATTTTGAATAATTTTTATAAATTTTCTGTAAATAGATTGATAGATAGAGTGCGCAGAATTTCCATTAAGATCGCCGAATGTCTGTTCTATTTTCTCTTGTATAATTTGAAGTGTTTTCGAGCCTGTTCAAATTCTACAAGAGAAAATTTATTCGAATTATTGAAAATTGTATTAATAATCAAGGAGGCTATGTAGAAAATTATTATCAATGAAGTATTAGATATTTATTTTTTTCTAAAAAAAGTTGTATTATTTTTTGCTTTTCCTGGCTTGCGGCGCCACACATTACTGCGCAGAAGTACCACAGATGGTAAATATTAATATTTAAACTTTTAAACGCATATATACAGGGTGTCCCATAACTTAGGGGCCATAGGCCAACAGGTGATAGAAGAGGTCATGTCTGATAAAAAAGTTCCTATAATGCATGAGTCAAAACTCTTTCTTTGTCGAGATACAGAGCATCAAAGTTGGCGATTTTTGAAACTTTTTTGATAATAACTTTTTTAAAAAACGCAGTAAAAATATGAAATTGGGTAATATCATGTATTAGATTAGGTGATCTGTTGATAAATGTCAAGTCAATGTTGTTGATTGTTTAAAGTTTTTATTAAAATTTACGTGCAAATACCTGTTTTTATTATGTATATGTATGTTCAAGTTGTACCTTTGTATGTACTCTCACGGTGGAAATGTTGGTGAATGAAAAACTGGTGGTATGTAGCATTAAACCGAGGAAAAGTGAAATACAGTTTTTCTTTCTTTTTTTTTTGTCTTTTGTTTACAACAAAACCGCGCATTTGGTTCCTAACCAGTGTTGCCAGAAGTTTTTCGTTTTGCGTACTAGATTACTGTTGAAAAAAGTACTAGATTTTCATAAAAATGTACTAAATTTTAATATGCATGTGTTTAATTAAATTATAAAGAACAAAACGTTTTCACTGTTCAAAACAATCCAAAATAGTTTAAAAAAAACAAAATAACAAAAATAAAAATTATAGGAACATTATTTTTATTACTATAGGGGACTGGCGGAATGTTGTACTGACCATAGGGTAGCCTGCTTGGAAAAGAAAAACTAGTTTAGCAGGTGATAGAGGTGTTGATTTTCGTTTCTTTTGAATACTCGTTACTAATCGTTACTTGACTACTAAGTAATTTTATATATTTGTTACTATCGTTACTTTGATTACTGTAACTGTATTTAATTCAATCAGACAATTAGTGCAAAATTCTCGGACTGTCGTTAATTCGAACATCATTTACTTGCCGGTATATTTTTGTTGTTAATATTATGGAAATATTCAATTGAAATTTTCAAAATGCGGGCTAAAATTAAAAAAATAAAGGTAGGAATTACGTAGAAACTGTTCTGTGTACAACTTTGCTTTAAAAATCTAATGCCTTACATACAAAGAAATACATAAAATCTAAAAATAAATAAAAATAGAGTAAAAAGTAACGAAAGTAATCATTTAATTTTCGGATCGGTATTCGTTACTCCGTTATTTGTCGAGTAACGAGTACTCGAGTAACGAATAGTTACTTTTTTAACATCTCTAGCAGGTGATTGGATAGGAAGAGAAACATAAGGGTTTACCCTGATCGCAGCAAATCCCGATGACCTGTGAACTAAAAGTTAAAATTTTAGACCAGATTTGACGGAAGAACAAACGACTTCGCTTTAAGGCATCGACATTAAGGTCATTAACTATATATATCTACCAAAGTACAAGCTACAAAATGTGATTTTCCTAACTTCTTAGAAGTATCACGATCTCTATTTCCTAAAAATGAATAAAATCGCAAAAACCTTGTGAATATTAAGGCTTTCTATAATATGTAGGTAATTTCACAAATATTTTGTAAAAATCAAATTACAAAATACAAATAAATAAATATATAAATTTCACATAAAACTTGTGATTTTAGAAAAAAATACACAAGCTTCATCCAAAAATATGTGCTAATGCAAGTTCATTTTAATTGTTGGTATATTTAGTTTATTAGGCAGTCTGTAGTGGTTTATAGTTTGTAAATATAAATTAAATTAATATAATTTTATCTGCATTTTAAAGAACTAAAATTAAAAATATATTATGAGTATCCTATGTAATTGCAACTTTAATTTCGTGCTCTCGAATTCATACGTTGCTTCGATTTTTAGTCACGTGACTTTGAATTTAACTCTCTCGCATATGATCACATGCCTCAAGTAAATCGAACAGCATTCGGTTTTTGGACAGTTATTTGGTGTTCTGTGGTTATTTGGTCGTTCCATCTCAAGGACTGTACACAGTCCTTGGTTCCATCTAACCAAAACCGTTTTAAAACAGTCCTCGTACTGCATTGCGCGCGCTTTGGGATTTTTCGGACGGTTTTATGATTGTCGGACTGTTTGATGGAACAGACTCATTGTAGTAGATTGTTACTATTGTAGTAAAATTATGAAATAAACATAGAACGGGGAGTCCCCTATTTTTCGTTGGCGCGTGGCAGAGCCCGAACTAACCTACCAAAATATCTTTTATATTCTTTGGCACGAGCAGTCATACGAACACGCAATTGGTATATATTCAAATAATTCAATATAACAGGAGCTAAATGACCAAGATATTGCATTATATTTTGTACCATAAAGTAATTTTTTTTCCAGATCAATATAAAACTTGAAAATTTGTTTGTTTTTTGGGATATTAAATAAAAAGTACTAGATGTTTGCTTAAACGTACTAGCGTACGGAAAATATCAAACAAGTACTAGATCTAGTACAATTGTACTAGACTGGCAACACTGTTCCTAACCACAAGTGAGGTTATCTTCTTTTGTTTCAAACGGACGTTTAGAACACCCGCTGATTACTGACGGCGATTTTGCTGACCGTCGCGTCGTTCGACGCACAGTGGACAGGTCTTGAATATTGTGAATCGAGTGGAAGAAGAAAAAACTTAAAAATGGCCTTTTAGTATTGTCCAACAAACTATTATTCAATAAAATTTCTGTGATAGACCTTTATGTTCCTAATAACCATCTTAAATTTTAATGTGTTGTATATGTCTGTTTGCTAACTTTTAATAGTGAAGTATAATGTTAACCTTTTAACTGTTAATTTTAGTATTGTGACCCCTTTTAACGCGTTATACCTATTTTAGTTTTTTTTTTAACATTAAAATTCAAGTAAATAGCCACACAAAATGAACCTTCAGTGTAATAAATGTGACGTTCTTTGCATTTTTAAACGTAGACCAAATAAGGATGGCGAACTATTTGGAACTATGTGTTTTTGCTGCAGTAGTGCACAAAAATTGTATTGGTCTGGGTTCTTCTGACTGCGATAGTTTGGCCTCATCCAGTAAAAAACTAGTATTTCTATGTAATGAGTGCAAAAGTGATATATTCAAACTTAGACAGGAAATAGACATTGTCAAAGCTGGAAATAGCTAGTTATAAACAGCTCATTGACGAAATGAAAGTAGAAATGGACAAACTAAAGCAAGTAAATAGAATTAATAATGAAGAATATGTAAATTTAACAAAAACAGAGTCTCGAAAGAATGACGAAGTCTCAAATCTCCTAAAGGTATATCAAGATGGCATAGAAACAAGGGATTTACTTATAAGTAAACTTAAATCTGAGATAGAAGATTTAAGACAAAAGTAGAAAACAAACAAAAGATATGAAACACTACTCGTTAATATGAGATCTAAACCTGGCAAGGCAGATAAAGATAAAGTTAAAGATGATATAATCAGCAATAAAGGCAATAGTAGGCCTAAACTCACTGCAAACAAAAATCAAAACGACACGAAATCTTCGATCATGAATGACTCTAAGAAAAATATAGTAAAAAATAAGGTATTATTAGTATGTGATCAAATGGGCCGGGGACTAGCGGCGATGTTAAATTTGGAGATTGACACTGACAAATATGAAGTTCAAAGTATAATTAAGCCATATGCCAAATTTGAGGCGGTATTAGATAAAATCAATATACTAACGAATAATTTCGGTAAAAGTGACTATGTAATTTTTTTGGGCGGCTACAATGATTTGTTTAAGTAAGTTATATACAAGGTGACAATTTAAAAAGGATCCACCTGGATTTTCTCGAAAATTATCAGGAAATTAACAAAACGGCAAATCACGTCGATTTTGTTTGCTAGGGGACACTTTTTGGCTATCTTGAAATTTTTGTAGCACGAACCCCCTTCGAGGGGTATACTTTACCCCTATATTTTAAATAGGGAAAGTGGGTCTAGTGATACCTTATTTTGAAAGCCTTTTGAATGTCCTTACAACCGTGTCAAAATATCAAAAATATATCCATTAGCTTTTGAGATAATTGCCTTCAATCTTTCAAATTTAACATGGACTGATAAAATAAAAATTCAATTAGAATTTTATATTTTTCGGATTTAGGTAATTTTTATTTTATAATTCCATGTTAAATTTGAAAATTTGAAACCAAATATCTCAAAAACTCATCGATGGATTTTCGAAATTTTTAGACGGTTGTAAAAATATTCAAGAGAGCTTCAAAACAAGGTATCACTAGACCCACTTTCCCTATTCAAAATATAGGGGTAAAGTAGCACCCTCGAAGGGGGTTCGTGCTACAAAAATTTCAAGATAGTGTCCCCCTTGCAAACAAAATCGACGTGTTTCGGCGTTTTTTAAATTTTTTATTTAGTCGGTTTAGAACGTTTTTCTACGTTGTCCGACGCCTATTCTCCACCTCCTTCGATCCTGACAAACATCTTCTGTCAGATTTTTTTGACTCATTGATCTTTGGATTGACTGTTGCCATTCTAGTTTAGGACGCCCTCTTTTTCTGCGCCCTATTGGTTGCCATTCTAGGACCTGCTTTGGTAATCTTTCGTCGTTCATCCGTTGTACATGGCCGTACCAGAAACGAGTATAGTTTATGGCCGTACCATATCAGTTGTCTTTTAGTGATGTCATCCGTTATGCTCCCTTCGATTCCCATTCTTTCTTTTATGATCTCATTTCTTATGTGATCTGTTCTAGATATTCTCATTCTCTCATTGATCTTCTTATTGCATCCATTTCGACACTTTCCATTTTTATTTTGTATTTTTCTGTTACGCGACAAGTCTCTATTCCATACAGCAGCGTGCTTTTCACCATTGTTTCATATATGTTAAATTTTACATTCCTTTTTATCTCTCTGCTCCATAAAATACTGTTAAGACATCCAATAACCTTTTTTGCTTTTACTATTCTTTTTTCCAGTTCTTTACAGTCTGTTCCTGTCTTATCAAATGTGACACCCAAGTATACATACTCATTGCATGGAGATATTACTTGTCCATTGTCTAGTTCTAACTCACTGGATTCGTTTCCAATACATAAGTACTGTGTCTTGTCCACGTTCACTGTTAATCCCCACTTTTGGTATTCTTCCATTAACTTTCTCATCATATACTCCATGTCCTCTTTATCATTAGCTACAATTACTTGGTCGTCAGCAAACTGTAGTGTGTATATGGTAAATCGGTCGTTAAGTTGTATTCCCATGCCGTGCACTTTCCGGTTCGGTTCGGTTCATTTTTTAGAGCTACTGCGATATATATTTTAAAAAGAGTTGGAGAGATACAACATCCCTGTCTTAAGACTTTTGTTACCAGGAATTCTTTTGAAAGTCGATTACCAATTTTAATTTTAGATTTTGACCCTTTGTATAGTTCTTTTATCGCTTTTATGTATGTATGATTGATATTAGTCTGCTCTAGCACTGTCCATAGTTTTTCTACTGGAACGGTATCATATGCTTTTTGTAGGTCCACAAAGGTAACATGAGTCTCTATATTTCTGGCGCTCCTTTTCTCAATTACTTGTTTAAGACAAAAAACATTATCACTACAAGATCTGCCTGCACGAAACCCACTTTGCTCTTCTTCTTCTTGTTCATGAAATTCCTTCTCTATTAGATCTCTAAGAATCCTACCGTACAATCTACTGAGAGTACTAGTTACTGAAATTCCTCTGTAATTGTTGCAATCCAGCTTGTTTCCTTTTTTATGTATTGAGGATATGAATGCAATTTTCCAATCATCAGGTACTGGATGTCCGTTTATGCATTGATTGATAATATATGTGAGATTTTCGATTAGTTTCTCTGATCCATATTTGAGCATTTCAGCATATATTCCTCCAGGTTCGCTAGCTTTTCCGGATTTAAGCTTTTTAATACTATTTTTTATCATTTCTTTTTCGATGATTACTTCCTCTCCGTGTACTTCTATGTCTCTCCTCGGAGAGGCTGCCAGATATTCGGGTCTCGTTTCCTGCAGCAGTCCCTTGTAGTGTTCTGTCCATTGTTCTGGTTTGATGATCTGGATGTTTACTTTTTCTTTTGTTGGGTTTTTTACTGTAGAAATGAATTTCCATACTTCAGAACTCTGCCTACCTCGTACGTGTGTATTGATATCGTGGCATTTGCGCTCGAACAGTTCATTTTTTTCTGTGCGTATCAAATTTCTCAGCTGTCTTTTGGTTTCCCTGTAGATTTCTAGGTCTCTGTGTTCTTTAGTACTGAGCCATTTCAAGTATGTGCGTTTTTTCTCTTTGACCATTTCCTGTATTTTTTCCGTCCACCACATCTTCCTGCTATTTCTATTATCTTGGTATCCAACAGCTTCCATGCTTGCTTCCTTCAAGCTTTTTATTATGTTTGTATATATCTCTTCAAATGAGTGTTCTGTGTTTATTAATTTTTTATCTAATCGGTTCTGATACAATCTTTGGGTACTTTCGATTTCTAGACTTCTAAAGTTGTATTTTTGATTGTCTTCGATGCATTCTAGGTTTTCATTTTCTTCAATACTTTCGTCCATATGTGTTTTTCTGAAAGGGAATAATATTTTTGCTTTCACCAGATGGTGGTCAGATCCACAGGTAATACCACGAAGTGCTCGTACATCATACCACTTTAATTGCGAGTGTTGTCCACCTATAGCATAGTCAATGATTGATTTAAGATTTCTTGTTGACTGAATCCAGGTATATCGATGAATATCCTTATGCCTAAAAAAACCATTATTTATTTTTAGGTTGTGGGTTTCACACAATTGCATCAGTCTCAAGCCATTATCATTTGTTACTTCTTCTCCAAATGGTCCTATCACTTTGCTCTGGGTTTGTCTACCAATTCGGCTATTAAAATCGCCAAGCATAATTATTTCTCTGGTATTACCGATTTTGGTGATAGTCTCATCAAGTTGGTCAAAGAACAGTTGTTTTGTAGCTACTTTTTCGTCATCTGATGGTGCGTAGACTGCTATTATGCTTATATTATGACCAAGCATCTTCATGTTCACTCGAAGTATGTTTTCACTAATGCAATCGTAGTCGGTAATCTTATTTTTTAGGTTTTTCTTTATTAACAAGGATACCCCTCTGGCTGCTCTTCTTTCTTTTGGGACTCCAGTGAATATATGGACGAAATTGCCGACACTATTCGTACCTGTTCCTTTCTTTTTTGTCTCTGTAAGTGCAATGATATCGATCTTACAATTCTGCACTTCGGTTGCAATAAGGTCCAACTTTTGATTCACTCCCTGTACGTTTTTTTAATTTCTTGATAATTTTCGAAAAAATCCAGGTGGATCCTTTTTAATTTGTCACCTTGTATAAGAATATAGAGACAGGTAAAAAATAGGACAGAAATGAAAAACAAGCGGGAAAATCGGGACGATTTGCATATAAAGTGGGACTTTAATGGGATTTAAAAAAAGCGGGACCGTCCCCCCTACGGCGGGACGTCTGGCAACCCTGCTTCCACCTTCCCCTAGTTTCTTCCACCAAAAAATCAACTACTACCACCACCCCATTGCTACAACCACCAAAACCCTATACCTTGAAAACAGGGCCAAATTAGACCCTGAGTTCAAATTTTTGTGTTGCCAAAACCCATTACAGTGTGTTATCCCAACTCATGCCCTAAAATACTCCAACTTATTTATTTCCATAAAAGTCTCAGTTTGTACCTAGAATTTCTTATGACTAAGTCCCTAAGTCACGAGTGACTTATTGTGAGGTTTATAATACCTTACCGTGGGTTGGGGTTTTGTCAGTTCTGACAACTCAGGAAGATGGTTTGGAATAACGTATTTTTCGGGTTTTGTTTTAACAGCGGTATAAAAGTGGGGGAAAGGTCTTCCGTATATTTTTTAAAAAGAAAATTGGAAATTCGTGGCAAATAGGTATCCAGGCATTTTATTTATATCTAGGCTTTCGTACGTATAGTTTTTGCAAAGTCACCTGAAATGCTCCTAATACGGGGTTCTATCGATTTCATGAAATTTTGCTTCAATCTGCCCTTCAAAAGTTGTCCAAATTCATATAAAATCTTCCTGGTATAATTTCAACCCTACCGACAGAGAAAAGGCGCGACTGTTTGCGGTCCAAGCACAAAGTATTTGTTTTCTGACCGACCCAGCACAGGTGGATACACGGCACCTCATTGGCAGATTTTTTTGAGATGCGCTTTTAATTGCTTTCAAGTGTTCTTTTCGGGACCCTTTTAGTCGGCAGTATGCAGAGTTAGAAAATAAATCAGTGTCATTTCTGTAGGTGTAGGAATAGAAAGTTTTATTATGTATTTTTATTTCTTTAGTTTACGCCATAATTAAATGAAATAATTTTCATGAGTATATCTACCGCCGCCCATGTCACTTTCTTTAAAGGATATGCCGATGGTCGGCTTTAACCTTTGTTCAACTGACTTTGCAAAAACTTTACCTACATTTATTTTGTGTCGGAAAATCGAAGGGACTTTTGCATGCCCTTCCAACACGCGGATAGAATTCTTCGTAGTTTCTGTGATTACGCGTGCATGGTTACTATAGTCCTCTCCTTTTCTTAGTGCATTTGTATGAGTGAGAAACAGCAACCAAAAAATAATCAACGCTCTGTCCGCACCGCAGTAACTATCTTCCCAAGTTAGATGCGCTAAACCAGTTCCTGTGTTACTAAAGCAAGGTAACCCAAAAATGCATTATTCCAAACCATCTTTCCTGAGTTGTCAAAACGTCAACCCAGAGTGAGGTGTTAAAACGACAAACTCAAAGATGTGCAAAATATATGTTTAACACACAATCTGAGTTGTAATACATCACGAAGCACCTACATTGTTTTAGCTGCTTTCGTCATTTTGGAGTAATTCAAGGCATGAGATGGAACTTCGAGCATACTTTTGAGGTCTTTGAATATAACACTATATAGAGGCAGTTTCTCCATCAGTGCACATGTGCGCGTGCACTCCCAAATTTTACTTAAAAAAGATTAAAATAATCATTCTTACCGTTACCGTTGACTGTTAAAGCACCTCATATACACTTTAAATTCGTGCACTGAGACAACTTGACGTTATCGGTCGGGCCGTATTGTTTTGATTTCGACGATTTCGTACTTACGAGAATGGCGGAAGCTTCAATTTCTGATAGCATTTTAGCGTGCAATATTTAAAGGCAATTAAATTTTCTTCTTCTTTACCATTAGAAGAGGAAAATAAAAATCAAGTGTCTATATCGTTCCAAACGAAATTTAATAATTACGAATGTAACTAAATGCAAAAGTCGTGAATATAAGCGAACTTTTAAATTATAAATTTACAAAAGAAACTGACGGGTTGTGCGGTGTGATGTTATCCCCTTTTTATTGTTTGAAAGCGATGACGACAAAACGCTTTTGTGAAATATAAAAACTAGGTATGACACATTTATTATTTATTTATAAAAACATTAATAATAGAAATAACTAATATCAAACTAAATCGATGGCCCAAAAATTTTTTTCACCTTACCCCACGCGCCGCCACTGGATAACACACACGGTAGTGGGTCTGGGAAATCAAAAATGGCAGTAGCTATGGTTTTTTGGTGGTAGAAGCTAGGCCAGGGCAGTAGTAGTTAGTTTTTTCGTGGTAGAAGCGAGGGGAAGGTGGTATAGTAGTTGATTTTTTGGTGGTAGAAGCTAAAAGTGAAGCGCATAGTAGTTGGTTTTTCGGTGGTAGAAGCTAGGGCAAGGCGGTATAGTATCGTAGTTGGGTGTTTGGTGGTAGAAGCTATAGTAGGAGGTGGTAGTAGTTGGTTTTTTCGTGATAGAACCTAAGCGAAGGTGGTAAATATTAGTTCGTTTTTTGGTGGTAGAATCTAATCAAAGGTGGTAGTGAAGGTTTTTTAAAAAGATGTTTTTGAGATAATCTAAGTGATAGATAGGTAATTGTTTTGATTTATTAGTTAGCATTTGTTTCGACCACAAACCATTCGCTCCAAAAAATGCATCACGTGATGGCCCATGGACATAGAAGAGTATAAAAAATCGTTGGTCAGTAAAATTATGGTTAGTAAAATAGTTAGACCCGTAAAACTCGGATTAATCTGTTAATCTGTGTTTCCCTGTTTACTTCACCAATCATATCATACGGTACAGATGGGCGTTATATTCGGTGAGTTTAAAATCAAGCCAGTGGGTTTTAAAAAAAGTTATTTGTATTTGCAGTTTCGTGGTATTTGGTTTCTCTAAAATTGTTAACACAGATATCAGAATATAGGTATTTGGATCTTCGTGAATTGGATGATACTTGGACTTTAATTAGCCGAGTCTCCCTTGGTGTTCTGTGGAGTCTCCATTTTGTCAGAGGTTTCTTGATAGGTAGGTAACTTTCAAAATTTTTTAACCTTTTTTTTATTATACCTATTATTTTAAGTCGCCTACAGACAGTCGAGCATTTCTTGAGATTAGTACGCGAACTAATCTCTAGAGATTAGTGCGCGAACTAATCTCTGGGAATCGCCTACACACACGAAGACAAAATTAAACGTTTTATCAATGCGTTTTGCCTAGACACCGAGAGATTTGCTCGCGTACATTGTGCGCGCGAACTAATCTTCGAGAGATATTTTAGGCGGATATTGTCTACACACGAAGAGATTAGTATGCGCAAACTTGTACGCGCGTACTAATCTCTCGAAATGTTCGCGTGTCTGTAGGCCCCTTTATGGTAACATAAATGGCGAAAGGTAAAGATGAATTATCTCCAACTTTCGGGAGTAATGTAGTCTTTTTACCACAGAAGACCCAAGGGACTTTTTACTAACTTTGTTGACTTTTTTTTTCACTGGCTCAAGTCTCAATTTTTATTTTAACATTTAGGTATTTTGATTTTTATTTGTAAGTATAAACTGAGATATAACCAGCATTAACACCAGATTTATAAATGCAGTTGACATACAAAGTTGGAAGTATGCAAGTATCAAAAAACACTTTTTTTTTAACTTTAAATAATTAAGTATATGATAAATTCCTGCATTTCAATAGTGGATGCAAACTTTACAAACTTCCAATATAAAAGTTAGTTGTCTCTGAACTGTGAACTCCCAACATGAACTGCATTTATAAATCCTTATAGTTATTCTCACCATAATTAAACTTTCAGAATTTAAATATTCTTTTATTTTGTGAGATTTTTCATTAAAAATCTTAACTCATTATCTGAGTAATTATCTAATTCCTTATTATAAAAACATTGCTAACAAAACTTGAATTGTGTTCTATTTTCTCTTTCCAGTATGTCAAGTTTGGTCTTGGCATTTCTGAGCAAGGCAATTGAGGATTTTTCTTGCTGAGCCTCTCCATAACTAAGGTTTGTACAAAGTCCAATTCATCTGTGTTCTCACATATGATAGTTCCCAGGGTTGTTTTTCTAATTTCTCTGAGTTGCTCATTTGTAAATGCTTGTGGATGAGTTGGGTTCTCATACCAAAATCTGTCACCATATTTTAATCTTATGAATTGGTCCAGAATCAAGCAGGTAAATGTGGGACCCAAAATGCTGCCTTTTACTGGCTTTTCACTGACCCCGCCAGTATATAGGTCTATGTCTTCAACTTGCCTAAAAAGTCATAAATACTTTAGAACCAATGACTAACTTCTATTAATTTTTTGATGATCATATCTATTAATTTTTTGATGATCAGATACCATTTTTAAACCAGTGCATAGATATTTTATTTTAAAAGGGCAAAAATAGCACCAGTATAAAAACTATGAGCAGTCGGTTCATTCATATAGCAAGCACCGCAGCCATATGCATAAACCAATGTGCTAAGCTGGTCAGCCATATTTTCCATTTGGGGTATAATATATTACCTATAAATAGCTTGAACATTTGATAGTGGTCCACTATCCATGACTCCCTTGAGGTCTCTAAAGTTTATAATTTTGGATAGTCCGCAATATTTCCTCCAAAATATGTAACCAGGCAGACCATGGTCTCTGCCCCTTTGAATGTTTAATGAAACCAAGTCCAATCCACATTTTTTTGTTGATTGCGGAGAGGTGTTATCATTCCTTTCAAACAAATGGGATTTTAACTAAAAACAAAATTAATTAAAAAAGCGTTCGATTCATGTTGCACAGAATGCGCTATACTGGCGATGTAATACACATGTGGCGCGTTATCCAACTGTAACTGCAACCATTACAGCAACCAAATTCAAAGTCGTCGTCTGTTGTGGGTTTTTGGCTTTGTCTCCTGTGAGACAATTCGTTCCGTCGGTGGTTCTCAAGATTCTGACACTTAGGTCACCTGAGAACGTGTTTATTATTTTCTCCCTTTTTTTGCAGTGGCCGTCCAATAATTTGTTCTCTTCCACCACCAATATTTGTCGTTGCCATTCTCTCTCTCTGTATGATTCCCAGTGCGTTATTTCTTTTTTTTTTTTATATGTTTAATCTTGTATTTTTTTTTATACTGGTACTTTTCATCTATACTAGGGATCAATTGCCAGTTTTTAGACATAATAACACAACCATGCGTTAGGTGGGACTCGAACCCACAAGCACGCGAGCGGTGATTGAGACAGTGCGGTCGAATCGCAGCCAACGATAAAGACTGGCCATGGCGCGTTATAAGCAAGTCGGCGGTCACGTGATCTTAGGAGTCCCAGGATTCTTATTGTATTGCTTAATATATTATATGTTTTTACACAATTTAAATAAATTAACAAAAAATTTTTGTTCTTTTATAGGCAAAAATTTAAAAAAATATTTTGCTGATATATGTGTATATTATGGATAAAAGAACTGAATCTATAAAATAAATTTTTTTACAAAATTTGCACTCTAATATCTTCAGGTACATATATTAGGTACATAATATCGTTAGTAACTTCAAATCTATACAAGTCTTTCAAAATTGGACATATCAAACCTAAGCTTTTAGTTTTTAAATTTTTCTTTGACTGTCATCATCTTTGAGTTCTTATTCAAAGATGTATTAGCAGACACTAAATCATTGTGCTTTTTAATAAAATTATTTTAAAAAACTTTATATGCCCTTAAACTAATTTTTTCAAGCTTTGACAATAGTTTTTCTCCACAAAAACACTCGCTAGAGTTATCTGAAGAAAAATTTTCAATATAAAACATTTCACAATAATTTATTAAAAAGAAACAAGTGATTTTGTGAATAAGTGAGATGGTTTTCCCATTCAATGAACTGAATGTAGTGGTCGTCAATAATTTTTTGAAAAATTACCCAGCACAAAGTTTAATATCTATTTCAATAAAGTGTAAGTTAACTACCAACTCATGTTCTTTTAAAAGCTGTATCTTACTTTTTAAATATTTCACACTACCAGAGAGATTACTATCTGTTAACAATATTTTACAAATCAGTTTTTTAATATTGCAAGGGAGAGGAAGACATATTATCTTAGAATTGTAAATTGATGTGTATGCACTGGATAACTGGATAAACAAATATGAAGCCAACATTAAAATGTATCCACCATATCTGCGATTCTCAGGTTACCTTTTCAAGAGACCTAATTGTTCAATAAGAAATGACAACTGAACACATTTTTCACTCTCACTATCGAAAATGTCACTAAGGATGTCTATTACTTGATCAATCTTATCCAAGATCTTATCTTTTACCACTTCTTTCCCGTTTGCAACATATTAGGTTTCAGTTTTATAGTTGGACCGACAAGGAACAACACTAATTACACGTTCGCGGCATTGTTTATCTTATAGGTATTTTCTTTATAATTTACTCATTAGCCATTAATTATTTTAACGCAGCCCACTAGTCTTTTTCGTGGGCTGCGTTATTTTAATAACTGATAAAATTTACATAAAATTCGTGCCCGAATTAAAAAAAAATCGACGTAAACAAACATACCAAAACTGAACACACACATGTTTTATAATGACAGTGAGGCGTTTTTTTTGTGGGACTCCTACGGTCACGTGATATATCCGCGCCCGGGCCGGTATTTCTCGTGGGCTGCGGGTCGAATATAAGCTGCCATCATAGCAGCGATACATCCGAAGCAGGACCACTACACAAGCGGATACGAACTCACAGAAAATATTTATATTTATTTTGTTGTTTGTTTTAGGAAGGAACTGAATATTAGTCATTCACTCTCGCTCATTCACACTTAAATGTAAGACAAATATTTGTGACAAAAAGACAAACAATGATCTATAGGACCACAAATTGATTTAAAAGAAAATAAAAAAAGGACAGGTTAAGGTTTTGAAGTTGAGATGGGGAAGTTTAGTTTATTGATTTTATAGTTTTATTTGAGTTTTCTCCACACCGTTTTACTTCGTTCGCGTTGGCTGAAGATTGATATAAATCTAGATCTGGCAGTTGGCAAATTCGAAGTGCAGACGTTGTTCTGCGAGGTTCGTCCATAACGTACTCTTGGTATAGACATGGTATATACATCCCGCCGCTAGCTTTCTTCGAACACTGCGGATCGCGAGTTTGGAGAAAAGCAAAAATAGAATGATATTAAAACAGTAGGCGGCTATAGAGCCGGATTCTATATTACAACTCGCCGCCGCCATGGTTTTGGTTTGCAATTTTATTTATTCAGGGATTCTAGCTAAACTTATTTTTTTCCTAAATTACAGCTCCCCTGTCCTCCTCTTGGGAGGTCAAAATCGGTGTTATCATAACCTTGGTCTATTGATCGTCACCAATTTCCAAAAAAATGTTCCCACAAAAATAAATAGCTTTTTGAAAAAAAAATGCTTTTTAAAAACTAATTAAAAAAAAATGTTTTCTAGATACAAAGTAAACAAAATTGCGGCAAATTGGGTCGACGGCGATTTGGTTCGTCGGCGAGTTGCTGGTTTCGCTTTCCTGTCACTGCAGATGGATCTTATTAAATTTTAACTGTACCTCATTTGAAAAGTAACTGTCAGATGCTTCTATGCTTGTGTTCATAGCTCCTCTCATAGTTCTAGCTAGTTCTCCTTGTTGATATAATTTGAAAGGATCAAACAACATTTTGTGCATTTGTACATATTCTGGACTGCGTGAATCGTTAGCCAAAAGTTTCATCAAACCGGGTATTATTGTATGAGCAAAGCGAAAGGCTGAAGCGGCAAATTCATTTGCTATGTTTGGGTCTATGGAACTGTTGTATTTTTTAAAATAGCCCTCTTTTTGTGGCTTCAGATCGAATTTCTTCATTATTTCAGCTCCTAAAATTGGATTTCTTTCAACTTTTTTCATTCGATCATCAAAAAACATTTTTTTTTCTCAAAATAAGTTATTTGGTTCAAAAAAGGCCAAATTTATTACCTAGAAGAATAGGCAAAAATTCATTGTAGGTAATATGCTGCATTTGACCTCCCAAAATCCTTTTCGCTTCTTGAAAAATCTTTTCATCATCCCAGTGAGGGTTTAACGTTGACAAATTTTTTGCAAGAAGGTTGTGCTGTCTGGCCCAAATTAGATGCATACTTGTCAGGTGAAGATTTTCATTTGCTCGGTCATCTCCTAAAAAAAAAAGCAACTGTTAGCTTATTAAATTTTCTGTGCCTTCACCTAAAAAGTTCATTCATTAAAATTTTTAAAATCAAAATTATATTGAAATTGCATTTTACCTGTCAAAAAGCAATATTTGCCATTCCTTCTTTCTTCTTCTCTGTTGCAACCGTCTTGCATATCCTCTGACACTGGCAAAAGTGTCAAATTTTCTGCAGTAACATGCATCTTGAGTTGGCCACCTTTCAATGTTCTCAGTTGTATCGCCTTCTCTTCATCTGCACTGTAAACTACTGAACCATCTATGAAGGCAGTTACCTGGTTCATTTGTTCTCTTGGACCTTAACAAAATACAAGAATATCACTCAAAAAGTATGATTACCATTTAGGCCAGTCATTTAATACATTTGAGGTTGCAAAAGGTCTGAAAGTTTTGAAACTTGGCACGATTATGGGTTTGATGGTCCACATTTTATACTTGGAAACGGTTAGATATACTTACTAGCCGAAATGTTGTGTAATTTTATTTCTCATAGTTTTGGAGTGTTAAACATTGACTTGATCCAGTCAAGTGATACATCAGTTAAAAATGTAATTTCCTGAAATCAACATTTTTATACAATTTCTATAAAATACTTAGTTTTTAAGAAAATTAAATAAATCCTAGGAATTTCAGTTTATTTTACATATAACATAGAAATACATAGGAAATAAGGGTCTCTCTAACACTTTAGGGTTTGTAAATTAGCAAGGATACTACCCAGGCATTACCAAAAATACGTAGTATTTAAGTTAAAGCCACTAAAGAAAAAATTGGGCAAAATCCAAAATGGCGGCCAAATAGTTGATATCATAACTCTGAAACTATTAGTCTGACAGAGAAACAAATTTTTGTAGGAAAATTTATTGTCTTCAATTTTTGTTTAAAACTTTTTTTCTACAACCTACAGAAAGAAACCAAGAAACCACTCAATTTATGTGCCATTATTCCAAGATGGAGGACATCGCTCGAGGTGGCAAACTTACGGGAATATTAAGGACCATCAATCACATTACCGAACCATGTTTTAAAACTTTCGGACCTTATATGAACCAAAACGGCATTTTTATATCTCTTATGATTTGGACTAATTCCCATATTTTACCGTTGAAAACAATTCAAAGTAATTAGAGAAATTTTCTGGAGTAGAACAGAATCTTCTAAATACGTTCAGCTTTCAGCGATTCTTTTATAGGCTGATAGAGGCATACTTATAGTTTCAATTTACCTAAACAACAGGTAGGAGATGGTGCGGACCTGACAAACTCCATACAGCTAATATTGTACTCAGATAATGGATCCTCTCGGTCTAAAAGAACTGGAAAACATTCCGGTGACTGTTCACGATTACCCTGGCAACAGGAGATACTACTGCCATTAGCTTTTTGACTTAAGGCTGTAGCTGTGATATCGTGATCTAAGAATTGACCCCAAACTGCCAACATGACAGAAAATTTTGGATCATCTCGGTAGTACGGTCTGTGAACTTCTAAACTTACAGTTCGAGCTGTTGGCAGCGATGTGTTGCTTTTAGATATTCTTGGTCTGCTAATCCCTGTTACAAGAATAATTACACTTAATTTAACCCATCCCTGTCCAAAATGCCGCGTCAATGTCTCGTAAAAGTTCATGAGATCTCGTAGATATTTTTTGCGGAATTAACATATATTTAAACTGTTGAAAATTCATGAGATTACACCAGAAAGTGGTGTTTCATAATTCGCAGAAAATACTTTCACGAGTTTTTGTTGTATGTTACGCATCAAATCCCTAGCAGATCTCACGAACTTTCATGAGTTTCTAAAAGTACTTTGATCTTTGATACGAGCATATCCGTGTTAAATCTGTCGAAAGTTGACGAGATTTCAGAAAAAATTGGTTTTATGATTCGCGTCATCCCTAGCAGTTTTCGCAAACTTTCACGAGTCACATATGTATATTTAAACTTTAAAAGTTTATGTGATTACACGAGGAAGAGGTGTTTTATAATCTGCAGAAGATACTTACGAGATCTTATGAACGAATTTTTGTCAGCATATTATTAAAATGTTTGGAAAGTCATAAAATCTTTTAAAATCTCATAAAAAGTAATCAATCTTCCTAAAATAGGTAATAAAATCTTTTGAATTCCTTTAGAAAAACTTGGTTGTAAAATTGTATCAAAGCTGGTCATCATTTTGCGCTTTAATTCTTATTAAATCTTTTAAACTCTTAGAAAAAAAATTGGCTAATCAAAACTGCGTAAAACTGGATACTTATGTAATCTTTTAAATTCTTAGAGAAAAAGTTAATGTTTCTCAAAACTGGTCACCATTCAACTGGTTGAATACTCATATCTCGGCAAAACGTATGCTTGTTTTTGGTGAAATCTAATAGAATCTTTTAAAGTAAAATCCCCGTTCAATTCTTGCACAGTCTTGTAAAATTTTATAGAAATCCTGCTGGTCAAACTTACCGAAATCTGCTTAATGTCTCATGTAAACTAATTAAATCTTGTACAGTCCCTTCGCGTTAAAAGTTTCTCCTCTTAAGATCTCTTAAATCTTTTGAGTTGTCAACAGCCAGAATTAAGATTTATAAATCCTAAACAGATCTCGTCAAGTCAATTAAATCTCGTAAAATCTGGCCAAAATTTTATGAGTTTTTAACAGTTTTCAAGCGGTTTTTTTGGCAGGGATGCCTCTGCTTTGCGTCTTTAATTAATACTTTTATTTAGTTCTCCTCTCTTTGTAGTGCTTTTCTTCAAACTAGGGAAAAACAAGATATCTCCCTTGCATAAACGCATCTGATTGGTCTATCAATGTTACGCCACTCCCGAGGCCACTCCCTTTCGTTAATTTAATGACATCATTTTTGACGGAATTTGTTTTCATTTCTCTCACGACCAATAGAGGGAGATTTCCCTTTTTTTTTCCTTAGTTTGAAGAATAGAAACACTCTGAGCACAACGAGACTCCCAGGCTTCCAACCCTCCTTGAAAGACCCACCCCACAGAATTTTCGAATTATGCGAATTTTTTACCTGATTATCGAAGCGTTTATATCCTTATAATTGAAAAAAATATATAAATTGTTTGACATACCATCTGCATAATCTGGAGGTAGACCTCTCCTGAAAGGGACATGTGTGGTGCCATACAGATTTGGATGCTTTAAGTTGTTACAGCTTCCATTATATGATCTGTATTTGTAAAATTTGTTGCATTGTTGAGCTAGATTCATACAGTAGGGTGGTAGTATGCCTGCGTCGCTGGGTATGCAAATTTTTCTGATTTCGTTGATATTGGTTTGATTTTTCCTAAAAAAATCGAGATGAAATACTAGTCCTTTTGGCTTCAATTTGGCATAAATATGACTTACTTTTCTAAAAATCTTGTGACAAACTCCTGTTCATATCCTTTTCTACTTAAGTTTCTAGACTTAGCAGAAGTACTTAGAACTCTCTGGTGTTTAAAGCTTGGACTTGATACATTTAATGACGGACTATTATCTTCAATCTTGTCTCTATCATTTAAAGCTTTTTTCCCTGCTTGTAGTGCTTGTGTAATACTTGTTTTGTTACTTATGCTAAATTCAAATATTTCCTCATCTTTATTATTTTGAAGTTTATTATCATCATCTAAGGGCCAACTTCGATTAGCAAAAAGTATCAGAAGGTTATCTACAGGTATTGCAAATGAATTTGAACTATTCGTATCAGTTTTATTCCAACTCTCTTCTTCTTTAATAGTATAGGAAATTGTTATAACTAAGCCACAAGTAAAAAGTAATCTAAAAAAATTTAATTTAAAATTTTTATCAATGTTCATACATTCGGATTCATGAACAATGTCGCAACTGAAATTTTTAAGTATACAAATTTAATCCCATCCTTCCTTGTCTTTTGTCGGGCACACCTATTCGGTACGCGTTGATCGGGGGATTTGACCTGTAGGTATCCTTTGTGAGGTATAAAAACAATTTTGCAATGCGAACTGATATCGGCTTTCTCTAATGTTCGGTTTACTATGCGAGGAACAAGATACTTGCGCCTTGAGTTTTTCAAACTTGCTATGTGAGCACTGAGAATAGCGGGTAGTGTGTTTGCGCAGGACCTTATACAGGGCTCGACTTCGAACGTTTAGCCTTTATGAAAAGCGTATAAAAAAGGATGAACTTATGGAAAGCAAGAAGTCAGTGAGGGACCAAAGACGCGCATATTCAGGAGCGTTTGCCGCTGTAACTCAAAATTCATTAATAGTTTTTTATTACTAAACAGGAGCAATCAAAGTAAGATTTCCACTTTTAAAAGACGAAGAAATAGTCATTATTATATATTTAGTTTTAATCAGGAAATATTAAATCGAGAAAAATTCAATTTTTTAATAATTTTTTCTTCCACAACAACCTTGCTCTTTTATTAATGTCGCACTTAAATGCCGCTTAAGTGTTCGATCTCCGGGCGGCGGTCAAGTTGCTAAAAGTCACCATACACTATCCAGGAAACAGGGGACAACATTTTTGGGGATAGGGATGTACGACAGCCCTAAACCTCTTGCCCCTCTGCAGAAAAAAATGTTTGTCACGTTTTACTACTCCTTTTAAAATTTTATTTTTGCCCCTTAAATGGACTCTTGAAAAAAAAACAATAAGTTAAAATGCGGTGTTATGGTAATTGCAATTATTTAAGTTTTTAAAATAATTGAAAAATTATTTTACAATTATAAAGTGATTGTTATTATTTGTAAAAAGCTATTTTGCTTTTATTATTTAAAGCAATCCACGTTTCGTACTGAATTTAAGGGGTAAGTTCGGAATGTATTACGAAGGAAGAGGGCTCCTAAATTAAGCATTTTCACATTTTGTAAATTATGAAAAAGTGAAAGAAATAAATAAAAAATAATTTTCAACTACTTTTTTTTATTTTGCAAGAAGGAAAGTTATAATTAAAATATTTTTTGTTGTAATTAATTACACAGTTTTCTGCAGTACATTCCTGTAAAGTAATTTGTAATGTAATAGTTACTTTTCAAAGTATTGGTTTCTAACTCTGGTTGAGAATAAATCGGTACGTACACATAAAGACCACAAAATTTGTTGTCCATAAAGTTGAATTTGTAGAATATTTTGTTTGTGCATGTAGTAACCTCCTGTAACATTTTTGCCATGTTAGAAAGCTCTACCTGTACACTTAATTACGGATTTGCAGTATTGATTATTAGTCATAAAGTTCAAATGATATCTAAGAGATGGCGCTACAGCAATTAAAATCAAGGGGTTTTAAGGATTTTATGCATCGCCGTCTTTGGCCTACTCAGCCGGTAAGAGTAACGTCATTAGATGGCGAAAAGAAAACCATTTTCTTGAATTGCTAACTTGACAACAGCGCTAAACTATTTATCTCTTAGTGCCATTTATTTAAATAGCGATCTTACTTCAATTCACATATTTTCAATGGCCAAACGATCGTTGATGAACCCTGTATATGATCTAACCAAGTGATCTAAGCAATCCCACATCGAAGCCAAGCCTTCCGATCCTCGCAACGAATATTAACTATTTACAAATGCACCCGTGTTTTAATCATTTAATACAAAATGGACAACAAACTATGCCAAAAAGACTCAAGTCTAGGGAAGTTTTTGCGAAATTATTTATGAATCCGACTAAGTATTTAAGTTACTGATTTT
Organism: Aspidapion aeneum; assembly: GCA_963576565.1. NCBI lineage: Eukaryota > Metazoa > Arthropoda > Insecta > Coleoptera > Brentidae > Aspidapion > Aspidapion aeneum. The sequence goes on along the minus strand of OY755048.1, from coordinate 15,118,653 downwards.
TTATTTATTTAAGTACAATAATAACTTTTCGTTGCTATTGTTTAATAATATAAAGGATTTGCTTGTTATAAGAAGTTTTACTTACAAAAGAATTGCGCATACGCAGCACTGAAATTGTCGTATCCTTCGTTTCCGTTCTCTAAGTGTGTTTGACCCAAAGACATATTGGGGTTGGGTTGGGTGTAAAAGTCGAGTAGTTTCCGTTACTTCTGGTGGATGCATTTTGTTTTCATTAAAAAAAAAACTACTCACTAGTTTTTGCCGAAATTTTAAGCTTCTTTTTATTATGACACTATTATTTTTATTTATCGACTAGTTATGTTGTTTTCTAGTAAAAGGAATATACAGAACGGTGCATGTAACAAAATATTAAGGAAGCCAATGAAGTGTATTTGAAACTCAATATAGGTTTGCTTCGGTTACTTACTAGCAGTGGCGGATCCAGGATTTCCCGGAGGAGGGGGGCCAAAGTCATATACATAATATTCCATACCCATTCATGATGCAAACATGACGGCATTGGGGTCTTTAAGCAAAAAAGACCTGATTGGTTGCTTTCAAAGAAATATGCATATTATTTCCATATAGTACGTATTATTACAATACCTACGGTATCTTACGATACCGAATGCAAACATATTTGAAATAGCAATATCAATGGGTATAAGTCTATCCTCTTTGCGGTCCTTAAGATAAAATGTCCTGATTGGTTATACTTTTACGCATGAATATTATTTTATTCTTGTATTCGTTACGCCAAATCATCTGCGTACAGTTGACAAAAACTCTATCTATGTAAATTTGGTATTTGTGCATTTTTCGTACCTTTATTTCTGAATCTTTGCATCAAACGCCAACCATTGTGTAAATAGGTAACAGGAAGTATTGAAATATTACATATATGGTCAAAGTGGCAGCAAACATCAAAATAGTTTTTCTTTGGGGATTTAAAGTATAAACTGTGAAATTTAGCACCGAGCGAAGATTAATTGCACCGCAGGCGGATTTAAAAAAAAATTAAGCCTATTTTGTGGAAAAATTGCAGAAATAAAAATAACTTTTATGTGTAGGAGGGGAATCCGAGTCCCTCTGGATCCGCCACTGCTTACTAGGTAATTTTATCTTTTTATTATAAAACTACGCTCTAAAATGGGTTTTATGCTCAGAGTAATAAATTATTACTCTAAGGTTTTATGAGTTCAGTGTATCTATTCTTCAAAATAGGAAAAAAAAAGAAATTTCCCTCGAATACGCGCATATGATTGGTCTATGCATGTAATTTCACTCCCTTTTGAGACTTGACATAATCAGTTCTCTTACTAAGGACCAATAGAACAACTTTCATCGAAACTAATGCCAACTTATGTCAATGGGAGTGGAATTAACTACGTCGACCAATCAGGGTGTGTGTATACGAGGAATTTATCTTCTTTTCCTAGTTTGAATTACACAAGATGAAAAAAGGCATAATTTTAATTTCAAAAATCAATTTTATAGACACAAAAATTTGCATATTATATTGAAAAAGAATTGCAGTTTGACAATATTGAATAAGGTTTATCTATAAAAAATTTGGTCCTGCGCGTTGTAAATAACTTGGCACACTTGCATTCAAAATTTATGAGAAACCTGGTAACAAAAAAAATTGCGAATTCATTAACTTAACAGCTTATTTAAATAAGTATACATAAGTACTAATATTCCAAAAGTCGTTACAAAAAATATATGTATATAATTTATCGCTAATATACACTAACACAACACAAAATATATACAACAAAAAATAGGTCTCTATATAGACCTAAATTCACCTAAAAATAAATTAGTTTTATAGCACCGCGAACTAAATAAAACTCAATCTCCTTTGTAGTCGTATCTTAAGTCAACCAAGTTGATAATAAAAATAGTTTTTGATAGGCTGTTAAAACATATATATAAAAAATATTTTCCAAAATTTTTTTATTTAGTTTAGTCAAAAATAGCGCAGCAAGAAAATGTTTTGGAGACGTAAATCAAAGAAACGACTAAAATGATATCCTTCAGGTATTTTCCTATTGCCTAAAAAATTTATTAAGCAACATGGTTTTAAAAATAAAATATATATATGTAGTATTTAAAAAAATAATAAAAATAAAGCTCCATTAAAAAATACAAACTCTAAATAGAAAAGAGTTTCTTTTTAGCTACCTAACTGCAGTCTTATGTGCTCCAAACAATGGTTTTTACAACTCGTATAGAATAAAATACAGTTATTGTTTAATTTATACTTCAAATCAGTTAAAATTGTGTTATTTTACTTTAATTTGATTGGAAGTATTTATCTTTTTAAATAGTAAGATGGGATACAGGGTAAGATGTCTGTTGATAAAAAGTATTAAACACCGTTTTTATGACAACATTGAGATGTTTTAAAATACATTATTTGTGAACATCTTGGAGTTACATCTGTATCTAAAATTTTCAGAAAATACATTTATTTTTTTAACATTGAGATATTAAAAATTTTACATTTTAAAAATACTCTTCAGCTTTCCTAAATTTATTATTCCCTGTATTACTTTATTATCGCCGTTTTTATGTCAAACTTACCTCCAATCTTTACTACGTTAATAATTATATTTAGGCCCCTTTGGCTCTTAAAATACTTTTTACCAACAACTTTCAGGGTGAATTCACAATATAGTAGAGCGGCGTAGGGCATAAAAAAGGGGTTCGCCCCTCTCGGTCATACCCCCTCCACCCCCTTTCAACCCCTTAAAATTGATTCTTCAATATCTCAACAACCAGCGGTGATAGAACAAAAATTTTTTCACTGTTGTTTGTGTAGTGATCTTTAGATTATTTGATGTATTAACACTCCATTGTATATCTCGAAAACTAAGCAAGATATTAAAAAAAATATGTATTTTCAAAAAAACCAACTTTTTTATTTTCGACCATATTTTCTAAACCAGACCAAATACAAAAAGAATCTTGGTATAAATATTTTTCCACCGTTTTCTCTCTTTGCAAAAAGGTATAAATATATGAGGTTTTGTTAACTTCACTTGCAATAGTACTGTTTGATTGAAGCCATTACGCCAAAACTGGATATGTTTCTGATATGATAGTCAATAGGATAATTGGCAAAATCGAGCCTTGCTTGCATTTGAGATATTTTTTCGCAATTTAGGGAGCTTTTTTATAATAAAATTCTATCTTGGCCACCCACCCCTCTAGTCATTCCCCCCCTTACCACCCTTAAATATTTAAATTTAAAACTGCCATATCACGGTAACGGCAAGAAAAAGAACAAAATTTTTTTCACTGTTATATGTCTACTGACAGTTGATTATGCAATATATTTACATTATTTGTACATCTCAAAAACTAAATAAGATAAAAAAACCCTGAATTTTGAATTTTTAAATTTTTAAAAATTTTTGTTTTTTGATCATATTATGTAAACTAAAGTATATATGAAATAGGCAATTGTTTTGTCAAAAAATTGCCATAAGAATTTTTAATAGAAAAGAAAAAATTGAGATTTACCACCACCCACATAGAACTAGAAGCGTTGTGAAGCAAAAAACAAAAACCTTAAGGTCGAATAAGGTAATAGGAACCAAATGCATAAGTTCTATTGTACCGAAATTATTTAACTTAATACCTAGTGAAATTAAAAAAGTAAAACAATTAAAAAAATATAAGTTCTTAATAAAAGACTGGATATACAAGACCAATATAGAAATTGAAAATTTGTTTCATTAAAACCAACATTTTAATTATGTATACTTTTTTTTCACAAAATGTGTGAATTTCAAAATAGTGTCTTTAAAAACCCGACAGTGTCTCTTCAAACCCGATAGTGACAACTTAACTCCATAATGACAAGTTAACCCGATAGTGACCAGCTAACCCAATAGTGACAATTTAATCCAATCAGTTAAAAATAAAACTAGATTATTATTTAAAATCAAATGACTTTTACGCAACAAGTGGGTAATACCACTTCATGTGTTTTTGTTTATTTTCACTTGTTTTTCTATTTCCAATTCTTTTAATTCAATTTAGTTAAGTTAAATTGCTGTACCTTGAAAGATTGAAAATAAACATTTATTTATTTATTTATTTATTTATAATATATGCTTTTCTGCCGTTTTTGTGTTTCTCGTAGTAGTACAAGCAAGGGCTTAACTTGAGGAATCCAGTTGTTGCCGCTCTGACCCTTAAGCATTTTGAGATATTGAAGATGGCGACCGATTAGGGATCAAAATCAAGAATGGGCGCAATCAATAGCTATTGGGGTCACAATAAACATAGTAAAAACCCCTTCCCTTATAAAAGACAAAATAGTCGAAAATTCAACCAATGTCAGCGCCATTTTGACAATGTTCTTATAAGGAAGGTGTCTTGATTTTTATTTTTAAAATATATATTTTTTAATTTTCAATTAACCGCCCGCCATCTTGAATATCTCAAAATGCCCAGAGCGGCAACAACCGATAATACATAATATTCCAATACTCCCGATTACCCCTTTAGACAATGAATAGATTTTAAAGCAAACATTATGAAATAGGTATATACACACATACAGAGAACACTGTATCAGTCTGTCCTTTATAAGTCCCGCACGTTGATTTGCGATAAAGAAAAACTTATACTCAATTAATATGTGCTTAATATTGTATGGGATTCCTTAAGTACATCCCTGGCTTGGACTATTAACACCAGAAATAATTTGTCTATTAAATATTAAGTCAAACCATTCCTGTTAGGTAACTGGCCTATTAATTTTTTTTATCAGAGGTATCATAGTAGGGTGGGTCTGGAGAGAAGAGGGAGAACGGGAGAGAGTAATAGTTTAAATACTTTAAGGCTGCTCTATTTGTTTTAAAAAATATTTTATGGTCACGGAAATCACCCTGTCGAAGATGGATTTTACTTATCTGCTCATATACGTATATCCTTTTGCGTATTGGCCCCAATCAAACGGCGGTTGGTAGTTGAGATAGCAAAACCCCATACCTATATATATCTTTTTGGAAATAGCGAAAACGGCAGAAAAACATTTGTGTAAAGTTTTTTTGTATATTTACTTAAGTTTACAAAATATTGGAGAAATAAATTTTTTAAAAATTGAAAAGTTGAAAATGTATTTCTTTTATATCTTGTTTGGTTTTTGAGATATGCAAACAATGTAAATACATTGCACAATCCACTGGTCGGTAGTCATACAACAGTGGCATGTTTTCTTCTATCACCGTCCGTTGCCGAGATATGAAAGATTTAATTTCAAATATTTAAGGGAGGGTGAGCGGGGAATGAATAGAGGGGTGGGCGGCCAAGATAGATTTTTATTATCAGAAGGCCTTATAATTTATGAAAAACCCTAAATGCAGGTTATGCCCGATTTTGCCAAATATCTTAATGACTATCATAGCAGAAACATGCCCAGTTTTGGCGTAATGGCCTAAATGAAACAGTGCTATTACAAGTGGGGTTATCAAAACCTCATAAATAGATACCATTTTAAAAAGAGCGTAAACGGTGGAAAAATATTTATTAAGACATTTTTTTCGTATCCGGTCTGGTTTAGAAGATATGGGCAAAAATTAAAAATGAATTTTTTTGAAAATACACATTTTTTTTCATAACTTGTTTAGTTTTAGAGATATGGAATAGAGTGTTAAGAAATCATATAATCTGGAGATCACTAGACAAACAACAGTGAAAACATTTTTGTTCTAGCTCTACTGGTTGCTGAGATATTGAAGAATGAATTTTCAGGGGTTGAAAGGGGGGTGGAGGGGGTATGACCGAGAGGAGGGGAGGCCAAGATAGATTTTTATTATCACAAGGCATTATAATTTACGAGAAAGTACCCTAAATGCAGGTTGGACTCGATTTTGTCAATTATCTTAATGACTATCATATCAGAAACATGCCCAGTTTTGGCGTAATGGCCTAAATGAAACAGTTCTATTGCGAGTGGGGTTCGCAAAACCCCATAAATATATACCTTTTTAAAAAGAGCGAAAATGGTCAAAAAATATTTATTAAGAAATTTTTTTCGTATCCGGTTTAGTTTAGAAAATATGGACAAAAATTAAAAATTAATTTTTTTGAAAATACACATTTTTTTTCATACCTCGCTTAGTTTTTGAGATATGCAATAGAGTGTTAAGACATCATATAATCTAGAGATCACTAGACAAACAACAGTGAAAAAATTTTTGTTCTAGCTCTGCTGGTTGCTGAGATATGACAGAATAAATGTTTAGGGGTTGAAAGGGGGGTGGAGGGGGTATGACCGAGAGGCGGGGAGGCCAAGATATATTTTCGTAGTCAGGAGTTACCCAAGTTTCAAAAAATATACCTTGGCAACCATCATCATTTAAGTGCAGTCGAAATGCCCTACGCCGCTCTACTAATATATAAAGCATATTTTATTGCAAACCTCTATTAAGCTAAATTTATAAAAAAAAAAATAAAATTGATTTTGAAGTTTTCAACTATATAGAATTAAAAACTTGGAATATTTTACTAATACTAATTTTGCCAGGATCAGTAATTAAAAAGGGTTTCCATGAAAATATGAAATATAGCTTGTATAAATCCACCCTTAAATTTAGCATATGTTACAAAAACGTTGCCTATTAAATATGGTTCCGTTACAGGGGGTTGTATAGGAAAGATTATACGTACAAATGAACAGATATATACTTTTCCAGAATAACTGGTTATTTTTAGAGTAAAATGTCTTATAAAAAATATTTTAGAATCTCAATTGGTGGTGTGAGCAAAAATATCACTCTATATAACAATATAAAGTCACGGGTTGATTTAGATACCAAATCAGCCAAGAAATGGAGCTCAATACCATCGAAATCGCTATTATGATCTAAATGTTTCTATTTTTTTTCAAAATAATTTCACCCGCATATTTTCTTGAGTTTTGTGAATTGTATTAATTATGCGTGAACAAGATTTAGGGTTTTCTGAAGTAGAGTTTACTTGCTTAAATCTCTTGCTGGTTTCTTCGGCGGTACATTTTTCTTCTTGTTCTAGGGGGGCATATCCGAGGGATCTTTAGAAACGGTATCGATCGAAACCGACCTCACTGGTACTGGAAACATGGGTTTTTTAAGAACCATTGGCTTAGCACCAGGCTTTGGTTTAAAAGTACTGGTGCTTCCAGAAGCCAAGGTTGCATACTTTCGATTTGGTATTGGACTTGCAATGGCCATGATCTCTGTGTCTTCTAAGTGATTTTTGTGCTTCTTCTTGAGCGTGGATTGGTTTTGTTTTGCGAAAGTTTCAGCTGCGGTTGTCATTTCTGGACTTTCTTGATCTGTTGTTGGAGTCACTTCGGCAGTTGCAACATTTTCCGGTGAGCTGTTTAAACATAAATTTGAAAAAACAGATACTGAGCTGGCCAAAGGTAGATCCATGACAAGATCTGGTGTGTGCTGACTTTGCCTGTGATTGAACGGTTCTGACAATCGTTGAGTTTTAATTTTTTCTGCTTCTATAGTGGCGCGTTTTTGCCACAGATCTCTGTTTAGTGAAAAATTGACGTTAGTTTCGTCAATCTCGGCAGGTTCTTTTCTTAGAGTAACCTCATCAATAATCATTTGGGATTCTTTCACACCGTTGGTTAGAGGTTTTGCTAATGTTATATCTGCTATTGTTTCTAATGGATCTATTGGTGGTGGTATTTCTTCTACAGTTGAGTTCGACTAAAAAATAAAAAAATATATTATTTATTTTCTAGTAAGAATATTTCTTAGTTAAGGTATTTACAACAATATTATTAATATTATAAATAATGTAGAATATATGCATGTTTTTAAAAGTGATGGTTGCTATAAACCTGATGTGTGAAAAGTGAGCATATAATACAAAAATCCAGACACCTACTAATAAAAACATGCTAGATAACTATGAATTACATAAATATTTGGAAAGAAAGAGAAGTTGTTTAAAATGTGGAAAAATAGTAAAATCCCTTTGACTTGCATTTTATAGCTCTTTCACCATTATTTGGCAATAAACCACAAAAAGCATGCATTAATTACATATATACAGGGTGCTTGCTAAATATTGGTAACAAAAATTGCAGGGTGATCCCCTGCATCACTTTAAGACATTTTTGCCTTCTGTAGCTGAAGTTTCGAAGTTTTTTTTCAACTCCTGCAGTTTTTGAGATATTTAGCCCAAATTTGACACACAGATTACGCTGTAGATGTGACATGATTAAACAAACCAACTGCTTTCAGTAATCTACAAGGTGATATTTTTTAGGGGCCATGCCCTTTTTTCATCCGCTGCGCTACTGTAAACTCTAAAATACAAAATTAATTATTCGTTTTTTCCAAAAACTTTTTAGTATCTTGGACTTTTTTGATACCTGCTGATACCTGTTATGGGGAAATTTAAAACAAAAATGATTTCAGTGACTTACTATAAAAATTTTTAAAAATACAAAAAAATATATTTTTTTCTGCATAACGGTAGCAGATTCTAAACCTAAGAAACGAACAAGTTTCTTAACAAAACAGGATTATTTTTTGGTATTTTAGAATCCACCAGTAACACCAGGTACACCGTAAACCAATTTAGGGGCAGGGAAAATTTTTGCGCCTTGTAGCTCAGTAACCAAGTGTTTTTTAAAGTCAGATTAAGAGACAAACCCTTTGATTAATGCAAGGAATCACAGTGTGCATTTTTCAGCAATGTTTAGGAAATTCCTGAATATTAAAGTACATTTAATTATTTATAGATTTCTTTTTTGAAAGCGTTAAATAGTTTCCATTGGCTCTAACGGTTTCCTGGGAATAAAGATTTTTACTCAAATATATAAGAGTATTTTCTGCAAATTTCGTTAATGGCAATTGTAAAAAGTTACTTTTTCCCAGCGGATCGTCAGTACCTTTGTTAGTTTAAAGTTAGCTAAAAAACCAAGTTTTAAATAAAAAAAAACAAAACATGCAAGTTAACCAAATAAAAAACAAATTAATAATTATATGCTCACCTTTTTAGAAAAAACAACGGTTGTCACCCATTAAGCTGGAGTTAACGTTTATTTCTAAGAAACCAAACAAAAAAAATGTTTTAAAATAATGTCTACGTTGAACATAAAAGAACGCAAAAGCAAATCGCTACAGCACGAATATCTGAAAAAGTTTTAAAAATTAAAAAAAATTATATTTTTTGCTCTAAGACATGCGAAGCGACAATACAAATCACAAACAAACAAAATTGTTTACGAATATAATTTATTTTTATTTAAAAGTAAACTTAATTTTCTAATATTTTTTTCTTTTACATTATTTTATCATAGATAAATAAATTTTGCAACTGTGTAACAGTAAAATTTTATACAAAATATAAAAATATTTAAAAAATAGAGAGAACACAAACTACAAAGAGAGACGTTTAAGAATACAGTATGAAAAATTGTTGATTAAATTGGCAAGTCAAAAATTCAGTCATGTAAAAAAAATATTTTTTATCATACTGCATTACCAAACAAAAAAATATTCAGGAACAATAAAATACAGCATGCACATGCGCCTATGGTGACACAAAAATATAACAAAAAATTAAAAGCATGCATACATAAAAAATTTCTTTATCAAAACGAAACATCACTGAGGTCACATAAAATAAAGACTTCACTTTAAAACTAAACTGTTGTCTCTAATACCTCAGCAGTCGGCCATAAAGCCACACTATTAGTAGTTAAGGTGCCATCGATAATCTCGGATTCCGCAGAGCTAGAAGTTCGTCTTCGAGGCACAGATTCTTCTGACGAACTTCCTTTGAGATTGTTTAGTTTGTCTTTATCTCGATCTTCATCCCTAAAATTAAAAACTTGTTTGTCGACTGCATCGAAAATTAAATTGTGAATATTTGCTTTAATTATATTTTTGTTTCCATCAACTTTTGTTCACTTTAAATGGATTTTCTTTCTTTCTTTCTTTCTTAATTTAAAATTATGAAATCAGGGACTTCTTACAAAAAGCTTCATTAAATTCGGTTAACACTTACTTTATTTTTATGGATATATATTTGTCAGGGATAAGTCCTTCTTTTCCATTGACAGAACCTTTCCACCAATCGTTTGACACTTGTGAATACAAAGTGACAGTTTCGCCTCTTTTTAGTGATACTTCTCTATTAGATCGTGCTATAAAATCGAACTGGGCGGTCGCTTCTATGTTTTCGGAATCTGAAACATAAATTACGTCTTATAATATTTATTATTAAATGAAATGAATTATTGAGATCTTTGATTTCTTTGTGTGTACTGTTATTAAAATTGATAGTTAAGATGTTAATTACCGTCTTCTGAAGGGCAAACTTCTGAATCTATGTCGTCTTGTGTTTGTTCGGAGGGTGAGTCGCCTACATCTCTGAAAAATAAAAGCCAAAGTTTTAACAATCTTTACATTTTTTTACTGCCGCCAAAATTGGTTGTTATTTGGGTGTTTTCAACTCAACCTTTAAAGAGCCAATACGATTGCATTTCATGGATATTTTTGCTTTTCATAAAAACAGAACAAAATACTTACTGGTCGTCACTGCATGGAGAAATATATTTCTCATAAACCACTCCACCATCATTGGGGAAAATCTCGTCGTGGAAAATTATTACATTCTTGATCAGTTCGTTTACTTGGTTCTGATATTGTACCTGGTCTTTGTCATCGGGAACCGGTACTAATGTAGGACCGAAACAAATGGCTAGATTATAGGGGTCCATCATATTTTCATCAGAAAACTCCGACAGGTGGTTCAAGAAGGCGAATAGGTACCGAAGAACTATCATGACAGTTCTGGGAAGACTCTTAATCACTTCGCGCATTTTTGTTATGAATTCTCGTTTGTTTTCCATTTCTGAAAAGTATATTTGTTAGCTTAATAATATATTTATTAACTATAGAATAAAGTTCTTGGTTATAAAAGGTTTTTAAACTTACGTGCGATTTCCATAAACTGTTCAAAAAATATTATGGGAAACAGCGGCTCCCTTAGCTCCCTCAAATACAGTTTAAGCACTCCGGCAACGCTGTTTATATCAGATGCATCTGTCATGTCGGCCAAAGGATCCTCGCCCCTTTCGAACCACTCCTTAAAATTATTTATCTCAACTTGCGAGCCTGACACTCTAAAAATACCTTGGTGGTGGAGACCTATAAAAGAAAATATTTTAAGTTAGTTTAGTTAGTTAGTAGTTTTTGGAATATTTTTTCTTAAATACATTAAAAAAAAAATTATTACAAATTTGTGCTCACCATATAGGTTGATCACTCTAATACAAGACCTCAAAATTAGTGGTATCTCCTGGTTGGTAATTTCCTGATATTCTTCCAAGGATCCACCAAAAAGTTTGGGTTGTCCGTTCAATTGTCTTCGACCGATTCTTTTCCGTTTGGGGGTTTTGGCGATAGGCCTGGCTAAGATTTCAGACGTATCAGATGCCAGAGACTGTCTCAAATACTCCTGTTTTGCATCTAGCCTTGCTATTCGCGATGTGCCCAATAAATATTCTCTGAATTTCTGAAAAAAAACACAAGGTTTAAGAGTTTTGTGTGTTTATTAGGAATGTTGAGAGATAAAGCAACTCTTATAAATATTGCTGAAGATATTATTGATGATCGTGATGTTTCGTGAAGGTTTTGCGTAGACTTTAGATTTGTAAATGCAGTTAGCAAATGGAATTGATATCCACTTCCTTATGTTTCACCACTGTCTACGGTCTATTTAAGTAATGGTTTCACAAACACTTTAAATATAAAGTCTGATTATTTTCAGAAGTATTTCAAATAAGAATTTGACTTTTACTATACCTACCTTCTTAATCATGGTTTATACCGATTTTGGCGTTTACCGTTAGGACTTAACACGCTACCTGGCACTTATCAGAGGTTTATTAAAAAAGTTATTAATCATGATCTAAAAATCAACATATTTACATATCTTGACGATATATTTTTGTAGTTAATGGTGATAAATAAAATTTTTCAGGCGATAGGTGACGTTTAAAAGTCTATCTAAAGGTGCTCCACATTTTGAGGATACGATTGAATTTAATTTTTTACCTGCAAGTAAAATTCTTCGGTCTCCTGCCTGTCAGCTCTGGCTTTAATGGAGACGGTCTCCGGAGGTTTGCTCAAAGATTGAGCGTTATCTCCAAAATATCCGCTGCAATCGTAGTCCTTTGCCGTCAACATTTCCAGCAACGTAGTTTCCGCCGTTTCCAATGTTTTCCATACTTCTTCAGATTCGGTCCTTAAGGAGGTTACTCTTTGTTGCAGTTGAGAAAGTCGATTTTCCATTTCCCGCTGTAGTAGGTTTTGAATTTCGGGCTCTGTGGGCTAAGAGATATAAAATTCCTAGTTAATATGGTTGAAATTCGCTTGGTTTTCTTTTTATTTAAATTGATGGCGTGTTATGCGAGTGAATGTCAACATTCGCAAAGCATTAGTTTTTAAAATATTTTTTACCTCGTCAGACTTTTGTCCCTGGAATTCCAACTTTTTGGGTATCATAAACGCATTATGGTTATATTCGAGGAACCGCTGTTTATCTAAACGGGAATCTAACGAAGTTATGCACTGCGACAATGTATCCAAGCCGTACTGAACTGATTTTTGTCTGCCCTCTTCTGCCGTGACGTGCATCAAAAGGGCCCGTGATATGCAATTGTGGAAGCCAAAGTCCATACACTAAAAAACGAAAAAAAATGTTTCATAGCTAAGCTACTAGTGTTTATCCAAAGATACCAGTTTGTTGACCTTTTTTAGGTCAGCCGGCTGTATTTTTTTGAACTGACAGGATCGTGCTAAAATAATTGGCAACAATTAATCAACATTAAAACTTACGTCTATGAGGTCAGATAGGTCGTCTACGAAATACTTGTGAATTGTTGTGTTTGATGCTTCTAAACATAAGATGTATTCATTTCGAGCTTTTAGTGCCTTGAGTTTTGCGTCGTTGTATTTGCATTTTCTCTAAAAATAAAAGAAAAAAATATTGGAAACTCCGTTTCCAAAGATTCCTTATTTTCATGCTTACTTTAAATACTTCCTTTTCCATGAGCTTGTATTTTTTAGACCGATCCAGCTTCTCGGGTGGAGTGGTAGTTTCCAACTTGGTCCTCTGTATCTCGGCAGCCCTCAACTTTGCTTCGGCTTGTCTCAGCTCTGCTTGGTAGCTGTGGTAAGTCTTCATTGTTGTGTGTAGTTCGTGCAAAACTCTCAGGATTTCCTCATGAGTCTCGTAGCCTATTTCTCTGCACTAAATATTGAGAAAAATATATTCTTACTCATATTTCCTAGAAATATCAGCATAGTCATAGTCTTGCTGAGTTCTAACATACTTCTAGTTTTTTTTCTATATTTAGCTGTCATATCAGTTATTTTGTCTTGTTCTCAACTTGTCTAGTCTTGGCAGGAATCTTTTATAAATCATTTATATTAATGTTTTGGTTTATGTTACATACCCTTTTGTAGATCCTCTGTACATCTTCCATAACCTGGTTAAGTCGTGCTACCAAATGGGTTGAGTAAACCTCCGAAAGGGCTACGTGGTCTCTGCTCAATTTTTTTGTCTGCGTCACCAATTGTTGCCAGCAAGCGTAGCTTGAAAATAACGGCCACTGTTCTCTTCTAAACAATAAAGATAAAGGTTGACTAAACCCGACAGATTGACATTTTCTGACAGGATACAGATTCTGACACGTTAGCTTTTTTAAATTATTTTATTCATATCATAGTATATAGTTCAAAGGGATTTGTAAATTTTGTCAAAGGGAGTGCCACAGGGAACTAATTTTAAACTTTGAGTAGTTATAAAATATGAAGCTTACTTTTGTTTTTGTTCTTTGTGTCTAAGCTGTAAGCTCTTGGCGAGTTTATCCAAATTCTTGGAGTAGTCCAATTCTAGTTCTCCTCTTCTTCGAAAAAAATCTTGAAGTTCTGTGAGAAGTGCCACCTGGGCCTCCATGCGTAGATCCAAGCATCGGAGTTGTTCGTTTAATTGTAGTCTTATATCTGTAAAGAAATATCAAAGTTAGCAAGTTAAAACAGGCTTTAAATATTTTGAATTTGTTAATTGGATGAAAGGTAATGGAATGTAAATTATTTTTGTAAAACAAATTGAACTTGAACCCCATGCATCAATTGAAAAAGTGCACTAGTTAAAACATTGTGCAATAAATCAGCCGTCCGAATATGAATTTATTGTATCCTATTAAGAACAATTTAATCTTTAAGAGCATTGACTAGGTGTTGTCTGGGTTTCATGTCGCCTTTAGAATGACCTGTGTGTGTACATAAATGTACACTCGTACACTCGAATTCATAAATAATGTCGCTACTCAAATTTTTAGGGAGACAAATTTAAGCTAACTTGACAGCAATGTTGTTGAAACAAAATCAATTAAATAAGCCATTTCAAAGGTTGGGCTTTCCTTATGTGGTTTATACCTACTCGACATCATTGAGATATTGCTATTTTTACGCATTTTGCAAGGAAGTTGAACTGATATCGGTCTAGTTCTCTCTCAGAATATTGTATATAATATATACAAGGTTTAACATTAAAAAGTATCCACCTGGATTTTCTCAAAAACTATTAGAATATTGGAAAAACGCTAAAACACGTCGATTTTGTGTGCAAGGGGACACATTTCGGGTATCTTGAAATTTTTGTAGTACGCACCCCCTGTGATGGATAAACTTTACCCTTACATTTTGAATTGGGAAAGTGGATCTAGTGATACCTTTTTTTGAAGGTTTCTGGAAGAAAATAAAAATATAAAATTCTGATTTTATTTTATTAGTCCATGTCAAATTTGAAAAATTGAAGGCAAATATCTCAAAAACTAATCTATAGATTTTCGAAATTTTTACACGGTTGTAAATATATTCCAGAGACCTTCAAAACAAGGTATCACTAGATCCACTTTCCCTATTCAAAATGTAAAGGTAACATTTTTGTAGCACCTTTGAGGCGTAACAAAGGTGCTACAAAAATTTCAAGATAGCCAAAAAGTGTCCCCCT
Organism: Aspidapion aeneum; assembly: GCA_963576565.1. Taxonomy (NCBI): domain Eukaryota; kingdom Metazoa; phylum Arthropoda; class Insecta; order Coleoptera; family Brentidae; genus Aspidapion; species Aspidapion aeneum. Next base: position 15,103,596 of record OY755048.1, on the reverse strand, counting down.
TGCAAACCAACTCGACGTGTTTTGGCGTTTTTCAAATTTTCTAATAGTTTTTGAGAAAATCCAGGTGGATCCTTTTTAATGTTACACCCTGTATATAAACATAACAACCATAGGCAGCTGATACAGGGGCTACAAGGGGGATAAACACGCCTATACCTTTTTCTTTCAAATCCTTTAATACAAAATGGTCCATCAACCGGCCTTTGTGTCAAATCATTAAAAATGCGCCAAGTCTAGGGAAAATTTTGTGACATATTTATGGATCCGAGTGTACGCTGATATCCGAGAATGGAAAGATTTATTTCATTATTTTTTTACATGATTGAATTTAATACGAAATTTTCAGTTTCTATGGAAAGGGTGCCAATTAAAATGTTTTTCAGAAAAAGGATTTACCAGGAATGCAATTTTTCAGGAAATATCTAAATGGATATTGAAAACGTAGCCAATTAATTGTTGGCAGTACGGCAGCATTAGGGAATTTTTGAAAGTGGTAGTTTTACTGTTCTTTTTTCTAAAACACCTGAATATTTTTAACTACTACTTCATTAATGAGTTACGCACTAAAATCAGCTCATAAAAAAATTAGTTTATGTTTATAATAATAATATTTCAAGGTGTTCTAATTTTTAAGGTGTGCAAATTATGTTTTTACTGACTCTCATGTGTTGGCAGATTACTGGAAGGTTTTTTTTTTATTTTGGCACAACGAAGCGTTCTGCTGAACTAAATTTTAAAATAAACAAAAGTCTCAGGTAGTTAATTATAATTATCGATATTTTCACGGATCGTAACTATTTCAAATTTGAAGTGAAAGCATAGGCAAATTTTTAATCACCATGTATCCCCAAGCGCAGGGAATAGTTGTGAAGTATCAGTGGCGTACAAATACACGGAAAATAACGGATTAATACATTCCCCTCATAACCCGTAATTTATTTGAAATAATTATTTTATAAACAAATTCTGGCTACGCGGAGGCCACTGCAAAGTACAGGATAATCCTCAAAAGTCGAAAGAATATTGCGCAAATTATCCGACATATTTTAACGAGTTCTGGATTACATACATAATAAGTAAAAAAAAATATAAAGGTTTTAATAGTTAACTAACATACTTCTTTATTATTGAAATAAAATCTGTTTAAAATTGGATTCGAAGTACCCAAGCTGGCATTAAAGTCCATAGACACATTTAAAACAGCTTTTATAAAAAAAAATAACTTTGTAGTTTTTTATTTCCTTTTGGATTTTTATGAATTTTTTATATTTTTTTTATTGAAACACTTCACAATTAGCAATTTTGTTCTATCAAAAAATCACAACTTTGGTGTGTTAATGTAACAAAGTTTTTTTTTTATTTGTATTGAAGTTTCAGGAACGTGCCTAACCACTAGTACAAATGGTTTCACTCGTTTGAGTCTTAATATGAGCTGATCATTATTTGGAAGTTGTAGTGCTATACAGTGAAACCTCCTATAAGCGGACACTTACGGTTTCGTCGATTTTGTCCGCTTATTGGAGATGTCCGCTTATGAGAGAGAACTGCTAAATTTTAATATATTTTTTAATTATATTTATTAACAATTTCCGCTGCTCGAGTTTTTCCGATATTAAATTTTTCTGCGATCTTTCGTGCTGACAGATGTTCCTTCTCGGAAACGTTAACAAGTTCCTTTTTTTTTCACGTAAACTGAGAAGTTTTTTACTAGGCACCATTTCAAAGAGACCTATTATTACAGCAGTCCCGCCGAATAAAATATGTTGTAAATAGGACAGAACTATTTAGTCTTCGCATTAAAACGGAAAGAGGTTATTCCCCGGCTACAGAGTGCGTTGTTGCCAACATACTATATAATATTTATGCCCATGTCTTGCAACGCTCCGTCCCGTTGTCAGAGGTTCACGTCCGGTTAAGGGAGGTTTCAGAATTTTTTAACCAAAAAAATTGTCCGCGTCCGGTTATAAGAGTGTCCGGTTATAGGAGTGAATTTTACATGTAAAGAAATAGGGAAAATCTTGGTTCCAACAAATTCGTCCGCCTAAAGGGAGTGTCTACTTAATAGAGTTGTCCGCAAGGAGAGGCTTCACTGTAATGACTTTTTGCAAATCTTTTGATTGTTTCGTCAACAGTTTTTGTTTTTAATCCTCGACGAAGATCACTATTCCTATGTACATTTAACATGTTTCTTAGTACTTTGTTTTGACATCTTTGAATAACGTCAGCGTTGGATTTTTCAATATATTCCGAAATCTGAATACCGTCCGGCTTGATCACTTGTTTTTTTTATAAATGTATTTCTAACGTATTTCATGTGCTTAAAATTTGTCGGATAAGTTGCGAAACACCCTGTAGAATTAATACAGTTTAATCAGATTTAATCTGTTAAAACTATCCAAGCGTAGCATATTAAAACCTACAATATAGATATTACAAAATTTATTTATTATAAACAAATTATATGCTATGAAAAAAATAATGAAATGTAATTATACACCGTGTCTCAATCTTATTTATAGTGGTTGAAAAATAATCATGATGTTTGAAAAGTTGGTTAGATGTTTTTAAAGTTCCGAAAGTGTCGATCGATTAAAATGTTACTTTTTAATTATTCTTTTATCAGAAAAATCGCTCGAAATGCACAAAAATAGAGTGAAATTAAATCAGTTTCAGAAACTCTTTAAACAAGCCCACAGTATTAAAAAAATTAATTAATCACAATTTTGAATGATAAAGTAACTAAGACACCTATAATTGTAGAATTAATTTGCATACACACCAACTTACAAACGACAGGTACATGACTATTTTCCGCACTGTGTGCGGTGGGCATTATATTGTTTACAATACAGATTTGAATGTGTGGGTTCAATTAAATTATTTTTGGATCACCTCCTATACATGGCGCTAGCGCGTAACAGCAAATTTACATTGCTAATTTTATTATTTTTTAAAGAGCATTACCTATTGTACCTATGTTTAAGTATGGGGCAAAATTATGCGAACCATTGAAAGGATCTCGCATAAAATAAACTTGGGCTTAAAAATAATGCTACTTACATTTATTAAGTTAACATTTGGAATGATTTTTGGGATCACTTAACCCTTAAGTAGTCGCTATAATTTTTTTTACGCAGATAATCGCTTTTTTTGATTTATTTTTACTTAATGAAACAATACATATTTATACATAGACCAATAATTCTTTAAAAACAAATAAATAGTCAAAAATACCTTTAATCTCCATAATATATGTCCAAGAAAAAAGGGCAAAGAAAGACGTTGGATGGTTTTTAGATCGAGTGGCGTACTTTTTACTCCGTAGCGACTACTTAAGGGTTAATATTAATTTATTTAAACTTTTCCTTAATATGTATTTATCATTAAAAGGTACATTTTTTTACAAAAATTCGTGTAGAATTTTTTAGTCCCTTAAATGTTTACGTGGTATTTTATCTTGCTCAACAAAAAAGCAAAATGATCGGAAATTGATTATAAATTTTATTTGAGTAATTGGAAGGCGTTGAAGCAAGTGAACTTAGTAAATTGTTCACAAACAACGACAAAAACTAATTAGTTTTACGTAATGCATAGACATGGAGGACATGCTGAGATTACTCATAAAAAAGTTCTAGGCACCCCAAACGCTTATATATACTCCAGAAAGAAATGCTAGATTATACCCTATGACAATAACCATTGTTCTTATTCTATAGACAGCTGTACTTTCTTCTTTGAGTTGTATGTAAACTCAGGCTCCAAAATATTGTCGCAATTTAAATGTTTAGGGAGATAAATTTAAGCTAAATTGGCAACAATGCATATCTTATTGAACACACTTAGGTAAAGAAGTCTTCTTTGCCAACCCTTGCCTGCCAAAACGTACTTTATTTCTTTAAGTGTATTATTAAGTCAATGCTACATATTTATGAGCCCGACTGTACAACATTATTTTCTTAATCCCTTTAAATAAGGATAGTATAGTTTTAACGGTCATTCTTTGTATAGTTTTTTTTCTCTAAAATCGGTCGTCGAAAATTGAATACACCCGCTTTATTGATATTGAAAAACATAGAGTGTATAAGATATTAAAGATTTTTAGTTTATTTTTAAATAAGTGAAGATTACACAGAGTGACAATTTAAAAATTGTTCACCCTTGTGCCTTATAATTTAGCCAAACAGGACTAATGAAATTAAAATAATTGTTTATTATCTGTATATACACATGGTGACAATTTAACTGTTAAACATTTAGACAGGTCGATTTATTTTGTGAGAGGGAACCTTTTTGATTAGGGAAAGTGGGTCAAGTGATACCTTGTTTTGAAGTTCTCTTAAATGTATTTACTACCGTGTTAATTAAAAAAAAAACTATCGCTTCGTTTTTGAGATATTTGCCTCCAAATATCCAAATTTAAAATGGAGCGATAAAAAAAATAAAATAAAATAAAATATTAAATAAAAATGCACAATGCACTCTTATTTCTTATATTTCCTTTTATTTATTTTTTTCTTATTTTATTTTTTTTATCGCTTCATGTTAAATTTCGAAATTTGGAGGCAGATATCTCAAAAACAAATCTTTGGATTTTCGAAATTTTTTACAGGGTTGTAAAGACAATCAAGAGACTATGGGTGATATTAACCCCTCGTTGGAGATGCAATCTACAAAAGTTCGAAGATGGGCAATCGACGTGTCCCGGGGATTTTAAATGTTTAACAGTTGGAAAGTTTTTAAATTGTCACCCTGTATGTACAGATAATAAAGGATTCTAAAACCATTAGTCTTATTTGGCTACATTATAAGGCAGCTTTTATCAATTCCATTACATTTTTAAACCTCCCTAGAGTATCTGTGGTGGTAAAGTTTTTTCAATAATCAGGACCAGATGCGTTTCGTAATATTTGGTGAACGAACTCTAAGGACTGGGGTCTTAATAGGGTGTGTTATGCCTCTTTGTCACGCCATGCGACTATATAAGGGTATAACATTACACAATCTTATAAAGAAAATTAAAAGTCCTAATCGACATAATGGTATTTTCAGATAAAAAACAAAATTTTCCCTTGATCCCTCTCCCATTTTATATAAAAAAAATATTTTAATAAAGAAAAAATCCAAACTTCAAATTAAAATCGAGGAATCTACTAGAAAGTTATGATGGAAGTCAAGAAGGAATTAGAAAAGAATCATTTAGGTCGAATAGTTTAAATAGAAGTGAATGTGGGATTTTCTGAGGCTAATATCTTAAAAAACTCTTTGAATCAAAATCGGAAATAGAAACAACATTTTAAAAGTCTGTAGAAATACACCCTGTATGCTAAATTGTGAAACCTGTCGTGCAAAAAGGCATGTGAGAAGTAAATGTAAATTAGTTTTAATATGTGTGCAAAGAACATAATATATTGTGGCGCCTGGAACATGCTAATATTCGCCTGCCACAATTGACATTATTAAAAAAGATTCTTGCATGACTTGAATGGAAAATATCTTCTCATAATTAGAAAAAATAATATTCTAAAAAGCATTTTTCATTTCCTGCGCAATGTGCGAGTGTATTAATAATTGACACAAGGTACGCTTACTTATAAAGGGACAACTGACCATCCACATTTCGATATTATCAGTAATACTAATTAAATTAACCACTGCCAAAAAGCAACAGACTTTTTTTCAATAATTAATAAATATTTTCAATTATATACCTTTCCGTATTATAGAAAAAATCAAAAAAGTTACCATGACACAAAAAGATCTTGAAAGTAAACGCAATGCAATGTTAGAAAAAGTGCTCCAAAATGTTGAGTAAGACATTGAAGAATCAGCATACTTTTCTTCTCTAATTAAAACACATATTTCGAATAATAGACCTCTCGTATTTAAAGACAAAATTAAAACAGTTACCACAAACAAAACTAAACCTAGTGAAAATTATATCACAAAAAATGATGATAATAATGGTTTTGAAGTTTGACTATGAAACGATTTGTATTTGGAAACTGATGCTACTCTTTATAAGATAAAAATAAAAGTGCTTCTTTATATCTTTATCTCAATATTTGTGAAAATACTGGTATTATTATACAAGTAAACGAACTATTTGCTTTGTGGTAAATTATTGTCTCTTCCCTTTCATTCATAATTTCGGCTTCTTATCTTATGGCAATAAACACTACTCCAGTTAAAGCATATATTCAGTTTCTAAATATTTGCTTTATACATTTGCTCAAACAAGAACCGTTTTATTTAAAGAAAATTGGCACTAATGAATTTATCAATGTTGTCATCGCAAAAATTTATACACATAATAATATAATGGGCTTCCTATTTCAGTTGAACTAGACATGAAGAACTTAATTCATAAAATGTACAAATTTAAGTACAGTCGAACCTCTATAACTCGAACTTCAAGGGACAACCAAATCAGTTCGAGTTATGGAGAGTTCGACTTATAGAAATTCGAGTTAAAGAGGTTAAAATTCATATAAAAAGTGCAGGGACCACTTAAAAGGTTCGAGTTATAGAGAGGTTCGAGTTATAGAGGTTCGAGTTAGAGAGGTTCGACTGTATGTCCTTTGTTCCTTACACGATTGATAATGGTTAAATTATTTCTGCTGATACATAATATATTTTTACCAGAATAAAAGTTGCAGATAATTTAGTAAAATTTAAAAGTCAAGATAAATATTATTAAGAAAACATTACTCATCAATAGTATTAATATTACATATTTTAGACAAAGGAATAGCTTAAAATTAGAAACCAGAGCTTTACCTGAAGACCTATTATTAAACTTACCAATTTATCAACAGTAAATCCTAAAGGTTTGTTTACAACAAGAACATTGTGGCAGTATAAGACGAAATATAAACCTTCTTTTGTCAGTAATGTTTTGATGAAAATGCTTTGTCTGAAATTTAGGACATTGAACTAGAAATAAGTGAAAACGTTACCATTCTGTTAAACAATACAATTTTGCAAATGAAACAAAAGGTAAAAATGTTGACACCATTTCAGGTTAATTTTTGTCTCTAAAGTAATTTTTCTCAATATTTTATATTGTAAATTAACTTGCGTCTTGTCAAAAATGGTAACTTGACTGTAAAAATTGGTTTCAAAATCGGTTTCAAGATCATTTTCAAATAAGAAAAAACGTTTCCAATATTGTATAGGTTCCACCTTAACGCTTTTGGGGTCATTGCTATTAGTTTTGTCTATTTGTGGTGCCAGTCACCTAAAATCATGGTTTATTTTTATTTTCCTTCTTTTATAGACTCTAAGTCTAAAGATAGATCTTTTTAAGTCTCTCGCTTTTCCTGTAAACAGAATATATGCATCTTCTTTATTTATTTACTTGTTAAGCAGAATATCATAAGCTATCATAGTTAAATCAAATGCATTATTAGACAAATCAGTTTCTTGAGTTGATTGTTTTATTACAAGCATTCAAATTATTTCCTTGTTCATTTTTTTAATCCTAAGCCGTTTTGTCTCAAAATATATAAAAATAAAAATATTTTGCTAAAATGTTAAGCGAATCAGTTGCTTAAGTTAGTTCATTTTCAAAATTATTAAAAAGACAATATATACCTCAAAATTTCTATAATTCTAAAATATTGTGTATTTATGAGTGAAACATTATCAAAATCTTGAAAAGGTTCCAAATCTGAAATTATAAATGATTGTTTTAACTGACGTTGGTTGGTTTTTAAGTTTAATAATCATTGCTTAAAATCAGATCATCTTGCAAGAAGACTTTCCCCATCAAGAAAACAACGGGTCTTTAAATATGAATAAAATCGAGTTCATCTTAAATCGTTAGTAAAAAATAATTTGCAAACCTGGAAATACGTCCTTATTTTCGGGGTTATTTGGATGGATCCAACCATTTCGTTGTTGAATAATACACTGGAACATTATGTTTTGAAAACGGCACTACAGTGTTTTATATTAAACCTTCACATTTGGCTTCATTGCAAGCCAAAACACTGAAAAAAAATAACAACAGAGCCGGACGTCTTGGAAAAAACGGAAGTGTGGACCGCGTTGCCGGTATATTTTTAAAAAGTCAACTCACACTATACGATTCTAAAAATACTTCCAAAATAGTACGGCTACACGGAGTTTTATTATTATTATATTCGGAAACCCGCAACCCAAGGTTGGAAGCTGTGTATACGGTGCAATGGATTTGTAGACCGTACACGCTGGGCGTTCAGAAACAACGTTGCCGCTATACTACGGTTTAATTTCTTTAAAACAAGCTCTTACCGCACTCGATATTTACCGGGTATACCCAAACCACGCACATTTAAAATTCAAAAACCTTATCGCAATCGTCCCACTGATTTATGAGATATTTAGCATTGATTCCTACGTTGATTTAGTAGATACTTGCTAAACAATCACTTGTCTTTTTTTGGAATTCTAATACTACTAACTAAATTCAATAATGGCTTTATCATTAAAATTTGATTTGATTTGATCATCATCTAGGTTGTGATTTTTTCTTAACCCAATTTGATTTGATTTTCTCGACGTTCTATATTTAATGAGACAGTTTAAAAGATTTATTTGATTAGAAATTTCAGTCTTCGATGACATAATTTTATTGAATCTCAGTTCAATTTTAGAAAGAATTGGGAATTCTAAGCTATTAAGGTATGGATTAATTATTTTCCAATAACTGTAAAATAAAATAACATTTTATAGACTCTTCTAAAATGCGAATTAGTACTTCGTTTGTTGGAACGTTTAAGTAAATATTATTTAATTGATGAAAAGTCTTTGGTACCATCAAACATGTTATATTTCTGATAAAAACATGAACGAGTGGGAATTATAAGCATTTAAAATGTGAACTAATTCCTTCTTCATTTTTGTTTTTGCTTAGATCTTATTTATAACCTACTTATATTATAGTTATATTAAAATCCATATAAGTTAATAATTTATAGAATTTCTTTCTATTTTATTATTAACCTTATTTTCTCTCATTCATGTCTATTTTTCGTCGAGCCCCGTACATGAAACGTGGCCATTTTAGCGACCGTTAGTAATAAGCATTTCCTTAACTGACAGCACATTTTTAATATCTTTGAACATGTGTTTTTCTTGTACGTCTTGGGTCTTATCAAATTACATTTCAAGTGCTTTTACTAGCAAAGTTAATTGGGTATCTCTTAGTTTGACATGGCTTTTTACTTCATACTTGGGTTTGCAGATTTTTACTTGGTAATGTTGTATATTTTTAAATATGTTGGCAATATGAATGTTCTTCATTAACACTTGCGAAATGGAAATGTGCTATGGATAAGTTCCGAAAATTCAAACTAGGTTTCTATTTCTGATCGAAAAACTGCCCTGAGTAGCTATTTATAACTCTCCAATGAAAGAAAACTGCCCTGAGTATTTATAACTCTCCAATGAAACGGCAACATCTGAAAACTTCAAAGAAGTTCAAGGGAATACTGACGACGAAGAAGTAAACCTGTATAGGAAATATAAATAAATGGGGGAGCAGGTTTTTGAGTTGTGGGGGAGAAGTGACTTGACCTTAACGTATGCACCATTGCACTTTTAAAAGCTGACCAAAACAAGATACAAAAGTACATGTGGAAGAAAGACCGAAGCGTAGATCCCTGTCTAACTCGTATGGAACAATGTTGATAACATTTTATTTTATTTTATCGGTTTGTGTGTCTGTCGATTTGTCACAAACGCACGTAATCGAAAAATGTTTGTGCACGTATGACTTTAAACCGATTTAAAAATATACTTAATATTTTTTTTCGTATATACAGGGTGCAATTTTATTTGAATGATGCATCACTTTAAAAGACGGCAGGCAAAATCAAAAGCAGATTTTTTAAATAACATTTTTCATTAAACCTCTGTTTTTTCGATTTTAAATTTTACAGTTTCCTTTCCCACTCTTCAAACTTGACAAAAAATACTATAACTTGGAAAGAAAAACTTTTGACTTTTTGTCTACTTTTGACTTTTTCTAAAACACCTTGAAGTTGCATGGTGCATCATTTAAATTACACCCTGTATATTAATACATATTTTAATTAATAGGTCCTCGAATAATCCTTGAAAGGGTTGCAACGAAGTCGTACGGAAAACTAGTCAAAATTTTAAAATTCTTTTGAAGAGTTCGTTTCTTTTCACAGGCGTCATAGATTTTAACACACTGTTGTCAAACTGTTATTATTTTCATGTTTCTATTTATTGAACAAAACTGAAATGAATGCCAACAATTCAATTTAGTTTTATGGATTTTTGATAGTTCATCGAGTCTATCGTAAAACTTTAATATTTTGGCTGTTAATTTCTAAAAGGATGGATTTTGATTTATGAATGTGTCTAAAAATAATTCATTCAAATATGTCAATAAACCGACAAAAGAGGATCTTATAAATTATGTAAAATACTGTAAAAAGTGTTTGTAAAATTGTCCGATTAACCAGAGCAGTGACCCTGTTTTGTTTATTTCATAATAAAATAATGTAATATATTTAAATTTAGATAAAGAACGACACATTACAGTAAATAATAATTATAATTGTAATTACTTTAGGAAGTAAATTTAGTTGAACGAATAAAATTAAAATGTATGCACTTATCGTTTATCATTTTTTTAATGGTTTCAGTGTTTAAATATTTATTGTGCCGAACATTATAAAAATAGGTTGTTAGTAAGTTAAATGTATAAATAACAAATGCCATATAAAATTATTAAAACATTGATATGTATTACACAAGCTCTTATTTGAAGAGTTTTAAGGAAATAATTATAAATCAAAAATATACACATAAAATATAGAACATTCAAATACAAATAAACGTAAAGTTTAGTACCCGTGAATAAAGAAAACAACAATTTTTCGTGGCTAATCTGGTAAGATTTTGTTTCTCTTGTATTTCTCCGTGGGAAGCTCGAAAGCTGTACACCCACGAGGGTCCAAGATCTAATGGACACCTATTAAGTGTTGACAGTTAACCGTTTCGTCCTTAAAGGAGGTAAAGCTAGAGACGGTATATAAATCTCATCTTACGATATTGGTAAGAGAAATGAAAAATATTGTCTGCGATACCGTAAGCTTTTTACACAAGTTGGGACATCTACCAAACAAAATAAACTACCAGAGTAAAAACAAAAGGCAGGCAGATGAAACAAAAAACAGTACCCATGACCGTGACATAATTTGTCCCTCAGGTCTGGTCAATGCATATTGCATTTTTGACGGCTTCGCGACACTTTATGTCGGGTCAGCGGAGTGTGAGCCAAAAATACTACAAATGTAAAGTTTAGTACCCGTGAATAAACAGTTAACTGTCAACACTTAATAGGTGTCCATTAGATCTTGACCCTCGTGAGTGTACAGGGTGTCTCATTATATTTTTTCCCACCCTTTTAGACCATTGATGATCATTGATGATATAGGAATATACAAGAAATTGTGTTCGAATTCGCGGAATTTTTACTTTTAAATTGCATCTTGACTTTATTCCTGATGCTTACCATATTTGACAGGCGCTCAAATTTATAGTTTTTGTAAATTGGATGCTCCTTATATTATTTAATTAATAGATTAGGCTTGGAACATATTTTCCAATAATACCCGATATGCCGTAGTTTCTGAGATATTAGCAATTATAACAGTACCCCTCTTGTGTTAGTTTTAGTATCCTTATTCCAAATTATGTTAGTCCCCATGTATCAACAGTGACAATGACACAACTTTGTTGTCGTTACTGGTTGTCATTTTGAGCGTCATTAAAAAAAAAATAGTTGTCATTCTCACTGAAATTAACACAATAGTGGTCATGTTATTTTTTTATCATTTAAAAATTTATCGCTAATATTTCAGAAACTATTTATCAAAACTGCGACATATGGGGTATTTTTGGAAAGTATATTCCAAGCCTAATATATTAACTAAATAATATAAGGAGCATCCAATTTACAAAAACGATAAATTTGAGCGCATGTTAAATACGGTAAGCATCAGGAATAAAGTCAAGATGCAATTTAAAAGTAAAAATTTCGCAAATTCGAACACAATTTCTTTTATATTCCTACATCAATTATTAATGGTCTAAAAGGGTGGGAAAAAATATAATGAGACACCCTGTACAGCTTTCGAACCGCCCACGAAATACTCTGCCAATCTATGGGCACCTAAGCTCACACTGGGTACTATAGTTTTAGTGTATCTACGTGAAAGCTAATATAACTAAAAACTGAAGTATGTTTTATTGAACTCCAGACTCAATTACCTTTCGTTTGATACAACACAAGCCATGTTTTGACTTAAACTCTAATTTTTTAAATCTACCCCCACCCTTTTTTTAAAACTAAAATGTATTTTGTTTAACTCCAGACTCAATTACCTTTCGTTTGATATCACACACGCCATATTTCCACTTAAACACTAATTTTTGAAATTTACCCCCTCCCCCCCTTTTTTTTAAATAAACTAAAATGTATTTTGTTTAACTCCAGACTCAATTACCTTTCGTTTGATATCACACACGCCATATTTTTTCATAAACTCTAATTTTTGAAATCTACCCCCACCCTTTTATTTGGCTTGTGTTCGGTGGATTTTGTTCATTTTTAAATGGGACCATCTCGACCCAAAACCCAGCCTGGGTACCAAATTTCATTAAAATCGGGCTAGCGGTTTTTGAGTTATGCGCGTTGGTCGTTACAGACAGACATACAGACACACAGACAGACAGACAGACAGACAGACAGACAGACATACAGACAGACAGACAGACAGACAGACAAACGGCGCAACAAAAAAGTTTCAAAATCATCTGAAACGCAAAGATATATAAAAAATTTTGAAATCGGAGCAACTTTTTTTTTCTCGAAAAAATTAGGATCACCATAGCTCACACTACTATAGTATAGTATATGTGTGAGCTAAAAATACAAGGGAAACAAAATCTTTCTATACCCGGTTAGCCACGAAAAAATGTTTTTTTTTTAATACAAATATTTATATAAATAAATAAATCATTATATTTTGAGAAAACAAAAACTAAACAACTGTTTATTTTTTTTTATAATTTTTCAAAATTACAAGAAAAAGCAGGAAACATGTTAGTTTTTAAAGAAAATAACTCATTTACGAAATAATCAGATACCGATTTTTAGCTCACACATATACTATACTATAGTAGTGTGTTAGCTCACACATATACTATACTATAGTAGTGTGAGCTTTGGTGATCCTAATTTTTTCGAGAAAAAAAAAGTTGCTCCGATTACAAAAATTTTTATATATCTTTGCGTTTCAGATGATTTTGAAACTTTTTTGTTGCGCCGTCTGTCTGTCTGTCTGTCTGTCTGTATGTCTGTCTGTCTGTCTGTCTGTCTGTCTGTCTGTATGTCTGTAACGACCAACGCGCATAACTCAAAAACCGCTTGGCCGATTTTAATGAAATTTGGTACCTAGGCTGGGTTTTGGGCCGAGATGGTCCCATTTAAAAATGAACAAAATCCACCGAGCACAAACCAAATAAAAGGGTGGGGGTTGATTTCAAAAATTAGAGTTTATGGAAAAATATGGCGTGTGTGACATCAAACGAAAGGTAATTGAGTCTCGAGTTCAACAAAATACTTTTTAATTTATTTAAAAAAAAAGGGTGGGGGTATATTTCAAAAATTAGAGTTTAAGTGAAAAAATGGCGTGTGTGATATCAAACGAAAGGTAATTGAGTCCGGAGTTTAACAAAATACATTTTAGTTTTTGTTTTTTTTAAGGGTGGGGGTATATTTCAAAAATTTGAGTTTATGTCTAAACATGGCTTGTGTGGTATCAAACAAAAGGTAATTTAGTCTGGAGTTGAATAAAATATATTTCAGTTTTTAGTTATATTAGCTCACACGTACACTATAACTATAGTACCTAGTGTGAGCTTAGGGGCCCATATATTGGCAGAGTATTTTAATATTCACACAAACCTAATAAGTTTCAATGGTCGCTAGATTTCTCTAATCCATTATGTAACACGCTGTCAGTTTTCTATAATAATAATTGATTATTTTTTTATAATTACCTGAAAGTGTAAATTTTCTTATGCACCTTGATTGAAATTGACGTCTAAGGCTTTCTGGTTTTTGTAAAAAAAAAATTAATTTTAGGTATAGTGTCTGGCATTTTTTAACACAAAGATTTTCGAAAAGCTGAATGTGTTTAATATTTTTTGATAAACAATAATGGTATTAAAATAAGCAAAACCGTTTGAAGCTTCAAGCCAGGACCGCATCCAGCGCAAAAATAGAAAAGGAAACATAAATAGTTTTTATGTTGGATAATATGTTTTAAAAAATTCATAATTTCGTAAAACGTTTAAAATTAACTCCATTTTTTTTGTCCTCAAGTCAGTTGAAACTAATATAACTAGGTACAGTGAATATCGCTTATAACGATATCGGATATTACGACATATCGGTTATAGCAACGACATATTAAGGTCCCGACCGAGTTCTATATACATATAACCCATTTTGTAACCTTTTTTCTCTGTAACAAATATTCACTGTAGTATCAAACGGTAGTAGGTACCCTTCACTACATTTAAACGTTCAAATTCTTCGACATCTGCTGGGCAAAGAAAAAAATTGGTGCCAGTAGGCACCTACAGCCATCCATAAGACCCAGTCGTTTGTTGAGATAAAAATGAGATTTTCAATCATTTTCTTTTTTTCAAAAATTGCGAGTGACAAATTCACATTCTAAATTTGAAAACCACGTTTTGCTAGCTGTTGTGTGCTTCATAAGATGTTATGTTTGTAACATTAACATGTTAAAAAATATATGTCTTTCTCTAACTTTAAAAACCCCGTTTTGTTGGCTGCTGTGGTTTTTGAATTATGATTTTTTAAAAATATTTGAACTCCCTACCAGCTTTTTGCAGTCTTCCATCCCCACCAATGGCCTTATCCACGGGTACCGCGAAATTTTTGTGCCAAATTTGGTTAAAATCGGGTTTTGAGTTATTGTCTCCCAGACAGACAGCTCATTTGGTGGTTAGGTCAAAAACTTTTTTTTATCAAACAGTTTTTCGTGGCTAAGCGGGGATAGAAAAGGTTTTGTTTCTTTTGTATTTTTCCGCGGGCAGCATGAAAGCTGTGCACCCACGGGGTTCAAGATCTAATGGACACCTATTAAGTGTTGACAGTTAACTGTTTCGTCCTTAAGGGACTCTTCAGAACACTGCATGGTCAATGTGACACCTTTGTAAAGCTAGAGACGGTATATAAATCTCATCTTACGATATTGGTAAGAGAAATGATAAATATTGCCTGCGATACCGTATGCTTTTCAAAGAAGTGGGGACATCTACTGAATACAAAAGATACTATCAGAGTAAAAACAAAAGGCAGGCAGATGAAACGAGAAACGGTATTCATGACCGCCTACGCGACGGTTTGTTTTATGTCGAATCAACCAAAAATACTGCAAACGTACAGTTTAGTGCCTGTGAATTAAAACAAACATTTTTTCGTGGCTAAGCGGGTATAGAAAAGGTTTTGTTTCCTTTGTATTTTTCCGTGAGCAGTTCGAAAGCTGTACTGCCACGGGGGTCCAAGATCTAATGGACACCTATTAAGTATTGACAGTTAACTGTTTCGAGGGACTTTTCAGAACACTGCATGGTCAATGTAACACCTTTTTGTTTGCTTTTATTCACGGGTACTAAACTTTACGTGTGTAGTCTTTTTTAGCTCACACATATACTATACTATAGTAGTGTGAGCTTTGGTGATCCTAATTTTTTCGAGAAAAAAAAAGTTGCTCCGATTTCAAAAATGTTTATATATCTTTGCGTTTCAGATGATTTTGAAACTTTTTTGTTGCGCCGTCTGTCTGTCTGTCTGTCGGTCTGTCTGTATGTCTGTCTGTCTGTCTGTCTGTCTGTATGTCTGTAACGACCAACGCGCATAACTCAAAAACCGCTTGGCCGATTTTAATGAAATTTGGTACCTAGGCTGGGTCTTGGGTCGAGATGGTCCCATTTAAAAATGAACAAAATCCACCGAACAGAAACCAAATAAAAGGGTGGGGGTAGATTTCAAAAATTAGAGTTTATGTGAAAATATGGCGTGTGTGATATCAAACGAAAGGTAATTGAGTCTGCAGTTAAACAAAATACATTTTAATTTATTTAAAAAAAAAGGGTGGGGGTATATTTTAAAAATTAGAGTTTAAGTGAAAATATGGCGTGTGTAATATCAAACGAAAGGTAATTGAGTCCGGAGTTTAACAAAATACATTTTAGTTTTTTGTTTTTTTTTAAGGGTGGGGGTAGATTTCAAAAATTTGAGTTTAAGTCAAAACATGGCTTGTGTGGTATCAAACATAAGGTAATTTAGTCTGGAGTTAAATAAAATATATTTCAGTTTTTAGTTATATTAGCTCACACGTACACTATAACTATAGTACCTAGTGTGAGCTTAGGGGCCCATATATTGGCAGAGTATTTATATTCCAATAGTCTTCCATAGTTACAGTATAGATGGCTTTTTTGGTACTTTCGGTAACCCTCAGATTGATTCAGAAGATCTGAACAGTGTCTCACCCAAACTGATAGCCAACCTTTTTGGAGGATTAGGCATACAGTGATGGAAAACCACTCAAAAGTGAGCCACAATAAACCCACTGGTGGTGGCAGTAAAAGAGCTGCAAGGCACATATGAATCATCATCATGGATGGCTAAAAATCATAATCTCCAAAACAGCATATAACATGACGAAAAACATCTACCAAAAGATTGCCAGATTTTTAACATTACTTAAAGTGTTTGAAGTCTACGATGGCACTAAAAGCCCTGCCAACGCAGAAAACAGCCTATGGTCGGGCCTGTCCAAGCCCGGCCAAACAGGCAAACAAGATAGTAGTTAAAATAAATAAAGCTAAACCTGTACTATTATTAAAAACCAGTTTGAGCCAAGTGCAATTTTACACTATAAATTCTTGGAAATTTGTACAGCTTTCATGCGAAAAAAATTAAAAATTCAAATAATAACAAAATTAAAAAAACTTTTTAAAGTCTGCTTTTGCCTATCCTAAATACAAATGAACCTAAAGGTTTGTGTAATATTTTTAGGTTAGTATTAGGCACAGTATCAAAGAAAAATTTTAGTTTGAATTTTTTTTCTAAATTATGAGAATTATCCTGACCCGAGGAGTACCAAAAAAGTACAGTTTTTTTATAGTTAACTTTGTACAACTATAGATTCAAATACCTTAATTTAAACGTCTCGGGGCCATCAACATCACGATATAACAGTTATAGGACAACTGTTAATAATAATAACATCTAACAGACTGCTAAACTCACTTGAATTTTGGCATTTTTAACTTTTATTTATTTTTTACAAACACTTTTAATTGCAATTATGCATGTTTAAAAATTTACATTATTTAAGGTTATTATTATCTAAAATGATTTGTTTGGTCTCCAATTTCTGGAAATAGAAATGTTTTGAACACTAAATTATTTTCAATTTCAGAATTCATATTTTATGTTTTGCAATTAATTTTCGACGGGATTGAGGAATTCGTCAGCGTCAAACATTATTTGTTTTTTCGGCCACATATTTCCTTAGATATATTTGTTTTATCAAGACTTGATTATTGTAAAATCTTTGTATGATTAGAAAGAATGAGATTTACAGATCTCATAATTTTCCAAACAAAAGACAAGTTATTACTTTAAACCAAATAAATTAATATGATATTTCTGCCTTGTTATACATTATCAGTACGGCAAAACTGATGCAAACTGCAAAGGAAAAATGAAATGTGGATACCCAATTTAGAAAACCAACTGCCAACTCGCGGTATCATCATCTGACCAGCCCGAAAATTAATTTATTTAGTGTTTAACAGCACCTCGAAAAATTCCTTTGATATAATATTAAGTTTTGAAGATATAGACAGATATTATAAAAACAAAATATTTTTAATATGCAAAAAGCATAGATAGTTGCAAAGCCTATGTGCGATTTTTTACAACTTTTTTTTTGATAAAGCTTGCGGAAATTGGTATATAGTTTATTCCTTCATGCAAAACGGTCGTAATGTATGATAAAACTTACAAGGTTCTACGTTTACATCAGATAGATCGATTTGAATTATGATAAGTCTTATACTATAGCTCAGACTCGTTTAATTTTAAATTAATTTTTTAATATTGAAGAATTGAGATAGATCTGAACTCCATGCAAACAAGGAATTAATATCTTATAATGTTGTGAATACAAGTACATTGTTTATACAACGCTTTATTGTTTGTTATATTAATTATTATATTATTTTATGCACCGATGATTTTGCGAATTCGTATATTACATTGCACATATTGCCTATAGATACATAGTAACAATTACAAGGATTTGATATTTGAGAAGTATTTTTTTTTGTGAAGCAGATACGAAAAAAGCAAGCTATAGCGTCTTTCCTTTTCTCAAATTAAGGAAAAGGCTTAAGGCTTCTTGGAGGTTATTTTAAAGTAGGGTCAAGTGGTGTAAAAATGAGACACTTTTTAAAACTTATATTTTTAAGATTTTAAAGTCCTCTGTAGGACTCGAATTTTTTTTAGGATATAAGCGATAATCAGAAATATATTGCAAACGTAAAAACATAGAAATATGACCTATAATATGTGAAAAAAATTAAGACTGTGTCTCATATTTTACCTTGAAAAAGTTCAAGACAGGTCAGGCGAAATATGAGACAGTGATAAAATTCATGTAGTCGGATCGCGGTCTAAACCAAAAATAAGACATTCTGGGTATAATTGAGAAATAAGTTTTTGTTTTTTTTTTACTTAAATTCAACAAATAAGTGCAAAAATATTTATTTATAGGAAAATCGATCTAAAAACTCACACGACAAAAGTTTCGGTAACATTTTTAAAAGTTTTATACCACAAATAAAGCTATGGATTTTGTAATTTTAATTATGAGCCTATTTTGTATAAAAAAATAAAATAAATTGTAGGTATGAGGTCCTTACAACTGCTGCTATCAGTTTATTACAGAAAATCTATCGGAATTCAATTATTAGTATTTTTTATTTAGGTGTCTCATTTTTCAACGGGATTTTGGGTGTCTCACTTTTCCTTTTTCTAGCATTCGGGATTAAACGTTTCAAAATATTTCTATGTTTTTTCCTCCCTGAAACCATTTCCTAAAAATATTTTTCAAGCTAAAAATAGAGAGATTACCTAGAACATTAATTACCCTTTTAAAAATATCTTTTGAATTATGAGCAATAGGAAATGCATTTTTAAAAACATCTTGATCTACGATACCTTTCAGGCATGTTTTTGTTTAACTATGGTAGGCTAGGCTGTTTTTAAAATTCCTTTTAAATTTTGGTATTTGTGTTGGGTTTCTAATTAAACTACTACTATGTGGGTTTAGAACGTTTTTTTACGTTGTCGGACACCTATTCTCCACGTTCTTCCATCCTGATAATCATCTTCTGTCAGGTTTTTTTGACTCATTGATCTTTTAGTCTTTTAGTGATGTCGTCTGTTATGCTTACCTCGATTCCCATTCTTTCTTTTATGATCTCATTTCTTATGTGAGCTGTTCTAGATATTCTCATTGATCTTCTTATTGCATCCATTTCGACACTTTCCATTTTTTTTTGTATTTTTATGTTACGCGACAACTCTTTATTCCATACAACGGCGTGCTTTTCACCATTGTTTCATATATGTTAAATTTTACATTATTTTTTATCTCTCTGCTCCATAAGGTACTGTTAAGACATCCAATAACCTTTTTTTGCTTTTACTATTATTTTTTCCAGTTTTTTACAGTCTGTTCCTGTCTTATCAAATGTGACACCCAAGTATACGTACATTGCACGGAGATATTGTTTGTCCATTGTCTAGTTCTAACCCACTTAATTCGTTTCCAATACATAAGTACTGTGTCTACGCACTGTTCATTCCCACTTTTGGTATTTTTCCGTTAACTTTCTCAACGTATACTACAAACATATAATATCTGTTGTCTAATTATAACATT
This sequence comes from Aspidapion aeneum, assembly GCA_963576565.1. Lineage (NCBI taxonomy): Eukaryota > Metazoa > Arthropoda > Insecta > Coleoptera > Brentidae > Aspidapion > Aspidapion aeneum. The sequence continues at coordinate 15,083,521 of OY755048.1, read as the reverse complement.
TTGAAAAAAAATCTGTCTAATTCCAAAAATGTTAATGGGTTTCATAAAAAAAACCGTTGGTACATTTATTCACTGTTTATGTGAAGAAGTTTATATGAACACAAAAATAAACGCGATAAATTAAAAAAAGTAGGTATTTGCCGCCTTTCGTTTTTAAATTTAGAATCTCATGAAAAATATGCTTGAAATCAAAAAGATGACAGACGTATTTTTAAAAACGAGTTTTTAAAATCCTGTTAGTAATTAATACGTATTGTAATTATTTCTTGTATTATACCTAATAAATCCATCTGCTTTGTACAGGTGCAATACACCATACCAGTTATAAGAACAGATGTATGAGTATGTATTGAATTTACATAATTTGAAAGACAATTATCAATGTTTCTAGATCAGCAAACATAGTAGGTATATATCAATGTAGTTGCGGATTGCTCCAGATTAAAAAAAATATATATATACCTACTTATAACTTTTAAAACACAAAACATATCAAACATTGTCAAAAAACGCAAAAATTCATAGGCTTGCTATTTTTTAATTTTATTAAAAACTTTTAAAAAATCTTCTCAATATAATATTATTACACCCTGTATAGAATTAATTTTGTAAAAAATTATCACAAATAAACTTAATATTATAACACCCTGTATAGAATTTTGTAAAAAATTATCACCAACAATTTTTTTCCCATAAAAACTCGAAAATGTTTACAATAGAAAAGTCACACATTTGAATAGAATCACTCGCTGCTGCAGTAGTTAAAAATGTTAAAACAAATCTAGGAGAATCTGCCAAAACAAATATTCTTATTTAAGTGTCCATTTTTGTATATAGTATATACCGGGTGGATCAAAAAACGGGACCAAACGATTTTCTTTATAACTTTTGAAATAAGATTTTTAGGAAAAATACTGCATTTTGCAGATAATGTATAAGACTTTTGAACAGAAGTGTTTTTTTAGTTTTACTTAAATTTGTAAAAAAGCCCTATTTTCGCTACGAACAAAGAGGTAAGAACCATTCAAATCGGTTTCGAGGTTTCTAGAAAATTAATTTTTCTTCTTTATTTGTTCATTCCTCATATATTAATTTTACTAAACCGATTTTAATAAAGTCAAAAGCATCGTGGTAGAGGCTGGTTTATTCTTATGCTTTTTATTTTATTGAAATTGGTTTAGTAACTATAAATTTATAAAGAAATAAATGCGGACAGATTTGTCAAGGCCATTCCTGCTCAAAAGCCTGACTAATTCTCTGAAAAGTGCAGTTCCTTCATTTAAAATCGGTGGTATAGTTTGAAAGTTATGACGAATTCTTATGTCTAGTAATCGGTTTAGTAAAAATTATGTAAATCTTGCAAATTCGTGTTCAGAAGCCTGTTTGTTCAATTCTTTGCATAGTGCAGTTCGTTCCATTAAAATCGGTGGTATAGCTTGAAAGTTATGACGAAAAATATTATTGTCTGATTTTTTTCTTCTAACACCCAATGCATAGCATTTTTGAGATTTAATTTGTTTCATGTCGGTTTTTTAGTCTTGTTCTTAGATTAATAATCTTAGTCTGAGGTCTTGTTTGAAATATATATTTTCCACGGTTTATTTACAAAAATTGGTTTGTGTTTACAAAAAAAAATAAAAAAGTTTGTAATAATAATCTAAGAATTACGCTGATCTCGAGTGATAGTGTAAACGATGCCAACTTTCCTTATGCCAAATCATGTACGCTTTATTGCAGGAAAATTATTTACTTGATTTTATATCAGGCCAGGTAAAAGAGAAATTTGGTTTCCAAAAAATTAATTTTTGTTTTAAGCATTGCTTTGCAGATTTTATCATTGCTTTCTCAATTATGTTCATTCCTCATTAATTTTACTAAACCGATTTTAATAAAGTCAAAAGCGTCGTGGTAGAGGCTCGTTTATTCTTATGATTCATTACACATAAGAAGAAGCGATCCTTATTGGAGGATCAATTTGGATTTCAGCAAATTTGAATAGTGATCTTAAAAGATAAACAGATCTTCACCAGGATGCTTTTTATTTTATTGAAATTGGTTTAGTAATTATAAATTTATAATGAAATAAATGCGGACAGACTTGGCAAGGCAATCGTATAATTGATTGATTTAATTCTCTCCGCCATCTTGGACTTAAACATGGCGGAAAATTTGGATAATAGTCTTTAAAGAGCAATCAATTCACGTACTATGATGTAACAATAGTAATAATCGTATAAATCTTGGATATTTCTGCTCAAAATCCTGATCAATTCTCTGTAAAGTGCAGTTGGTTCCATTAAAATCGGTGGTATAGCTTGAAAGTTATGACGAAAAATATTATTGTCTGGTTTTTTTCTTCTACCACCCGGTACATAGCATTTTTGAGATTTCATTCGTTTCATGTCGGTTTTTTATTCTTGTTTGCAATATATATTTCCCACGGTTTATTTTCAAAAATTGGTTTTTGTTTACAAAAAAAAATAAAAAAGTTAGTATAAATAATCTAAGAATTATGCTAATCTCGATTGATAGTGTAAACTAAGCCAACTTTCCTTATGCCAAATTATGTACCCTTTATTCCAGGAAAATTATTTACTTGATTTTATATCAGTCCAGGTGAAGGAGAAATTTGGCGCCCACCACAAAAAAATAAGTTGAACGACCAATAACCAGCAAGTGAAAAACAAATTTTATCAAAAAAAAATTGGCCCAGTAGGCACCTGCAACCATCCATAATACCTAGTCGTTGTCGGTGGGAACGTAACTTTATTTTTGTAAGAAATTACATTTTGAATCAGTGAAAACTACTTTTCTCCAGATGCTGCCGTTTTTGAAAGACGATTTTTTTTTCAAAAATTGTAACTGACAAACTTCGACCCTATAACAAATTTTGTTGAAACTGTATTTCTCAATCTAAATTTGAAAACCGCGTTTCGTTAGCCGCTTTGGTTCATAAAATATGATTTTGCTAGATGCTGTGGTTCTTAAAGTATGATTTTTTAAATTATATAAAGCCCCCTACTACCCCTTACAGCCCCACACTGCACTAAAATTTATTTATGGTATTACTCACAGGTACCGCAAAATTTTTGTGCTAAATTTGGGTCGGTTTACCGGTTTTTGACTTATCGTATCCCAAAACAAAAGACAGGAAAATCGACCGAGAGATACCATCACAAAATTTGGTAGTTGGGCCTTTTTTGACCCAAGTAATAACTTATATTGAGTGAAAATAAAAAAAAAATCTTTTGACCATCCCAATAGCCTTCATACCTTTGGTATGAATGGCTAATAAGCTTTTTCTAGTATAACTCCACTGCTGAAAGTAATAAAATTTTCATCTTGCAGACCATTTTTTCCACAATTTCTATGTCTGGAACAATATTTTTCTTGTTGGCCGCGTGCCAGACGTCACTACAGGGGCAATTATTTTCAGTAAAAGCATCCCCAGTTTTATAGAATTATAATAGCACGATTTCCCATTGCAAATTTTATTTTCTATCTAGTAGTGGTGTCTCTTTATAAGCTTTTCACGAAAATATTAACAGATGGACTAACAACAAAATTTGACGGATATCAATCAAAGAAACGAGCAGGCAGTTGACGTACAGTTGACTAACCATGAAAATCCTAATAGAACGAGCCAAATATAACATTCCACTATATATTGCGTTTATAGACTTCGAAAAAGCTTTCGATATCATTGAGCACTGGGCAGTAAAAGCATCTTTAATTAATAGCTGGATAGATCACAGATATTCAGACTTAATAGCCAATATATATATCGAACCAACAACATTAATCAAAATCCATGAAGGAACCAAGCCAATCCGCATAAGAAGACAGGGTGACACAATATCTCCTAAACTATTTAACCAGGCCCTAGAGGATGTTTTTAAAAGCTTAGATTGGGAAGAAATAGGCATCTAAGTAAACGGACAATACTTGAACCACCTATAAGATATGCTGATGATATCGCCTTAATAACAGACAAGAAAGAAAAACTGATAAAAATGCTGAAAGAACTGGATGCAGGAGCTAAAAATATAGGCTTAAGTATAAACTACAGTAAAACTAAAATCATAACCAATATAGGAATATATATACCTGGGACAAATTATTAAATTAAAAAAAAAACCAAACAGCTGAAATCAAGAGACGAGTAAGATTGGCCTGCGCAGCATTCGGTAAATAAAAAATATCCTCAGTACCTCAAAATGAAAGTGTATAACCAATGTATCCTTCCTATGGATCCCAGACCTAGACACTTACAAAATCAAAAATGGATAAAGTAACAAAAGCACAAAGATCAATGGAAAGACAAATGTTACATGTAAAGCTAACAGATAGAAAAAGGAGTGAATGGATAAGAAATAAAACAAAAGTGGGATGTCAGGGGAGAAGTAGTAGTATTTGCCGGTCATAATATCAGATCGGTGGAACAAATGTATTGTAAACTGAAGACCTTGGGAATATAAAAGAAGTAGGGGAAGACCCCAAATGAGATGTCGGACGATTTGAAGAAACACGCGGGAACTAGATGGATGAACACGGCGACAGACAGAGAAGAGTGTAAGATATTGGGGGAGGCCTATCTCCAAAGATGGATTGAAGAAGGCTAAATAGAATATAATAGAGTGCTGTTTATTAGGGTGCGTTTATTTGAGAAAAATACTCTCAAGAACTGAAGAATAAACATTTTAGAGATTAACTATCAGACAGCTTTGATCGACTATTAGACAGAGCGCGAGAAGAGAACTGCTCGCTAGTGGACAGATTTAATCTAATGTAGAAGTGCAACTGTCAACTTTTCAATTGAATTTGAATTGTGCCAGTGCTATAGCGGAATTCGTGAAACAAAAAGAGAGAGAGAGAAAAAGAGCTACTAGCATCTTACGGATTCTCATAAAGACAGTAATTAACGATGGTATTGTTGAATATTGAATTCCTATTAAGTTAAGCCCTCTTAACTAAATAGTACTTTAATTGTTTTTATAATGTTAAAGAAGTTTATCGAATTGTAAAGTGGGAGCAATAAGCACGGGCAAACACTCAGGAGGTAAAAGTGGCTCGAAGATGCTGCGTTTATGCCTCATTGGGCTTCATTCAGCCCGAGCAACCATAAAATAAAAGAGGTTAAAATGGAATGATAATGTGAGTATCTAAAAACGAAAGATAAAACATGGTGTGTACTGAACAGATACCAACTGTCAATGTACAACTTCGGTCAGGGTGGCCTCCGCTTTGAGGCAAATTTTGACGTCGCGACGGAGACAGTAAACATCCTGAGCCCAGGATTATTCCAAATGTAAAGGAAGTTCATCCAGGTGTAAAATAAATCCACTGAGCAAAAATATTTCATGGGAAAATCCTCACAGGTAAAGGTAGCTCGGAGAGGCTGCGTTTTTGACTCATTAGGCTTCATTCAGCCGTTTACCTCTCTTATTTCCTTTTTCGTTGTAGGTAATCTTGTTTAGTTAAAATGATTGATGAAATATAAAATAAAATAAACCTTAAAATATTTGAATGAATAATAAATAAACAAAGCAAATATTTTCCACAGGATCTTGGACTACCAAATATAAAGAATTATGCCCTTTGGATTCAAAAAGGGGGAGTTGCATGCTTTTACAGGCTTTACGATGACTAAATAAGAAATCCTCACGAAATAAAAATACTAGAAATATTATTTTTGTTGCTAAGTCTTTTTTGTCTATACTGTGAGATTAGTTATCTTAGCAAAAAAGATTTTAAATTGATGTATCGATGTCACTCTATTTTAAGATTAGTATCAGGAGTCTCGTCGCTAATCTGTGGTGGATCCCTAAAAATTTCAGTTTTTTAAGTAGTTACTATCTGATCACATTCATATCGAAAAAAACTTTAATTTAGTTGATCGACAAAAATCTATAGGCGCAACCATTGTTTTTTTCCAACAAAGTTAGCGTATCCTTTAAAAACGTGAAATGAATAAGAAATGAAATTTTACTTGAAGATTACAATAAAATGGCTGCCTCAGTATAAATCAAGAAGTCAGTAACTTATTGACAGAGAATACATGCATACAATGACATTATTTCCATGTTGGTAGTACCTTTGAAAAAATGTATAGTTCTGGTAAAGTAGACGTACAGTCCTGGGCACAAGAAATATATGTAATATATTTTTTATATTTTTTTATTTCTATCAAAGTGTACAAATACATTACTCATAATAAATTATATTATAATATATATTTTTTATGTAAAGAAATATATAGAAATAAAGGAAGGGAATCTGCAGAAGTCCTGTTGGACTTGTACGGAATATACTACATGTTAGTTTTTAAATAGGTACCTAAATTGTTTTTATAATTTTTTTATTTTTGAGTTATTTCTTGATTTATTTTTTGAAAATATTTTTAGTTTGTATTTTTTTTAGTTATATAACTAAAAAAAACTAAAATATTTGTTGCGATGCGTCATTTTAAAGGAAATGTTACTCTAAATTCAAAAATCGAATAAAAAGATTGTACATTAATTATTATAAAGATAAATTTCAACTTTATGTAATAGCTGAAAAACGAAAACTGAATGAAATTCAGTTGCATTTTTTATCAAAAAATCTATAAAAAGCAATTTACACCGAAATTAAATATTTTTAAATAAAGGAGTTGTAGACACCACCAATTTGAGCGTCGTAAAGGGGAAGTATCCTAACCCCCAAAAGTGCCAAATTTGAAACACGCTGTACAATTTTGTAGGTTTGTACACCCTGTATATAGTTATATCATTAAAATATAGTGCAATATGCTACTACTTTTTTGATATTCAATATTCCACTTGAAGCCATTTTGATTCCATAAGATTTGTAAATTCAGACACCATATTGTTAAGTATGTCTTTTTAAGTGTTCAACAACAAGTTTTTAGTTCATTTTACCAACGCATCGAATAAACTTGATACATTCAAGATTCTATAAAACCACATGTTTAAGTTTTTTTAGATGTATTTTTGTTAAACGTTATAACAACCATCCAATGTATTTTAACAGATGTTGGTAATAGGATTTAAATCTTTTGATATTTCTTTTTATGCTATTCTAAATAACCATAAGGAGTGGAAAAATTGGGTGTAATCATTTTATGATTTCATTGTTTAATTAGGAAATTTGCATTTAAACGAAAACAACAAATAATACCCTCTCATAATCCATTTTCTTAAATACTGATTTAAGAATTAAATGTACCCTAAGGGGGCGACGGACTAAACGATTTTAAAAGAATCAATTTTATTTTCAATTTAGTTAACTATTTTAATTTGCCTAATTAAATGATTCAAAGCCGGATTTGTTTTATTGTGATTCTGGTTCTCATTTTTCTGATTTTCCAGAACAATTCTAAAAATAAATTCAAATTTTATTTATTTATTTATTAATATCTTTAATACTTCTCTTTGTTGTCATGTACATACTGGACCCTATATGTATGAACAACATTTTCCCACATTAAAAAAATTAAGTGAAGACTATTAATTTAATTTAAGTTTCCGGTTTAGGTATTACAATATAGTTTTAGAACGCCTTTTAAAAAAGATGGTTCCCAATTTATTCCTATAAGTTTATTTGTTATTAAATTTAATTTGTTGCCTCATTCGTTCTGAGGGGTTTATTAAATTATTTTTCCTTTTAAATCTGTGAATTTCAAGCTCTTATTTTGAACTCAACTATAATTTTGGACACACATTTTTATTAAGACCTAAAATATTTTAAGTCTAAAATATATGTAAGTAGTTATGTTCTTCTGTGTTCCGAATTAATTTTAAATGTCTGTCTAGAATAAACAAGGAAATGGTCTTTAATTAGGCTTAAGGGGACTTTAATTTTAGTACCTATTTTGGCCAATGAACCATAAACAGGCAGACAGACAATAATACATTCGAGGTACTGCCATATAGACATATTTATTGTCGTACTTAGCGGTCATATATACGTTGCAGTCATTAGTGGCGTGTCAAAACGCAGTCGTGGGCTGGAAACGAGCTCATTTTGCCATCATCCCATGAATTTAAACACTCATACATACTTGATTATTTGTACTTTACATTTCTACCCACAATTCAAAAAGTAAATTGGTTTAAATCTATTTTTTCTCGTACATCCCTGCTTTTCTGCATACCTCATTTTGTCCGGAAAACTATCTTACAAGAAAATTAGAAAAGGTTTGAGAACCAAAAATTGAAAAAAAAAACCTTATTCCGAAACAGAAATAAATATAAAATATATACCACCAAGATTGTTTTGAGAACAAGGGAGCGGAGAAGAGAACACCTTTCTGAATACCATCCACACCCTTTACAAAATTATGATCAGACAGATTGACCTCACCTTATAATACTATTCAAATGAGCCTTTACAGACATTCTGTAATACCTTTTTAATGTTTTCTCTTGTAGGGCTTACAGAATTATTTGTTTGATTTTCAGAAATGTTATTGTGCTTTACTTTACGAATGGTGGTTAATGTATTTAGTATTACTGCTATTTCTTTTTATTCGATTCAATGATTGATAGTTACTATTATTTTCGGTTATTGTATTTATCCTTTTTGTCTTTAATTTTGACTTTTCTTGTGGCATGATCCTTTTCTTTATTTTCGTTTATACCTATTTTAATTTGTTACATTCTCATTTAAAATAACAAATTTTAATATATGTTAAAATCGAGCAAGATATATTGTAGAATGTTTGAAGACAATGTCCTAGATTACTAGATTGAATTCATCTTTCGTTTGTTAGCATTATGTAGCATATTTTTAAATACTCTATATTTGTCGTTTGTAGTCGCCTAAACATTCACTTTTAAATTTCTTAGGACGAATTTAGTAACTGTATTGCACTCGCTGTTTAAAATTGGTGATTCTTCAATAAATCTTCTAGAAATTTTAGATCTAGCTTTTTTAACAATTCAAGATCAAACAGTGATATAATTTAATAGCTATTTTTAAATTTTACATTATTTTCATGTGTTTCTTTCCATATTACAAAAAATATATATTCTCTATTTGTTAAATTCTTGGTTTTTATACGTCAGGGATTTTAATACTTTAAAAATTATAGACTTTTCTATGTGTAATTTGCACAGTTATTAAAGTCAAGGTTGTTTGGATGGAATTTTGTAGGAAAATGGTTAGCCTTAATTAATACAATGTTTCATTTAAGTGGACAAGCATTTATTTCTGAAAATTTTTCAGCATAATTTGCTTTATAATATGTTTGAATCAAATCAAGAAATCTATATTCTTAATTATTATTTAATTTATTTTATTGCACAAACTCCTCATAATTAATTTTAGAATTTTCCAAGTGTTACTCTTTAATTTTATGAATTAGATTTTCATGATTTTTTTCCTGTTCATTTTCCTGATTTAAAAAATTTACGATTAACATGTGTATTTATAGGTATTTCCTTTAAATGTTTATAGTACATCGTCGATAAAATTAGGTTTGTTGCATTAGAGTTGCAAAAGTGTTTTGAACTTTACCACCCACTCTTTCGGGAAAGAAAGATTTTTCATTTCAACCACCAGCGATTTTAATCAACATTATAAATTGAATAAACTCTATTCCATTAAGGACACAACGGCAAAAGTTCTAAATAACCAGTGAAGTAGAAAAATTTGATTTATTTTTACTCTGAATTAAACCTTTGGGAATTTGAAACTTTTACGTTTATCAAGTTTCTATTTTGATTGGTTTATAGAATTGTGCCAAATCAATTAAATTTGATACACTCATATAAACCTTAAACTTAATTTTAAATTATATATCCATAAAAACTGTGAGTAACATTACTTAAAGTATAGTTATTAACAAATATACACTTACTATTGAACACAAGAAGCTTTCTTGTAGATCCGAGCCTCTTGATTGGTGATTTGATTTCTTCATGTTCATCCATTGTTGGTTCAGTTGCTTGTAATTGGAAAAAAAATTACCAAGATGAGAAAAGTTTTTGAAACGGGCACTTATTTGAGTTGTTTAGACACCGGCCATACTTTGAAAAATTGTTCACACGTGTTTTAATAAAAAATATTTTGCTGGAGGATTCCCCACGAAACTTTACACAAGTGCAGTATTTTAGCTTCAGAGCGACCGCATCTCAGAGAAGGTCTCAAAATAGAACTAACTTCGTTCTTTTTCAATTTTATTATTCGCTACACAAGCATTGCTAGCCCTCTCGCTGGAGTCGGTTATAAACAACTTGTATGTTTGAATGTGTGTGTTCGTTCAAAAACCACTCGACAGAAGTTGGTTATTGAACGGAAAACGACAGACTGTTTGTATTGAAATCACTAGCCCAGTCGACAAACTTTTCTTAAAATCTTACTTCGAAAGTGCAACCCTGGGGCACCCTATAACCAGTGATCTGTGCCCAAAGCTCTTCAATGCTAGTCACAGTGTAGGTAAGATATCTACATTTTGACTATAGCTCCGTTTTAGCACTGATTTACCGAATACCAAAATGTTAAATATCTTTATAGTACTTTAGACTGTATCTTTACTGTTGGCCCAGTCGAGAAACTTTTCTTAAAATCCCAGAGTTTGAAAGTGGAACCCTGGGGCACGTCAAGCTCCTCAAATTTAGCTCCCTTTTAGCATTCATTACAGATTATGTTGCATGTTTATGCAAGGCCAACACAAAAATAGAGGCCACGACCCTGAAAAAATCAGCTGTTCTCCCGGGGCTGAATTTTACATTGGGTCTTATGGGAGGTCAAACGTTTTTTTATGATATTTTCAAAATGGCACTACAGATTTCCGCAAAATTTCACTGAAATATTCTCAGACACCATCCCGATATTCCACCAAAGGTTTGTAAGGAAGCAACATGATTAAAAGGTTAAAATCTTCAAGATTTAGCATTTCTTATTTTTAATTCAAATTACCCGCCATGTACCACATGCCAACTGTTATTGTCATTGTCATATGTGATTGTCACATTCGCTTCTGCTTTAAACTTAATTTTTGTGTGAGCTAATGAAGCGGCTATGAAAAATTAGGGCTTACTATACATTTAAAAAAAATTGTTCTGCCAGAATAAAGTAAAAACAATCTCAAAAACGGCTTTATTTTTAAAAAAATCAAATATCCATTTACCGTCATTCCAACTTCAATATTTTAAAGACAATCAGCTGTGTCGTAACGTGACCATCAAAAAAAAATCAGCCCCGGATGTGACGTCAACAAAGTGGAGGATCGTGGCCCGTCCATTTTGATAGCCCTGGTTTATGTTTACTATTAGCACAGTCGACAAACATTTCTTAAAATCTCACAGTTCGAAAGTGCTACCGTGGGGCAGGTCTTTGTTTTAGCAATGATTACAGAATACCAGAAGACGCACTGATCAAAGGATTATTTTAATATTAAATGTCTTTAAACTGAGTGTTTTCTATACAGGGTGTAATTAAAACAATGCACCAAACCACAGGGTTAGTAGGAAACCCCTTAGTTTTTTAGATACAGTGTGTTAAAAAGAACATTTTTATTTCACACTGTATTTCCTTAACCTATCATATTTTGGAAAATGCAATGGAATATTTTTTGATCTTAATAAATCACAAAATTATTTGACATTGTCAAATTTGTCATTTTTAAAATTCACAGATTTCGCCTACTCTTCAAACTTGATAAATGCTATAACTTGGAAACAAAAAACTTTTAAATAAAGATATATAACTTTTTGACTGTTGATTTTCCACCTTAAAATTTGGTATGGTATCATTTAAATAAAAACCCTGTATATGATTATACAGGATGTTTCCTAATTTAGTGAACAAAAATCTTAGTCACTTGTGGAATGTTAAAAATTTCGTTATTGGGCAAATTGGAATTCTTTTTACCAAAATACTTACCTAGGAAACAGGCTCTAAGACAATATACGTCATTGGTGGCATTACTAAATTCCGATCCCAGTGTATGAATTCTTGAACGAGTGAGGAGTACTCCCTCAAAATCGGGTGAAAGTCAAACTGCGCATGCGATTTCCCTTGATTTCCGCATCTCTATTGGTCCTCGCTCGAATTTCGAGGAGTACTCGCTCGGGGAGATTTCAAGAATAACGGCACTGCCGGAAGTGACCTGTTCAGACCTTAAGTCCGGATGAATACTTACTTTATGGTCCGGGTGTTTAAATGAGATACAAATATTTTTTGCAGCAATTTCTAATTATAATGAAAAAATAGAAAACATTTAAAAAATAGTTTTTTTTTAAGTTATTGTGAGTTATTTATCTTTACTTTATAGAACTACATAAAACCTTTTTGAATCTTAATATTTTCCTGCAATTTCCTAGTTTTGTCTGCCTGAAGCTCTTACACTTTTTTTCGTGGACTATAGCAAACATAATCCAGTATAGAAGGGAGTCTATTAAATTTTCGTTTAAGGTTTTGGTCTAATTGGTTTATTTTTTATCCTTGTCCAGCATTAGTTCTGGCCATACCAGCTTGTTCGTATCTCTTAGATTTGAACGTTTTTTAGTTTGATCACCGAATATCAACTAAATATAAACTCTGGTTTGATTATATAAATTCGAGTTATGTTTGTATTAAAGCTATTGGCATATGATTGATTGAAGCCTTGTATTACAAGAGACAGGTGGTATATCGTAATTGTTATCACATTTTTATTTGGCAAGCTAAACCAATCACCTGTCACCGATGTTGATTTACAAATGTTAAAATGAATTATTTGTCTTGTTTTATTTACACTTTTATATTTTTCATTCATCATTATTATTAAAGAAACTATCCTGTGATTTTTTTATATAATAACAATTTTTATTTGATTTGTCCTGTATATAAGAAATTACTGAAGTTTTTTCTTTATATCGATTACAGTTTTTATACAGTTATTGGGCATGCCAAAATCTTCAAAAATATATTTTTTCACTGGCAATTTTACTTTACTTTTTAATTTTACTTTTTGGCCCTTTTTACTCTAAACTTTTTTGCGATGCACGATTGGTGGATTTTAAAACATTAAAGTCCATGTTTTATCTGACTACTTTTTGGTTTCTTGTAGTTTTTCCGTATGTGCGACCATAAGGGAGCAAAAAATTAAAAACGATTCACTATAAAGAATATAGTAATTTGCAAAAAAAGTCTTTATAACGGTTCATCAGAATATTAAAAAGTATCCATACAAAACCGTTCTTTTTATTACAAGCTTTTATTTAGCTTCAGATGTTCTGTCTAACTATCTAACTAACTATCTATCAAATCTTGTGAAGCGTTTTTGACACACTTCCCATTATCCGATTTGGATGAAATTTGGTACACACATACAAATCAAAAAAATATCCTTCCAACCCCTACCCCCACCCTTCTATAGAAAAATGTGTTTTTGACACACTTCCCGTTATCCGATTTGGATAAAATTTGGTATACACATAGTGGTCCGATGATAATACAACAATAATAAAAAAAATATCCTCCCACCCCTACCCCCACCCCCTTCCATAGAAAAATTTGTTTTTGACACACTTCCCGTTATCCGATTTGGATAAAATTTGGTATACACATAGTGGTCCGATGATAATACAACAATAAGAAAAAACTATCCTCCCACCCCTACCCCCACCTCCTTCCATAGAAAATGCGTTTTTGACACTGTTCCCATTATCCGATTTGGATGAAATTTGGTATACATATAGTGGTCCGATGACAACACAACATTGAAAAAAAAATCCTACCACTCCTACCCCCACCCCCATCTATAGAAAAATGCGTTTTTGACACACTTCCCATTATCCGATTTGGATGAAATTTGGTATACATATAGTGGTCCGATGACAATACAACAATAATGAAAAAATGTCCTCCCACCCCTACCCCCCACCCCCTTCCATACAAAATGCGTTTTTGACACACTTCACTTCAAATGACTTTTATAAAATTTGGTATATGCATAAAGGTCCGATGGCAATACAGCCCAAACAAAAAATATATTTCTACCTCTACCCCCACCCTCTCCTTCTCCCAATAGAAAAATGAGTTTCCAAACAACTCACGATCAGCGATTTCATTATAATCTAGAATAAACACTTCTGTTCTGTTATTGAACAAATATTTTCATTTAATAGAGTAGATAGCTGAGACTAAAAAGTAGAAAATAAATTGGTAAAAATTTTTTTTTAAGTCACAAGCTTTTATAAAATGCACTAAAAATTAAAAAATAATTTTCTAAAATTCTAATATTATCATAATAATAAAAGCGATGGCCGCAAATCAAAGCATAAGTTAATCTAAATTTGTGATCTAAACACTTAACGAATATTCAACATAGCAGGTCATCAAAGATATGTTTACCTACCATACCTATGTCAGAGAAATGCTGGGGTATCTTGGGTCGGGTTGGGTGGGTTTGGACCTCTGCATTTTTCTGCTAGATTAATTCTTGCAAATAGTGATATTTAATTGATACGGATATCTTATCGTGCTAACATCGTCAAAATTTCCATCAGTCGGCCATCGCTTTTATTATTATGATATTAGAATTTTAGAAAATTATTTTTTAATTTTTAGTGCATTTTATAAAAGACTTAAAAAATTTTTTTTACCAATTTATTTGTATTTTAGAATTCCCCAGCAACACACGGAAAAAAAGGAGTAGGAAAATGTTTAACACTTTGTAGATCGGTACTGAAAATAACTCAAAAAATCACTCCTTTTAACACCCTATGTTTTTGTAGGTTCGTTTTCTATGTGGTGTCCAATTATAATGTATATTACGATACAAAACTTGTATTTATGTTAAGTAATTAAGATTTTTAGTTATGAAGAAACATACATTTTTATTATAAACACAGTTGAATCTACAGTAATGGTTATTTGAATAGCTCTAATAAAATACTCTTAAAGATATCATACAGTAGGTATCACATCCATTGTATCACATACACAAAGAAGTATTAATAAACTAAGTAACAAAAAAATGCAAAATAGTTCATGCGAATCCGATTTAACAAAAATTAAAATTGCCTCGGTTAATTAATTAAGTAAGTATATGAAATATACAATTAAGTTTGTACCAAAAATCACTATTATTTTATGCTACCTACCTATTTTTTTTCTGAACATTAATCCCCAATATTTAACAACATTAATATAAAAATAGATATAATTAATAACACTATTTTAGTATGTATTTACCATCTTAAAACTTATTGTAAAACACAGGGCACTTGTTGATGCCATTTGTTTAAATATTTCAAATTAATGTTTAAGCAATATTTATAAAAAATCATAATAAGATACATTTTTCCTTGAGCTGCCCTATTTACAAATGTTGGCGGGCTACTCTGTTTTAAAACTCACTCTAAACTGACCCTAAAGCATTTGGTAAAAAAAAAACAAGATTACAAAGAAAAACTGAATGTCTTCTCCACTAAAGTCTTTATTGTTTCGGGTTTTATTTAGGACATGTTTCGAGTCTAAAGAGACCCATTATCAGCTTTCAAAAACCTTCAAAATACTCTCATACCCCCAGCAAGCTAATGCGAGGGTTCAAATAGATGCTATTACTAGTTGAAAATCCAACAAAAAAGAGGTATCCTGAATTTTTTGGTTGAAGGCACTAATCAACCATCCAAAGCATACATACATGTCTTTTATTTATAAATCATCTTAACTCTATTTAATTTTAATTTTATTTAGGTTATTTCCATTTTTCCGAATGAAATTTTTTAAATTTGTGCTTTCCACACCGCATTGTTGGAAAAGGTACGTACGTTGAAAAATTATAAGTAACGTACTTTTCCAACAATGCGGTGTAAAAAGCACAAATTTAAAAAATGTCATTCGGAAAAATGGAAATAACCTAAATAAAATTAAAATTAAATAGAGTTAAGATGATTTATAAATAAAAGATATAGTATGCTTTGGATGGTTGGTTAGTGCCTTCAACCAAAAAAAAAAAATGTGAATTCTCCACTTCCCACTCCTGTTCAGGATACCTCTTTTTCGCTGGATTTTCAACTAGTAATAGCATCTATTTGAACCCTCGCATTAGCTTGCTGGGGGTATGAGAGTTTTTTGAAGGTTTTTGAAACCTGATGATGGGTCTCTTTAGACTCGAAACATGTCCTAAATAAAACCCGAAACAACAAAGACTTTAGTGGAGAAGACATTCAGTTTTTCTTTGTAATTTGCAAACTCCACTTTGAGAAATGGACTATTTTTTCAATTTAAAAAACAAAATATTTTTTTACAAAAAACTCGATACGAACTATAAAACTACATGATTTGTTTTTTTCTATTAATACACTTAAGATAATATTTTTTATTATTAAATTGATAAATCTTTCAACTTACAAGTTATTTTTTAATGTACAACGTACCTTCTACCATTAGCGATTTAGTAAGACTTTTAACAATTATATTTTTTTTCTATACAAACCTTATTGTCTAAGTCATACCTCTGTAGCTTATTTTACAATTGCAATACCGTCTGCACCATAACAATCAAACAAAGTCTTCTTTCGATAAATTTTAACACAGTTTCAAGTGCTAAAAGTACTGCTCCTCGAAAAAATTAGAACAAGTGAAAAAAGTTGATTAATTTCAATAAAAATTTAAACGCATTGCTTAATTGAAACCTCAAAATGTCGTTTGCCGTGCCTGATATTTTCATTAGTTTTTTAGTTTAGAGGACCTACATTGTGCACTAAAAATCATCAAAAAATCTTCACTTGTTCACGTGTTCTAATTTTTTTTGATGAACAGTATATGTGTATGAATCCCAACTAAAAGTAACCTTTTCGTAATCTATATCGTCACGTGATACCAGCACTGCGTGCTAGACTTTTAAACATTTGTTTTTAAATAGTTTCTATCAAATTTAAACTTAATTATCGAAAAAGTATTTTGTGAGATATTTAATGATACTCCGGAGTTTTTAGGTCATTTTATTTTATAAATGTTTAGCTACCTTTTAAAAACAAAACAAAAACATCTGATTGCTGCTGAAACCAAATATAAAAAAAGTGTGTGTGTATGGTCTTAGACATCACAAACATTGTACTTGGGAAAAAAATATATAAGACGTATCACAGAACAAGCAAAATACAAATAAATATATGCCATTTTAGTTTTTGTTTTCCAAAAACCAGATAACATGCTTGAAACTCCAAATTTCACCCGTGTTTAAAACAAATTTCTATGGTTTTTTTGAAAAAAATATATTTTTCGAATTATACATAACGGTCGTAGGAAAAGTAATGTACTATTATATTATGGTACTAGTGCGCAACAACTTTCACACTAGTGTGGATTTTGTCACTTTTCTCACTAGTAAGTAGGAATTTAATCATCATCATTATAACCTAAAGACTGCCATAGTTTTCGCAAAGGTTAGGCCATTTTTTAAGTACTAGACCCATTTAAGTATTTTATCTTGACAAGAAAACTATCAGTCATGGTCTGAATCTAGCCTAAACCTGATCCATAGCTTTTTTTGCTGCTCTCTTTTTGTCTTTTTCTCGAAAAATATTTATATTTTTTTTTTAACAGAAAATAAAATTCAGCAAAAACTAAAACTATGGATCTTGTCTTAAAAACAACTGCAGTAAGAGTTTCAGTTATATGGTCCCGCTGAAGATACAGAAATCAAGATACCAAATAGAAATAATAAATAAATAAGTCATTTTTTACACAATTTAAATTTGTTTTTATAGAAAATATATTTTCTATTAATTCAAATTTATATGTACAGAGTAGAAAGAGTAGCTATCTCCGCTAATATTGATCACACATTATAGTTTAAATGGACAAAGTTGTATGATTTTTCCCAAATCGCCTAAATCATATATGTCAGTCCCTTGTCAAAAATCTTTTTAATTTTTTCAAAACCCTGAATTTTACCAAATTCTTTTTCTTCTCATTTCTGATTACAATTTAAACATTTTCTAAGATATCTATAGCGCATTTAAATACATACTTTTATGGGTTTATCCAGAATTTTCATTAAAACTAAAAGTTAGGAGGGCTCTGGTTAATGAAATTAATGCCACTTGAAGAAGAAAAAGATGAAGTGTGTGATATAGAGAAATAATGCGTTATATCGCATGAATATATTATACATTTTTGAAATCGAAACAAAAAGACGAATCTTAAAATGTGATGAAATACTTTTTAAAAAATTAAAAATATGTCAAATATTTGACAAGACATTGACATATATTATTTTTATCATTACATTCTGACGACTTAAGAACAATCCTTCAAATTTGCTCATTTAACTTTTAATATGTTTTTATATTTTCTATTTGTCAAACACACTGTGTTTACTGTATTACAATCTTGCCAATAAGACTAATTAGCAATTTTGTGTAAACTTAATTTGTTTTGTGTTTATAGCGTTATTTTGTTTTATATATTTCCCTTAGTTCAGTAGCTCAAACGGCTTCACTCTTTTTAGTTTTCGAACTAGCATAGTATTTTCTAGAAGCTCAATTGCTTCCACATTTACATATCGATTTAGTCTATCTTTATGGCTTTTTGCTTACTTTTTTATAGTCTCTGCTATAGTTTCGATATTTACATCCCGATAAAGGTCACTATTTCGAACGTACCAAGGTGAATTCACAATGCTTCTTAATACTTTATTTTAAATTCTCTGTAAAAGTAGAAAGTTACTTTCTTTAGTACAACCCCGTAGTTATGTCCATAGTGGTTTCCTTCCAATTAGCTAGTTCATTTTTCTATACCTTATCTCAAGTTCTTTTTTTTTCTTAGCATATGCTATCCAGCGCAATTTGGCATTAAGTGTCATGATGTGAATATGGTACGGGAATGTTGTTAATTGTGATTTGTATGTAATTTACATTTTTTTTGTAAAATCAACATGAATTGATTTGGTTTCATTTAATTTTATTTGCCACTGTGTGTGTGGTCCAACTGTGAACTTCGGCGACTGCATCCTAAATTTCTATTGATTCTTTAATAGATTTTTATAGCGTCAATAAACCAGTATCATCGCCAAATGTTGCTAAGTGACAATTTTCTGGCTTTGGGATATCGCAATTAAATAATAAGTATAAATAAGCGCCTAGTACGCTACCCTGGGGCATTCCTGCTTGAATTTCTCTTAAATTTGAGTATGAATCTTCCTGCTTTACTCTGAAATGTCTATCAGATATGTATGATTCCAAGATATCAGGATATTGTTTTGGCAGAAAACGTGTTAATTTAAAATTAAGGCCTTTATGCCACAATTTGTCAAATGCTTATGCTACAACTAGAAAGGCTGCAGAAAAAACTGTTCCCTCTTCTAGTGCTTTTTCTATTAAATTAGTAATTCTGTGTACTTGGTCTATCGTAGAATGCTCGTCTCCAAACCCAAATTGATGAGATGGAATAATTTCTTGTATTTCTATGATTGGTTTTATTCTTTTAAGCAATATTTTTTCATAGAGCTCGAATATAATTGGCAGCAAAGATATTGGCCTGTAAGATGACACGTGATGGAGTGGCTTTCCCGATTTTGAAATCATGATAACTTCTGCAATTTTCAACAGTTTAGGTACATACCTAAGCCTAAAGGATGCATTAATTAACTTTAGTATGTGAACGATATTAATGAAGATTATTATTGTTATTGCGGAAAACATAACCAATCACCCTGTACATGAACCTTATTTTAGACAAAGCATTTTGTTTGGACTATTCCTTATAAATTGCAAATTCCCGCTAAAATTAGTCAGTTTATAGCAAGATAATAAACCTATAAAATGTGCGGACAACGATAAAACGTCTTATGCTATAGCAGAAAAATGTCTTTGGTTTATTGCCGGGTTATGTGATATTCAAGTTGCAGTTGTTTTTATGGCAAGGATTTGCAGCTTTTTGCTATCGGCAAGTACATTTTTAATAAGTATAAGAAGCGAAAACCATAGCTCTATCTAGTTCAGTAAACTAGTCAAATTTTTGCCAGCAAAATATGATTTACATGTCTCTTGCTTTAAATAAATATAACTAAGAAAGATAACCAATCAACGCTATGCAAAAGTGCATAGATTTGTTCAACCAAACCATGCTTAGGTTCAGTTACTCATATCTGCAGCAATAGTGAAATATAAATCATAGTTCGTTAGCGAAAATTTGACTTAAGAGTGCCCCATTGACATTTTATTCGAGGTTTAGTAATAGGCACACACACAAAAGTCAAACATCCCCTTTTTTCGCATTTGCGTCGTTAACCTTAAAAATCACCAATGTTAAACTTAAAAATAAAAAAATTGATTTTTACGCATGTTTACGCGATGTTGCCAGTGAACCAAAAATGGTCTAGGCTAGCCTTTTGCCTCGAGGTTACGATTCACTCATTGTCATTCGAAATGACGCGACGTCACCGTTACATTCAAGATTCAAGAGACCATCAAACAAGTTATCACTTGACTCCCTTTTCCTATTTAAAATATAAAGGTAAAGTTTACCCCTCCAAGGGGCTGCGTGTTACAAGACTCAAGAGTGTGCAAGCAAAATTGATGAGTTCGAAAGTATTTCAAAAAACGTACGAAAAATACTTGAAAAAGCCTCTGTTACTTAAAAGGACCCATTTCCAATTTTTGAAACCAAACCATTATCCAACCATTAATCTGAAACTTTTTAAGCAAGCACGTCTGCAGATTTCACAACCAACCAGAATAAAAAGAGTGGGTACACTATGCGTTTGACATTATCATTGAAGAAGCGGATAATTGGTTTATTTAGCCTGACCAAACTCCGTCAAACTCGCTATACTTTGATTTTGTCGCGGCCTTGTCGAAATTGCGGAGGCTGTCAGCGGTTGTTATGTTTGTTGTTTTTTTGTTTGACAATAAAATAAATCTTGGACTTTCCCTACTCTAATGGAAAGAATAATGTGTTGTGTGAACAGTTTTTAACAGTTAGATTTTATCCCAAATTTAATTAAAAAAACTAGCAAAAACACAAACAAAAACAGCGGTTGACAAGCGTCTGACATTTCTAAAGCAGAGAACGAAATGTCAATGGTTTAAATGGTCGCAGTTTCGATTTGCCGCTTTCACGTTGGTCAAATCCAATCCGTCAATGTGCTATAATCCATGGTGCGCTAGGCTGGGGACCCTGTGTGGTTACTCGTTAGTATTGCTTAGCGAAGAAAAAACAGAAAACCAATAACCAGGTTACCTGGTGACTTATATTTATTTAAGGAAAAAGGTCACGTAGTGTTTGCTTTAGCCTTTTTCTTGCAAGAAATAAGATAAAACCTTTATGTGGGACACTCGCTTTGATTTAACGAAAACCAAGATGATACTTTTTAAAACAATGACCCTGTTTTTTCCAGTATTAAGATCGTTCACTCACTGTCACTGTCCAGTGGCAAGGTTGTCAAACTGTCGATACTGTCATTTGACGACACGCTCCCTCTGACATTTGCAAATCTCCCAAACGACATTTCCTCATCGGGAGATGGCAGCACCCGGGTCACGGAGAATCTGGATTTCTTGGGTTTAATGGTACTGGGCGGCTTATTGATACCGTTTTCGGGTACTTTCACGATCTGAAAGCGGCTTTTGGGCGCGAGACTAGGGGCTGGGGAGGGAACGGGGGAACCCACCTGTAAAAATAAATATAATATAGTAGAGAACACGGTCCCTAGAAAAAAGCGGTCGTCGCATTTTTTTCGCCATGTTGTTTTTTGACGTCACACTAATTGTCCAGCTGATTTTTGTACACAAAAGTTAGGTAGAATAGATCTTTGATGAATATTTTATTCTTTGGTTATTTTTTGAAAGCTAAAGCGATGTTCTGTTTTTTAGTATTTTTTTTTAAATTTAATTGCCGTGAATTTTTTTTATCCCGCTTTATTTTACCTTACAGAAAACTTATCATACAAGCAAAAACGAGTGTGATCGTTTAGTATCGAAAGTGAACAGAGGACTTGGGCTGTAAACAAACGGGTGTAGGTGAGCTAATCAGTTTCGATACTAAACGATCACACTCGTTGTTCCTTGTATTTTAAGTTTTCTGTAAGGTAAAATAAAGTGGGATAAAAAAAATACAATACAATTTAAAAAAATTATTTAGAAGCATATACTAAAAAACAATTTGAAAATTTCTGAAGTTTTAAAAAAATAACGGAGCGAACCGACCCCAACGTGTGCTTACAAAAATCAGCTGGACAGTAAATGACGTCAAAAAACAACATGGCGGAAAAAATGTTTCCACAAGGCATGTGATACTTGATATTTTACTACTGTCAGTTGTTAAGTGTCACATGTCTTTAGTCACTGTACAGCTTATTTCCGCTGTTACTCTTCACTTATAATGAAACAATTTTTAGACTTTTCATTTTAGCACCTTCGTACTAACCTGGAATGTCCGTGTAGGGTCAGGTACAGCGTATTTTGGTTCGCAACTGAGCGAGACCTTTCTTGAGATCCTTTGCGAGATATTTAATATCTCATCATCTTCTTCATCTTCGTTTTGGTAGTTTTTGTTGATTGTGCAAATACCATTAAGTTTTTTTACTAATTGAGAGTACGCCTCGGGATCCTATAGAAAACAAATAATATTTTAAATAAACCTTAATATTTTAAAAACATTAGTGTTCACCAGAACTTCTTAATCTATAATGAATCATTTGACCCCTCTATCAAAATTGGACACCCGTTTTGGTCATATCATACTTAAAAAAGCTGTGATCTCAGTTGGTAATTTGAGCATGTCAGTGTCACTTGTCTTGTCATTTATCACAAGTCATCTGTCATATGTCAACAACAATTCCTTTTCTTTTAACAACACTTAATTTATTTATTTGAAGAAACCTACTTACACTGCAAGAACGGTTAGTCTCGTCAATTTCAATTTTGCTGATTTTTGAGTTGGTCAAGGCGTTACACAGGGTCTCTATACCCTGAAACTGGATAGCCTTGTTTCCTTTGAGATTAATTTTCTAAAAAAAATTATCAGAGATATAAAAGATTGTAAAATTGATCAGGTTCCATGGCCTTAAATTCTTTATTTAAAGAAAAAAATAATAAAAGATGTCAAGGTCAAGTTCGCACCTGAAGTGATTGGTTCTTGGGTATTGCCTCTGCCAGTGCCAATATACCCTTACAAGTCAATAGAGTACACTGTAAGCCCAGACCTTCTAAAGATTGAGTAAATGGCAGTCCTTTGCTGATGTGGCTTAATACTTCATCTGTCAAATTGTTGTAACCAATATTTAGAGTGTGAAGGTTCTTGCAATCCGTCTACAGAAACAAAGTAAAGAAAATTAATTGATTCATTCATTAATACAACAAGGTTAGGTTTCGGAAACCCTGACACTGCTACTGCTTAGCTTATTGTATTTCTTGCTTTGTGTTTTACGAATTTAGGAAGTTTAAAGACCTCGCGAGGCGCAATAGCCTGTGTATTAGGGTTTTCTCTAGAAGGTTTATGGTTCTGCAGAAGGCTGGGCACTCAGACTTGATGTGAGTGGCCGGTCAAGTTTTCATGAGCATGAAGTTAGCGAAGCACCCATCGCAGATCGAATCGTGACTAGGTGGATAATTTGCCGTTAATTAGTCGTGAATTAGTTGTGGAAAAATTAATTTTGTCGCTCTTATTTTTGACCGTTTTTGAGGGTGCTTCGCTAACTTCATATGAAGTTAGCGAAGCACCCTCGTACAAATGGCTTTTATCAAAATCGAATATGGTGGATAATTTGCCGCTAATTAGTCGTGAATTAGTTGTGGAAAAATTAATTTTGTCGCTCTTATTTTTGACCCTTTCTTTGGGTGCTTCACTAACTTCATATGAAGTTAGCGAAGCACCCTCAAAAACGGCCAAAAATAAGAGCGACAAAATTAATTTTTCCACAACTAATTCAAGACTAATTAACGGCAAATTATCCACCTAGTAGCGATTCGATTTGCGATGGGTGCCAAAATATGAAGTTAGCGAAGCACCCAAAAAAAGGGTAAAAAATAAGAGCGACAAAATTAATTTTTTCACAACTAATTCACGACTAATTATCCACCATATTCGATTTTGATACGTCATGTCTAAATCCATTTTTACGAGGGTGCTTCGCTTACTTCATATGAAGTTAGCGAAGCACCCTCAAAAACGGTCAAAAATAAGAGCGACAAGATTAATTTTTCCACAACTAATTCACGACTAATTAACGGCAAATTATCCACCTAGTAGCGATTCGATTTGCGGTGGGTGCCAAAATATCAAGTTAGCGAAGCACCCAAAAAAGGGACAAAAATAAGAGCGACAAAATTAATTTTTCCACAACTAATTCACGACTAATTAGCGGCAAATTATCCACTATATTCGATTTTGATAAAAGCCATTTTTACGAGGGTGCTTCGCTAACTTCATATGAAGTTAGCGAAGCACCCTCAAAAACGGTCAAAAATAAGAGCGACAAAATTAATTTTTCCACAACTAATTCACGACTAATTAACGGCAAATTATCCACCTAGTAGCGATTCGATTTGCGATGGGTGCCAAAATATGAAGTTAGCGAAGCACCCAAAAAAGGGTCAAAAATAAGAGCGACAAAATTAATTTTTCCACAACTAATTCACGACTAATTAGCGGCAAATTATCCACCATATTCGATTTTGATAAAAGCCATTTTTACGAGGGTGCTTCGCTAACTTCATATGAAGTTAGCGAAGCACCCTCAAAAACGGTCAAAAATAAGAGCGACAAAATTAATTTTTCCACAACTAATTCACGACTAATTAACGGCAAATTATCCACCTAGTCACGATTCGATCTGCGATGGGTGCTTCGCTAACTTCATGCTCATCAAGTTTTCACCTGTTTGTTTCGTTGCTTATTTAAATTGAGGAGGTCACAGATAAGTGACGTTGAGGGGGACCTCACCAATTCTCTTGCTGTGACTCGCTGTTGACTGCTAGTGGTTTCAACTGTTACTTACAATAATATTTTTGATGACAGGTCCGCTTTTTTCCGTGAGCTGGTTATTAAAAATAACCAGAACTGACAGGCCCACGTCGGGTCCTCCCTGATTGCACAATCCTTTTGCCAGTACTTCAAGTCCTCTGTCGCCGAGATTATTGTTACTAATGTCTAATACTTTCAGGTGGGTATTGTTCACAAGAAAGCGTTGCAGGGCGTCGGCTTCCTTTGTGTATAATCCGGTAGATGGCAGATACAACTCTCGGATGGTACGATTTGTCATCAATGATTCCACTGGAAAAATAAGAGGAAAACAGGTCAGTCTAAGCATTTTAGTCATAATCAGTATCAATGATTATTTATTTTAGATTTCCCCCTAACTTTTCCAGGTTTTTCTAAAAATATTTTTTTAATTCCCCCAAATTTTGTAATTTTAGATATTGATGTTTTCGCAAACTGTAAAGGTTGGTTTGTTTAGGATCATTATTGCCAATTTGACGTTTCCTTATGCCAAAGTGGAATTGGAATTTGATCAAGCACCTTGGCAGTTGCAAAAGAATAATTTTGGGTTTAGGTTGCTCAGATAAAACACCAAAAAAACTACCCTTCTTACAAAATTCATATTTTTTCCAAATGCTTAAAAAAATTAAAAAAGGCTTACCATAAACTTAAAATTGACCATTGTAAATGTATCTTTATGTTTGCCTAAAATTTAACTGATTATGAAAACTACGACCGTTTTAGTTCACAACTTGGTCCATGGGTGTCGCCACAATGTCACAACCACATAGTTAATTAACATTTTAATGAAAAAAGTGTTATGATATAACTTAAAAATGCTTATTAAGTAATTATTGATAACAGATTTATAAACATAGATAACTGTGTTTTTGAAATTCAACCAAGCCACACAAACAAGGATTACAATGTTCAAGTTGTTATGTGATTACTTAAAACAAAACTAGTCAAAAGCGGAAATAATTAAAATGTTGAAAAATACATAAGCTTTTATATTTTTTGGGATATCAGTAAATTAGATTTTTTTATTTAAAATTAAGAAAGTTCCCACATAAATTGACACTTCATTGTGGTTCTGGTAGTCACATATTATCAATCAATGCATGGAAGCTGGATTGCAACAATTACAGAGAAATTTCAGTATCCAGTACTCTACGTAGATTGTACGGTAGGATTCTTAGAGATCTGATAGATAATGATTTTCATGAACAAGAAGAAGAAGGGCAAAGTGGGTTTCGGGCAGGCAGATCTTGTAGTGATAATGTTTTTTGTCTTAAACAAGTAATTGAGAAAAGGAGTACCAGAAATATAGAGACTCATTATACCTTTGTGGACCTACAAAAAGCATAATGATACCGTCCCAGCAGAAAAATGAAGGATAGTGTTAGAGCAAACTAATATCAATCATACATAAATGCGATAAAAGAATTATACAAAGGGTCAATATCTAAAATATTGGAAATCGACTTTTAAATGAATTTCTGGTAACGACCTTTACGACAGATGTTTTATCTCTCCAACTCTTTTTAAAATATATATATCGCAGTAGCTCTAAAAAACTGGAAACGTAAAGTACATGGTATGGGAATACAACTTTACGACCGATTTACCATATACTTATTTTATTGATAAAGAAGACATGTATATGATGCGAAAAGTTAATGGAAGAATACCAAACAAGAGGGTTAACAGTGAACGTGAATAAGACACAGTACTTATGTATTGGAAACGAATCAAGTTGAGTGTCACATTTGATATGACAGGAACAGACTGTAAAGAACTGGAAAAATAAATAGTAAAAGCAAAAAAGGTTATTGGATGTCTTGGCAGTATTTTATAACAGAGAAAAAAAGAACGAAAAATTTAACATACATGAAACAATGGTAAGAAACACGCTGTTGTATGGAATAGAGACTTGTCGCGTAACGGAAAAATACAAAACAAAAATGGAAAGTGTCGAAATAGATGCAGTAAGAAGATCAATGAGAATATCTAACAGAAAGAACAGATCATATAAGAAATGAGACCATAAAAGTAATAATGGGAGTCGAGGGAAGCATAACGGATGACATCAACCAATAGGGCGCAGGAAAAGAGGGCGTCCTAAACTGGAATCAAATCAATTCAAAGAACAATGAGTCAAAAAAACCTGACAGTAGATGATTGTCGGACAACGTAGAAAAACGCTCTGAACCGACATAGCACTGCGTCTTCGTAGTGGTAGTTAGTCACTACCGTAAGCTTTGTATACCCTTGGTTGTGCTAGTGGTAATTTTATTTTTTTTAATTTTTATAGTTTTTTTGTTGAACTTTTATTAAAAATATTAAAACATCATCAGTTTTCAACATACAAAAACATTATTTTATAAAATAAGGCTAAAAACAAAGGTCAGGTTTTAATATCTTGACTTTATATTAAATGTGTTCTAAAACTCTAAAAAGAGCGGCTCGTGTTTATGGTAGTGATTGTTAAACACTGTCACACCGGCTGTGAAAGTTGTCAAAATTTAGGGAGTCCCAAAAACTCCTTAATATAACGAATCCTATAGATTTGACATTGCTGTCGAATTGTGAATTTGGAAGACTAACGTTCAGCTAAAATTTAAAGCGAAGGAAAATATATATCTCCTTACCTAAATAAAAATTTGGCAACTTGACTAACATGCATCCGTCGAACTTAAGGGTGGTGATGCTGGAGTTGTTTTTGATAGCACTCATGAGATGCCTCATGTAAGGTTCACTGATGACCATCCCCTTAAAACTCAGTGATTCCAAGACCATGATATTGCTGCAGGCGTTGCAGAAGCACTTCCAAGTGTCATCGTCTTCGAAATTCATCGCTATTTCGAAGTGACACACCGATTTGTAATACTCAAGGATGTTTAAAAACTCTGTAATAGTTTCTGGAGTGAATTTGCATTCTTGTAATATTAGAGTATGGAAATTTGCAACTTTAAGGATATCCTCTAGTGTTTCGTTGACATCGGATGTGATGTTGATTGAGCTTAGTTTTAAAGTTGCTGAATGATTCATATTGTTTTTGATTTCTTGTATTTGAGCCTTGATGGCGTCTATTTCTACGGTTTTGTTTTTCTTGCAGGAACTTTCGTAAATTTGCAGTATGATGTCGGAGGAATAGTACTGACCTACGAGGAAAATATACCTAAAATATTCTAAATACTGATCTGAAAGAAGGAAAAAGTTAATATTTAGACAGTTTTTACTATAAATCAAGGTACATTGTTGCTTGTAGCTAAGTAAACTGACTTACTGATAGTCCATGGATAGCAATTCTCGGGTTCCTTGTAGCTGACCAGGACAGTGTTGTCGCAAGGGAAGAAAACGTGACGCCTGTTTGGTGACATATCTGATTCGCATGACTCATCCAAGCATGATGATTTTCGCAGTATTGAAGCTTTTGGAGTATCCGGAATATTGGATTCAACATCTTCATCTTTTAAAATTGTGTCAGTTGTTTCCAAATTGTTGTTTTCATTTATTTCTTCCTCTTCTAAAAGTTTAAGTCTTTTAGAGGTCACCTTTTCTGAGGCATGATAAAAACAATAAATAAAAATATATTTTTTTCAGTTAAAAATTTTATTACTTCCAAGATAATTTTAAGAAAATTTATGACCTAAAAAAATCTTGTACCTTTTCCAAAAACATGTGTGCTGTATTAAGCTTTGTTATCTTAATAGGTTTTAAACAAAAAGTACATTCTATTAAACGAATTTTGCGTAACTTTTTAATTTTCTATTGAGATAGAATTAATTAAAAGCTTTTAATAACTCTCTTAAAATTACCTGTTTTATGATAAAAAACTTGAATGTCTTCTAAACCCATGAGTTTTTTTTTAAATATGACAATTCTCGCCCACAAAAACGTTAATTCTGATCGCACTCATTTGCTAAGTGGATAATGAAAACAAAATCGCGCTTATCTTGATTTACAAGTGTGTGTTTTTGTAAAAATTAGACAGAGTGACTCCAAAAACAAACACATTTATCACGGCCGAGCTTAGGCAATTGTTCAGGCCTATCTTTAGGCTATATTATTTAACGATTTTTCAAGTCCTAAAGTGTGTAAATTTATTTCTAAAAATACCCTATTCGAAGATTTTTTGTACTCCATGTAAGATAAAACCAAAATTTTTTTAAAAGAAAGATCTGAATACTTTAATTCTAAAACAACATACCTAGAATTGTAATCAACTCCGGGGTAGAATTATTCTTTTCTTTTATAACTTCAGTTGTTGGTTGAGTCAAATTATTTATATCTTTATCCGTTCTTTCACTGGGGTCAAACTGATTTACATTATTTTCATTTTCTTTGACTAATTGTTCAGCATCCCTCTCAACTTCTATGTGAATTATATCTTGTATTCCATCATCTTCTGAAGAATCCGACGTTCTGTCACTCGAACTGGGGGAAGGAGTTAACTGGTATAGCGTTACAGGGGTTGGTTCCAGGGGGGTGCACAAATCATCTTCCTCAATGGAGAATGATTTGTCGATTAAGGAAGTTCCTAGTATCGATTTCTTACCTAGAAATTCCATTTTGAATTTAAATTGTTTTTTTATAAAATTGCTAAAATAAATGTAATTAAAAAATGCAAACACTATTTTCCCGTTTTGAAGAAGAATCTTATTAAAAAAAAGCTTCTGATCTGCATAAATAGTACAATGGTACTGAATGTGCACTATTTCTGCTTATTGTTTTTATCCTCTTAATCGTGTGAGAGAAAAAAAAAAGAGAAAACGAAATATTGGCGATAAGGCAATAAACCAAGTGCATGGGTTGAAATATGTCTTTAATGTGTACTGATATCCAGCATTTCAACTTGTAGACACTTGATACCCTTAACGGCGATTTCATGGGAATTTTAGCAAATTTCCTGCTTTTATAGGGTGAAATATTTTATAATTTGCAAGGAGAATCATTTTAAAATGAGTTTGTGAGAAATCATCAAACGTAACAGAATCTCACGGACACGGATGTTTCGGCCCTATTTATACTAACCCTCAATCATGAAAACTGGTACCAAATTTTAAAATAAATCAAAAACGTAAAATAATAAAATCTATACTATACATAAAAACACTTGTTTTCTGTTTTTTAAGAGCCCAGACAGCTTATTTCTGATGAATTATAAACAAAAAACACTCCAAATTTTTGTGAAATAAGACGCCGCGCGATGTTTGCCATTTGTAATAAAACAAAAATAGCATCTACTTTTTTAGTTCTAAGTAAAACCCACCTTTTTTGGTCTCCTAAATTTTATGATTTTAATTTGTATGACTGTATATTATGTGATCTCACAAATAGTATAATACATCTACCGAACCCAACCACACGGCAAATTTTCCAAGATAATTAAAAAAATTCAGTTATAGAATTTTTCTTGATTGATTATAGTCTTATATTATTATCTAACATGTGATATAAATATAGATTTTCCCAAATAGATATCACCAAGGACAGACGAATTTCATATATTTTTGGTATCACCTAATTTAGTGGTTAGTATAAAAAACAAAAATATATTTTTGTTTAATTTTTTTTACAGCCCACTTATACTTACCTATATTTTTGCAAAGCATTAGGATAAATAAATTGGTAAAAAAAAAATTTTAAGTCACAAGCTTTTATAAAATGCACTAAAAATTAAAAAATAATTTTCTAACATTCTAATATTATCATAATAATAAAAGCGATGGCCGATCACTATTTGCAAGAATCAATCTAGCAGAAAAATGCAGAGGTACCAAACCCACCCAACCCGACCTAAGATACCCCAGCATTTCTCTGACATAGGTATGGCAATGGCATAACATTGCGGCACATCAAACATATCTTTGATGACCTGCTATGTTGAATATTCTTTAAGTGTTTAGATCACAACTTTAGATTAACTTATGCTTTGATTTGCGGCCATCGCTTTTATTATTATGATAATATTAGAATGTTAGAAAATTATTTTTTAATTTTTAGTGCATTTTATAAAAGCTTGTGACTTAAATTTTTTTTTTACCAATTTATTTTCTACTTTTTAGTCTCAGCTATCTACTCTATTAAATGAAAATATTTGTTCAATAACAGAACAGAAGAGTTTATTCTAGATTATAATGAAATCGCTGATCGTGAGTTGTTTGGAAACTCATTTTTCTATTGGGGGAAGGAGAGGGTGGGGGTAGAGGTAGAAATATATTTTTTGTTTGGGCTGTATTGCCATCGGACCTTTATGCATATACCAAATTTTATAAAAGTCATTTGAAGTGAAGTGTGTCAAAAACGCATTTTTTATGGAAGGGGGTGGGGTAGGGGTGGGAGGACATTTTTTCATTATTGTTGTATTGTCATCAGACCACTATATGTATACCAAATTTCATCCAAATCGGATAATGGGAAGTGTGTCAAAAACGCATTTTTCTATAGATGGGGGTGGGGGTAGGAGTGGTAGGACCTTTTTTTTCAATGTTGTATTGTCATCGGACCACTATATGTATACCAAATTTCATCCAAATCGGATAATGGGAAGGGTGTCAAAAATGCATTTTCTATGGAAGGGGGTGGGAGTAGGGGTGGGAGGATATTTTTTCATTATTGTTGTATTGTCATCGGACCACTATGTGAATACCAAATTTCATCCAAATCGGATAATGGGAAGTGTGTCAAAAACTCATTTTTCTATGAAAGGGGGTGGGGGTAGGGGTGGGAGGATATTTTTTTCTTAATATTGTATTGTCATCGGATCACTATATGTATACCAAATTTCATCCAAATCGGATAACGGGATGTGTGTCAAAAACAAATTTTTCTATGGAAGGGGGTGGGAGGATATTTTCTTCTTATTGTTGTATTATCATCGGACCACTATCTGTATACCAAATTTTATCCAAATCGGATAACGGGAAGTGTGTCAAAAACACATTTTTCTATAGAAGGGGTGGGGGTAGGGGTGGTAGGATATTTTTTTCTTATTGTTGTATTGTCATGGGACCACTATGTGTGTACCAAATTTCATCCAAATCGGATAATGGGAAGTGTGTCAAAAACGCTTCACAAGATTTGATAGTTAGTTAGATAGTTAGACAGAACATCTGAAGTTAAATAAAAGCTTGTAATAAAAAAACATGTTATTGACCCATAATGGAATTGGAGAGTATTTTTAATTTGTGAATCAATATTCTAAGGAAGTTGTTCTGACGTAATTACATAGGTAGAATTTCATAAAACCAAGGTAAACAAAACCTTTTAACAAAATCAAAAATATTTACAACGAAAAAATATATCATATAGAGAATAGTTGAAAACATATCATGATATGGAAACAATTGAAACACGTTTTTTAATTTTCTGTAGTATCTAGGGAATTATAATATTTTTCAAAATGAACTGTTAACATATTAAGTATAAACATAAATACAAAATTTTTAAAATAATATTCTAATATTCAAGGTGCGTATTGATACGGCAAAATAGGCGAAAGAATTCGACCCCATAAATTCGCCCAAACGGTAGCAAGGGCGAATAAATGCGTTGACTTGCGGTTGGTCAAACATAGGCACTGTTCTTCAAAATTTGTTTAAATCTATATTTATAAGGTAGCTCAAAAATAAGTAATGACTACAAACTAAATTGTTTAATAAAAAAATGCCTATTTTTTATTTCAATTTTGAATTCTGTCTTAACTTGGTCGAGAAATTTAAGGAAAACACTACAATAAAAATATAATGACCATGAATATGACATTTGACGATTTTAATGTTTTTTGGTACACCGTTGAAACAGCCCATATATCACTATCCTGTTGTAAATAGTTTTAAATTTTTTAGTGCATGTTTGAGCCACATGGGCAGTTTTGATTTTCAAATATTAATTTAACAAAAACTGCTGATTAGAAAATTTTGAAAATTGGGATTTTTCATCCCCATGACCGGTAGAATGAATGTATCAAAAATCATTAAACTCAGAAAGATTCTGCTTTCTTGGCATGATTTGGATTTAACTTCAAAAAATACATATGAATATTATGGCTTGTCCCACAGATCTTGACATTTTTTTTGTGGGGATGTGTAATTTTTTTACATTAATTACAAACGATTTTACTTATTTTTTGACCATCCTATGTATAAAATAAAGAAACTCATACAGTTAAAATTTAAAATAAACATTTTATTTTTCCAAAAAAGGAACCCTTAATTTTAATAAATTTTTCCAACCCTCACCTCACTGTATACCTACCTACTCTCTTCAAACCTATCAATTTGCAATAAAGATATGAGACATGGTTTAGTACCCTTTAGTAGATTGTATTTCATATTTAATGGGGATTTTAGTGTGCTAAGTAATATAATGTAAGATGTTAGCATAATGTGTAGGTGCTGAAGTTTGTAGAAGAAATTAATTACTTTTGTATTTTGTTGTAACACTTTTTATATAAATCTGGTATCTATGTGTATTCTAATTGTAGTATGAATGTAATTTAAATGATGCAGCAAAGTTTAAGGGATAGTGGGAAAGAACAAAAGTAGACAAAAAGTTCAAATATCTTTTGGTCAAAAGTTTTTTGTTTTCAAGTTATTGCATTTGTCAAGTTTGCAGGGTGGGGAAAAACTGTGAAAAATGACAAATTTGTCAAAATAATTTTGTGATTCATTTTGATCAAAAAAATGTTTCATTGGTTTTTTCAGAAAAATTATAGGTTAAGAAGGTACAGTGTGGCCAAATAACCATTGCAATAGATATAAATTTGTCAATATTATGTTTATTGTAATGCAAAATTACACAAAATTTCGATTTTCTGTTGTAATTTTTAAGGAAGTTATAACAAAAGTAAAAAAAATTTCATCATTTTTGACACCCTGTATATAACAGTTTTGATGCAAAATATAATAGGAAAAATTTCCTTCTTGTGACCTCTGCTATCATCCCTTAAAATTTGGTGCATCATTTAAACTACTACTACACCCTATACCAGGGCTATCAAAATGGACGGGCCACGATCCTCCACTTTGTTGACGTCACATCCGGGGCTGATTTTTTTTTTGATGGTCACGTTACGACACAGCTGATTGTCTTTAACATATTGAAGTTGGAATGACGGTTCATGGATATTTGATTTTTTTTTTAAATAAAGCCGTTTTTGAGATTGTTTTTACTATATTCTCGCAGAACAATTTTTTTTAAATGTATAGTAAGCCCTAATTTTTCATAGCCGCTTCATTAACTCATACAAAAATTAAGTTTAAAGTAGAAGCGAATGTGACAATCACATATGACAAAGTCAAATACATGTCAAATATAACAGTTGGCATGTGGTACATGGCGGGTAATTTGAATTCAAAATAAGGAATGCTAAATCTTGAAGATTTTAACCTTTTAATCATGTTGCTTCCTTACAAACCTTTGGTGGAATATCGGGATGGTGTCTGAGAATATTTCACTGAAATTTTGCGGAAATCTGTAGTGCCATTTTGAAAATACCACAAAAAAACCTCTGACCTCCCATAAGACCCAATGTAAAATTCAGCCCCGGGAGAACAGCTGATTTTTTCAGGATCGTGGCCTCTATTTTTGTGTTGGCCTTGCCTATACTTATACTTGTAGTACTAGTCATACACTTACCTATTGGACATTCTTCATTATTTTTCGATTGTTCATCATGATCCTCAGCTAGAGGCGAT
Source organism: Aspidapion aeneum (assembly GCA_963576565.1). Classification (NCBI taxonomy): domain Eukaryota; kingdom Metazoa; phylum Arthropoda; class Insecta; order Coleoptera; family Brentidae; genus Aspidapion; species Aspidapion aeneum. Next base: position 15,048,896 of record OY755048.1, on the reverse strand, counting down.
TCACTGATACTTTCAGTTCCACTGTCAATTAGAATTGAGGTGTCAAATTCATTTTTGCATGAAACACAATCCATAACTTGACATTTATCGTTGTGCTTTCTTCCTACTGTGACCTAAAATATATTTTTTTTCTAGTTTACAATGCCCATCTTTTAAGGTGTAGACATAAACATAACTCTTGTAGCTATTTCAGTCCTTTCTGCTTACAGTAGAGCATAGAAACAAGTTGTACTTATATAAATATACCATAGTTAAATGAACCAATATAGTAGCTTTACAGACACAAATGGGTCTATTGTGCTTATGTAGGTACCTGTGCAAAGGTGCCACTAAATCAAGCCTTTAGTATGCTGTACTGGTGGTACTTACATCTTATTCGAATCATTCTCCTGAAGAAATCCAATGTGTTCTGGATCTTGATGGTTGACTAGACTGACTGGAGGTTCATCTTATGGTTTTATTGCTTTATTAATATTTTCACAGGGATGGAATCACTAGGTTGTTGTAACAATAAAAAATGTGTATTGTGGTGTATCTGTAGGTATGTCAAAATCAGTCAATATGGATTTATAAGTTAATTGTTTTGTGTTATAAATATTTTAATTACTTATGAGTTTAGTTTGTTTAATTAATACTGGGAGACACTTTAAAAACTATGAGATAATCTGCGATTTTTTAGTTAATTTTTCCTCTCTTGTGATTAGAAGGTTAGAAGTAATTACATAAAAATAGACTATTGTTTGACCAATTACAGATAACTGTAAATTTGGAACTTTAATTTTTGAGTGGAAATTTTTAAAATTTTAGGTCAACTTTTGTTTTCAATTAATTTTCACTATTATCTTTTAGGAGATTTGAACTATTGTGTATTCGACAATATTATGTGCACTGTACTTTAATAATTCCTAATTTTTAGATAAACAATACACCAACTGAGTTCTTCTAATCTGTGTGCTTGCTAGGCTGGTTGCCTAAGCAGTCTAAAAACAGAAAATCAATACCAAGAACGTACAAAACAAAAACATCTTTTCCCAGCAAAAAATATTATTATTCTTTGTGTTCATATTTGTGCAATTTAAAATTAATATTTAAATGGAACAGTAATTGCATTTCTTAGAAAAAATTATTTATTTAAGTCAAACAACTACCTGTATACCTGAAACAAAAGTTTTAGGCATATTGCCACCGCTTTAATGTGTCCTAAATGACATAATTGCAAACGATAAATTAATTGTAGGATTTTTTGTGTCCCTAATTCTTAAAAATATCACGTTTATTGTTTCAGGGCTTCAACAAATAAACAGCAAAATAAAATTTTTATAATAAAAAGATGAGAAATATGAAATTATGAAAAAAGATATGAAGGAAAACCATATTTACTAAGCAAAAATGTAATTTTTTTAATTTTATTAATAAAGAAAGGTTAACTTAATTCAGCAGTTGTTGCCGCATCTTTGTTGCAGGTGACCGGAATTTGTTTCTTCCTTGTTGCAAAACCAAATCTTAAGACTGACTGACTGACTTCAGAAAGCTGTTGCGAGGAGAAAAAAGCCTCTTGAAATAGTATATGGCCCACAATATATATTGCAAAAAAGTTCTCCATGTTTTTGACTCACTGTGATATCAAACAATTATTACTGTCTTTTCTAAAAAAAAAATTATAAACTCAATCAAAGAAGAAAAAATATAACTTTTATGCTAAAACCAAAATTATCTCCCCATTTATTATGGATTAACAAGAATAAAGAGATAATTTTGAATTTGTGTTTGCTTCAACAGTAGCCACTGGAGCAAATATTAGTCCCCTCAGTTAATCTTCATTGGGGAAAATATGAAAAATATTTTAGGTTTTTAAATAATTTGAAAAAGAATATGAACATTTTCATAATTATGAAGGTGTTGAGACCTCAGAGTAATAACATATAATTATTACTCTAAGGTTGAGACACTATTGTTTAGTTTAATAAAGGAAAAAAATATTCCGTAAGACGTTCAATTCAATGTAGTTTCAAATAAAAATAGTTTCTGATATTTTTCTCATTGGGAGTCCATTGTTGTTACTCATAAAACTGCAACCTTGATTACACCAACCAAAAATTATACTATGCGCTGACAGCTGTTTTTCATTATTAAACAAAATGACATCATTTTGTTATATTTTTTCTTGTAAATCGCATTCTTGCTTGATAAATATATTTTAAAATTTAATCTTTTACTTAATTTAACTTTTTGTGATTTCTTGTAGCTACTTATTTTTGGAATATTATTTATAACAGGTAAGTATATATTCGTTTATCTAAATGTTTTAGATACTTATATATAAAGGTGGATTTATAGATTAAATTTGCATTTAGAGGTACTTGGTAATGTTTTTTTTAAATAAATTGAAATGGGCTTACATTTCCATTCTACTATCAATAATAAATGTATTTGTTATATTTACTCCTCTTGTTATGTCAATGACAAATCTACAAATCCTTTAAAATATACATTTTAAATTTTCATGTAATCACTGCAAAGCTACATAAAGAGCATTTACATCTCCCATAATATAATACTTCTTATAGGATGTCTGCAAAATCAAAGCCTGGAGCTGAGAACATAAAGGTTTTCATTAGAATAAGACCACTCAGTTCAAAGGAGGTGGAAAAAGGTATCCCTGATGTCACCCTTTGTAACTATGAGCAAAATATCCTGGCTCTTCAAAAACCTGGAGGGGAACAGACCAAAACTTTCAGATTTGATGGCATTTTTGGACCTAGTAGTGATCAAGTAAGTTAGTTAGTTGACGGTGTTGTACTCTAGTACACATAATAATATTCTTAATTTTATCTAGATTTCAATTAAATGTATCTTCTCTCAGTGATTTTTTTTACATTTTCTTTTGGTTTTTGTCAAAGAAACACAGAAGAAGCCTGAGTTTTTCTGAGGCATTTTTAAGCTGATACCTCTTGTTTAATTTTATTCTCTTTTGTTTTAGGGATTACTTTACAAAATGGTAGCTCTGCCAATAGTAGAAAGAGTTTTGGAGGGTTATAATGGGACAGTTTTTGCTTATGGTCAAACTGGAACTGGCAAAACTTACACAATGTCTGGTTTTAATGACAATCCTGACTCAAGGGGCATAATTCCAAACTGCTTTTCACATATATTTACCCACATTGCTCAGTCCAGTGAAAAAAAGAGCTTTACAGTCACTGTGACCTACCTAGAGCTTTACAATGAAGAAATTAGAGATCTGCTAGTAAACCCTGAAGAACGAAGAAAAGAAAAGCTAAGAGAAGAGAAATTGCAAAAAAAGAGTCAGGAAAAGCGGGAAAAAAAGGACAACAAATTGGTCATCCGAGAACGTGATGACATTGGCGTCTATGTTGTTGGGCTTACTGGAGTCAGTGTTACATCATTTGAAGAAATACAAGGTCTGCTTAGAAAGGGTAACAAGCAGAGAACAACTAGATCCACCATGATGAATGATGTGTCCAGCAGATCACATGCCATATTTTCCATTATTATTGATACCAAAGACATTTTTACTGGAGAAGTAACTACTGGAAAGCTTAATTTAGTTGATTTGGCAGTAAGTAAATTTCCTCTTAAAACCTCAAGACCTATTATCCTTGTAATAGGACACAATGTAACAGTAGCTTTCAATGACTTTTAGGGATCTGAAAGAGTGGGGCGCACTCAAGCAACAGGAGAACGTCTAAAAGAGGCAGGAGCTATCAACACATCCCTTTCAACCTTGGGGCAGGTTATTTCTAGTTTGGCAGAAGGCAAGAGCAATACAATACCACCTTATCGAAGTTCAAAATTGACAAGATTGCTTCAGAATTCTTTGGGTGGAAATTCTAAGACATCCATGGTGAGTAATATTCCTCATGTTTTGGAGTTCTCACTGATTAACTGAAAATGTTTTATTTTATTTAGATTGCCATGTTGAGTCCTGCAGAGATAGACTTTGAAGAAACTTTGGGCACTCTACGATATGCACAGCGCACCAAAAACATTAAGAACCACGCTGTTATCAACGTTAATGTTCCTCAAACAGTTATGTCTGGCTTCAACAAAGAGTTGCAAGAACTGAGGGAGCAATTAAGCCAGCTTAATGAGCGGGAAATTCGAATGAAGGTCAGTCCAGCACGGCTAGTTAGCTCCAGTGTAGTACCCTATGTAAAATATTATAAACATTTTTTATAGAGTTGGCTTATTAAAAACTAAAATTTATTTTTAGGTTAAAAAAGAGAAATCTGAGAAGATTCAAGAATTTGATCAGGAGAACCGCAGAATTCAGTGAGTATGAATAACCTTCGAAATGTTCAACATTAAGATTTTATTGGCGTACAAACCAAAAGGAAACCGAGTAAAGCTAAAGAAGCCTTTTTTTGTTGTTATCATCAGGGTTGACATTAAGTCCTGAAGAGATCACGAAATGACCTAATATCAGTAAATAGATTTTCTGAAAAGCGAATTCGAACTGCCCCAATACATTTGAAAGTTATATGTTTATGAAATTAAGATCTGATCCATTATATTCTTTCCTATATTCAATATCTATTTAATTTTTTATGTCATCAAAATAACCTTACATCTTTTTTGATAATTTCATTATATCTGATCATTTACAAGTGATTTAAATGTGTTTTAATATATTTTAGGAGCGAGAAGCAAAGCCTTGAAGAGAAAATAGAATCGATCACGACCAAGATCATTGTTGGTGGTGAAAACTTGATTGACAAAGTGAAACAACAAGAATTCGTCTTGTTGGCTTCCAACAAAGAGATTGAACAATTGGACAAAAGCCACCAAGAGCTGGAAGAGCAGTTGAGCAAATTTTTCGAGGAAAAAATCGATATTGAAGAAAAATACTCATCTCTTCAAGAGGAAGATAGCGCCCTTAACAAGAAAATCAAAAAATGTCAACAACTTATCAAGGAAGCAAAAGAAGATTACGCTGACAAAGAACAAGAATTTCAACGTGAAATCCAAGCCTTAACTGACAATAATAGGATTTTAATGAGGGAATGTCAACTGTCTCAACTCATGATTGAAAGTTACATACCGAGTGAATACATGGTATGTTTTGATTTCTTATTTGAACTTCATAAGAGGTTTTCTTTTGTTTTATTGATCAATCAATTTCTAACCTGGGAAATTGAGTTAAGTCTATTGTTGTGTTTTCTTTTTAGAAAAAGATTCAGCAGAACTTGATCTTTAACGCCGAGACGCAGGAATACCAGATGAAAGGCGTGGCATATACAGGCAACAACATGAGAAAACGTAGAGTTTCAAAAAGCGATCTGGAAACACCTGTGAAGTGGGAGATCAAGAACCCGTACCACAAATATCCCGACAAAAGACGTGAAAAACCTCGGGAAAAACGGTCCCTTATATCCGCCATTCCTCAATCCCGTTAGTGAAGAATCTCCTTTTAGTAAAGACGGAAAACAAATTCTAGTCGCAAAATAAGTTTACCAAACAGCATTTTTTTAAAGATATGTTAGAACGTTATTATATCATTGTTTACATATATTATTCTAGTCAAAGAAACATTCGCAAAAATAAGTATTAACAAAAATACCTACATTCCGTTTTCATTCATGTTTACAGCTCTTTCGTATGTGCCGTTCCTAAATCTACAGCTTTTATAAAATGATCTTAATCTACCAGAGTATTTATTTGTGAATAGCTACGGAAAAAAAATTCTTTTTAAAACATGTCCAGATATGACACTTCTAAATGTCAACATGTAAACATAAATATTTATTCAAATTTATTTTTTTGTTGATCTAACCTAGTTCTGTTTTTTAGTATTATTTTAATAGGTAAATATGCCTTTTTTGTTCTTTTTGTTGGCTGTGTTTTTTTTTACTTCTTAAGTTCCAGTGCTTTTATTTGTTCAAAATATAGGGTATAGTATCATAAATAGACTATTATTTTAAGATATTTAGAAAACAGTTAACCAAATTTCCTTTATCAGTAACTAGGTTTGGTTACTTCTTAAATACTAGTATCCGGTGTCCAACCAAAAATTGTCTTCTGAAAGTTATTTTTTCGAAGTAAGCGCCAAAAGTAGAAGGAATAGAGGCGTGCTGACTAATACACCAAACCAAAATCATAACAGAGAATGCGCCGTTTAAACCAAGGTTGGAATTCTCATCGTTGATTCGGAATATTGCCACTCCCAAAAAACGGAGGATCAGAATGTGTATGAATGCGAAATTTCTTAATTTCAAATCTAAACTTTGGTGTTTACCTCTTGGAAAAATCTTTAAATATTCTTTGGTTAGTGAGAATATGACATTTTTTATATAATAGTCCTGCACGGTTTTTATAAAACAACTTTAAATATAATTATTATTTAAAAACACTCATTTTATTTTCGTGCTCAAGATAAAGATATATAAGTCTGCATTATTTGATGTCTTCCATGATGATTTTTAAGAGAACGACGCGTAAGTGCAGACTTAAGGGTAAAAAGGTGATACAGTGAATTGAATATATGCCTATAACGGTATCGGATATTACGACATATCGGTTATAGCGACGACATAAGGTCCCGACCGAGTTCTATATATAACCTATTTTGTTACCTTTTTTCTCTATAACGACGCTCGATTATAACGCCCGCAATTAAGCGGTCCGTTCAATGTCGTTATAACCGATATGTACTGTAATTTAGTAAGTTAATCCAATAATATGTATGCGCCCTCTTGTATCTTTAACTTTAGGTCACAATGAAAAAATTACAAAACTCTCATTATCCCATTTTGTCCTAAAGATCAATAAGTCTGCACTTATGAATATGATCTTCCAATGCTGATTTTTATGCAGTGGTACAAAATAGCGCAGGTCAAAATCGCGCAGCCATAATAGCGCATGACTTATTTCTCGGGATCCTAGAGGGTGTGAATCCGAACTAAACCAAACCAACACATTTAAAAAAAATTCGGTTCGGTTCGGATTCGCACCCTCTAGGATCCGGGGAAAAAAGTCAGGGAAAATATGATAATAGGAAAAAATTTGCTGGCTCGGTTCGGTTCAGTTCGTCAAAATAGCGATATTTTGTGTTTTCGATATTTTTTCGCCTGACCTGTTCTATTTTGGCCTTCGCTGTTTTAGTAATGCACTATTTAAACGTGCGCTATTTTGCCCATGCGCTATTTTCGTCACGCTATTTTCGCGTGCGCTATTTTGAACATGCGCAATTATGACCTGCGCTTTTTTGTACCACTGCCGATTTTTAAGGGACAACATAATTTCAGACTAGAGTAAAAAACGAGATTAATCCCTAATTCAATTGAATAATATATGTATGTGTTCCTTTATGCACATTTAGCTTGCAAAAGCAATGAAAAATCACAGTTAATAGAATTAAAAACATTTTTTATTTAATATATTTTTTATTTTTATGTGGCAAGGATGATATAAAAGTATTTAAAATATAAAATAGTTTTATATCCAAAAAATTGATGGATAATATAAAATAATAATGATCCTTATTATAATAAGGCATTTGAAATTTGTACTAGTATCTTTGATATAACAAAAACCGATAGAAACTGAAAAATTTGGGAAAATATGATACAATTTGTGGTGATATAAATTTGAAAATAAAAAACTATTTACAATGAAACATTTAAAAAAATAAATAAACATTTTACATTAATGATAATAAATATTTTTGGACTATATTACAAAAAATATATACACTAAAGATTTAAAAAAATAATAATACAGTAAAATGGCAAGTTCCCATTTTTTTAGGGAAGAAGGACTAGTGTTTTAATAGAAAGGGCAGTAAGTTTTACTTAAAAATGAATATTTTTGTACGTTTTTTACATACTTAAAAACTTCCAACAGGACCGTTATTAAATTTTAGCAAAAGTATTTGTTAATAAAAAGTCGTATGTGTGCGCATCTCCAATAAACAAAAGAAAGACAACTTTAGAAACAAAAGTGGGGGTAGAATACGTTCAAGGTAGCCCTTTCTGTATACACTTATAAACTTAATGGTTCTCCTTTCTAAACTAAAGTGGATAGTTCATGAGGAGAATTCGTCGTAGCTACGCTACTTATATCTATACCATTCCCAGCCATTCCTGGACTAACACTACCGGTACCGCTAGCTTCCCGCGGATGTTTCGATATCGTAATGTTTTCCCCGCTAGGTGGCGTATTAGTGCTAGGTCTTATTATATAAGGTCCATTACTGTGAATCGACGCCAACGGGTGTCCATAACTGTGGTTAAAATTACTGAAATGCGACTGATTCATGTGGTTGAGCTGTGGTTGAGAGGTTATGCTGTGGAGTGATGTTTGCTGAGCCATATCATTTTGTAAAGCCATCTCTTTGACAGCGTTGGTCTTTTCCTTTTGCCAGATGAAGACATTATGCACCATTGCGCAGCCGCAAAATATTATTCCGAGACCGATAAAGACGCTTGTTACTATTGCCGGCGTCGAGTGGAATTGGATAAATGTATACAGTATTATTCCTAAAAAAAAAATTACTATTAAATCATGATGTTTCATCTGTCACACTTCACATTTTTTCCAGAATTTTTAAAAGTTTCTCTGAGCTTGTCAAGATGATTGGTTACTTTGGAAACACCACTATTTTTCTCGCCAAAACAGATTTTTGTCTGAATGTCTATATATATGGAGATGTTAATTTATACCGGGGGAGCCAAAAAAACCGGACAAAATGTTTTTAGTTATAACTTTCGAATATACTGCCGATTTTAATTGAACAAACTACACTTTGCAATTATTTTTTGTCCATCATCTTGAAATCCAAGATGGCAGACAGAATCAAATTGGACCCTTTAAAAAGTTAATTAATTAAATAAAGTGAAGATTGTTTGCTCTTTAAATATCACTATTGAAATTTATCGCCATCTTAAATCCAATATAACGAACTAAAGCGAATTGGACCTTCCATTAATTTTTCTTATGTTGAGAGAAGTTTTTTTACCCTTTTTTGGATTTCTTTAAATGATCTAGGTCCTCGATGCAGAACAAGGTACTTCATTAACAACGCTTTACTAGTTCTCAAGATATTAGTGCTTGATCTAACCATTTTTTGCACTTTAAATGGTTGTATCTCTACATTTATTTCAATAGTTAACTTCAAAGGGCAATCGATTCTTACCATGATGCTTTTTTAAAATTAAAATGGAAGGCAGAATGGGCAAAGCAATCGTATAATCTGTAAATCTGGTTTAATCAAACATTTATATTTGAGACAGAGCTTTTCCAAAAGTCCAAAAAGCTTTCAAAACATAAAAATAAACCAGTCTATTTAAAGGTTCAAGTTTAATTCTGTCTGCCATCTTGAATTTGAAGACGGCAGCAGTAAATTTTGTTAGATCTCACCATGATGCTTTTTATTTCATTAAAATCCGTTTAATCAAAATTAACTTGTGAAACAAAAATTAATTTTTCAGGAACCGCTTAACCGATTTTAATAACTAGTATCTCATTGTATGTGGCGGAAACAGAGCTTTTCTACAAATTAAAAAAAATAGACAAATAAACGAGTCTCTTTGAAAGGTCAAGTTTGATTCGGTCTGCCATCTTGGATTTTAAGATTGGGGACAAAAAGATATTTCTGCAGTTAACTATTTAAAGGTTCAAGTTTAATTCTGTCTGCCATCTTGAATTTGAAGACGGCAGTAAATTTTGTTAGATCTCACCATGATGCTTTTTATTTCATTAAAATCCGTTTAATCAAAATTAATTTGTGAAACAAAAATTAATTTTTCAGGAACCGCTTAACCGATTTTAATAACTAGTATCTCATTGTATGTGGCGGAAACAGAGCTTTTCTACAAATTAAAAAAAATAGACAAATAAACGAGTCTCTTTGAAAGGTCAAGTTTGATTCGGTCTGCCATCTTGGATTTTAAGATTGGGGACAAAAAGATATAAATTCCCTGCAAACAGCTGTTCGTTCCATTGAAATCGGTGATATATAACAAAACACAGTTTGACCATTTTTTTTGGCCCACCCGGTATATGTATATTTAAAACCTTTTTTCTTCGCAGATTCATCTAAAATATTAAAATTTAATTATGTTAACACCATTTATGATTGCCTTTATTTGTGACAGCGTTTGATATTAGTTATTGCCTTAAAACTTTAAAGAAAATGACTGGCAACATTGCCTATAGTGGCTTGAGCGTGCAAGTATAAAGTATACCAAGTTTTCAACCTCATGGGTCACTAAATCGCGTGGATAAGGCTTCGAGAGTTGTCTAGTGATCCTTTTTTAGGGTTTCATGTCAAATACGAAAATTTGAAAGCTAGTTACTTTCTAACTAATCAAGAAAGTGGCTAGGTCAAACCACGACACACTTATCAGATTTGAGCTCTACGTACACGCAACGACATTTTGATCTTATAATATACAGGATGTAACTGTGTTGGTTATTCTCGGATGTAACATTAGAAATTATCCACCTGGATTTTCCCAAAAACTATTAGAAAATTTGAAAAACGCCAAAACACGTCGATTTTGTTTGTAAGGGGGACACATTTTAAAATTTTTGTAGCACGCGCCCCCCTTGGAAGGGTAAATTCTATCTTTACATTTTGAATAGGCAAAGTGACTTTAGTGATACCATGTTGAATATCTATCTATACAGGGTGTTTCCTAATTGAATGTCAATATTTATGGGGGTGATTTTTGGGCCCATTTTAAGAAAAAAACTTTATATGAACATATGTCCTAAACGTCTTACCTTTTGAGATACAGGGTGGTAAAGTTTTCAAAAATAAATCATTTATTATTAATATCTACAATACCAAGTGACGTGTACTTTTTAAATCTGTATTCAATTATGAGCAAATTTGATCTCTTGAATTTTTTTAGTCCGACGCACGGGTTTCATCTAAAAAATTAAAATCTACGTGTCTCTGCATGATCATATTGTCATATTAACGATATTGTTATGATCATGCAAAGAAACCGTTTTTATTTTTTTAAGCGAAAACCGTGCATCGGATTGAAAAAAAATCAAGTGATCAACTTTGGTTAGAAATAATTGGGGATTTCAAAAATAATTCTTATTTCAGGAAAAATCAGTGGCGTGCCATCAATGTCTGCCAAAATAGGCAGGTCAAATTACGTACGAACGCCACTGATTGAAATTAAAAAAAAAGTGATACATCAAAAAATGCCTCTTGATTCATAGTACATGTATGACAAATTTCATTAAAATATCTGAAGTGGTATTGTAGATATTAAGAATAAATGATTTATTTTTGAAAACTTTACCACCCTGTATCTCAAAAGGTAAGACGTTTAGGACATATGTTCATATGAAGTTTTTTTCTTAGAGTGGGCCCAAAAATCACCCCCATAAATATTGACATTCAATTAGAAAACACCCTGTATATCTGTTAAATAAAGAGAAAAAACGCACATACTTGAAATGGCTCAGTACTAAAGAACAAAGAGACCTAGAAATCTACAGGGAAACCAGAAGACAGCTAAGAAATTTGATACGCACACAAAAAAATGAAATGTTTGAGCGCAAATGCCACGTAGGAGGTAGGCAGAGTTCTGAAGTATGGAAATTCATTTCTACAGTAAAAAACCCAACAAAAGAAAAAGTAAACATCCAGATCATCAAACCAGAACAATGGACAGAACACTACAAGGGACTGCTGCAGGAAACGAGACCCGAATATCTGGCAGCCTCTCCGAGGAGAGACATAGAAGTACACGGAGAGGAAGTAATCATCGAAAAAGAAATGATAAAAAATAGTATTAAAAAGCTTAAATCCGGAAAAGCTAACGGACCTGGAGGAATATATGCTGAAATGCTCAAATATGGATCAGAGAAACTAATCGAAAATCTCACATATATTATCAATCAATGCATAAACGGACATTGCATTCATATCCTCAATACATAACAAAGGAAACAAGCTGGATTGGAACAATTACAGAGGAATTTCAGTAACCAGTACTCCAAGTAGATTGTACGGTAGGATTGTTAGAGATCTAATAGAGAAGGATTTTCATGAACAAGAAGAAGAAGAGCAAAGTGGGTTTCGTGCAGGCAGATCTTGTAGTGATAATGTTTTTTGTCTTAAACAAGTAATTGAGAAAAGGAGCGCCAGAAATATAGAGACTCATGTTACCTTTGTGGACCTACAAAAAGCATATGATACCGTTCCAGTAGAAAAACTATGGACAGTGCTAGAGCAGACTAATATCAATCATACATACATAAAAGCGATAAAAGAACTATACAAAGGGTCAAAATCTAAAATTAAAATTGGAAATCGGCTTTCAAAAGAATTCCTGGTAACAAAAGGCTTAAGACAGGGATGTTGTATCTCTCCAACTCTTTTTAAAATATATATCGCAGTAGCTCTAAAAAACTGGAAACGGAAAGTGCACGGCATGGGAATACAACTTAACGACCGATTTACCATATACACACTACAGTTTGCTGACGACCAAGTAATTGTAGCTAATGATAAAGAGGACATGGAGTATATGATGAGAAAGTTAATGGAAGAATACCAAAAGTGGGGATTAACAGTGAACGTGGACAAGACACAGTACTTATGTATTGGAAACGAATCCAGTGAGTTAGAACTAGACAATGGACAATTAATATCTCCATGCAATGAGTATGTATACTTGGGTGTCACATTTGATAAGACAGGAACAGACTGTAAAGAACTGGAAAAAAGAATAGTAAAAGCAAAAAAGGTTATTGGATGTCTTAACAGTATTTTATGGAGCAGAGAGATAAAAAAGAATGTAAAATTTAACATATATGAAACAATGGTGAAAATCACGCTGTTGTATGGAATAGAGACTTGTCGCGTAACAGAAAAATACAAAACAAAAATGGAAAGTGTCGAAATGGATGCAATAAGAAGATCAATGAGAATATCTAGAACAGATCACATAAGAAATGAGATCATAAAAGAAAGAATGGGAATCGAAGGAAGCATAACGGATGACATCACTAAAAGACAACTGATATGGTACGGCCATGTACAACGGATAACCGACGAAAGATTACCAAAGCAGGTCCTAGAATGGCAACCAATAGGGCGCAGAAAAAGAGGGCGTCCTAAACTAGAATGGCAACAGTCAATCCAAAGATCAATGAGTCAAAAAAATCTGACAGAAGATGATTGTCAGGATCGAAGGAGGTGGAGAATAGGCGTCGGACAACGTAGAAAAACGTTCTAAACCGACTAAATAATTAAAAATATCTGTTAAATATCTTTACAATCCTGTAAAAAATGTGAAATTCTATCGACTAGTTTTTGAGATATTTGCCTTCAAATTTTTAATTTTAACATGGACCAATAAAATAAAGATTAGTATAAAATTCTGGAAGCAAATATCTCAAATATTTTAAGAAAATCCCGGTGGATCCTTTTTTAATGTTACACCCTATATAATGTATATTATAACTGAAACTCAATACAAATTAGTTTTTGAGATATTTGCCTTCAAAGTTTTAAATTAAACATGGACCAATCAAATAAAGATTAAATCAGAAAAATATAAAATTCTGATTAAATTTTTATTTAATCAGTCCAATTGGAAGCAAATATCTCAAATATTTTAAGAAAATCCCGGTGGATCCTTTTTTAATGTAACACCCTGTATAATGTATACTATAATTGAAACCTAATGAAAAACCTAAATAAAATGTCCCGTGGTACTTTATGCGCCGAAAAATTGGGCGGTCTGGTCAGTATACCGTATTATCACGGATCACCTAGTTGATCCGTGATATTATGTGTATATATCGTGATTCAAACACTTTTTGAATTTCAATCGTACCTATTTAGGAATATTTTTAGGGATTAACAAAGAAACTTTTTTTACTAACCTGTTAAAAATACTGGTATTGAGATGAAGAAACCACCCACTGCGCACACTCTGCTCACCGATGACTTTTGAAGATATTTATTGGTTCTGGAAAAAAAAATTGTATTCAAAATTAAAATATTTATCACGATCTGCGCAGGGGAGAAGAGGGACATTTAAACTTAGTTCCTTAGCTTCTCAATTTTGTTGTGTAACCTTTATTGAAAAATCAGTTATAAAATATGGGAGGATTCACCACATATTAATTTTGACATTAAATTCGTAAATTTTAAAGTCTCAAAAGCATTACAAAGAAAAAATAAGTGTTTTTTGGCTTTTGTGTAGCAAGCACACTTATTTAAACTATCCAGGACTTTCTTAGTTCTTACCGGATCTCAACAAGTGATACATCAGCATACCTACTTGAGAAGGATAAGACTTTACAGGTAAAATTTAACTTCGGCTCCAGTGACGCAAAAAATATCTATTTTTGAAAAATTGTCTCAATCTTTTTACGAAATGTCAATTAAATTCGTAGATTTTGAAGGTTCGCTATGAAAAATGGTCAAATAAAATTTTTTTGGGCCTCACTATACATATATCAAGAAAATTGATAAAAAAAAAACAACAACCCAAATTCTATTAATTTTTAGAATCTCATTCTCAAAGAAACGTGACGTTCTGTTTTGTTTTTGCCCGTTGTTTTTGCCCGACGGGCAAAATTCTTTGCGAGAATTTTTAAATTCTTTTATCACGTACATGGGCAATATTTCTTGTTTTGTTACATCAACATTAAAAGTGATTTTCATTAAATACCACTAGCAGTTATAACGAACTTCCTTTCCTTTAAAAGCCAACCAACACTGACTGACTTAATGACCATCTTGATTATATACAGGGTGGTGCTTAAGTAATACCTTTTATTAAAACGACTAAAAAGAAAGGTGATAACAAAAAAAGGTTTATATTTTACAAAAGTAAAAAAAACATTGTTATTAATAAATACTAGTGGAAAAATAAAAGGGTAAGGTTTTTCTGAACTTCTTTCTTTTAACGGAAAATTAAGTATGTAACTGGATTTTCTTAAAATTATATAAAAAAGATATACTTTATTAATTTATTTTATTTATTTATTCGTTAGAGTACATTCCTTAATTACTCTAAAAAACTAAGATTCAAAGTTAAAATAACAAAAGAATAATTTGTCAAAAGACGTTACACAAAATAACATTCACAGATCAAAAAGTGCTTAAAAAAACTAGTAAGAACCTTTCATTTTGAAATTTGTATTGGAGAACTTGGCTTTACTTTTATCTCAATTCTTTTTACGGAATGCCATTTTCGCGTACTTGGCTTTTTTTTACATGAAATGTTTTTATTATGATTTCACTTCTTTTTTAAAGGAATTGGATAATACTTCATTTTTAAAATATGCGGAATATTGTTCAAAACTTTTGCAATGCCTTACTTAAATTTTTGAGGTTTTCAAATTTTTTTCCATGGTTTTATCGTAGTTCCTATCAGCCTTCCAAAGCTCAGCTCTCTAGCGTTTCTGAAAGTGCACAATGTTACTTTTACATAACTTTACATGTATAGGGGAGGGAAATAAATTAAAATTGTCGTGTTTTTAAATTTTGTCCTATAGTTTTATCATAGTTCCTATCAGTCTTCCAATGCTCAGCTCTCTAGCGTTTCTGGAAGTGGGTAATGTTACTTTTACATAACTTTACATTTATAGGGGAGGAGAGTAAATGAAAATATTGGACTTTTTACATTTTTTCCCATGGTTTTATCATAATTTCCATCAGCCTTCCAATGCTCAGCTCTCTAGCGTTTCTGGAAGTGGGCAATGTTAGTTTTATATAAATTTACATTTATAGGAGAGGGAAGTAAATTAAAATGTTGGTATTTTTAAATTTTTTCATATAGTTTTATCATATTGTCTTTCAGTCTTAAAAAGTTCAGCTCTCTAGCGTTTCTGGAAGTGGGCAGTGTTACTTTTACATAACTTTACATTTATAGGGGAAGGAAGTAAATTAGAATTTTGGGGTGTTTTAATTTTTTTCTATAACTTTATCATAGTTACTATCGGTCTTCCAAAGCTCAGCTCTCTAGCATATCTGGAAGTAGGCAATGTTACTTTTACTTAACTTTACATTTATAGGGGAGGGAAGTAAATTAGAATTTTGGGGTGTTTTAATTTTTTCCTATAGTTTTATCATAGTTCCTATCAGTCTGCCAAAGCTCAACTCTCTAGCATTACTGGAAGTGGGCGATGCTACTTTTACATAACTTTAAATGTATAGGGGAGGGGAGTAAATTAAAATTTTGGGTTTTTTTGATTTTTTCCAGGGGTTTGGTCATAATTTCTATCAGTCTGCCAAATTTCAGCTTTGTAGCAGGTCTGGAAGTACAGTGAATATTGATGATCTATACATGAGTGAGTGAGTGGCAATTTCGACGTTTTTTGAAATTTCTTAACTACTTTACTATTTTATGGAATTCCAGGAAACTTGGAGGGGTTGTTAACTCCATGGAGGTCTACGACTGTGCAAAGTTTGAGATTCGTAGCTCATTCCGAAGTAGAGTTTTAGGTAGGTCAAATATCGGCTGAAATGTTTCAAGAAAAGATGGTACCGGCGCGCGACCTTGGCGAGGCACTGCCGTGCCCTCAGATATTGTTAATGTTATATGAGAATTTTTTTTTTTTATTTCTTTACAGTCGCCTTCGCTGTAAATTCTTTTAAATATTTTTAAATCATCAGCCAATTGTAAGGAAGAATAATTTAAAAATATGGAGCCAGCAAGCACGTACAGCCATCCATAAGCTAGTCGTTCCGGGTTTTAAGGTAGTTTTATTAATGTTATATCAATCTGAAAACCTGTGGTTCTTAAGATATGATTTTTTTAACATTTCCTATGTCTCAAAATCTGAAAACATAAGTCATAATGTAACTTTAAAAACCTCTTTTTGCCAGCTGCTGTTGTTCTCGAATTATGATTTTGTTAAAAATATCTGAGGGCACGGCAGTGCCTCGCCAAGTTAGCGCGCCGTAACCATCTTTTCTTGAAACATTTCAGCCGATATTTGACCTACCTAAAACTCTACTTCGGAATGAGCTACGAATCTCAAACTTTGCACAGTCGTAGATCTCCATGGAGTTAACAACTCCTTCAAGTTTCATGGAATTCCATCAAGTAGTAAAGTAGTTACGAAATTTCAAAAAACGTCGAAATTGCCACTCACTCACTTACTCACTCATGTATGGATCATCAATATTCTAGTGTACTTCCAGACATGCTACAAAGCTGAAATTTGGCAGACTGATAGAAATTATGACCAAACCCCTGGAAAAAAATAAAAAAACCCCAAAATTTTAATTTACTCCCCTCCCCTATACATTTAAAGTTATGTAAAAGTAGCATCGCCCACTTCCAGAAATGCTAGATAGTTGAGCTTTGGCAGACTGATAGGAACTATGATAAAACTATAGGAAAAAATCAAAAAACGGCAGTGCCTCGCCAAGTTAGCGCGCCGTAACCATCTTTTCTTGAAACATTTCAGCCGATATTTGACCTACCTAAAACTCTACTTCGGAATGAGCTACGAATCTCAAACTTTGCACAGTCGTAGATCTCCATGGAGTTAACAACTCCTTCAAGTTTCATGGAATTCCATCAAGTAGTAAAGTAGTTACGAAATTTCAAAAAACGTCGAAATTGCCACTCACTCACTTACTCACTCATGTATGGATCATCAATATTCTAGTGTACTTCCAGACATGCTACAAAGCTGAAATTTGGCAGACTGATAGAAATTATGACCAAACCCCTGGAAAAAAATCAAAAAACCCCAAAATTTTAATTTACTCCCCTCCCCTATACATTTAAAGTTATGTAAAAGTAGCATCGCCCACTTCCAGAAATGCTAGATAGTTGAGTTTTGGCAGACTGATAGGAACTATGATAAAACTATAGGAAAAAATCAAAAAACCCCAAAATTTTAATTTACTCCCCTCCCCTATACATTTAAAGTTATGTAAAAGTAGCATTGCCCACTTCCAGAAATGCTAGAGAGTTGAGCTTTGGCAGACTGATAGGAACCATGATAAAACTATAGGAAAAAATTAAAACACCCCAAAATTCTAAATTAACTTCCCTCCCCTATAAATGTAAAGTTAAGTAAAAGTCACATTGCCTACTTCCAGACATGCTAGAGAGCTGAGCTTTGGAAGACTGATAGTAACTATGATAAAGTTATAGAAAAAATTAAAACACCCCAAAATTCTAATTTACTTCCTTCCCCTATAAATGTAAAGTTATGTAAACGTAACACTGCCCACTTCCAGAAACGCTAGAGAGCTGAACTTTATAAGACTGAAAGACAATATGATAAAACTATATGAAAAAATTTAAAAACACCAACATTTTAATTTACTTCCCTCTCCTATAAATTTAAATTTATATAAAACTAACATTGCCCACTTCCAGAAACGCTAGAGAGCTGAGTATTGGAATGCTGATAGAAATTATGATAAAACCATGGGAAAAAAATTTAAAAGTTCAATATTTTCATTTACTCTCCTTCCCTATAAATGTAAAGTTATGTAAAAGTAACATTACCCACATCCAGAAACGCTAGAGAGCTGAGCATTGGAAGACTGATAGGAACTATGATAAAACTATAGGACAAAATTTAAAAACACGAGAATTTTAATTTATTTCCCTCCCCTATACATGTAAAGTTATGTAAAAGTAACATTGTGCACTTTCAGAAACGCTCGAGAGCTGAGCTTTGGAAGGCTGATAGGAACTACGATAAAACCATGGAAAAAAATTTAAAAACCTCAAAAATTTTAGTAAGGCATTGCAAAAGTTTTGAACAATATTCCGCATATTTTACTACTTTAAAAATTAAGTATTATCCAATTCCTTTAAAAAAGATGTGAAATCATAACAAAAACATTTCATGTAAAAAAAAGCCAAGAACGCGAAAATGGCATTCCGTAAAAAGAATTGAGATAAAAGTAAAGCCAAGTTCTCCAATACAAATTTCAAAATGAAAGGTTCTTACTAGTTTGGAAATATTTTTCTAAACTTGGCTATTACGGCTGTAAATGACTCTTAGGCACAGTGCTAAATTGAACATAAAGAAGTTTGGCTGTAATAGCAAAGTTTAAAAAAACATTTCCAAACTAGTAAGAACCTTTCATTTTGAAATTTGTATTGGAGAACTTGGCTTTACTTTTATCTCAATTCTTTTTACGGAATGCCATTTTCGCGTACTAGGCTTTTTTTTACATGAAATGTTTTTGTTATGATTTAAACTCTTCTAGAACCCCCTTCAGCTCCCACCCTCACCAAAATTTAATTGCCTTATCCACGACGGGTACCGCAAAATGTTTGTCTCAAATTTGGTTAAAATCGGCTTATCTGTTTTTGTGTTATCCTGTCCCAGATAGACAGACAGACACCATCACAAAATTTGGTAGTTTGGCCTTTTTTGACCCAAATAACTTATAGTTATAGTTATAAGTTATTTTTGACGATCCCAATATAGCCATTCATATATACGGTATAAAAGGCTAAAAATTTAACTTTAATTTTTTTTCAAATACTAATGGTAAATATTTCGTTTAGTTCTTTATTTCGATAATATATGATTTATTAGCACCCCGTATAGTTATAAAATCGCTTGATCTCTCAAGAGAGCTTTCAACTATTATTATTTCTGAGCATTCACTTTAAAGCTTCAGTTCCAAAGGCGCCATTTAAAATTAAATTGATCATCATAACCCAACCAACTTTCTGCATTTTTCAAAATATGTACATTTTACATACATCAAGGAATATGTGCTTTTAAAAATGATTTAATTATATTCATTAGTCAAACAAGTGGCCAAGCGGGCAAAAAAGGTTTTGTTTCTCTCGTATGAGAAACAAAACCGCCTAATAAAAAACTTTGCAAGGGTGTCACCAGAGAAGAGACACCAACCTGTTCTCTGGTGTCACATTGACCAAGCAGTGTTCTCTGTCCCATAAGGGCGAAACAGTTAACTGTCAACACTTATTAGGTGTCCATTAGATCTTGGACCCCCATTAGGATATAAGCTTTCGAGCTACCCACGGAAAAAAAAACGAGAGAAACAAATTTTTTTACCCGGTTAGCAACAAAAAGTTTTTTTTTAATTCACGGGTACTAAAATTTACGTATATCCATTTTTTTTTAAATAATAATTTAAAAGAATTTTCATACAGTTTGCCATATCTACTTTTTAGTGAAAAATGTTGTTTTTTGTTGATAGAGTACGAAACTTTTCAAACCCAAAACCAAAATGGCTTTATTCGTACCTACAACAATTATTGTGGTATTAAGATCATATAAATCCGTGTAAAATAATCTCAATTACTGCCTCGAACAATAACATTTATTAAAACCAGACAGGATATTATAAATACAGGCTTTTTACCATGAGAAAATTTAAAAAAATCCCGACTTTGTTAAGCCCTTTTGATAGTTAGCATGTTTTAAGCACGGATCACCTTTTTAAGTGTCGGGTTTCTTTTAAAACCTCTTTTACACAGACACTCTTGAGAGCACTTTTAAATATTAGAGCGATAATGTTTTATGCTAACAAGAACCTCGTTATATTTAAATTTAAACAAGCTCTACCTATTGTATTCTTATTATTTAAATATTTGTCATCTTAAATTTTTTTCTGGTGCGCTCCTACGCATAAAATTTTATTTTAATCAAAAATTTATTACCAGTACCACGATCCACGAATTACATTCCACGCAAGAATTGAAAAACGTTTTATTCCAAGGAGATCTAAGGTCATTATTTTATTCGAGTGTGCACATAATTTCAAAAATTGAAAAACCAAAATTGTAAAGCCTATGAAAACAATATGCCCCAAATTTCAGGGTAGATTTGTTTTTGATCTGCCTCTTTTGAGACGTCAATTAAAAA
This sequence comes from Aspidapion aeneum, assembly GCA_963576565.1. Classification (NCBI taxonomy): domain Eukaryota; kingdom Metazoa; phylum Arthropoda; class Insecta; order Coleoptera; family Brentidae; genus Aspidapion; species Aspidapion aeneum. The sequence continues at coordinate 15,028,070 of OY755048.1, read as the reverse complement.
AATATATATTTGCATTAAGGACTGTCTATAATCGCCCAAAATAAAAGAGCATTTAATTTTAGAATAAGCCATTTAATTAGCTTTCAGTAAGAAGAAAAAAACTCAAATTGTTATTTTGAACTGCTTTAATAGTTAAGTTAAAGACGTCGATGGTCCGTATGGTGTCCGGAGATAAGAATAGCACCAAGGTAATCCCTAGGCCTGTCGTAAGAGGCGACTAAAGGGGCCTCGACCCATGAGTAAATGGGTAGTCTGGTAACTGATGAGCTATGACCAGTATGTTAACGGAAAAAAAAATCAAATTGGTAACCTTTGGGATCACACCAGATAACATCTATGGTAAAGGGGATGGGTTAATCTGGTGATTCTCTGATTGAATTCGGCGGCCTGAGCCATTCAGGAAATCACCACATGGGACAGGGTATATGGAGTGCCTATTTGAACAGCAGCTAGTGCGGGTACATTGTGGCCCTCTGTGCCCTGTTGCTTATGTCAAAAAGTTTATGACCCATCAGTGGTCTAAGGCGACAACCATGCGGCCATTCCATGCAAGTTGTAACCTCCGATCAAAAAATACAATTATGATTGACATCTACCAACTTAATAAAATTTTATTTAAAAAGGTCCAAATTTTATTCCTATACAAAAATTTATCGTAAAATAAATATTCTTACTTTATACTAGATCGTCAAATTTCCAAGTCTGTGTTTCGTGTTGTAAAAGACGCATTTTTGATTTAAGGTAAATTTAAACACTATTTAATTATTATAAGTTATCATATATACAGTATGTCCCTTCCGTTACGCCCAAATTTTAAATGTTTTTATATCTTTTGTTTGATTGAAGATAAGTAAGCCAAAACTTTATTTTCTCTTTAATTTAAGGGAAAGTAATACTTTTCTTATTTAAAATGTCCTGCAGTGTTCTAGAGATTGCTAAAATATGTTTTTAATTTCTGTCCCTTCCGTTACGTTATTTAGCAATAAATATTAAAGATTTTTTGCATCGTTTAAAATGACCCCGTTATGTGCAATGATCGGTAAAAAAGGGTAAAATGTCATGTTTTTTCATGCATTGTCAATTGAATTCTATTCTTTTTATTTGTTCTAATTCTCTCGTATTTGGTGGCACAAGGAATGACGATTGACGCTATAGTTACTGCTGACGTTATTATACGCATGGCTCGTTTTAAACCGATAAAGTAAAATAAAGCTGCAATTTAAAAGGTGCAAAAAGTCCCAAAACAACCTTTATCACTAAATAACACGTCCAACGACACTATTTTTTTTTATTCAACACGATGCCAGCCAAGAACAAAGACCAAAATTAAAAGACCAAACGAAGGATGCGAAGATATCGACAAAGAAAATGTTAACAAATACAACAACTATAAGAAAAAAGAATCGCAAATAAAGAAACGAAGCAGGGAGAAGCAAAAGAAAAGATTTCATTCAATCCATGCATTTTCTTTATCCAAAAAATGGTGATATTTTGATTTCGGGAAGAACATCTACCAACACTGCGAATAAAACGGAATAGAAAATAAAAAACAAAATAAATGACGACGATTTAAGCAAAGCAAACAGTTTTTAATTTTTATCTTTAACTTTTAGTTCCCTTTTAATTACCTTAGTTTAAAAGACTATTTTTAATAATAAATAAATATATCTTGAGAAATGCTATATATATATTTTTAATATCTATATCGTGCAAAAGCTGTATATTGAGTACAGATGCAATTGTCTGTAATAACATGTGAGTAGAAACAACTATTCAATATTTTCTGCCAAAAAAATATATAAAAATTTATGTCCCTTCCGTTACGACCCGTCCGTTACGCTAAAAATGACTACCTAAGGAAAAAGCTTTTGCAAATTGTTGGGTTTATGACTGGTGAAAAAAACTTTAACCATTACTCTGTCTTTCCAACAGAACGTATTTCTTTTACATTTTATAAATTTAGAGAAATCACATTTACGGTTTTATCAAATTTGGTGCTGGTTTTTAACAGTCCCTTCCGTTACGCTTCAAATTATTAATTTTTGAGAAATTAAACCGTCAACCACGATACTTACTTTGCCAAATAAAACCTTGCCAAACAGCTTTTGTTTAGTAGTAGTAATATGATGGAAAAAAAATTGTATGTAAATAAAAAATTGCGATTGTCCCTTCCGTTACGTGTGGAATGGCCGTATGGCATTATGTGGTATATCATAAACCTAAGTTTCTGGCCCAAAATGTAATTTGAAGTCTATTGGGTTCTATATACTAGATAGTAATTAAATTATTATCGTCGAACACAGTAGGTGCACAACGGGCCCAGAAATGCGGCCTAGGTGCCAGGTTAGATCCTTTAAGGGTGCTAACCGCCACTACCGTACATTCATACATTCAAAGGACGTTGATATTTCTAAGTTAAAAGCCTATTTTTCAAGTAAGCTATGTCATTCTTAAAGGTATTTGTGCACTGAACATACAGCAATAACATAGAATCGTAAAATGTTCAGAGCTAACTGTATTAAAATTTTCTAAACGTTTTTATAGCGAATAAAAACCGTGCTATAAAGATAATTCCTGACAAACTAATAAGTAGATTATTAAAAAGACTTGTTTATTATCTAACATTTCTACTACAAGAATTTTATAAGATGGCTCAAAGAACTACACCTGTTCTTTTAAATTAAATCCAAATAAGGCGCGCTCTTATGGCATAGGACAAAATTTTAGGGATTTTCAAGTTTATTATAATTTTTTTTATAACATAATTATAAAAATACTCTGCCAATATATGGGCACGTAAGCTCACACTAGGTACTACTATTCTATTTTGTTTAAGTGTACGTGTGAGCTAATATAACTAAAGACTGAAAAATATTTTATTCAACTCCAGACTCAATTACCTTTAGGGCTTATCCTTAAATTACGTAACGCTCCACGGGGGGAGGGTATGTTATTTTAATGTGTCTTTTCCTGAAAATGCGTTACGAGGGGGGGGATCAAAAATCCTAAATATTTGCGTTACGTAATTTAAGAACGCTCCCTTTGTTTGATACTACACAAGCCATGTTTTGACTTAAACCCTAATTTTTGAAATCTACCCCCACCTTTTTTTTAAAACTAAAATGTATTTTGTTTAACTCCAGACTCAATTACCTTTCGTTTGATATCACACACGCCATATTTCCACTTAAGCTCTAATTTTTGAAATCTACCCCCACCCTTTTTTTAAAACAAACTAAAATGTATTTTGTTTAACTCCAGACTCAATTACCTTTCGTTTGATATGACACATGCCATATTTTCATATAAATGGGACCATCTCGACCAAAGACCCAGCCTAGGTACCAAGTTTCATTCAAATCGGGCAAGCGGTTTTTGAGTTATGCGGGTTGGTCGTTACAGACAGACATATAGACAGACAGACAGACGGTGCGACAAAAAAGTTTCAAAATCGGTCTAGGACAACTGGGCGCCGCCAACTCGGCGCCGCCAACTGGGCGCCGCCAACTCGGCGCCGCCAACTGGGCGCCGGGCCAACTGGGCGCCGGGCCAACTCGGCGCCGCCAACTGGGCGCCGGCCAACTCGGCGCCGGACTAAAATTTTATTTTTTTGATAAAATGTGTAGATGGAAAATAAAATATATTATTTATATAAAAACATCTTAAAAAAATCCTTTACGCAATTTTTTACAAGTTTTTATTTTCTGTCTAACTATCTATCAAATCTTGTGAAGCGTTTTTGACACACTTCCCATTATCCGATTTGGATGAAATTTGGTATTCACATAGTGGTCCGATGACAATACAACATTTAAAATAAAAATATCCTCCCACCCCTACCCCCACCCCCTTCCATAGAAAATGCGTTTTTGACACCCTTCCCATTATCCGATTTGGATGAAATTTGGTATAGGTACATATAGTGGTCCGATGACAATACAACATTGAAAAAAAAATCCTACCACTCCTACCCCCCACCCTCATCTATAGAAAAATGCGTTTTTGACACAATTCCCATTATCCGATTTGGATGAAATTTGGTACACACGTTGTGGTCCCATGACAATACAACATTAAGAAAAAAATATCCTCTCACCCCTACCCCCACCCTCATCTATAGAAAAATGTGTTTTTGACACACTTCCCGTTATCCGATTTGGATAAAATTTGGTATACACATAGTGGTCCGATGATAATACAACAATAAGAAAAAATATCCTCCCACCCTTACCCCCACCCCCTTCTATAGAAAAATTTGTTTTTGACACACATCCCGTTATCCGACTTGGATGAAATTTGGTATACATATAGTGATCCGATGACAATACAATATTAAGGAAAAAATATCCTCCCACCTCTACCCCCACCCCCTTTCATGGAAAAATGAGTTTTTGACACACTTCCCATTATCCGATTTGGATGAAATTTGGTATTCACTTAGTAATCCGATGACAATACAACATTAAAAAAAAATATCCTCCCACCCCTACCCCCACCCCCTTCCATAGAAAAATTTATTTTTGACACACATCCCGTTATCCGATTTGGATGAAATTTGGTATACATATAGTGATCCGATGACAATCCAATATTAAGAAAAAAATATCCTCCCACCTCTACCCCCACCCCCTTTCATAGAAAAATGAGTTTTTGACACACTTCCCATTATCCGATTTGGATGAAATTTGGTATACATATAGTGGTCCGATGACAATACAACATTGAAAAAAAATCCTACCACTCCTACCCCCACCCTCATCTATAGAAAAATGCGTTTTTGACACACTTCCCATTATCCGATTTAGATGAAATTTGGTATACATATAGTGGTCCGATAACAATACAACAATAATGGAAAAATGTCCTCCCACCCCTACCCCCACCCCCTTCCATAAAAAATGCGTTTTTGACATACTTCACTTCAAAGGACTTTTATAAAATTTGGTATATGCATAAAGGTCCGATGGCAATACAGCCCAAACAAAAAATATATTTCTACCTCTACCCCCACCCTCTCCTTCCCCCGATAAAAAAATGAGTTTCCTAACAACTCACGATCAGCGATTTCATTATAATCTAGAATAAACTCTTCTTTATTTATTTACCTCTGCATTTTTCTGCTAGATTGATTCTTGCAAATAGTGATATTTAATTGATACGGATATCTTATCGTGCTAACATCGTCAAAATTTCCATCAGTCGGCCATCGCTTTTATTATTATGATAATATTAGAATGTTAGAAAATTATTTTTTAATTTTTAGTGCATTTTATAAGAGCTTGTGACTTAAAAAAATTTTTTTACTAATTTATTTCCGCAATTTTGGATCCGCCATTTTGATTTTTTTAAGTTTGGGTAAAAAATTTTGTTAAATGACCTCAAGCAATGTAATATTTCAAGTTTGAGACAAATCGGTTAGTAAATAAGAAAATCCGCCATTTTGGATCGGCCATTTTGATTTTTTTAAGTTTGAGTAAAAAATTTTGTTAAATGACCTCAAGCAATGTAATATTTCAAGTTTGAGACATCGGTTAGTAAATAAGAAAATCCGCCATTTTGGATGGAAAAATGCAGAGATAAATAAATAAAGAAGAGTTTATTCTAGATTATAATGAAATCGCTGATCGTGAGTTGTTTGGAAACTCATTTTTTTATCGGGGGAAGGAGAGGGTGGGGGTAGAGGTAGAAATATATTTTTTGTTTGGGCTGTATTGCCATCGGACCTTTATGCATATACCAAATTTTATAAAAGTCATTTGAAGTGAAGTATGTCAAAAACGCATTTTTTATGGAAGGGGGTGGGGGTAGGGGTGGGAGGACATTTTTTTTTAAATGTTGTATTGTCATCGGATTACTAAGTGAATACCAAATTTCATCCAAATCGGATAATGGGAAGTGTGTCAAAAACTCATTTTTCCATGAAAGGGGGTGGGGATAGAGGTGGGAGGATATTTTTTCCTTAATATTGTATTGTCATCGGATCACTATATGTATACCAAATTTCATCCAAGTCGGATAACGGGATGTGTGTCAAAAACAAATTTTTCTATGGAAGGGGGTGGGGGTAAGGGTGGGAGGATATTTTTTCTTATTGTTGTATTATCATCGGACCACTATGTGTATACCAAATTTTATCCAAATCGGATAACGGGAAGTGTGTCAAAAACACATTTTTCTATAGATGAGGGTGGGGGTATGAGTGGTAGGATTTTTTTTTCAATGTTGTATTGTCATCGGACCACTATATGTATACCAAATTTCATCCAAATCGGATAATGGGAAGGGTGTCAAAAACGCATTTTCTATGGAAAGGGGTGGGGGTAGGGGTGGGAGGATATATTTTTTTTTAATGTTGTATGGTCATGGGACCACTATGTGAATACCAAATTTCATCCACATCGGATAATGGGAAGTGTGTCAAAAACTCATTTTTCTATGAAAGGGGGTGGGGGTAGAGGTGGGAGGATATTTTTTTCTTAATATTGTATTGTCATCAGATCACTATATGTATACCAAATTTTATCCAAATCGGATAACGGGAAATGTGTCAAAAACACATTTTTCTATAGAAGGGGTGGGGGTAGGGGTTTGGAGGATATTTTTTTCTTAATGTTGTATTGCCATGGGACCACTACGTGTGTACCAAATTTAGTTATAGTTATATAGTTAGTTAGTTAGACAGAACATCTGAAGCTAAAAAAAGCTTGTAAAAAATTGCGTAAAGGATTTTTTAAAGATGTTTTTATATAAATAATATATTTTATTTTTCATCTACACATTTTATCAAAAAAAATATTTTTCATCTACACATTTTATCAAAAAAAATTTTTTAGTCCGGCGCCGAGTTGGCCGGCGCCCAGTTGGCGGCGCCGAGTTGGCCCGGCGCCCAGTTGGCCCGGCGCCCAGTTGGCGGCGCCGAGTTGGCGGCGCCGAGTTGGCGGCGCCCAGTTGGCGGCGCCGAGTTGGCGGCGCCCAGTTGTCCCATTCCGATCGCCAGGGTGCGCCGTCAGGCACCTTTTGAGTCAATTTTGGTAGAGGGAGGAGGGGGGGGGGGCAAATTCTAATCTTGCACCGAGCGCCAATTACCCTAGTTACGGCGCTGGGTAAACACTGTATTTTGCTTGGCCATACAAACACAAAAGCATTTCAGGAAGTGGTTAGAACATCGCACTCCTACTTTGTTATTAACTCATTTTTTACTAACATTTCTACTGAAAGAATTTTATAAAATTGATCAAAGAAATACACCTGTGTTTTTAAGTTAAATCCAAATAAGGCGCGCTCTTATGGCATGGGACTAAATTTTAGGGATTTTCAAGTTTATTATAATTTTTTTTATAGCATAATAATAAAAAATGATCCAATGAGATTTTTCTGTTGACAATAGTGTACCTTAATAGGACAATTTTAAAAAAATAACTCAAGAAGACGATATTTGAATTTGCAGGGATATCTACGTTTTATATTGAAGAAAAACAGCAAAAAAAATTGCCCATAAAGAATTAAGTCCATGTACTGTATAATAGGGTGTTTGACAGTAGTAAAAAATAAATATATATTTATTTTTAGATATCTCTTTAGGTAAATAAAATCTATATGTTTGTGGCGGACTCATTTTACAAACACAACTTTTTCTGGGTATTACGCCACTAGTAAGGAAAAATTACTTTAAAAAATTATAAAAAACCACTGCGTTTCTCCTAGAAAAATAAAAATCACTAATTTGTCAGTGGCTTTCTATAAAAATAAATAGTTGCCTAGTAAAACCTAAATCACTTATCTTTTAATTGAATTTGAATACGCTACGTTTCAACAAAATATAAATAAAAAGCTTGAAAACGATTGTAGATTGGCAATCGAAACGTAGCGAAACACTTGGCATCGGGTTGCTCTGCCATTGCTAACACCAAATATCTGGAAAGACACAATAACATGGGTAAAGTGGTTCATCAGATGGTCAGTCTAAGTAAGGGTTTGCTGGAGAAATTCACTCCTCACCATATGTACAGTCCACAGCCACTGCTTGAAAATAATACCACGAAGATCTACTGGGACGTTACCGTAGAAACAGATAGAGCAGTGGAGCACAACCGACCGGATATGGTTGTGTGGAACAAAGTGGGAAAAACGGCAATTATATTTGATTTTACTGTTCCGCAAGATTATAACTTGGCTAAAGCCTATGGAGAAAAAATAACGAAATATCAAGCATTGGCTCAGGAAGTAAAAACCATCTGGAACTTACAAAAGGTGACAATAATGCCAATAGTCATCAGCGCCAACGGCTTGGTACACAGAAAAACCATGCAACATATAACAGAGCTTAGCATGCCAAATAGTGCTATCACATGGATGCAGAAAGCCGTTGTACTTGGGACCGTTGGAATTATTCGACGGACTGTCTCGCCGTATTGACACTAGCAGTGTCCTTGGCGACAATGAGCGCCCGGACACTGTTAGCCAAAACCACGTATGTGTGAATTTAAAAAAAAATATATATATATATATATATTATAGACAACGTGAGAAAAATTAATAGAAACAATTTAGTTATACTAAAAGTAAAGATGTATTAGATAAGGCCCTTGGGTCTCTTCGAGCAAGTTCTAGCCACTTTTTCCGTTCTTTTACTGCTGTAGGCACATGAATAAATAGTTTTTCAGGTGTTTTTATGCTAGTATTCGAACACTGAGGCACTACACACCACTTATAGGACATTTTTTTACATAAAAAACATCAAAAACACAGACCAAAAACAAATAAACACTTGAATGCCGTGTATCTGTCCGCGAGTTTACTGCGCTGTGACGTCATTGCAATGCCATGCTAGAAATGAGCGTTTTAGCAGCAAATTCAAATCGGAAATTAGAAAACTTGATTTCAAATGTAGTCATGATAAAATATACTATTTTAATAATTTTGCGTAGCAAATTAGGGACCTATGTATCATTCTAAACACTTTTCTCAAATTTGTCAAATACCCTATTGTTCATTCAACTATACTGATCAATGAAAAAGTATTATTTTATATTTTTGTCCAGTAACGTAGTTTTAGTAATCCTATTTATAATTTCATATTTTTAATTAGGTACTAAAATTTTTAATTTCATGTCGTTGAACCACTCTGTAAATATATTTAATTCTATATAGAAAAAAATGTATTTTGCAAAGTCATTAGGGTAGGTAAACACTGTATTTTGCTTGGCCATACAAACAAAAAAGCATTTCCCTTCAGGGTGTGGTTAGAATATCGCACCTTCATTTTGTTATTAACTCATTTTTTATATCTAAGGGTGTGTACACGCTACCCCTTATTATTATGTGGTCACATGCACGTTTCTTGTGAGAAGAACTATCATTGAGTATATATTATTACATTACGATATTATTTATTATTTTTTTTTTATTTAATTATTTAACCTGCTATTACATTCAACTATTACTGTCACTAGTAACATAAAGTAAGTAGTATAAAGTAACCAAAGTTAAAACGCAAAATTAGGTGTTTATAGCTTTGGACGCCTAGGTGCATGTGCACCTGTATGCATCCAAGTCTACAAAAATGTTGCAGGTAAATGATCAAGAAAAAATACTTATACAAAAAAACAATAATCAAACAAAAAACTAATCACCTAAATAATCTTAAATAACTTTAATCTTGCATTTGTCAAGTGTCTAGACCTAGTTTTTTTTATATGATTGCAATAAATAATTCATAATTTTCAATTAAATATCTTTTGCAAGTTTTCGAATACATTTTATGATTTTTTATTCTTTAAATTCTGGGGGTAGAATATTAATAATTTTCGGTCCTATTGATGTTATAAATCTTTGGCCTGCGGTTGTACTTTGGTATGGTGTTTTTAAGATTTTTTTATTTCTTGTATCATGCTCGTGATTAAGTGTTTCTTTAAGTTTAGGATTTTTGTGATAAAATATAAGTGTTGTATGAAAATATTGTATATTGCCTTGTATTCAAGATTTGGTTTTCAATGTATATTTGGTTGGTTGGATAGAGTCTGTCTTTTTTAAATATTATTTTTAGGATGTAATTTTGGATTACTTTTAACGGTTGAAGTGCATTATCATGTAACGCCCCCCATACGAGGATACCGTATCTGATGATTGATTCAACAAAGGCTTGATAGACTATAATTAAGTGTTTTTTACTTAGAAATTTTCTTAATTCATAAAATTTGTGTATAAACCTTCTTAGTCTTTTTACGACAGTTTCAACTTGGACATTCCATTTAAGATTTTTATCAATTTGTATTCTTAGGTATTTGGTATGTGTACCTCTTTAATCTGAAAATTTGTGTTGTTAATAGTTAATTTGTTAAACTTTGGTCTATTTGAATCATTTAGGGAAAAAGCGACATAAATGGTTTTTTCGATATTTAAGGATAATTTACTATGATCCAGCCATAGTTTTATGATTGCCATTCCTTTCTCTGCTGTTTCCTTCGCCATTTCCCAGGTATCTGCATAAAAGAGACAAACTGTGTCATCTGCGTATGCGACAACTAACCCATTCACTCCATTTATTTTCATCAACGAGTTTATGTACAAAATAAATAATAAGGGACCTAAGACCGTACCTTGAGGAACGCCCATTTCTATTGTTAGCATGCTACTATATGTGTTATTAATTTTAAGCTTTTGTTTTCTTCCTGCAAAATAATCTTTAAAGACCTCCAACACAATGCCTCTCACTCCTGACTGTTCTAAAATATCAAGAAGCTTTTGATGAGGCACCGTATCGAAGGCCTTTGTCAAATCTAAAAATACAGCAATGCATTTATTTCCTTCATCTAAATTTCTTTTGAGGTTACATTGCATCACTCGTACTGGTCTTGGGTTTGAATCCAAATTGCTTTGGGTGTAGAAGCTTATATTTTAGCAGATGTTCGTAGACTCTCGATTTGACACATTTCTCAAATAGTTTGGCGAATGTTGTAATAAGACTCACAGGCCGATAGTTTTTAATATACTTTTTATTACCTTGTTTATAAATAGGTGTGATTACCGATAACTTAAACTCGTCGGGTATCCTCCCTGACAAAAATATTAAGTTTATGATATGTACTAGAGGATCTAAAAGGTATTTGTGATAGCTTTTAACAAGTTAGACGAAATTCCATCATAACCCGGGGCACTATTATTTTTTAATGAGCTCAATAAGTTCATTTCGATTTACTGGTCGAAAAAACATTGAATTTTCTATGCTTGGGTATTCGTATTGAAATTCTTGCTGTGGTTCTTCAATTTTTTTTGCCATTTCTGATCCAATGTTGATGAAATATTGGTTACAATAATCAGCCATCTCCTTATCATCGGAAAAGCTGTCCCCACTTTCTCTCTTGATTGCGATATATGTATCTTTGTTTTTCGAGTCATTTGTAGCTTCTTCAACAATTTTGTACAATGTTTTCATATCATTTTGGCTTGTGCTTATTTTGTTAGAATAATAGTTTGATTTTGTCTTAGATATTATTTTATTCAGAGTGTTTCTACATGTTTTGTATGATTCTTTTAGTTCTATATTATTTTTTTGTTTTAGCAACTTTTTTTTTAGTTTATCTCTGTGTTTAATTGAATCGATTATTGCATCTGTTATCCATGGTTTTATTTTATTGCGTTTTATTTTAATGTTTGTAATTGTCCTGCAGCTATCACAAATGTTAGTTAGTTCAGAGATAAATTTGGTGTAAGCTTCTCTTGGACAGTTTACAGCCGTGACTTCCCTCCAATTTTTATGAGCAAGCAAAGAGTTAAATCGTTCATAGTTAAATTTTATTTTAGTTTGTTGATTGTTTTCTATGTTTTCTGTTCTATCTTTTGTTTTTGTATATGATAATGATAAGTAAATTGGATAATGGTCAGTTATATTCACATTTAATATCGATGAACTGCATGCTGTACTGTTCGACAAAAGGTTTTTTCTTATAAATATGTGATCAATACAGGTTTTTGTTTCTTCTGTTACCCTTGTGTAATTGTTTATGCAGGAGGTAAATCCTTGTGATAGTAACATAGTGAGATAATCATTATTTTCTGTAATGTCAGCTCTCAAAATATCAATGTTTATATCTCCTATAAATATATCATAATTTTCATTTTTTTGTATATTACTAAAATACATTTCCAAGTCTAAAGTAAAATCTTTCTTATGTGTATTAGGAGACCTATAGCATGCAAAAATATTTATACATTTGTGGTTTGATTTAAATGTCAATTTACTCATCATTACCTTTGATAGAGGCATCATTGTGTGCTCTAAATCAAAGCTAATTTTATTGTTAATAAATAAAAGGAGTCCATCATTTTGATTTAGTGTGCTATTGTTAAAGATTGTGGTAAAGCCGGGTATTGTAAAGTTGCGGGTATCTGGAATGTATCGTGTTTCTCCCAAGATTATAACATCAATATTGTTTAGTTGTGTTAATTCCAAAAAAACCAAAAATTCATCAAAATTTTTAAATGCACTGCGTATATTATTATGTAAAATTTGCAAAAATGGTACTTTAGTAGCTTGATATGCTATTTGCCTGCTAACAAAACTATCAATATCCTCTACAGATTCTTGACTCGCTTTTCGAGCCTCCTGGTCTAGACTATCAAAAATATCAAATATTGGGTTCGCCATAAGAATTTTAACTACTTAATCCTAGCCTAAAACTAACTATTTTTTAAACACTAGAAAAATTACCCTCCTCTCCCTCTTCTACCATCCAATATGCTATTTACATGGTCGACATCTTTTAGCCTAACTTTGTCGGTATTCTCGGACTTTCGACAAAATACTTTGCCATCTCTGCACCATACAAATTCTTATCCTTTTTTCTTGAGTTCCCGAGCCTTATTGAATAATGCTCGTACCTCTTTTGAGCTATCCTCATTAATAAAGATGCTCCGTTCTCCGCCTTCAAGTCCAATTTGAGTAGATGTTTTGCCTTTCAATTCTAATCTTTTTGCGTATAACCTGTCTCTTAGTTCCTTGAAGCGAAACCTTATTAGAGCCGGTTTGGATAAATTAGAAGTTGGCAAAATTTGGACGGATAAATCATTTTCCTTAATATCCACATTAAGTACTTTAGCAACTATTTGTAAATCAGTTTTGGCCCTTTGGTCATCTGCTTCCAGACCCATTAAAATAAGGTTGTTTTGTCTATTGTCTAAAGTTTTATGAGCTTTTAATTTTTCAAGATCGTTCAGTTGTGTGACTTTTTGGTTTAATTTTTCTTGCTCTTTTTTAAGCTTTCTGTTTTCCGTTGTTATATCCTTGACCGTACTTTTCAGCTCCTCAATTAATTCATTGTTGAATTGTAATGATTGCTCTATATCATCCACTTTTCTGGCAATTTTTTCCAGTAGATCTTTTGATCTCGTTTTATTCTGTTTGCTGACACCAGACAAGCGAGTTGATGATCTTTGTGACTTGTGATAAAAGGAAGATCGCCGGCCTTTTGGTGATATCACAATCTCAGAATCTGATGATAACTCAGAAGAGTCGTCAACATTTTGATCCTGGCAGTTTTCACAGTACCATGTAATTTTTTTCTTTTGCTTCTTTGCCTCTTGACATTCTTCCTTTAAAACACTAGTGCATTGCTGGTGAAACCATTGCCTACAAGCTTCACATTGCAACCGATAGCTGGATTTTCCTAGCTTCTGGGAACAGGCTTGACACTGCATTTTGTTTAGTAATAAAGCTTACGTTATTTGTTGGTCACCCTAATCTGTTCTGCACTGTTCTTGTTCCAATTCAACGATCGTGAGCGCACCCACTTGGGTCGAGCTTGACAACGTAACCTCAGATTTTTGACAGTTGTTCGCGCAAAAATGTTGTAAACAATAAAAAGTCAATAAAAAATAAGAAAATGTTTAATGTTATGTTTTAAAAAAAGCGACTAGTTTGAGGCGTTTTAATTCTTCACAAAGGGAAAAACATGAAATCTAACAACACTCCCTTTTTATACTAATAACATATTTTTTTCCAATTTTAAAAGATGTTAAAAGATGATTAAAAAGTTAAAAACCGTATATAGTTCAAGCGCTTTTCAAGCAACGGCGGATTTTTTTAAATTTTGCATTTTGGGAGGGGGGTCTATAATTTTTTTATTCATTCAATTTTATTTGGGTGTAAATTGCATAGTTTTTTTTTTATAAATAATCAAACTGTCAAACTGAATTGCATCTGTCACTTTTAGGTTTTGAGATATGACATAAAGATATTTTTTAGCGAAATTTCCTCCCATTACACTCAACTAATTTTTTAAAATTATTTTTCATATTTTTTGATTTTTGTTTTTTAAAACAAATTTTATGCTGATTTGTCCAAGATTAAATCTATCTATCTATCCATTTAGCCTTCCATATCCATCTTTGGACATAGGCCTCTGCCAATATCTTCCACTCTTTTTGTCTGTCGCCGTGTTCATCCATCTCCATCGTCCAACCATCTCATTTGGGGTCTTCTCCTACTTCTTTTATTTTCCCAAGGTCTCCAGTTTACAATACATTTGTTCCATCGATCGACTTTGTGTCTGATATTATGACCGGCAATTTCCCATTCCATTTTAATTTTACTACTTCTCCTCTGACATCCCTTACGTTTGTTTTATTTCTTATCCATTCATTGCTTTTCTCATCCATTCATCTGTTAGCTTTACATGTAACATCTGTCTTTCCATTGATCTTTGGGCTTTTTCTTATAATACATGTTTGATTTTGTAAGTGTCCAGGTCGTCCATATGTGAGTACAGAAGGGATACATTAGTTATACACTTTCGTTTTGAGTTACTGAGGATACTTTTTATTTTTTATAATGTAGATTAATTTACCGAATGCTGCCGAGGCCAATCTTACTCGTCTCTTGATTTCAGCTGTTTGGTTTTCTTTTTTTACTTTAACAATTTGTCCTAGGTATATATTCCTCTACTTGTTCTATTTTTTTTTGTCTTATTCTGATCGTGATATCTTCATCTGTGTTTATTATGATTTTAGTTTAAGTGTAGTTCATACTCAAGCCTATACTTTTAGCTGCTGTATCCAGTTCTTCCAGCATTTTATCAGTTCTTCTTTCTTATCTGTTATTAAGATGATTGCCCGCTTACTTTGATACCTATTTATTCATAATCTTAGTTTTAAAAAACATCTTCTAGAGCCTGATTAAATAGTTTAGGGGATATTGTCTCACCCTGGCTGACACCTCTTCTTATGAGGGTTGGCTTGGTTCCTTCGTGGATTGTCTTGACCAAAAGTTGATGCCCAAAAAAATGTTTACTTTAACTTGACCTTTTAGTACTTAAAAACTGCCTTTTAAAAAAGCAGTTTTTTATGGCACCCATGTAATATATTTCTAATTTTTTGTTCAATTAGCTCTTGGTACCAGAAATACAAAGAAATATTTTCTATAAAAAATTATGTCAGTATCAAAAGGGAGTGAAATAACATGCATAGACCAATCAGATGCATGTATTAGAGGAAGATTTTTCTTTTTTCAATAGCAGCTTTCAAAAAGCAACCCATCCTCCCAAGAGTGTCTAATTTAAATCACCGTGTATGATTTAGTTTTGTTGAATTTTTATGAGTAACTACTGGGGGTCAAAAATTCTGAGGAAATACCAATCTAAGACATTCACTATTCTAAAAATATCCGACAAGACCCGTTTTGGGTAGCGAAAAAAAAATCAAAAATCTAAACATATTATGTATCTGCTTCATAAGGCATTTAAAAAACGTACAAAAACTCGCCAAGGTCAGCATCTTAATCTGATGGCTGTGTTTATGATTTTTCATTTATTAATTTATTATCAAAAGACCAGTTTACAGATGGCTCGAAAAACAGGATAATACACGAGTATACAGCGTTTACCATTGAACACGTCATGTCATCCCAAAGTGTTCCACTTAAAAATTCAAAAATAAAAAAATATATCAAAATTATATGTTTTACATTTTTACACTGATTTTTAGATTTCAAAATGGATCTTAAAAAAACTGTAAATTTCAAAATCCGTTGATCAAGGCGACATCTATACAGTATCCTTTTTTATTAGTAACGATAATGAGAAAAATGATTTAAAAAACATCAGTATACCAAGGCACAAGAAAGTAAATTATTCTAAATAGGTTTCAACACCGAATAGAGGAGTGCAACGGACCCAGAAAGATGATATACTATTTTCCGCATTACAAAAACTTTATATTCATTCATTTTTCAAATTTAAAAGATGCCTGTAGATGGATGTTCAATGATGGATACTGTAGAATGATTTTTTTATAATAAACTGTCTAAATTAAAAACTTGACTTCCTAACGGGGAAATATTTAAATTTTTTCGATAAAACCAGGGAAAAAATCCCATTAAAAAGGTTTTTTAATTAAGTTTGCATGATAATCTGAATTAAAAAATGTATTCTAGGCGCCTAACATGATAGAATGGCCTGTAATGACTTTAGCCATGCAGGTTACCACCAAAAACCTGTACCGTGGAGCGGGGATATTTGGTTTTAGCGGGGCTATTTGGTCAATTTTTATAAACAAATTGTTTAAGCGAGCAGATTAGAATCGATCTTCAGCACCGTGTTCAAGTTAATTTAATATTTAATAAAACCCAAGCTAAGCCATGTCCAACCAAAATGTAAAAAAAAGGGCTCCAAATGGGGCTATTCATACATCATAATATCTTATACATTGGTAAGAAAAATTGGTTTGGTTGGCTGAATCACCAATTCTCTAAAAAAATATAGGGTGTTATTAAATTAGGTGCTAATATTGAAGGATGCAAGTATTGGGTCCATTTTGAGAAAAAAAGCTTTATTGCTCCTTCACTTGATATGAACATGTCCTTTAAACGTCTTAATTTTTGAGATATAGGGTGTGATGATTTTTTTTTTAAATCTCTAGATATTTTTGTGAAATTTTAAACACGCTTTTTATTATTGCTGCTTGAGTTATTTTTTTCTCGTAAGGGTTTTAGCGAGATAAGAATTTTTTTTTGTACAAAAAATGTACGTCAATTTCAACAACTTCAAAATATATTTTTTGTTAAAAAAAAACAGGGGCGTACCATTATTTTCTTCAAAAATACTGCAGGCAATTCCAGCACGAATGCCACTGGTCTAAATAAGAAAAAACATGTTTTTCATTTAAAAATGCAATTAATTGAAACACCAATTATTTTAAAATAATCAATAATAAACAGTTTAAAGCAAAAAAATGAAAACAATTTTGGACTTCCACTCTCTTCGTTTATAATAAATAAAATCAATTGAGTTCCGAAATTTGTTTGTAGTTAATCATTGTCTACGAGTTTTCAACACAAAAATAAAATAAAACTGTCCCACTATAGAACAGTCTTGCCTATTTCAAAAACTAAACCGTTTAGGACAGATGTTTATATAAAAACTCAAAATAGACCCTAGAATTAAACACCTAAAAACTATACAGGTAGATTAAATGCTATAGGGATCTTAGACTGCATCTGTGCTTAATGTGTGTAAGAGAGAAGTAAAAGAGATAAAGTATGCGGCTGGTAGTGGGAAAGTAGGGGAATACATCGTGACCTCTCGTCTTCACTAAGTTTTTCGTCATTCCGTCGTGAGCAGCGAAACAAGTGAGAAGTGGGTATTTGTTTTTCACGCAAATTCTAGTTCAAGCTCTGAAATTTCCTCCCTCTACTTTACCGGGGCGCTCAGAGGACAGGTATTGACTGTGTGTCTGGCTACCCTGAAACAATGGGCGTAACCACTGCTATCCTTTTTTCTTACATACTACATATTTTATACATATGCAGTTGTTCTTATCTAATATACAGTAATAATTTTTCATGATCCCTATAGCATTTAATCATGCTTAATAATAAGAAAATCTGTTATAATCTCGGTTATAA
Source organism: Aspidapion aeneum (assembly GCA_963576565.1). Taxonomy (NCBI): domain Eukaryota; kingdom Metazoa; phylum Arthropoda; class Insecta; order Coleoptera; family Brentidae; genus Aspidapion; species Aspidapion aeneum. Next base: position 15,010,174 of record OY755048.1, on the reverse strand, counting down.
TTATAGAAGCAGATGATTTTTTCAAAAAATATATACATACATTTGAAAATTAAATACAACGAAAATTGTAATGGTTATAAAAAGAAGTTCGTTTATTTATTCGGGACGTTAAAGTGTATATTTTCCATAAAACGCCCAGAAAGAATCGGAAACATCGTGGGAACCGAATATAAGCAAACAGTAACCTAAAAAGGATTCTTCTCGCGATGTGTTAAAATAAATATTTTCGGAATGGATGAGCTTTTCAAACTGGCTCTTAAGTTCTCAATAATTACCTACCGGTCAAATATACCGTGCCTTTCTTTTATTTCATAAAAAAGCTTAAGTTTTACGTGTAACAACCAGATTTTATATACAGGGTTGCTCATCAAAAACGTATCAATTTTATTTTTAAGGAAGGTACATTTGGTAGCTACGTACTCTTAAAATGAAAATAGGCATTATAGTTCAGGCCCTACATCCGAGATTCAAGCGATATGCTGCGTTTAATGATAGAAGCCACACACTTGGTATGGATAGACATAAGACTCGCCCGAAATATTTTTTTAAATATTTTTTCTTGTGGTATTTTTTATCCTTAACACTATTTTTTTCTCAAAAAAATATTTTGGGTTAAAAGCCCATTGTATACAGTTAAATACTTATTAAGCTAGACATATATTTTTTTAAATAGCCGCCTTGAAATAAAAATAAATCTGTTTGTAGAAATCCTTAAATCAAACAAAAATGTTGAACATTCATTTTTGTAACTCAGTAAATAATAATGAGAGTGAGTAAAAATGATTTTTGGTTAGTAATAACTTAAATCTGACTTTTTCTAGTTAACCTTCTTTAAAGTGGAGGTGGGGGGCATCCCTCCTCGACCCCTCTCAAAAGTGCTCTTTTACAGTATTTTCCCAATTATTTGCAAACTTTTAAGTTGGCAAAAAACAACTAATAATTGTTTTTTACTCACCTTGAGTATTATTTACTGAGTTACAAAAATAAATGTTCAAAATTCTTGTTTGATTTGGGGATTTCTACAAATACATTTATTTTTATTTCAAGGCGGCTACTTTTAAAAGTTATGTCTAACTTGTTAAATATTTAACTGTAGACAATGGGTTTTTAAACAAAAATACTTTTTTGAAAAAACAACGTGTTAAGGATACAAAAAGTCACAATAAAAATAAAAAAAAACATACTTTAAACATTGTCCCCTTTTTACGTAGGCCTATGGAACGGGCATCACTGCCTTTAGAGGGTACTAAGGTACATGGTTAAAACGGAAATTTCATCCGCTTGCAAAATGATCTTTAGAATATTTTTAGAAAAGTTGACCGTTTTCGAGTTATTAGCAAAAAACCGTCAAAAAGCACCTTTAAGGGGGGGGGGGAACCACCCTCCTGTCAGGGTTGGTGGGTGGTTCCCTTTCGTAAATTGTTCGGGCAGTATTAGACCCCGTAGGGCCTGAACTAATATGGATCCAATGGCAACTGTTTGAAAAGTTTTTTTAATTGCTGATATTTTAAAAATGTATTAATTTTTGAAATAGGCATCTTTATAAGCCTAAAGGGTTATATGCACAAGTTATATTATGCTTATTTGAAATCTAAATGTTGGACATTTAATGTCCGCTAACTAACTTTGTCAATTATTGAGTAAGTTTTAAAATACCTTTTTACTTTGTGGTTGAAAGACGTTATAAGGTTTCGTTTTGAAGTTCGATACAGCAAGTATGTATAAAGTTTCAGATAGGGTATCCGTGTCTATCATTTTTAATTTAAAATATATCCCGAATTCTACCTTTACTCTAAGATTCTCTGATAAACTAAATAAACAGATAGAATAAGTTCTGAGTTACCCCAGCAAGATAATATCTCATGGCCGACTCCAGAGCTGGGCAACCAGGTCGACCTCCCAGGGCTCAACCATCCAAGGGCGTCACAATCTTTGAGAATAGCGCAATTAGGATATACAAAATTGGTTTTGTAGAGACAATTTCAAACAAAATTGTTTGAAACGAGCGCCAAATGTTTATTTTTCCCGGGGTGCAAAAACCCAATGGACCGGCCCTGAATATATCCATCTAAGCATTAAGTTTCTCCAGTGTGCATTGCGTTTCTGGTAAACTAGCCCTTGGATTCAATTTTATTTTATGGAATTTATGGTGGTTACTTACCGATCATTCCCTCCATGAGGACTCTTCACTAGCTTGACAGCAAAAAGGAACTGGATGGCGCACACCAATAAACAGCATAGATTTAAACTAAGAGTTAACGCGCACAAGGCCAGTGTCACTTCGTAGACGACCACGTACTCTTCAGCGGTGATCACTGTCAACTGTTCCGCCCTCAGGAGCTCTCTTATGTCATGCGCTGTCACCGGGGATATTTTCAACAAAAATATTAGTGATAACAGCGCCAAAAGTAAACTCACTAGACACAACAATCCGAGACTCACTAGCATTTCTTTCACGCCCACTTGTTTTGACTTGGCGATGAACTTGTTCACCGTGCTTTGGTTTCTAACCCTTGATATGTTCAATCCACCGTTCATCACCTTTCCAACATTGTTATTGTGATTGGGAAGATGAAAGGTAGTGTTGCTATAAATGGAGTGTTTCGACGTATCCAGGTTGTTCGGGGTGAGCGTGTGAAGCTGGGTGACATTGACAGGGTAATGTGACTGGGCGGATAGTCTAGAACTGTTGGCATTGGGCGGTGCGCGAAATCTGTGTTGTTGGTCCCGTTGGTCCATCAGTATGGAGCTATCTGGACGGTTTCCTCGGCCTGCGACACCTTAAAAGATAAAGGTTTCAAAATTTTAGGTGAAACCGATCAGATTTACTTTTGGCCAGTCGCTGTTTTTGAAGCTATTGTCAAATGAAATGAATAAGAGGATGAATAAAATGGAAGTGGTAACTTTAAAGTAGCAGAATTAAAAGAAATTACGGATAGATTTGGTGTTGGTGAAAAGATTACATCTACATTTGCTCTGAAGAAGGAATAAGCAAAGGAACGAGCTTGTTTACAACAAATTAAATATTTTAGATAACGATGAAGACAACTTTAAACAGGGTACAAAAGGAAAATTATGACGTTTGAGAACGAACTTATCTTCTCTTTAAGAATCCAAACATTTAAGGTTGTTTAGAATAGAATAAAATCTTTTTAGCAAGAATGATTTGACTGATCTCAATAGCATTATTTTTAGCTGTAGGAAGGTCCTTTTAAAGCTCTTGCCAGCTGACATTAACAAGCAAAAATAAGTGATAACTTTAAAGTAGCGGATTTAAAAGAAATTATGTGAGACAAGATTGATGTTGGCCAAAAGATAAAATCAAGATTTGCAAAGCAATAATGAAAGGAACACGCTTGTTTAGAGTAATGTGTTTTACATAACAATGAAGATTATTTTGAACAGGGTATAGAAGGAAAATGATACATCTATTTTTTTTCTCCAAAATATAAAATTGTTTAGAATAGAATAGAATCTTTTTGGTGAAAGTCCTCAATGAATAATCTCAATAGCATTCTTTATTGCTGCATGTAGCTCGTTTTGAAGCTCTTGTCAGTTAAAATGCATAAGAGGATAGAAGTGATAATTTTAAAGTAGCGGATTTGATAGAAATCACCTGAGACAAGTTTGATGTTGGTCAAAAGATAACATCTAGATTTACTCTAAACAAGGAATAAGCAACTGAACGAGCTTGTTTAGATTAAGACCCAATTTAATATCTTGATATTCAATGTGTTTTAGATACAGATTATTTTGAACAGGATAATGTATGAAGCTCTTTCATAATTTTAAGCAAACTTACGACATCTTAAAACCTATTTTTTATTTTTAATAGTCCAACGCTTGTTCATACAAATTAAAGAAAATCTTATTTTACTAATTCAATGTTGATCAAAAGATAGAATCTTAATTTGTAGTTAATACCAATTTAAGACTAGACGCAGATTCTATCCAAAAGGACAACGAATGAAACTTGTTTATAAAAAAAATGAGCAGATTCCCATTTCAAATTGGAAATTCGCTTGACCATGAATTTAAGTACATCATATTGTGTAGTACATAAATTATTATTAATTATTACTCGTGCAGATTGAAGATATCCAGATCCCACAGTAGTCGTTCTGACGCAAATTTAATCAATGTTTGCAGGATGTCAGAAATAATGGTAAACGTTAAAGCTGTAAATTCCTTGTGTATAAATATTCAGATTCGTATTCAGAAAATCGCAAAAAAATATCTAAAAAATATACGTAAACATTTCGTGTCCTTGTAAAAAATTATTTGACTATTCGTGGGTTAGAGGACCGGACCAAAAAGAAACTATCAAGTTTTTGGCAACGTTTCGGAATATATTTTTCCTTTTTTCAATTCAATAGTTTGAGGCTTGAAAAAGGAAAAATATATTCCGAAACGTTGCCAAAAACTTGATAGTTTCTTTTTGGTCCTGTCCTCTAACCCACGAATAGTCAAATAAAAAATATACTTTAATCAACTTTTAGACTAAGGTAATTATAGCCAAATCTTAATATTTTTACCCAAGGAATATACAGTTTTACTCTGTATACCATCGGTTTTGGAACACCCTGTAAATGCTCTCGCTTAATTATGCCGTGATTGCTAGTTACGCTGAGAGACTTATATATTTAGCGTATTTTTCGGCCTTTTGAAAAATTCTATTAATGAATATATTAAACACCGTAATCTTCAAGGCAACAACGTAATTCATTAGATTTTTTAGTAAAATAACGTTGTATCTGATCACCAAGATATTGAGAAACATGAACATTCCACAGATGGTTTAAATGTCAACCTTAAGTATTTATTTCTTCGACTGCTTACACTACCACCAGCTTATATGAGCAGAGTAAAAGTAACAACATTTCGAATTTAATTTACCAACTACTAAGATCAAAAAAGTTTTCCCCATCATCCCAGAACAAAAATAAAATATAAGACAGTTGAAATCTCTAAAAGTATGTCCAAGGAAAACAAACAAATAAAAAGAAAAGAAAAAGGCTTTTCATTTCTCAAAAATATTTGGCCAATTCAAGAATCAATAAGTGATTACAAAGTTAACACAGAATTAGAAAACTTTGATTTAGAATAGCTTATAAATAGCAACATCATTACTTGATTCACAAGGAAAATAAACATTTAGAAAGAAATTGGAATTAATTTAAAAGGCTGACTGTAGTAAGAACTTGTTCAAAGACCATTTAGTTTTAGAAATCTTGATGAAAGACCCAAGATATTTAAGGAACTTTATAGAAGTTTCCGAACAGAGAAGGAAATGAAGATTGAAGAAGAAGAGTTGAAGAGGCGAAAATGCTTAAGAGTTGTGTTTGGAACTTTATATAACATTTATGGAACTCTATAAACGTAAGAATTGAAAGAGGCCTGCCAAATAAATATGGAGATGTTGCAAGATGGTTAAAAAAGCCAATATCTCTAGAGGGATGTATAGTGTCAAAGGAAAAAGAAAGGGGTTCGTTCCTAATTTGGTGTGCAATAGATCCTTAGCAAAAAGACAATTTTCACAATGATCTGGCTTCTAAAAAATCAATGCAAATACAACTGTATCTTGCTATGGCCCCAATATTAAAGATTTAGGGCATTTAGCTTTATCTAAAAAGTTAAACGGAAGAATATCGAAAGTGGGGGTTAACAGTGAACGTGGACAAGACACAGTACTTATGTATTGGAAACGAATTAATTGAGTTAGAACTAGACAATGGACAAACAATATATCCATGCAATGAGTATGTATACTTGGGTGTCATATTTGATAAGACAGGAACAGACTGTAAAGAACTGGAAAAAAGAATAGTAAAAGCAAAAATAGGTTAGGATGTCTTATCGGTATTTTATGGAGCAGAGAGATAAAAAACAGTGTAAAATTTAACATATATGAAACAATTTGTGCAAAACACGCTGTTGTATGGAATAGAGACTTGTCGCGTAACATAAAAATGCAAAGCAAAAAGGGAAAGTGTCAAATTGGATGCAATAAGAAGATCAATGAGAATATCTAGAACAGATATACATATAAGAAATTAGGTCATACAGGAAAGAATACGAATCGAGAGAAGCATAACGGATGACATCACTAAAAGGCAACTGATAAGCTACGGACATGTACAACGGATGAACGACGAAAGATTACCAAAGCAGGTCTTAGAATGGCAACCAATAGGGCGTAGAAAAAGAGGGCGTCCTAAACTGGAATGGCAATAGTCAATCCAAAGATCAATGAGTCAAAAACATCTGAAACACCTGACAGATGATTCTCAGGATCGAACGAGGTGGAGAATAGGCGTCGGACAACGTAGAAAAACGTTCTAAAAATACATAGTACTAGCAGCTTTATCTAAATACTCATATTAGCCAATGTTCGGTTTTCTCATGGGCACACCCAGGGGGGGCGCCGGGCCCCGAGCCTTAATTTTTTTTTACATATTTTCCACATATTTCATGAAAAAACACAAAAAAATAGCTTAAAATTCGACATCATGAGGCTTCGGCCCCCCCCCCCCCCCCCAAGATATATTCCTGGGTTCGCCACTTTTTCTGCTTTCAAAACGGTGACATTAGGGCCACCAGACCATAAATATGTATGGTGCTCAATTTTTTTTAGTCTGTCGGAGGCTGTTGTCTGCCACAAATGAAATTAATGAAAAATGCAAATAGTTTTTATTCATGTATACACTTGAGGTTTATCTGGAAGGCCGTCAACATCTCACACATACAGTATGTAAATTGACATACGAATTGATTTTGTTGTACACATACATACATACCAAGACAATAAAAAATTTAAACAATGACACAATTGACACGGGACTACAGAAACCTACTTCAATGCAAGTTTTGTGTACAAGAACAAAATGTGGGACAATTCTTGATTAATTCTGGGTAATTTTTACTCAGGTCTTCGGAAAGCAAAACGTAGTACTAATAGCAGCCGATCTTAAAGCAGCGTCCTCACTTGAACCACGCTAGAGCCCAATAGATAGGGTAAACCCGGGATACTGGGTGAGACGGTGAATGGCTGTTAGTTTGGTTGCGAAAAAAGAAATGTTGCTGAGTGTGTTAAATTCCAATTATTTCAAGTCAGTTCATACTCGTGCGTTTACTAACCGTAGTGTTTTGATCAAATTAAGTTAGTAAATCCTGAAAGAAATTTCCATAAATGTGATTTTTTTTTTCGAGGGGTTATGCAAAATGTAATAAAATATATTATATCATATTATTGTTTAATCAGTGTTACTGTTTAATGTTGTGAAATTTGAAGCTAAATATATCCTCTAACCAAGAAATTGTCTACAACAACCACATTAAATCGCATAAAGTTTTATCGGTATTTTCACCATCTCATGGGTGGGGTGAGATGGCAAAAACCCTAATCCTTGCATTCTTCTTTTTTTGTTCATATTTTTAGAAATTAGTTTTGAGTTTTATTTTATAAGGGTCCTGAATGTAAATAAATGTCCAGGTCTTTTTCGTCAGGGATTTGAGACTTATATCACTACCATACCCGGGTTTACCATATCGTTGGATTGTGAGTTAGTGGTGTGATAAACAGAGTTGGTAATTATTTGGTTTTTGGTAAAATCCAAAGTCCGGATGTTTTGAACAACTTTTCAAGTTATTTTTGACACCAAGCAATGTTTAATTTAGAATAGTCATGATGGTAGAGAGGTTCCCCTCGGTGTTGATTATTATTCTTTTTACAAATTACAAAAAGACAAAGCAAAACGAGGTTGGGGTAAACTTGTCAATGTTCGTGGAAGTTACAGGTGAGAACTTGGTAAGGCAGCTGCTGGTGGTACCACGGCATTTTTGCGCCAAAGTACTACATGGTCCCTTCGAGACTTGATAAATGAACCACTCCGGGAATTATCTTTAATAAGACATTGTAATTTCATTAATAAAAAATGATTTTATTCCTGTGAAAAAATAGTACCCTTGGTAAATTAACAACAAAAAATTAGTATTTAAGTGTAAGTACCGCATAAAATGTATTTTAAAAACTTTTTTTAATCTATTTTTTTTTTATTTAGTTGGTGGTACAAACCCATTTAAAAATATAAGATAGTAAAGTGGTATCTACTCATTGCCTTATACAGGGTGTTTCAAAATTCAATAACATAATTTTTACGTTAAATTCCTTAAATGATTTCAAGACAAAAAGTTTATATAGACATAGGTCCGCAAACGTTTAGTTTTCGAGATACCTACAGGTTGTTAAAATTTTGTTTTTTTATAGCTCCTGCAAGAAGATTTAATTAAATTATTTATTTTGATGTACTCGCCATACCACGCTGGAGCATTTTTTATTTTATGATAGCAGCCTTTGGTATAACAGCCATTTTCTGTATCACAGTTAAAGTTGAAAAAAAAATGCGAAAAACAAAAGGTTTGCAAATAAAACAAGGATTTTATTTCTCGTTTTAAAATCTACCAGTGGCTTACAACAAAAAAAATCCGAGGGGAAAGGCGACATGACCCCTGAAAAAGTATCGCCATGTAGATTTGTACTATTATTTCGCATGTCTAATAGCGTAGTGCCTATAGCTAAATTTATGCCTAATATCTCAAAAATTACATGAGGTATAAACAAAAAAATAAAATTAAAATTTAACACTCTGTATCTCGGAAACAAGGCGTTTGTGAACCTATGCTTATATGAAAGCTTCGTCTTGAAATCACTTAAGGAATTATTAACACTAAATTAATGTTATTGAATTTGGGAACACTCTGTATACCTATACAAATAATATTAGTTATTTTAGCCAACGGCAACGACGGCAAATAATATTTCAAAGAAAAAAGAGTTTTTTTTAAGTTTAAACATTGTAGTTTTCTAAGCAAGCAAAAGAGACCATTTGTAAGTTCATAGCAGCAGTTTATATGGTATGAAGCAAGATGCAAGTTTGCTCTCAGTATCTTAACCACGTAATATATAAAAGAAGAAATGTAGTGAAAAAAAACATACAATAGAAACGTAGAAAGACAATTTTTTTTTTTTTAATTTTGATTGTTACGCATACGCTTTCGGAATTTTTCCAACACCATTTTACTAGTCCCCCTCCCGCCTCTCCCTCACTCCTCCCCGCCATCCTTATTAGTAATAGTTATAGCTATAACTTTCACAAATATAGAGCGATTTCAAAAATTCTTTCTGCACACGCTTCAGGACTTTTTTTCCAACCTCATTTTACTAGTTTCCCCCTTCCTCTCCCTCTCTTCTCCCCACCCTCCTTATTAGTAATAGTTGTAGCTATACCTTTCACAAGTTTAGAGCGATTTCAAAAATTCTTTCGGCACTCGCTTTAAGATTTTTTTCGACACCATTTTACTAGTTCCCTCCTCCCTTTCTCCTCCCCCACTTTCACTCAATGGAAGGTAACACTGTTCGCGTCCGTAGAAAATCTACACGTACTTTTTGGGTTAATCTAAATGAATTGTAAATGCATAGTGATTTTTATAAGGCTGAATTAGAATTAAACCTAAAAGTTGGAAATAAAAACATGTTTAAATAAAAAAAACACCCAACTGCTAAATTTACTTGTAACTACTAGTCGCAGTTGGGTACAAAATTACTCAATAACTTGATTCATAAAAATACAAAACTGTATAATTTCGTAAGTGCGCTTTGGGCATCAAAACTAAAAGTTGAAGCATGTCGTACATTATAGGTATACCTATCAATTTTGTACTCAACTGTGACTAGTACTTACTTAGTAAGTAAATTTAGCAGTTGGGTGTTTTTTTTTATTTAAAAATGTTTTTATTTATAAATTAAAAGAATTTTATTTATAATTTTATTTATAAATTAAAAGAATTTTCATTAAAAAATTAAACATAATTTACCTCCGTTTGTAATATGCTTCAACATCTTGTCTATATTTCATTTGTCCTCTACAATATCTTGTAAACGGCTTGAACCGTTCTTGATGATCACCCCCGTATATCTTCATGTTCCTTATTCATTTTTCTGTTGGATTTAGTTTGGTGGGAACCCATAATTTAACAAGACTCTTGATGGTCCATTCCTCCATTTTTTTTATTCGCTTTATTTTCGTCTTCAATTAACTTGCCGGGTTCAAAATTTACGAAACGGTATACGTCCCCACATACTCTCTAAAACAGCAACAAAAAATATTTTAGTTGATTCATAAATAAACTACTAAGAAATTTAAAAAAAATGGCTAAGACGTTCTAGGTTTTGAGGTTTGAGGTAGCAAAACTTTTTTGAAAATTACATTTTTAATTTGAGATAATTTCTTTGACATCGTTATTCTCAATTTTAATTTGAAAACCCCGTTTCGCTAGCTGCTGTCGTTGGTAAGATATGATTTTTTTAACCATTTTTTTATATCTCATAAACTGCTACTCGGACGCATTTTGAAGTAATGAGAAATTTTGTTAAACATATATTTTTTAATCTAACTTTCAAATCCACGTTTTTAGCTTATGTGGTTTTCGAAATATACAATTTTTAATCATTTAAACTCCCCTACTACCCTCTTATATCTCCCCCACCCCCACCAAAAACTAATAATCTTATCTGCGGGTACCGCAAAACTTTTGTGCCAAATTTGGTTAAAATCGGTTTTTGAGTTATCGTGTCCCAGACAAATATACCGACAGTCAGACAAGACACTATCATAAAATTTGGTGGTTAGGCCATTTTTGACCAAAAAAACTTATTTTGAGTAAAAATATAAAATGCTTTTTGTGACGATCGCTATCCTACTAGACGCTTCATTATGCTACAAGTATAAGTAGAATATAGCTTAGATTTATTTTTTATGAGAGTAAAATATACATTCTTGAATAGCTTGAACGAATGTTTGTTTTTTGTTGTTTTAAAATAGGAAAAGGATTTGTGCCACTGCTGTACCCTCTATAATTTGGGTTTTTACAAAACATAAATCCACCGTTACTCATTAAAATGTCTTGTAGATAAATGAAATAATTATTGAAATAAAACTATTATCGATAATAAAATAATATGGGTCAATAATTATTATTCACAAATAAATTGGCTCTAATGGCACACAAATTATATCCAATTATTTTAATCAATATTCGTTGTTCGATATTATATACCGGGTGGGCCAAAAAAAATCGGACAATTTTTTTTCATTATAACTTTTGAACTATACCATCGATTTTAATGGGACAAACTGGACTTACCAGAGAATTAATCCGACTTTTGATAAATTAATTTTTTTGTCCGCCGTCTCCAAATGCAAGATGGCGGACGAAATTAAAATGTACCCTTCAAAGGTGCTTGTTTATTCTTGTGTTGCCAACATGTTTTAATTATTTTTTAGATCAGTAAAAAATCGGCATTCTTGCCACGCACAACAAGGTACGAATCACTAAAATCGGTTTAGTGGTTCTAAAAAAATTGATTTTTGCTTCAACCATTGTTATGAATATTATACGATTGCCTTGCCAATCATGTCTGCATTTATTTCCTTATAAATTCATTACTACGGAACCGATTTTGCTGAAATAAAAAACATCCTGGTGAGAATTGATTGCCGTTTAAAGATTATATTCAAAATTTACAGCCATCTTAAAAATTAAGATGGCGGACAGAATCATACTTGATTCTTCAAAATGGCGTGTTTATTCTTATTTTCTGGAAATCTTTTAGTTTTTTTTTAAATTTATAGAAAAGCACTACTTTTGCCCCGCACAACGAGGTACAAGTTAGTAAAATTGGTTTGGTGGTTCTCAAAAAATCTATTTTTGTTTTAGAAGAGTTTTCTTATAAACTCATTATTACTAAACCGATCTTCGTAATATAAAAGAAATTGATTGTTATTTAAAGATTATAATGATAGGATGTCGGCCAAAATCATACTTGACCATTCAAAGAGGCACGTTTATTCTTATTTTCCGAAAATATTTTAGTTTTTTTTTTAAATTTATAGAAAAGCAGTACTTTTCTCCCACATAACGAGGTACAAATTAATAAAATCGATGTAGAGGTCCTCACAAAATCTGATTTGGGTTTAACGATTGTTTTACAAATTATAGGTACGGTTGCATTGCCAATCCTGTCTGCAATTATTTCTTTATAAATTCATTATTACTAATCCGATTTTAATACGTCATCGTTAAAAAACAATCAATTCTCACCTTGATTTTTTTTATTTCACTAAAATCGGTTTAGTAATAACGAATTTATAAGGAAATTAATGCAGACGGGATTGGCAATGCAATCGTTTAATCTGTAAAACAATGATTGAAACAAAAATAGATTTTTTAAGAACAACCACACCAATTTTACTAATTTCTACCTCGTTGTGCGGGGGAAAGATAGTGCTTTTCTACAGATTAAAAAAACTGAAGCATTTTCGGAAAATGAGAATAAACAAGCCATTTTGAAAAATTAAGTATGATTCTGTACGTCATCTTAAATTTTAAGATAGCGATAAACTTTGATCATGATCTTTAAAAAGCAATCAATGTTCATTAGGATGTTTTTTATTTTATTAAAATCGGTTCAGTAGTAATGAATTTCTAAGGAAATAAATGCAGACATGATTGGCAAGGCAACCATATATGCAAAACAATGGTTGAAACAAAAATATTTTTTGTAGAACCACTGTAGCAATTTTGCTAATTTGTACCTTGTTGTGCGTGGCAACAATGCAGATTTTTTTACCAATATAAAAAAGTAATTAAAACATGTTCGCAACACAAAAATAAACGAGCATCTTTAAAGGGTACAATTTAATTTCGTCCGACATCTTGGATTTTAAGATGGCGGACAAAAAAATATATTTAATCAAAACTCTGATTAATTCTCTGCCAAGTGCAGTTTGTCCCATTAAAATCGATTCTATGGTTCAAAGGTTATAATGAAAAAAAAGTTGTCCGGTTTTTTTTGGCCCACTTGGTATATATTTCTCTAAACCTGACCTAACGGATCTAACATTTCGTCAACCAAAAAGATTTTGAAGATCACTGCTGCCGTTTAAGAATAGTCCGCATTTTTCTTGAACATGTGCAATATTATGCCGTATCTCGTAACGATAACCGGTATCTCAACTAGTTTTAAAAATATTTCAAGTTTTTTTCTTAGATAAGGTTGTATATGGTAACTTTTTGTTAAGGCTACGTATAGTTGATCCAATCCTATTGGAAACACAAAAAATTTGAGCAACATAAGGTGCTTTTTCTTTAGTTTAATTTATTGCAGCATACAGTAAACTCTATATCATAATTTTTGAGATAACTTTTTGACAGTCATCAGCTGTTTACCATACCAAATAGCATAGGCCAACAAAAAAAAGTTGTAAAAAGTTGTCTCAAAAATAATAATATGAACTGTAGGTCAAAATATCGCAGATTTGTCAATTAATATGTTATACAGACATAGTTTTACGTGGTTCTTGTTCTGTTCAATTTAACATAGACCGTATTTTTATGTTGCAAATTGCATTGGAAAAACTATACTTCCCTAGTTGGCTCAACTCAGGTTTTCAAATTAAGATTGCAAACGGTGAGACACACTTGATGACATAGAGTTGATGGCATATAGCTATTAACTTATTACCTGTACAATTTTTTAATTAACTTGGTTGAAATAGCTTCCTTGGTTTTACTAGAAGTAGAACTAGCCATACAAATAACCGGTCAAGTACTTTAGGGCCTGTCCTTAAATTATGTAACGCTAAAATTTCAAAATGTTGACTCCCTCCCTGCTCACTTGTAACGAAACCTCTGACCCCCTTACAATATAACATAACGTTTGCTATCCCCCCCCCCACGCGCCCTATATATACATTTATTTTTTAAGGATATAAAATATTTATTTTATTGTTTATTCAATAAATGTTTATTATTTTTTACGTAAATTATGTGAATTGGTAGGGGGTCCAAAAATTAGCAAGTGTTCTTTATTATGAAACAATTATTAAACAGTATTAATGATAATGAACATGCGGCTGCAATTTTTTGTGATATTTTTAAAGCTTTTGATTGTGTTAATCATGAAATTCTTTTTATAAAATTATTTATTTATGGAATAAGAAACAACGCTTTAAGTTGGTTTAAATCATACTTATCTAATCGCCTTCAATTTGTGTCAATAAAAAATTTAAATTCAAATAAAAATAATATTCAATGTGGTGTTCCTCAAGGTTCAGTACTAGGACCAATACTTTTTTTAATTTACATTAATGATTTACTAAATATTAAAATTTCTGGTTATTTTACAATATTTGCAGATGATACTACTATTCTTTGGAAAAATAAAAATATAGATGTTCTCTGGAATAATATAAAAAATTATATTATTTGTATAAAAACTTGGTTTGAATCAAACCAACTATCCCTTAATTTTTCAAAAACATATGTAATTGGTTTTAAAGAAATATCTCAACAACTTATAAATATAAATAATAATAAAATTAATACTACAGATAATATTAAATTTTTAGGACTTAACATAGACGAAAATTTAAAATTGCAAAACCATATTCATAATTTAAATAAAAAATTAAGTTCAGGTTGTTATTGTGTAAAAATTATTACAAATGAATTAGGTAAATCAATAGGCAGAAATGTATACTTTTCTTTAATTGAATCAAACTTACGATATGACATTCCTTTCTGGGGTACATGTTCAATGTATTTATTTAGATCAGTGTTTATTCTTCAAAAAAGAGCAATTAGGTATTTATGCAATGTAAATTCTAGATATCACTGCAAAGACTTGTTCATCAAAAATAATATTTTGACTCTTCCTTGTTTATATATTCTTGAAACAATTTGTCTGATAAATAAACATCTAAATTACTTTGAAATAAACCAAAATACTTATTCAACGAGACAAGTTAATAATCTTACATTACCTATACCACATTCATTTTTATTTAAAAAATCCATAATTTATAACGGTATAAAATTGTATAATAATTTGCCAAACAATATAAAACTTAATAATAACTATAACATATTTAGAAATAAGTGCAAGGATTTTCTTATCACTAAAGCTTTTTATTCAATTAACGAATTTCTTGATCAGAGTTACAATTAAGGAATAATTTTAAACTTAAAATTCTCAATTATTATAAAAAAAACAAGTAAATTAAAAAAAAAATATATATATATGTATAATCAAACAACATAATTAAACTTATTGGATGGATTTATATATTTTATATTTTTTAAATGATTTTTTCTATTATTATTAGTTATTTATTTGCTTTGTCTACAAAGTTTTATACTTTAAGACAATAATGCTTGATTTGATTTGATTTGATTTTCAATTTTAGCCTTTTTTATTTTGTAAATTACAGTTTTGCCCTGAAATATACCAGAATAAACTGAAACATCTGAAAAACTACTTACACCAGAACCATGATTTATGACTTGTTGAAAAGACCTTGGCATACGTTTCATAAGAAATTATTTATAGAATTTTTGAATTTTTTTTAAATATTTTTTTTTATCATTGCCAGATAAGATATTCGCAAAATTTCAAGATGGAAAATGGGATCAGGGTAAAAAAAGTATTTTGCCAATACACGTCATAAGTTATCAAAAAATATGCTTATTGATTAGGATACAGTTAGGTCACATGGGTTGGAACATATTAATATAAATTTATGATATTGTTTTTTAGAGATACATAATGCTATCGGTGCATTTTAATAGGACCTAGTCTATATTTTTTGGTCTACCACCCTACTAGACTAATTTTTGTTTGGGTACAGTTTATGTACAGGAACCTTTGAAAGAGTTAAATAAAATCGACATGTCAGACCAAATTCGAAAATAACATGCCCAAAAAAAAATTTAATCAGCTTAAATGGTAACTTTGAGGAAACGTTATATTTTCTGTGATTTACGAGTAGTAGTATCTCAAAAACTAATAATACGATTTTTCAAAACAACTCATTGTAAGGTGAATCCAAAGACCTTTAAAGCACGGTCCAACTTGACCAAGTTCCCCATCTAAATAAGTGTCAAAATTACCCCTCGTAGCGTGTGGGACCCAGCAGGATACCAAAGTTGCCAAAATATGTTCCCCTTACAAAAGTGTCCCAGCGTTTTTCGAAAAAACAATCTGTGTGATCCAACCCACGTGACTTCAGTGTATAAAAAGCGTTAGTATATAACAATATAAACAGATTTTTTTCCTACTAAACCCATCATTTCTCCACCACAAAATTTTGTGAAAAACTCAATAATTCAAGGAAATTTTTTTTTTCTAAAATATTAAAACGGGTATTTTTGAGAAATTAAAAAAAATCAAAAATTAATACAAATAATTATGAAGAGTATGTCATAATATGTAAAGCTATTTTTCAGATATTTCGGTTTTTTTCGTAAGCGTCCCTTAAACTGCAATTCAAAAAAAATATTATTTCGAACAACTGTACCAAATTATCCAAATTGAAGAGGATAAATTCCCAAGTCACCTTTTTTTTGGCTGATTTGATATAAAAGGAACCAAAAGTCTTTGAAATCGGAAAATTAACCTATGATGTCTTTTATAGTTTTCCAGAAACATTTGTAAACCTACTGAGTTCTGTAACAGTCCTGTACAATTCTGTATAGACCCGTGGAAATAATTTAGCCTTGTAGAAACATCATGTAGTACATCTACTGTACGTCCTGTAAAGTTCTGTTCACCTATAGACCTGTGTAATCTTTTATAGGACTTCCTGTGAAATTCTTTTGCATTGTTTATAATAGGGCCTTTTTCAGTTTTCCTGCATAAATTACTTAAAACTTTTTAAAAATTACATGCTTTAAAGTAGTCTTTGCCTATTTGGTAATGCGTGTGGGAGAATAGTGAACAAAATAATAAATAATACTACAAAATAGCGGTTTTATTTAAATTTTACGTGGGCAGAATAGAGTAGAGTAAAATCTTTAACATTGAATGAAAAGAGCACATAGCAAGTAGAACACATTATTTGTGGTTTCCATAGACGTAACCAGGATTTTATTGGGGGACGGGGGAGTCAGTGAGGACATACATGCAAAAACGTAAAAAATTACCTACCACATGATTGTTTTTCTGAGACAGAATTTTTCCCAAGGGGGGTAAACCTCCAAAACTCTTCGTCACCTTAGTTACACTAATGGTTGTGTCTTCTAAAATATAGCGCGGAAGAAATTGGTAATTTTTTAACGGACTTCTGGGGTTACTTCCGGTAGCCTCGGTATGAATTTTATATGAGTACACCTGTCTTATTTAATTAAAATTAGGGTAGGAACAGGAACTCAAGGTTTATAGCATACAACAAGGGAATCCCTTTGAAAAACCCAATTTATTACCTTTTTAAGCATGCTTTGAGTTTGAGGTTTGTATGATAACATTTTTATTACGTTTGTCGGTTTTACTGTTTTTTTGTAAAACACCTTGTGCGAATGCTCCAAAACTATACTGGACTGGACTATTCAGGGCTCTCAGCACCTGCATATTTTATGAAAATGTTAATTTTTTTTTCAGACTTCATATTTTTAAAAAAACCTTCATATTTTTCATATTTTCCCCAATGAAGATGAACTGAGGGGCTAAAAGAGACTTATTGGAATAAGGCACGGATAAGACCAGGCAGCAATAAGGCCAGGCCTTATTTAGTTTTGCTACTGTTAATGCAAACACAAATTTTGATTGAGTAGGGCTTTTTCATGCATTTTATTCTATTACTTATAATATGATCTCGGAATAGGTATTTAAAGTATTATACTCAAGACTGTTTTCTGTGTTACTAGACGTACCTATTAAAATGTACTTTTAAAAAATGTGCCTTGTTTTTGTTTGGCCATACCCCATCCACGCCTAATTCAACTTCTTTATTAATAAAATAAAAAAATATATAGTTTTACTTAGTAAATGTATTTTCCTAAAAAAAAAAGTTGGGTTTGGCTTAACCGGCCATTTGGTAGGGGACCAAATACATAATTTCACTTAAAACCTAATTTTTATTTATATTTTCTTCATATTTTTTTTCCTAATTTCATATTTTTTTTCCTAATTTCATATTTTTATTAAAAAATTTCATATTTTTCATATTATTTTCCTGTTTATCTGTTGAGAGCCCTGGCTATATTATCAAGTCTTAAAAAAAATCAAAAACATCGTAACTTTTAAGCAAACAATGTATTATTTATTATTATAATTTACTGTTTTTCTGGGGCGATACACTTAGCTAGAAATTCCAAAAATTGCTCTATTTAGGGCTACCCTTTACAGGAAGTAATCTAGTAATCTACCTGTTAAATTCCTTTAAAAGGAAATATAGTAATCTTTTAAGAACCTAATAAATTTTATATTGAGATACACCCTGTGAAACAGGTAGAATTCTTCAGCCTTGTATATTTTCAAACCTAAACATAAATCTTAAGTTTATGTTCTTCGGAATTTAAAGGCCAGCAGCCGGAGCAGAAAATGGTTTAAACATTTAAACAAATCAGTGAAAATAAAAACAAATAATAAAATTTGAAGAAAAAAAACTTAAAAAATAATATTGTTAAAAATTATCTACCTATTCCCATAAAACCAAAGGGCCAAATAAACTTTTTTAGCTTTTAAAATAAAAATATAGAATTTTTTTGACACCTGTCACTAAACTGTAGATGAAAAAAAAATCAAACAATTTTCGTCAAACATTTCAAGTTTTCTACTAAACTTTTGACAAATAAAAAAAATAATTGTTTCTAACTAAAACTTACATTTTTGTTAGTGTGAAAAAAATCAGCCGTTAACAAACTCAAAAAAACCACGAATTAACGCAACCACCGTTCAACGGACCCGAAGTTTCCAAGATACGTAAGCATCTTCCGTTCAAAAAAGGTACCTGCACTTATGGACACCTACTCTTAGGTCGACTGAGAAAGAATACAACATTTTTGTAACGGCAATTTACCGCTCCCAAGTGAGCTTTCAGTGCGTGTGTGCCAAATTTCATTATTTTTCTTTGAAATATAAACGCTAACTACATGACCTGATGCAAAGCCTAGGGATCGAAAAACCAAAGTTGAAAAGTACCTAAACATTGGTAAAATTGTCACAATCCGTTAAACCGATCGGTTAACGAACAAAGAATGAATCGTTTATTTTTAAAACACATTAAAAGGCGGTCTAGGACAACTGGGCGCCGCCAACTCGGCGCCGCCAACTGGGCGCCGCCAACTCGGCGCCGCCAACTGGGCGCCGCCAACTCGGCGCCGCCAACTCGGCGCCGCCAACTCGGCGCCGCCAACTGGGCGCCGGGCCAACTCGGCGCCGCCAACTGGGCGCCGGCCAACTCGGCGCCGCCAACTGGGCGCCGGCCAACTCGGCGCCGGACTAAAATTTTTTTTTTGATAAAATGTGTAGATAAAAAATAAAATATATTATTTATATAAAAACATCTTTAAAAAATCCTTTACGCAATATTTTTTACAAGCTTTTATTTAGCTTCAGATGTTCTGTCTAACTAACTATCTATCAAATCTTGTGAAGCGTTTTTGACACACGTAGTGGTCCCATGACAATACAACATTAAGAAAAAAATATCCTCCCACCCTACCCCCACCCCTTCTATAGAAAAATGTGTTTTTGACACACTTCCCGTTATCCGATTTGGATAAAATTTGGTATACACATAGTGATCCGATGATAATACAACAATAAGAAAAAAATATCCTCCCACCCCTACCCCCACCCCCTTCTATAGAAAAATTTGTTTTTGACACACATCCCGTAATCCGATTTGGATGAAATTTGGTATACATATAGTGATCCTATGACAATACAATATTAAGAAAAAAATATCCTCCCACCTCTACCCCCACCCCCTTTCATAGAAAAATGAGTTTTTGACACACTTCCTATTATCCGGTTTGGATGAAATTTGGTATTCACATAGTGGTCCGATGACAATACAATATTTAAAAAAAATATCCTCCTACCCTACCCCCACCCCTTCCATAGAAAATGCGTTTTTGACACCCTTCCCATTATCCGATTTGGATGAAATTTGTTATACATATAGTGGTCCGATGACAATACAACAATGAAAAAAAAATCCTACCACCCTACCCCCACCCCTTCTATAGAAAAATGTGTTTTTGACACACTTCCCGTTATCCGATTTGGATGAAATTTGGTATACATATAGTGATCCGATGACAATACAATAATAAGAAAAAATATCCTCCCAGCTCTACCCCCACCCCCTTTCATAGAAAAATGAGTTTTTGACACACATCCCGTAATCCGATTTGGATGAAATTTGGTATACATATAGTGATCCGATGACAATACAATATTAAGAAAAAAATATCCTTCCACCTCTACCCCCACCCCCTTTCATAGAAAAATGAGTTTTTGACACACTTCACATTATCCGGTTTGGATGAAATTTGGTGTTCACATAGTGTTCCGATGACAATACAACATTTAAAAAAAATATCCTCCCACCCTACCCCCATCCCTTCCATAGAAAATGCGTTTTTGACACCCTTCCCATTATCCGATTTGGATGAAATTTGGTATACATATAGTGGTCCAATCACAATACAACATTGAAAAAAAAATCCTACCACTCCTACCCCCACCCTCATCTATTGAAAAATGCGTTTTTGACACCTTTTCCATTATCCGATTTGGATGAAATTTGGGGTCAAAAACGCATTTTCTATGGAAGGGATGGTGGTAGAGGTGTGAGGATATTTTTTTTATGTTGTATGGTCATCGGACCACTATGTGAATACCAAATTTCATCCAAATCGGATAATGGGAAGTGTGTCAAAAACATTTTTCTATGGAAGGAGGTGGGGGTAGGGGTGGGAGGATATTTTTTTCTTATTGTTGTATTATCATCGGACCACTATGTGTATACCAAATTTTATCCAAATCGGATAACGGGAAGTGTGTCAAAAACACATTTTTCTATAGAAGGGGTGGGAGGATATTTTTTTCTTAATGTTGTATTGTCATGGGACCACTACGTGTGTACCAAATTTCATCCAAATCGGATAATGGGAAGTGTGTCTAAAACTCATTTTTCTATGAAAGGGGATGGGGGTAGAGGTGGGAGGATATTTTTTCTTAATATTGTATTGTCATCGGATCACTATATGTATACCAAATGTCATCCAAATCGGATAATGGGAAGTGTGTCAAAAACATTTTTCTATGAAAGAGGGTGGGGGTAGAGGTGGGAAGATATTTTTTTATTAATATTGTATTGTCATCGGATCACTATATGCATACCAAATTTCATCCAAATCGGATTATGGGAAGTGTGTCAAAAACGCATTTTTCTATAGATGAGGGTGGGGGTAGGAGTGGTAGGATTTTTTTTTATTGTTGTATTGTCATCGGACCACTATGTGAATACCAAATTTCATCCAAATCGGATAATGGGAAGGGTGTCAAAAACGCATTTTCTATGGAAGGGGTGGTGGTAGAGGTGGGAGGATATTTTTTTTTAATGTTGTATTGTCATCGGACCACTATGTGAATACCAAATTTCATCCAAATCGGATAATGGGAAGTGTGTCAAAAACATTTTTCTATGAAAGGGGGTGGGGGTAGAGGTGGGAGGATATTTTTTTCTTAATATTGTATTGTCATCGGATCACAATATGTATACCAAATTTCATCTAAATCGGATAACGGGATGTGTGTCAAAAACAAATTTTTCTATGGAAGGGGGTGGGGGTAGGGGTGGGAGGATATTTTTTTCTTATTGTTGTATTATCATCGGACCACTATGTGTATACCAAATTTTATCCAAATCGAATAACGGGAAGTGTGTCAAAAACACATTTTTCTATAGAAGGGGAGGGGGTAGGGGTGAGAGGATATTTTTTTCTTAGTGTTGTACTGTCATGGGACCACTACGTGTGTACCAAATTTCATCCAAATCGGATAATGGGAAGTGTGTCAAAAACGCTTCACAAGATTTGATAGATAGTTAGTTAGACAGAACATCTGAAGCTAAATATAAAAGCTTGTAAAAAATTGCGTAAAGGATTTTTTAAAGATGTTATTATATAAATAATATATTTTATTTTTCATCCACACATTTTATCCAAAAAAAAATTTTTAGTCCGGCGCCGAGTTGGCCCGGCGCCGAGTTGGCCCGGCGCCCAGTTGGCGGCGCCGAGTTGGCGGCGCCGAGTTGGCGGCGCCCAGTTGTCCCATTCCGTTAAACGGTGTTGGAAACTTAGTGTAAAGAAAAACATTTTTGGGGCCTACCTTTTGAGGGATTACCCCGAAATATTTTTTCTTTAACCTCACGATATTCATTTCAAATTGTTTTAAAATTCTGGGCTCGAGATGTCTGCCTCCGTATTGACGTCAAATTTTGCCTCCAAACCTAGGCTACCATAATTCGGCAATTCGACAGTTGTTTCCGACATCAATACGACCAAAACGCCCGGGTAATATATAAGCTGCCTTTACCTTTTGAGGAATTGCCCCGAAGCATTATTTGTTTCTTTTTACACTAGCACTATCCAGTGTCCTTGCAACGCAAAGATCTAAGAAATAAAACAGCATTTTCAAATAAAAACTAAAAATTGTAATACTCAAGCATTTAGCATTGTTACAAACCAAACAACCTTGTCATCATCGAACTTTTAAAGAAGTACAAAAAAATCCCAAAATTTTTTTCCGATATATAAGTTTTTTCTCAAAAAAAAATTATTAAAATTATTTTCATCATAACATATTGGCGGACCAAACCGCGATATTCTGTGATTTTCGCAATGTTTTTTAAAACTTCTGTTTTTCATTAGTAACGTAGGTGTGCCATCTTTCATAAATCGTTTTACTAAAGTATTGATTAAAGATAACTTGACTTCAAAACTATTGAAAAAAGCGCCTCTAAGGTCAAATAACCGAACTTTAAGTCAGCGGGCTGTGGTGAGTTGTTAGGTGGCGCCACTGTTTTGATTGTCTGTTGTGAGGCCGCCAACAAAATTTTACTTAAAACAAAAAATAGTCTAATTCGAACTTTATTTTCAACGTCAATTCACAGAATATCGCGGTTCGGTTCGCTTTGCCGTCAACTTACTTAGTAATTTAGGTATTTTCCATAATTGGTCAATAAAAAATGCTAGTTCCGCTCATTGTCAGGCCAGCTAACCAAAAAAGCTCTACTTGCCATAGCTTAAAAACACGGATCACCTAGGTGATCCGTGTTAAAAAGTTTCATATTAAATCACGTGACAAATTATAAAATTCCCGATTGCAACATTGAATGTCCTAGAAAAAGCACGGCTTATGCCTCCTTTAAGCTGCATAATCTTTAAATTTTGATTTCAATAATTAAATTGACTGATAAAGTAGGTGGACAGAGGGTCAATCGATTCCAGAACAAAGAAATCTAAAAACTGGTAATAATTCCGTGAATCCAAGAAAGACAGAGTTAATCCGGAATTCCAATGCCATTGGATAAATGAAACACACGAGTTTTGATCGGCAGCGTTGTCAGATATTCTGGAATGAACGAAATTTTAATTTGCCAAACGAGCCTTGAAAAGTGCCATGGGACACCTCTATGCCCGTAGAAGACGAATTATGGGTTATACCATTGAGTTTTTAGATACCGATCAGATCATCGACATTTGAAGCATTTTTCTTGATTATTTTGAATTCGACTTTAGTTTTGTTACTAAAAGTTTTTGGCAACAGTGGTTTTAATGTTTGACGTTTTAAAGTCGCACGACATCGGTCTGAGAATTACGTGTCCAAGAAATTTCTAGTATAATATCGAATTCAATGATTTTTAATAATTTCAGTTTATAACAAAATTTTCCTTCAATATCGTTTTCAAAATCCCAAATACCAAAGTGCAATACTTCGTGAAATAAATTTACAAGTCATCGTCAGTGTAGTCACTATTGCAACCAAACATGGCCGACGATGTTCCGGTTAACCCTATAGAGTCGGGAGGAAGTACCAATGACACTATGGATAGCAATCCAGAACAGATACAGCAGCAAGAACAACATTCTACTAATGTTACTTCTACTGAACAACAACCTGGTTCATCTGCTGCTGACGAACAACCAGTGGTATCTTCAGAATCACCAGCTACACCCAAAACACCTAAGCCCCAAATGATCATCCACGTTAAGACACCCAAAGAAAAAGAAACCTTTGAGGTTGATGAGGATATCATTGTTAAAGATGTGAGTACAAATAAATTAGAAATAAGTAATTATATTAGCTCACACATATACTATACTATAGTAGTGTGGCTATGGTGATCCTAATTTTTTTGAGGAAAAAAAAGTTGCTCCGATTTCAAAAATTTTTATATATCTTTGCGTTTCAGATGATTTTGAAACTTTTTTGTTGCGCCGTCTGTCTGTCTGTCTGTCTGTAACGACCAACGCGCATAACTCAAAAACCGCTAGGCCGATTTTAATGAAATTTGGTACCTAGGCTGGGTCTTGGGTCGAGATGGTCCCATTTAAAAATGAACAAAATTCACCGAACACAAACCAAATAAAAGGGTGGGGGTAGATTTCAAAACGTAGAGTTTATGTGAAAATATGGCGTGTGTGATATCAAACGAAAGGTAATTGAGTCTGGAGTTAGACAAAATACATTTTAATTTATTTTAAAAAAAGGGTGGGGGTATTTTTCAAAAATTAGAGTTTAAGTGAAAATATGGCTTGTGTGGTGTCACACAAAAGGTAATTTAGTCTGGAGTTGAATAAAATATATTTCAGTTTTTAGTTATATTAGCTCACATGTACACTATAACTATAGTACCTAGTGTGAGCTTAGGTGCCCATATATTGGCAGAGTATTTTTAATAGTTATAGTGAGTCCCTTTAAAAAGTATTAAATTAAAATGAGCAGTTACTATATGTTAAATTTATCAAACAAAGGGATAAAACAAACTGAAAATTAGCAGTCACAAAATACAAATACTGGCCCCACTAAGATTATATCCAAAAAGTATAGAGTTTGTAGTACCTACATCTAAAATACACAACAATACAGTGTCTCAAATAGCAGTTATAGTCTAAAATGTATTGATGATTTTATCCTGCAAATTCACAGACTCATCATAAATATATATCTCTACTTATTTTTCAGTTCAAAGACATAATTGCTCCAAAATTCACAGCAGAACCTGAACAGTTATGTCTGATTTTTGCTGGCAAAATTATGAAGGATGTTGACACATTGCAATCACATAATGTCAGAGATGGTTTGACAATTCATTTGGTTATTAGGGCAGCTCCTCGTCCTGAAAATACCCCACAAAGACCACCAGGTATATAAACTACAACATACCTAGTTTCTTTGTTTGTAATATGATTTTCCAACAATGCTTTTATTTTAATAAACTTGTTAATTAAATCCAAGATTGCATAATTTAACATAATAACTCTAAGGAAGAAATAATAATGTATGGTGTTGTTTTTTTTAGCTGATATTGGAGCAACTCCATTCAATCTTGGTGGTTTGGGAGGTATGGCTGGCTTAGGTAATTTGGGTTTTGGTTCCAATGATATTATGGACATCCAAAATAGAATGCAGACTGAGCTTATATCAAATCCTGAATTGCTAAGATCTTTGCTTGATAATCCGGTGGTAAATAGACTTATGGCTGATCCAGACCATATGAGAACTTTGATCACCAGAAATCCACAGATGCAAGAATTAATGCAGAGAAATCCAGAAATAAGTCACATGCTGAATAATCCTGAACTATTAAGGCAAACTATGGAATTGGCGAGAAATCCATCTATGTTACAAGAATTAATGAGAAGTCATGATAGAGCCTTGAGCAACTTAGAAAGCTTGCCAGGTGGCTTTAATGCATTGCACAGAATGTATAGAGATATACAAGAACCAATGCTATCTGCTGCTTCTGAGCAACTAAACCCAAATCCGTTTTCGGGACTGATGGACGGCAGCGGAAATAATCCACAATTGGGCACAGAAAATAGGGAACCTTTGCCAAATCCATGGAGCCGAAACTCTGACACAACACCAGGTCCTAGGGTAATGAACAACCCACCAATGGCTAGCTTGATGCAACAAATGGCAGAAAATCCTTCTATCATGCAAACTATGCTGTCTGCTCCTTACACCCAGAATGTCTTAGAAGCTTTAGCTTCAGGTAATTTACTTTTTATTATTTTAAACTGATTTTGAAATTCGGGAGTAGCAAACACGTGTTTTTAAACAATGCTACTGATTTCTGGAGAGTTTTTTCTTAATGGCTCTGATATTAAGTGCTTGTGTACTTTCCCTAAAAGAAACTTAAAACTATTACCTTTTTAGATCCGAATATGGCAAACACCTTGATGGCAGATAATCCGTTGTTGGCGAGAAACCCTCAGTTGCAGGAACAAATGAGAACCATGATGCCCCAATTTTTACAGCAGTTGCAAAATCCTGAAATGCAAAATTTGATGACTAATCCTCAAGCTTTAAATGCTATCATGCAAATTCAGCAAGGTAAAACCACATGATATTTACAGAAAAAATCAATGGTACCGTTTTATTGAACAGTGGTGAAACTGATTGCGTTGTTGCGTTTCGTTAAATACTAAACCCATTTACAAAGTATTTCTTTAAAACAGGAATGGAAACATTAAGACAGACCGCGCCTTCTTTGGTAAATACCTTCTCACCAAATATGCCGTTCTCCAGTCAGCAAAGCCCGTCCAATCCCAGTATGAATCCAAGTACTCCAGCCGGGCCTGGTGTCCACGGCTCTACTCAAAACGCTACGAGTACTGGAACCACAGCTCCTACTAGTACTGCTACACCGGCGGCTGGAGCTCAACCAAATAGAGGAGATCCCTTTTCGGAAGTAAGTTGACTAAACGAAGCATTCCATATTTAATAAAAACAATACATTTAAAATTTTTATTGTTTCATTATTTTCGGCTGGTGTTTTTTTTGTGTGTGAAGAAAAACTAACTCGAGATAAATATCGATGGACTTCTTTCGGAATAGTTATCACACGAGATTTAGAGAAGAAACCATGGAACCAACCGTCGGGGAAAAGCGACAACGATTGCGAATAGTTCTGCATCCCGAAAGATTCAGGAATTTACCAGAATACTGAGCTGTTCTTAATCTGGAGTCAGATATTTTAACATGTATTACCAAATTACAGGATATTAGTAGTTTAATGAAAAATCTTAATGCGGCGATTGTTATAATAATTTTGTAAAAGTAAGAAATAGGTTGGTGCATGTTTTGGGTAGACGCAAGCCAATAAATACTAGAAAGTTTAGTGAGGATAGAGATAGGTTGTTTTTTGTTCCAAAATAACCTAACCTAACAAACAACTTCGCAATTTTCACCAATA
Organism: Aspidapion aeneum; assembly: GCA_963576565.1. NCBI lineage: Eukaryota > Metazoa > Arthropoda > Insecta > Coleoptera > Brentidae > Aspidapion > Aspidapion aeneum. The sequence goes on along the minus strand of OY755048.1, from coordinate 14,982,842 downwards.
TCAAACAAAAAGTTCCTTCCCCAACATAAATTCACGGATCACCTAACGTGATAAATTCTTATGGCAGCTTCGAACAAGTTCTCAGTTAGTTCTGCAGGGGTTCGGCGCTTTACTGTCCGCGAAAATCGCGAGAGATTATGGCATCGCACCATTGCAGGAATCGGGAAGCTTGCAGGACTCAGCAAGTCCTATCTCTGTTGAGAACACTACAGATCCGACACCTGCGTCCGTTTTAGAACCGTCTGTAAAAATCGGAATACCGGCATCGTTTAAAATATGTTTAACTCAAAATCTTATATTTAATTTACAGAAACTTTAAAACTCAAATTTTTGTTTTTAGTTTGTCTCCCGTATGGTGGCAGGCTTGGCAGCGGATGGTAGCAGTAGCAACACGTTGCCACCCGAGCAACGTTATCAGCAACAGCTGGAGCAGCTGACATCCATGGGTTTCGCAAACAGGGAAGCGAACTTGCAAGCCTTGGTTTCAACGTTCGGCGATATCAACGCAGCAGTTGAGAAGCTGCTTGCTTCTCAGGGGCAGCTACCCATGAGTTAACTATGTTATATTGTATTATAAGTAAGGGATGGGGTTTTCATGGGAATGAAGTTATTTCTTGTTTTGTTTTATACAATGTTAATATGTGAAGGCCCACCCGCGAGATTAGTTAGAGGCACATCAGACTCACAAAGAGGCGGACTTATTTGAATTATTATATCTATACAGGCTAAATTCGGCTATTCCTACTCCAAGCTAAACTACTATTCAAACTAAAATATAGCTCGTTAGTAGTGTACCCTCACTGTACCCTGGGTGTGCCTATACACACCACTTGAATACATAATTTTACATATAAACGAGACTAAATAATAGGTGGGAGGATTTTTATAAAACTATATTTTTTATTTATTATCAGTTAAATAAATTTTCTGGTTAGTCTAGGGGTGCACAGTTTGAATTACGTATGTGTATCTCAAAACGCATTATTACATATTATAAATATGTAAAATATTCAATCTTTTTATTATAATTATAGTGTTTTTCAGTTTAAAATTCAAGAAAATAAGCCAAATTATGACGCATTAGACTACGTACCTTTAACATTAACGCGCATTTTGGGATTTATTTGCCTTGTGTTGGCTGAAACAGGTCATGAAATGTCAGTTGACATCTGTCAGACTCCTATCAATTAAATTAAAATGATATGGCTATTTAAAGCTATTGTGCATTCGTTTTTATTATAAGCGTACGTATCCAAATATGTGGTCTAATTAATGTAATTTGTCTTCAGGTCACTATTATTGTGTTTTACATAGGAACTAAATAGCATGGATTTTAGTTGAATTAACTTTAATTTTTGTGGTTATGAATTTTAGCGCATTCCTTATATTTATTGTAAAAATGATTGATTTAATAATAAATAGTGGAATTTAATGTTTATACTTTTATTACATTTCCAGTCGCTACCAAAGTAAAGTTACTACAAAAAAAATCGAAAATCTTTTTTCCTATTTCACTATACCTATTGCTTTTTGCTAAATTTCAAACACCAAAAATCGCTAAATAGTGTTTTAATAAATATCAACTCAAGGTGTACCTACGTGTTTTCTCGCATCTATATGGCCACAACATAATGTAACTCTCTGCCTATCTTTGCAATCTTAATGCATTGTAAAATATGAATTTTAAAAATGTTGCTATATGGGGTTCATGGAATGTAAAAATCTCTAAATATCGTTTTTATGAACATCAACTCAAAGTGTGGCTCTTTCATATCTTCATGGGCACATATATCATTCTACATATCAGTGCTTTTGTTAGATAGATGACACTTTTGTGAATATGAACTAAGGGTATGATTTTCTTGCATCTAGATGGACACGCCATATTTATCAACAAAAGCACCGAGTTGCTGTATGGTGGGGCCATAGAGATACGAAAAAACGACACCCTGATTCAACGTCATTTAGCAAATTTTAGGGTAGCGAAGCCCAAAATGGCGAAATTTTGAAAATTCATATTTTAAAAACTATACAGTATATCAACAAAAGCACAGAATTACAGTATGGTGGGGCCATAGATAGGTGAAAAAACCACATCCTAAGATAGTATTCAAGAAAATGTAATTTAGCGAATTTTAGGGAAAGGAATCCCATAAGACCAAAACTTTGAAAATTCATATTTCAAAAAATATCCAATTTATCAACAACAGCACCGAGTTGCGGTATGGTGGGGCAATTGGGAATCAAAAAACCATACACTGAGTTAAGATTCGAAAAAACGTCATTTAGCGAATTTTAGTGTAGGGAATCCCAGAAGACCAAAATGGCGAAATTTTGAAAATTCATATTTTAAAAACTATACAATTTAACAGCAACAAAGGCACCGATTTGCAGTATGGTGGGGCCATGGTGATGCGAAAAAACCACACACTGAGTTAAGATTCGAAAAAACGTCATTTAGCGAATTTTAGTGTAGGGAATCCCATAAAACCAAAATGGCCAAACTTTAAAAATTAATATTTCAAAAACTATACAGTTTATCAACAAAAGCACCGAATTGCAGTATGGTGGGGCCATAGAGATGCGAAAAACCCACACCCTGGATTAAGATTCGAAAAAACGTCATTTAGCGAATTTTAGGGTTGGAAATCCCATAAAACCAATATGGCCAAACAAACAAAAATGAAAATTCATATTTCAAAAACTATTCAGTTTATCAAAAAAAGCACCGAATTGCAGTATGGTGGGGCCATAGAGATGCGAAAAGCCACACACTGAGTTAAGATTCGGAAAAACGTCATTTAGCGAATTTTAGAGTAGGGAATCCCATAAGACCAAAACTTTGAAAATTCATATTTCAAAAAATATATATCAATTTAGTTTTTGCTTTGTTTATCAACAACAGCACCGAGTTGCGGTAAGGTGGGGCAATTGGGAATCGAAAAAACCATACACTGAGTTAAGATTCGAAAAAACGTCATTTAGCGAGTTTTAGTGTATATGGAATCCCATAAGACCAAAATGGCCAAACTTTGAAAATTAATATTTCAAAAACTGTAAATGTTTATCAACAAAAGCACCGAGTTGCAGTATGGTGGGGCCATAGAGATGTGACAAAACCACACACTGAGTTAAGATTTGAAAAAAGGTCATTTAGAGAATTTTAGGGTAGGGAATCCCATAAGACCAAAATTGCCAAATTTTGAAAAATCATATTTGAAAAACTATACAGTTTATCAACAAAAGCACCGAGTTGCAGTATGGCGGGGCCATAGCGATGCGAAAGAACCACACACATGATTCGGAAAAACGTCAATTAGCGAATTTTAGGGTAGGGAATCCCATAAGACCAAAACATTGAAAATTCATATTTCAAAAAATATCCAGTTTATCAACAACAGCACCGAGTTGCGGTATGGTGGGGCAATTGGGAATCAAAAAAACCATACACTGAGTTAAGATTCCAAAAAACGTCATTTAGCGAATTTTAGTGTAGGGAATCCCATATAACACCAAAATGGCCAAACTTTGAAAATTCATATTTTGAAAACTATACAGCTTATCAACAAAAGCACCGAATAGCAGTATGGTGGGGCCATAGAGATGCGAAAAAACCACACCCTGAGTTAAGATTCGAAAAAACGTCATTTAGCGAATTTAAGGGTAGGGAATCCCATAAGACCAAAATGGCCAAACTTTGAAAATTGTTGCAGTATGGTGGGGCCATAGTGATGCGAAAACACCGCACCCTGAGTTAAGATTCGAAAAACGTCACTTAGCGAATTTTAGGGTAGGGAATCCTATAAGACCAAAATGGCCAAACTTTGAAAATGTATATTTTAAAAACTATAGAGCTTATCAACAAAAGCACCGAATTGCAGTATGGTGGGGCCATAGAGATGCGAAAAAACCACACACTGAGTTAAGTTTCGAAAAAACGTCATTTAGCGAATTTTAGGTTAGGGAAACCCATAAGACCAAATTGGCCAAACTTTGAAAATTCATATTTTAAAAACTATACAGCTTATCAGCAAAAGCACCGAATCGCAGTATAGTGGGGCCATAGAGATGCGAAAAAATCACACCCTGAGTTAAGATTCGAAAAAACGTCATTTAGCGAATTTTAGGTTAGGGAAACCCATAAGACCAAAATGGCCAAACTTTGAAAATTCATATTTTAAAAACTATACAGCTTATCAGCAAAAGCACCGAATCGCAGTATAGTGGGGCCATAGAGATGCGAAAAAATCACACCCTGAGTTAAGATTCGAAAAAACGTCATTTAGCGAATTTTAGGTTAGGGAAACCCATAAGACCAAAATGGCCAAACTTTGAAAATTCATATTTTAAAAACTATACAGCTTATCAGCAAAAGCACCGAACTGCAGTATGGTGGGGCCATAGAGATGCGAAAAAACCACACACTGAGTTAAGATTCGAAAAACGTCATTTAGCGAATTTTAGGGTAGGGAATCCCATAAGACCAAAATGGCCAAACTTTGAAAATTCAGGTATTTTAAAAACTATACAGCTTATCAAGAAAAGCACCGAATTGCAGTATGGTGGGGCCATAGAGATGCGAAAAAACCACACCCTGAGTTAAGATTCGAAAAAACGTCTTTTAGCGAATTTTAGGGTAGGGAATCCCATAAGATCAAAATGGCCAAACTTTGAAAATTCATATTTCAAAAACTATATACTTTATTAACAAAAGCACCGAGTTGCAGTATGGTGGGGCCATAGTGATGCGAAAAAACCACATCCTGAGTTAAGATTCGAAAAAACGTCATTTAGCGAATTTTAGGTTAGGGAAACCCATCAGACCAAAATGGCTAAACTTTGAAAATTTATATTTTAAAAACTATACAGCTTATCAACAAAAGCACCGAATTGCAGTATGACGAGGCCATAGAGATACGAAAAAACCACACACTGAGTTAAGATTCGAAAAAACGTCATTTAGCGAATTTTAGGTTAGGGAAACCCATAAGACCAAAATGGCCAAACTTTGAAAATTCATATTTTAAAAACTATACAGCTTATCAGCAAAAGCACCGAATTGCAGTATGGTGGGGCCATAGAGATGCGAAAAACCACACCCTGAGTTAAGATTCGAAAAACGTCATTTAGCGAATTTTAGGGTAGGGAATCCCATAAGACCAAAATGGCCAAACTTTGAAAATTCAGGTATTTTAAAAACTATACAGCTTATCAAGAAAAGCACCGAATTGCAGTATGGTGGGGCCATAGAGATGCGAAAAAACCACACCCTGAGTTAAGATTCGAAAAAACGTCATTTAGCGAATTTTAGGGTAGGGAATCCCATAAGACCAAAATGGCCAAACTTTGAAAATTCATATTTCAAAAACTATATACTTTATTAACAAAAGCACCGAGTTGCAGTATGGTGGGGCCATAGTGATGCGAAAACACAACACCCTGAGTTCCCAACAAACATTTAAAGTTGTAACGACGAAACCCCAACTAGAAAGAATTTCTTAAAAGTAACCGCAACGTACTCCCGCTACGTCTCAGTATACCATACAGCGACGTTATAATTCCCTAAGTGGGGAACCAATTTCTGGTTATAACTACTTGGCCAAGTGTTTAAAGTCACTGTCGTAACAACTACACTACTACGTCGTAGCCAGGTATCTACTACGTCGTAGAGGCTGTTTTTTTTCCGTAATGGCATAAAAGTTGCGATGTAGTTGCAAATAATATAATCGTTTCTTTTTGGTAGAATTGTTACACAATATGGTGGACACAACAGTAAACAGACTCGCTTAGTTTTTTTGTTTGGTTATGGTTATAATATGAACTATGTTATCCAAAAGTGTGAGAATTTACGAGCAGAGGATCAAAATTCGAGTGCGACGCAAAGTTTTTTGTATAACATGCATTATATATATTGCAAAAAACCGGTGCGCCCGTAAAATTGAGCCGTTTTCTGGTAGCTGATGGAATTTTTGTGTTGTGATTTTGGAGGTTATGTTTTCATAATCGACAGTTAACTCCAACAAATGGTGCTTAAGAAGAGCATTTTTGGTAAGCTTCAACTAATTTGTTTATAAAATAGTATGGCTCTTTAATATGAGCTCATAAAACGACAACAAAAATATTAAATTTTCTTTCTTACATAAAAACATGGCGTCCCAAACTATATTCCCTGATAGTCGAAAAGGTTACTTGAAAGTAGTTGCGGCTTTAAAGTTGATCCAAAAAGTTATTTTGTCAACATTGTTACATCAGATGTTACTATGATGACACAAACTTTTGTGGTAAAAATTAAAGTTATAATGTAGTTGTCGGATACACTTGTTTGGGACTCCAATGAAGCTTAACTTTCTAGTGGTAATTAAGTAGGATATAAAAGTCAGGGCGACTACGAAATAACGACTAAAAAGAAAGTAAAACTTTAGCAACGTCCTATTGTGGTAGAGAAGACTATCAGAATCGACTATCAAGAAACAATCCTATGAAGTAGTTTAGAGGGTCGTTTTTACGAAACATCTACTATTTCCTGATACTAAATAGTTGTTAGAACTAAAAAGTAACAAATTTTGGTTGGTATCACCACATTTCTACTATAAGAAAGTAGCAAAGCCTTTAGAACATGTAGCCGCTACTATAAATGTTAGTTGGGTTAAGATCCGAAAAAACGTCATTTAGCGAATTTTAGGGTAGGGAATCCCATAAGACCAAAGTGGCCAAACTTTGAAAATTCCTATTTTAAAAACTATACAGCTTATCAGCAAAAGCACCGAATTGCAGTATGGTGAGGCCATAGAGATGCGAAAAAACCACACACTGAGTTAAGATTCGAAAAAACGTCATTTAGCGAATTTTAGGGTAGGGAATCCCATAAGACCAAAATGGCCAAACTTTGAAAATTCATATTTTAAACACTATACAGCTTATCAGCAAGAGCACGGAATTGCAGTATGGTGGGGCCATAGAGATGCGAAAAAACCACACACTGAGTTAAGATTCGAAAAAACGTCATTTAACGAATTTTAGGGTAGGGAATCCCATAAGGCCATAATGGCCGAACTTTGAAAAATCCTATTTTAAAAACTATATAGTTTATTAACAAAAGCACCGAGTTGCAGTATGGTGGGGCCATGGTGATGCGAAAAAACCACACACTGAGTTAAGATTCGGAAAAAGGTTATTTAGCGAATTTTAGGGTAGGGAAACCAATAAGGCCAAAATGGCCAAATTTTCAAAATTCATATTTTAAAAACTATACAGCTTATTAACAACAGCACCTAGTTGCGGTATGGTGGGGCCATAGAAATGCGAAAAAACCATACCCAGAGTTAAGATTCGGAAAAACGTCATTTAGCGAATTTAAGGGTAGGGAATCCCATAAGACCAAAATGCCAAACATTGAAAATTGTTGCAGTATGGTGGGGCCATAGTGATGCGAAAAAACCACACCCTGAGTTAAGATTCGAAAAAACGTCTTTTAGCGAATTTTAGGGTAGGGAATCCCATAAGACCAAAATGGCCAAACTTTGAAAATTCATATTTTAAACACTATACAGCTTATCAGCAAAAGCACCGAATTGCAGTATGGTGGGGCCATAGAGATGCGAAAAACCACACCCTGAGTTAAGATTTGAAAAAACGTCATTTAGCGAATTTTAGGGTAGGGAATCCCATAAGACCAAAATGGCCAAACTTTGAAAATTCATATTTTAAACACTATACAGCAAAAGCACCGAATTGCAGTATGGTGGGGCCATAGAGATGCGAAAAAACCACACACTGAGTTAAGATTCGAAAAAACGTCATTTAACGAATTTTAGGGTAGGGAATCCCATAAGGCCATAATGGCCAAACTTTGAAAAATCCTATTTTAAAAACTATATAGTTTATTAACAAAAGCACCGAGTTGCAGTATGGTGGGGCCATGGTGATGCGAAAAAACCACACACTGAGTTAAGATTCGGAAAAAGGTTATTTAGCGAATTTTAGGGTTAGGAAACCAATAGGCCAAAATGGGCAAATTTTCAAAATTCATATTTTAAAAACTATACAGCTTATCAACAACAGCACCTAGTTGCGGTATGGTGGGGCCATAGAAATGCGAAAAAACCATACCCAGAGTTAAGATTCGGAAAAAGGTCATTTAGCGAATTTTAGGGTAGGAATCCCATAAGACCGAAATGGCCAAACTTTCAAAATTCATATTTAAAAAAAAATATAGTTTATCAACAACAGCACCGAGTTGCGGTATGGTGGGGCCATAGAGATGCGAAAAAACCATACCCTAAGTTAAGATTCGGAAAAACGTCACTTAGCGAATTTTAGGGTAGGGGATCCCATAAGACCAAAAAGGCTAAACTTTAAAAATGCATATTTCAAAAACTATACAGTTTATCAACAAAAGCAGTGAGTTGAAGTAACGTGGTAAAAACTCCCCCCTAGAAAAAAATGTATGCACTTTTAGTTAATAAATAAAGGGCTTCACGGATAATTACCCCCCTAAAAATAAAATAAATGCACAAATATTTTTTTCGTCGACAGTTACCGCCCCCCTAAATTTATGCCCAGATCCGCGCTTGGTTTTTTGTAAGGGTAGGGAAAAATTTGCCGCGGGGACAATTCGCCGCCGGTCGATTCGCCGCGAGATTTTTTGTTTTATGATTATTACCATTGGCAATTGTTTAAAAATTTTTATTTAGCTTGACTTCATATAATATATTTGTTTGGTTGGTAACTTTTTTCAAACTTTTCCAACTAGGTATTTGGTGGTTAGTGAATTTGAATATTTTTTTAATAAAAAAATAAATAAAATTATGATTTCTAACTTAAACTTTTAAAAAATCAAAATGGCGGTTCCAAAATGGCGAATTTTCTTATTTATAAACCGATTTGCCTCAAACTTGAAACATCGCCGCGCTTTAGGTAACACAATACTTTGACTTAAATTTAATAACATGAAAATAACTTTTGCGTTTACCGTTGGCCAGCAGTTGAAGTACAAATTTAGTACAGTTCCGTCAAGTTAATGTTTGTTGGGTAGCTATTAAATTTAATTAAAAAATTCTCCAATTTTATTTTAAATCATAAGATGTACTAAAATCTTTTAAATAATAAGGAATTAAACCCAATTTTGAAAGATTGTTTTAAGTTTGAGTCAAAATGTGTATTGATTGACCTTAAGCACCGCATAGCTTCAACACATACACACATGGGACATATCGGTTAAAAAATTAAAAAGTCCGCCATTTTGGATCCGCCATTTGGTTTTTTTTTTAATTTAAGTTGGACTTAGAGTCAGCCACCTTAGGCGCGATTCACATTATACGTACCGCCACCGTCACGTCACCGTACCGTCACCGTACCGTCAACGACACGTAAAACATTCTTACATTGAAAGCAATGGACGTATTCATATTACGCCGCACCGGCAACGTACCGTCGCCGTCCCGACCGGCTAGTTTTCTCGAGGAGAATATTTTACGTGTCGTTGCCTGCCGGTGGCTTGCCGGCGGCTTGACGGTACGTATAGTGTGAATACCAAACCGTATCAAACGCGGCCGGCTGCCGGCGGACTCGTTCATTTTGAGATAGAAATCGATGTTGTAAGGTTATTTTTCTGTTCTGTACTGTGTTTTTGTTTTGGGTCACGTATGATTCGACTCCAACGAACTTCTTATTGAAGAGTTTCGGAAATATGAAGACTTGTATAATTTTATGGCCTCACGAAATTATTGCAATAATATTTATAAAGATCGCCTTTGGAAAAAAAATCATTTTAGACATTAACATTTGCAAAATAATACAAAAAAAAGGTGGTGACAAAGATAGGGTAGACTGGAGTAATAAATAAATTGTGAAACTTCGTAAATACTTTTACCAAAGACACCTACCTACATAGGATGTCTGCAATAATTTAAAGTTAAAACAAATAGTGTTTCTAAATTTTCTGCTATATAATTAGCTAAGTAACTTTTATTCAAAATCCTATCTTTATAAATAATATTATTTATCTTCTAAAACTAAAAAATTTTAAAATAAAATTAAACTTCACGGATGTCTTGAGCTACCCATATACCTACTATATTTTATAAATATTTGACTGATTATTTTAATTATTTGGAACGTTTTGGAGTTTTGGCACGTTTCACTTTTTTAATATTTTGAATTTTTTCCGACGACCACAAAATATTAACCTGAATTTCGTTTTTCTTAACTATTGTTTTTGTTCTTAAGACAAAATATTTTTCTATTAAGAGAAAAAAGTATTTTCGTCTCCAGGGAGGAATAAATATTCGTGATAACAACACACCCAGTGATAACTTCATATGAAATCAACCAAAAAGAAATGGAGGTTTGACAGACCACCTCACTGATTTTGAAAATTTTTATTAAATTTTTAAAATCAAAAAATTAGCTCTTTGGATGTAACATGTCCTCCAAATAAAAATTAAGATATGTTGAGAACTACTTACACCAGAATAGCGACATAGGGCTTATTTGAAAGCTCTTGAAACTGGCTTTTGAATCAGGTATCATATGATTTTAATTTTTATATAAAAACCAAAAGTGAAATTTAAAAAAATAATTGTTTTTAAAAAATTTCGAATGTACTTTTTAAAGATCTCCATTAAATTTCAAGATGGAGAAATGGTAGGTTCATTTTGAAAAATAATGTTAACAATAAAAATACATGGAAAATGATTCTTTTCCCAGTATTTTTACAGGCATTGTTTTAAAAAATTCAACATGAACCCACCATTTCTCCATCCTAAAATTTAAAATACTAAAGTAAAGTCCATTTCGTTCACTGTTCACTCTGATTTGGCAATAAACCACTCCCGCCAGTTGCTAGAACAAAAGCACGGATCACCTAACAAAAGGTGATCCGTGACAAAAGGGTCCGTGGCTTGCCGGCGGCATGACGGAACGGAGCCTGCCGGTATAATGTGAATTGGGCGCCGTCAAACGTGTCGTTGACGGTACGGTGACGTGACGGTGGCGGTACGTATAATGTGAATCGCGCCTTAAACACCCACAGAAATCCGCCATTTTGGATCCGCCATTTTCAGGTTTTTAAATTTGAGTAAAAAATTGTATGGAGTTACCTTAAGCGCCGCGATGCTACAAGTTTAAGGCAAATTGGTTTATAAATAAGAAAGTGCGTTATTTTGGAACCGCTATTTTGATTTTTTTAAAGTTTAAGTTAGAAATAATAGTAAGCGACCTGAAAGATCTCAAAGTTCCGAAATCGGTTCACAAATGGGAAAACTCTCCATTTAGGATCCGCCATTTTGATTTTTATAAATTTAAGTTAACAATTACCTATAATCAGCGACCTGAAAGATCTTAAAGTTCCTAGTTTGATGCAAATCGGTTCATAAATAGGAAAATCCGCCATTTTGGATCCACCATTTTATTTATTTTTTTAATAAAAAAAATGTTGGATTGTATACTAACCACCAAATACCTAGTTGGAAAAGTTTAAAAAAGTTATAACCAAAATAATAAACAAATATATTATGAAGTCAAGCTAAATAAAAATGTTTAAACACTTGCCAATGGTAATATCATAAAACAAAAAATCTCGCGGCGAATTGTCCTTGCGGCGAATCGTCCGGTGGCGAATTGTCCCACGGCAAACGGCCGCGGCGAATCGGCCGCGGCGAATTGTCCCATCCCCTTTTCTAAATATCAACTTTAACTTCAAAGTGTGTATTTTTCCCATTTATATGCATACTGCAGGTTGATGCTTTTGTTCTTAAATGTAATATTTCGTAAAGCCTAATTTTAAAAATTTCTTAAGCGGCTTATGAAATTCCAAATATTAAAAATCGCTCAAAGTGAGTTTTTTCGGTTATTTGTGAAACTTAAACTCTCGAAGTAAACCAATTTGTGCTTTCCTATTCACCAAGAGAATATTTTCCTGATATAGCACAAAAAATGTCTTGCCTCTTTATTTTAAGATTAAACTGAAATTGTTTTATTATAAATTGGAACTGAATTAATCTAAGGCACCGTTTTCTTACTTATATGAAGACAATTTGCTTTGTTACAAAATGGAGTATACTGAAACAAAACAATTAAAGAAGAAAAATAAAGTCTCATTTCAAGACTAAACGCTGCGTTGAACTAAAAAGAAATATTTTAATTCAAAACAAATTGTTTTAAGGTAAAACAATTTATTCAAGAAAAGAACGTGTTTTCATTGTAGACAACATTTTTTACGGGGTAGAGATCAAAATTGCCTAAGCCCCATTATTATTCTGTCTATTTGGGACAGGCTTGAATTCCAAAACTAAAAATGGTAGAGCAATAAAATTTTGACACAAAATGCATTATAGGTATGTCTTTTTTTAAATGTCTGTTTTTGACGATGCGATTTTTGCATTCAATGCGATGTGTAAAAGCATTTTTTAAAATAATTATTGCCTCGATTATTGTAAAAAGAAAAAAATAATTGGGGATAACAATAAAAGGGGATAAAATGTTCAATTTTTCAAATTTTTAAACATTATGGACAATTTAAAGTTGCAAATTTTTGTCTTTAAAAGGCTTCGGTGGAAGCTTTTTTCGCCTGGATCGAAAGACGGGCCTACCCGTATGCGATAATTTGTGACCCTTAGTAAAAATCAGGTAGGCCGGCATTAATGGCATGAAATAAATGGCTGAAAGAATTATACCATCTTTAGGGACCCAAGTCCAAATGTAAACACTTTGCCAAACACATTTTATGTTTTGAAAGTAAGTATAGTCGGTATCGAAATAACACGAACGTGTACGAAGTTAGGGTAAAGCAGTGAGTGCGACGTTGCGTTCTGTCTGTCCCAACCAACTACGAACAGTTTTGTTGTGTTTGCGTATGGGTAGTAAATATAGCGAGCGCGCGTTTTCAAAACTTTTCGATTTCTTAACAGTTTTATCAATGAAAAACAACTTTTAAAAACTATTTTAAAAAACACTCTTTAACATTAGCAAAGACTCAAGTGTTTACAAACTATTTGTGAAGTTCGAAGTTAAAAACTCAAGTTTTAAAGTTTGGTTTTACCACAGCATTCAGATCATACCACTTGAGAAAATGGTATTATGCGGCCACAAGGTTTTTTCATCCATGTGGTGCACCTAAGGTAAGAATTTTAAAACCTTTTTATTTTAAATAAAGTAATAATATATTTTGTTTCATTTTGTAACTTTGATAAATAAGCAACTGATAAAAGTACATAATCTGATAAGTTAATAGACTCTTCAAAGAGTTTTTAATTTCGTTACAAATAAAAATTATAATACGTGATAATATTTTAAAAGCTTTTTTATTTTGTGTAGTAAAATATATTTGTTTATTGACGAAAATAGAATTTTTCAAAGTGAAGATAATTTCATTGATAAAAGTTGTAATTTAAAACGATGAATGCGCCAGGTCAAAGGCGATGCAATAATTATTGTTGTGAGTAACTCATGACAAAATGTAGTAAATAGTTTGTTTTAATTGTTGTAATTTTTTAAATTGTTTAAGCTTGAGAATTATAAATACATATCCCATTAGCGACAATATTCTATAAAAAACATATTTTGTTTTTAAGCTCTTTACTCAGTGAGATCCATAAGCGTGGAAAGTATGGACGTCATTGTCTTTACCATATTTTAGTATCTTCTTTAGTTAATCGCTAAATAACAACAGTTTGGGTACATTGTTTTAATCTATAACTCTTTTGAAACTTTTTAGAGTGACTGCTCTATTTTAATAAAAATTTCATTAAAATCGAATAAATAATTTCGGAGTTTTCGTCCCTAACACAAAGGCACTATTCACTCCCTTCTTTTTTTCAAAGGTTGTTAAAACAGATCTGTAGACTAAATATTCTAGTTTTTCTGTCCATACTGACATAATTAATTAATGATATGTATCTGTAATTAACATAATTAAAATAAAAAAGTGTAATTATTATTACATAAAGTCAAAGGAAAAAAAATCAAAGGAATTTATTATAAAACCGCCCAGATAAAGTAATGCATAATCGATGCAGATTGATATTGCAGGCATTACCAGTAGTTATCTATACCTTAAAAAGCTTTGCAATAATAGATTTCGATCAATAATCAAGTGTCCCACCTGTCTATATTTCAAGACCACAATTTGCTTAATTGAAGTTCTATGCAAGACATTTAATTTAAATTTAGCTTTGAAAAAATTCTGCAAAATAATGTCTTTTATTTATACATATTTCCTTTCTAAAATATCCATATTCATATTTATTTATATTAATAGGTGTCTAAATTTGTAAGCCAAGCTTCATATTTTGCCCCAAAAAAACAGTTTTTTTATTCATTGGTCTTCCGTTGAGTGTCTGCAGTCACCACTACTCTGTACATCTCATTTAGGGGCATGTCCCCGTCCTCCGAATAACTCAGAATTTCAGGGAATAAAAGCTACGTTTCCGGTGAAGCAACTTTTTGTTACGATTATGTTTCTTCTTGTTGTTGAAACTTTTAGAAACGATGTCCATTAAACCCAATTGTTAGGTAGTTGTTTATTCCCATTTTCTGTTATTCAAGGAAGAGCAACTTTTTGCTACGAATTGTTTCTTCTTCTTGCCGTAAACATAAAATATACAGTTACAATAATAAGTTTGTTGTTTCCATTGAACCCACCAAATTTAGTTATTTAATTATGTGTCCTGTTGTTAAAGCAACATTGAGGAACTTTTTAACAATTATTAACTTTTTGTTTCCATCGCAACTGCAACAAATATCAACTTGTTTCTTTTTTTTTTCGTTTTGTCGATTTTCTTTTCCAGCTTAACACTTTAATGGAAACCGACGATACGATCCATTTGTTTCCGAAGCATAGAGGAACATTAAACTTTGAGGAACATTTTTGAAAACAATCAACAGAAACACAAAAGTTGCTTCAGTGGGAACGTATATCTTAAGGTCTCCTACCGTGTTCTTCTCCACTTCCTTTCGCCCTTTCGCCTATTTTTTAGATTGTTCCAGAAAGCGTAAAAGAATGTCCTGTGAGCACCCCAATCAGAACATTTACTTCTTCTTTTTTTAGCCAGTAGTTATATTCTTTTAGTTCTGCTTAAGCTGCTGAAAGTCTTCTTCCGATACCTACAGCCGTCCATCGAAAGTTGGTTTTCTCCAAATAACCTATTGCACCAGTAGACCTGCATCCATCCTGGTCAGTTTATCAGCCTTCTCCTTGCCAAGATATGTATATTTCTTATTTTATCCTATTCAGTTCAACCGCAGCTCTTGTAGCGTAGACATCGATCTCAAAAACAGTTACATCTACGGTAGCCCTTTTGAAGGATCATGTTTTCCACATAGACTATTGCAGCAGTAAGCATGGATCCATCGGTGGGCCAGTTTATCAGCTTTCTTCTTGACGCTGATGGGGATCTCTGTACTTCTTCTCTTATCCAATCCTGTTTAACTGCAACTCCTATAGCGTGGAATACCGCTTGGGAAACCATCGCGCGACCTAGTATGACTTCTCTGAATTGGTGTTCTTCAAATATTGCACCAGTAAGTCTGGATCAATCTAGTTTATCAGCCTTCTCCTTGACGGGTATCTTTGTATTTCTTCTCTTATCCAATCCTCTTCAACCGCAACTCTTAAAGCGTGGAATTCCAGTTGGGAAACCGTCGCCTGACTTAGAGTAGCTCCTTTAAACCGTTGCCTGACCTAGAGTAGTGCCTTTAAATGTTGGTGTGTTCTCCAAATAGAGTGTTGCACCAACAATAAGGCTGGATACATCTGTAGGCCAGTTTATCAGCCGTTTCCTTGGCGGAAATATGTGTATTTCTTATTTTATCCTATCCTGTAGCTACCTAACCTCAACTCTTATAGCGTAGACATCCATCTCCAAATAGACTATATTCCATCTGTAGGCCAATTTATTAGCCTTTTCCTTGACGCTGATGGGGATCTCTTTATCTATTCTCTTATCCAATCCTGTTCAACTGCAATAACGTGGAATACCGCTTGAAAAACCATCGCCTGTCCTACCATGGCTCCTTGGAATTGATGTTCTTCAAATAGATAGACAGTAAGCCTGGATCCATCTAGTAGATCAGTTTATCAGCCTTCTCCTTGACGGGCATCTTTGTATTTCTCCTATTAGCCAATCCTCTTCAACCGCAACCCTTAAAGCATGAATTCCACTTGGAAAACCGTCGCATGAACTAGACTAGCTCCTTAAAATGTTGGTGTTCTCCAAATAGAGTATTGCACCAGAACTAAGCTTGGATCCATCAACGGGGATCTCTATGTTTCTTCTTTGATCCTATCCTCGTCAACCGCTCCTTTGAATGCTGGTTTTCTCCAAGAGTATTGCACCAGTAAGCCTGGATCCATCTGTAGCCCAGTTTATTATGCTTCTTCAACCGCAACTCTTATATCGTCAAATTCCACTTGGAAAACCGTCGCGTGACGCAGAGAAACTCCTATGCATGCCTAGATCTATCTGTATTCGTAATCTTATCATTCCTTATTTAAAACCGTTGTCTGACCTCTTAGGTAGCAGTTGGAATTAAGTGATTCTACCACCAAATCCATTTTATTTTTATTTTTCGATTCTGGTTGTGGTTAGTCAATTACCCGATTAACCATTTACCCTAGGGCTAGGTCCCAAGCTAAATTTGATGTTTTATTATCCTGCAGTATGTTACTTTTACTTAACAGAAAAAAAAATAAAACTAGTAACCTTTGGGATCACACCAGATAACATCTATGGTAAAGGGGATGGGTTAATCTGGTGATTCTCGGATTGTGGCTCTCTGTACCCTGTTGATTATGTCAAAAGGTTTATGATACAACCATGGCATTATGTGGTATATCATGATGACTAGGTTTCTGGCCTAAAATATAATTTGAAGTCTACTGGGTTCTATATACTATTTAAATTATTATCAGATTCGAACACAGTAGGTACGTGGCGCACAACAGGCCCAGACAGGAGGTCTAGGTGCCAGGTTAGATCCTTTAAGGATGCTAACCGCCTCTACAGTACATGCATACATGTTCCTCTTACTAAGACTTAGTAGGTATAGTAGTTCCATTCAGCGGCGGATATATGATTTCCGGGGGGGAGGGGCCAAAGCAGCAAACATCAAAATATTTTTTATTAGCGGTTTGTGATAGATCTGAAATGTAAAATTTAGTATCTAAAGGAGATTTTTGGCACTGCACTGCACTTTCTAAAAAAAAAAAGTTGCTCCGATTTCAAAATTTTTTATATATCTTTCCGTTTCAGATGATTTTGAAACTTTTTTGTTGCGCCGTCTGTCTGTCTCTGTATGTCTGTCTGTAACGACCAACGCGCATAACTCAAAAACCGCTTGCCCGATTTTAATGAAATTTGGTACCTAGGCTGGGTTTTGGGTCGGGATGGTCCCATTTAAAAATGAACAAGATCCACCGATCACAAGGCAAATAAAAGGGTGGGGGTAGATTTGGCAAATAAAAGGGTGGGGGTAGATTTTAAAAATTAGAGTTTCTGTGAAAATATGGAGTCTGGAGTTAAACAATATACATTTTAGTTTTTTTTAAATTTTAAGGGTAGATTTCAAAAATTAGAAAGGTAATTGAGTCTGGAGTTGAATAGAATATATTTCAGTTTTTAGTTATATTAGCTCACACGTACACTATAACTATAGTACCTAGTGTAAATAAATTTTAGTTTTTTAAAAAAAGAGGATGGGGGGAAATTTCAAAAATTAAGTTTAAGTGAAAATATGTCGTGTGTGATATCAAACGAAAGGTAATTGAGTCTGGAGTTAAACTATATACATTTTAGTTTTGTTTAAAAAAGGGTGGGGGGTAGATTTCAAAAATTAGAGTTTAGGTCAAAACATGGCTTGTGTGGTATCAAACGAAAGGTAATTGAGTCTGGAGTTGAATAGAATATATTTCAGTTTTAGTTATATTAGCTCACACATACACTATAACTATAGTACCTAGTTTGAGCTTAGGTACCCATATATTGGCAGAGTATTTTTAAAAATTAAGACAAATTTTAAAGGAGTGATGCTGCTAAACTAAAAAATAAGTTATATGTCTAGTGGGGGGGGGGCATGCGCCCCCCCCCTTCTGGATCCGCCACTGGTTCCGTTAGTAAAAATAGGTATCAGGTGTAAAGTCACCCTTTTGATTTTGAATAATTATATCAAACGTCAAACACTATATAGGGTTATATTGGGTAAAGCCTTAAAAGTTTTGCGAAAATTTACTCAGCCTACCTTCCGGTGTGATGGTGTTTCAATAAAAATTTAATCAATTTAAGCGTAATTTTTATTAAGAGCCTTCTCAGTTTACGCCCCACAACTTAAACGAACGAAAATTAATACACGTCATTTTATATGGTTGGTAAAAATTACTTACGCCCCTGCGGCGTCTCGGACTAGTTTAATAATGGCGTGACCTGAGCGTAATTATGTCTTCACCCAAAAGTTCAAAATTAATATACGTTAAAATATTTCTTGCATATTTCATTAAAGTATAGTTCAAGATTAGTTTTTTCACAATTTTCGCAACAGACATGAGCGTATAAAAATCCTAAATAAAAAATACTTTAAACTTGTCCGCCATCTTAAAAAAAGACAAAATGGTGGTTTTAGCTTTATGATGGCGTTTGTTCAATCGATATTGGTAAAAAAAGCGGAAAGTAAGGTAATATTTTTACATAAACACCGAAAAAATAGATTTAAAAAAATCTCAATGGGTTAGGTCATTTTAATATATACAGTGAAACCTCCTATAAGCAGACACTCACTGTTTTGTCGATTTTGTCCGGTTATTGGAGGTGTCCGCTTATGAGAGAGAACTGCGAAATTTTAATATATATTTATTAGCCATTTCCGCTGCTTGAGTTTTTCCGATATTAAATTTTTCAGCAATCTTTCGTGCTGATAGATGTTCCTTCTCCGAAACGTTAACAACTTCCAGTTTTTCACGTAAACTAAGAAGTTTTTTACTAGGCGCCATATCAAAGAGATCTATTACTACCCAACTGAATAATAAAAATAAAACACAGCAGGCCCGCCGAATAAAATATGTTGTAAATACGACAGAAGTATTTATTCTCCGCATTAAAACGGAAAGAGGTAATTCACCGGCTGCAGAGTGCGTTGTTACCAACATACTATATTATATTTATGCCCATGTCGTCCCGTTGTCAGAGGTTCGCGTCCGGTTAAGGGAGGTTTCAGAATTTTTTAACCAAAAAAATTGTCCGCGTCCGGTTATTAGAGGTTCCGATTATAGGAGTGAATTTGACATGTAAAGAAATAGTGTAAAGCTTGGTTCCAACAAATTTGTCCGCCTAAAGAGAGTGTCCGCCTAATAGAGGTGTCCACAAGGAGAGGTTTCACTGTATTAGATTTAAACTGATTATACCACAATAAAAAGTAGTTATTTCCCTCTACGATAGCATATAAACAAACCTGATATACTTTTAATACCTAAAGTGTTATATAAATATGTTTGGCAGCGAGACCAAAAAGTTTCGCCTAGACGCAAACAAATGAAGTTAAACGCGTAGGTTGTTCGATATGATTTAGCCCCATTTTAGGTAACTTTTTGAGAAACTTATTTAAAAAAATCACAAAAATCTCCATCACCAATATCTCTTACTTTACCCTATTTAATATTGTCACGAGGGGGTTGTCGTGACTATTTTACCTACATGACAATATCAATAATGTTTAGGTCCACCCACTATAATGGACGTACCAAATGCTGAAAGTGCAGAGTCTTGTTCTTATTTGGAGCCAAAATTGTTCAAAATCATCTTGTACAATAAGGTGTCCAATTTTCGATACGTTTCGATTGAAAACGGTTATTATGGGAGATGGAAGTCCTGAGGTTGTTTTTGACCTACCAGGAAAAATTCATGATTCTAAAAACTTGTCATATATTTGTAATTAGGCAAGATATTTAAATTCTTCAAACTATGGCAACTCGCCTATGAAAATGAAATGACATTGTCAGATTTTTGGTCCTTTGAGATGGATACGAGATGTACAAAAAAAGTAAATATGTTAAATACGGACCTGGATTTTTTAAATTAAAAATCCCGTACACCTCACACTTCAATTCAATTTGTACCTAGCTTCCAACGAGAAGAGGTGGTATTCTTTTTGTTTTTGCTTACACATACATACCGACACGACAGAGGATACCTGAACATTATTTAAGACTTGAAATTATCGTAATCATTGCAGCGAAGGTTCAATTACGGCGCTTAGAAGCCACCGTGCAAAATAATTTGTTGTCGTTTCAACAAAACGATTAAAACTACCAGGTAATTACGTTTTAAAAAAATGCGGAATAAAAATTAACTTCAGCAGCTTAATACCAGTGGTGATACCTTTAAAAAAGGTAAAAAAAGAAATAATTAACAGCATGAAAATTTTTGGAAATTAAAGAAAATATATCGCAGCCAAAAAGGCTTTCCGTTTTAGGTCTAGAGGCAAATCATATTACTTTTTGGCAATAGACCATTTTCCCCTAATTCGACCCCGCTGAATCTAAATATCCGAAATATCGACAGGGGCGGAGAAAATCGCCCCCAAACCCCCAAAAACCTGTTTTATTCAATTTTTTTTATCGAAAATTGCAAAGAACAGTTTTTGTTGGAGAACAGAATTCCCTTCCAACGATGTATGAGTCGGTAAGGTTAGGAAAAGAAAGTAGGTCTTCAGTGGCGTCCGTAAATTGGGATTATTTGGAAAAAAAAACATGTAGTATGTACTTTATTGTAGAAAATATAATTTCCTTTTAAAAGCTGTAATATAATGTGGGGTTTATGTCACAGGAAAGTCTTCAGGGGTGGACTTATACAAAATAAATTTTCAAAAATAACCAAAATAATCAATTTTTGTTAGATATTTTATGTATTTTTAAAGAAAATAAGCTTTTTAGGAAAAGAAATTACTTTTTAACTTATTCTATTCTGTGTCTATTAGTTAGAAAATTTTACAAAAATGTTTTTTTGGTAATTTTTGAGAGTGACCAATATACGGACGTCCCGAGGGGTGGCTCAGTATTTCCTTTTGGTATACAGATTAGGGGAAATACCAGAAAATACGTGGGAAGTACTGGGAAATATACTAGGAAATACCGGTAAGTGCTTGGGAAATACTAGGAAATACCTGGAAGTACTTGGGAAATACCATTGAAATACCAGGCGATATCGGCGATCGAGCCACCCCTCGGACGTCCCTGGAGAGTTAGCTATATTTTCTATCTGTACATCGTTTCAAAAGAAATTTTATTATCCACCAAAAAGTTATTTTTTCGTAAGAAGCTTAGCTTTTAAGAAAATTGGATAAAATCTGTAAAAAAATTGATTAGTTTGGTGATTTTAAATAATAATTAATTTAAATTAAGGACACCACTGGAGCGGTAACTATAAAATAACTTTAACTTTGTTATACATTGTTTGAAAGAAAATTTTATTATCTATGACGAAGTATGGAATACATTTTTTGATAAAAAGCTTGGTTTTTAAGAAAATGGAATAAAATGTGTGAAAAACATATTTTTTTATGATTTTCTTAAATCACTCCCATTTACGGACGTCGCTGGAGAGTTTGTTATACGTCAAACCCCACCCAGTTTCACGTTGTTAAAAAGGGAATTTCACTTTCTACAATAAAGTATATTATATATTTTTTTATATCAAGCTTAGTTTCTGAGAAAAATAGATAAAACTTATAAATAACAAAAATGGTTTATTTTCTGTTTTTTTTTAAATTGATTTAATTTACGGATGCCTCTAAAGTTTTAATAATTAAAACCAATCCATTACACATCATTTTAAAGGAAATTTTATCGACTATAAGACATTAGTTTTTAAAAAAATCGAATAAATCTTGCGAAAAACATGGGTATGTTTTGAACTTTTTTAAATTACTTAAATTTTTCTCTTAGAAGCTTAGTTTTTCACAAAATTTGAAAAAACCTGGGGGTTTGGGGGGGGTTTTGGAGGTTTTGGCAGTCATTAAAACAAAACTAATATATTATTTGTTAGTTATATAAATATATATTTTGCATGTACACCTGTGTCAATTTGGGCTTGACAGTAGCAATTTAAAATTTCGCGGCCATATTGGCCGCCATCTTAAATATCTCAGCTCTTGTCAACATTTCGATGTGGCAACAAGGATATTCGGATTCAGAGGTGTCGAAATGGCAGGAATTGACTATTTGCCAAAAAGTAATATAAAATGCTTCTAGAAAGTGGATTTTCCGAAAAGGAAAAATACATTAAACTCGACGTGAGTTATAAGGGTAAAATGATATGAACATTCAGGGGCGGATAACGGTTTCTCACGGTTTTTAGCAAATTTAGACCGTCTATCGAAAAAAGTTAAACAAAAAAGTTATATGTTATTACCCATACACATAAAAGTTGTAGACCTTTTTATACAAAAGTTTAATTTCTTTTTCTTTTCTACAATCCACCTCTAAGTGCTCACCCCATTTCATCCCAATAACTAGTATCGAGTCAAATTAATTTTTTCGGTTGGCTGCGATAGTTTTTTTTTTTTATTTTAATAATAGTTTTTATGCTGTTATTATTTGTTTCTTCCAAAGGTATTTGCACCAGTCTATTAGTGGATTTTAAGCTTCTTTAAAAAAAAAATTGAGGTCCAAATCGGTGACTGAAAATTTACGAGGCCCTCTAAAGTGGCATACCTTCTTAAAAGTTTAAACATGGCTCCAAAAAATAACAGAAAAAGGGTGCCTTTACAAAATTTAGCGATGTTATCTCAACAAGGTAAGCAAACAAAACAAAGACGATTAAACAATATTTTCCTGACGGCTACCCCATTTTTTAAAATGAAAAATGAGATATGGCCATCCCCTTACGTGCTTCTAGGCTTGCCTATCTTCTTAGTTTTTCAACATCACAAAAAATAAGTAATTGTGAGAAGTAACAGGTGGGCCGGCAATTAAACGTGTCCCGAAGGTGTTCTAGACAATTAGAAATTTCTATGTAAGCTGTTCCTATTTTTAACGGGTCGACTAAACATTTTTAGAAATCATGATAAAAACTTCTTTAAATCACGTTCGACAGTATTTTGTTGGAGCAAACAGGACTATTAGGATAGGGGATGATGAGGGATCTTATACCAGTGGCGTACGCAGGGGGGCTTAGGATATAAAAGGGTGGGCCTGGACAATCTTTATGTATAATAGGTATCATGATTTTGAATAGGAACAATTTTTGGGTACGCCACTTATTTTATTACCTAATTTAATAAATCATATACAAGATTTGGCAGACTATTTTTAACATACCTATGCAAAGAGGCAGTAAAGATACAGTGGCGTACCCAGGAATATGTCATGAGGGGGGCCCGAGGCCTCATTATTAGGCTTGAGGGTGCTCGGGACCCTGGATGCGTCTATGAAGATATAATCCTAAAAAAAAGTCAAACACTAATGTCTTTGACCACAGAGAAGCATAGATATAGACACTGTGCTTTGACCAACCAGGTTAATTTTTTTAATCCTTCTGCGGTGCTTTGACATTTTTATGATCAATATTCCTTTGTGAATCTTTTTTAAATGGGTTTTTACAAAAAACTATACTGGAAGTAATAAATTGAAGATTTAGTTATGTAAAGTGTTAAAAATATCTTACTAATTAGTATCGAAAAATTTTTGCAAAATTAAGTACTGTACCCCAGTAGCGTATTTGAAAATTTATTTGCAAAGTGAAGTAAGGTTTTTAATTTATTTTTATTTCAACTTTATAAAATAAACAAATATAAAATTAAAATAAAATATATTTAAACAAAACGAAATTAAACATTTAAAATTACTATTTTTTTAATAGAATATTTTTAAAAGATCTTGTAATCTAACTTGAAAATAATATTACCAGGGAAGAAATTACCTGTACAGACCATAAAAAAACGGTTTGAAAAAAAGTTTCCAACATTTTTTCTATAGCCCTATTTGATTAATTAATTATTATTTTTCTAAAACAACTTTTGCTTAGGTTTGGAGGGTGTTTAGGCCCCTGCCCCCGCTCTTAATATGCCCTTGCTCTACCGCCAAATTACAAAAACCCGACAACTGATTTACATTGTAATTCCATTATCAAATTATTGCAATCTGAAAATTTTACAATTTAAATGTCTGTTCTAAGAATAATACTGCGTGCGATAGAAAAACGACACGTTTCAAAAAAAAGTATTGTTAGATAGCCAAATGACAGATGTTTTAGTTTTTCGACCATGTTCAAAAGGAAACGTGACTTAAACAAACCGGCCATTATTTGGCTTAAAATTTTGTAATGACATTACTTAATGGACATACATACTAGGTACAATAAAAAATTTAACATATTTTTTAATCGAGTAAGTATTTCTTAATTATCATTTTTGAAATTTTTTAACTTTCATACCTAACAAGTTTTATTGTTTAAATAAGCTGTAATTATAGATATAATATAACAAGTGAAAAATTTCGTTTTTTTTCGTGACTTTTTGTATTGAGTTGATTATTTAAAACATTTTTTGTCATGAAAAAGTCTTAAAAACCTGTATGGTTCTATACATATTATTATCAAGAACAATACAAATATATTTTTTGGTCTAATTCACTTAAGAATTTAAGGTTTTTTTTTCACGGACAAATTTTCGAAAATTACACACATATGTCAGGGCCATGACAAGTAAATTATAGTGCGATTTGTACTCGATCATTTATCATTTTTACGAGGAAATGATTCAAAAGTGCAAACACTGCGTTTGCGTGTTTTTTCTGCATTAATATCGCCTCACATTTTTCAACCCGCAATGTATTATTTTAGCCTATTTTGCCACGCATAACACACCCATAGATAATATGACGCATTCTCGTTTCGGCCCATTGCAATTCATCCCGATCTAACGAAACCTAAAAAAAGAAGGGCGGACAGAAGCGGAAAGTGATAAAAATTAAGAAAAAAACCTACAATTTTGTTGGCTTCCTTTATAATACAATGGACGTTTTATTCAATAAAATTAGGAGTAATTGATAAGAGGTAGTATAAAAGTTATAATGGAAGACATTTTCCCAAATGGCCCAATCGGGAAAATTTTGTAAATAGGTCGGATAAACAACTAACCAAAACGACATAATGCGTTTTGAATAATAAATTATGATACTTACAGTTTTCTTCATTTTATTTTCAGAATTGACTCACCGAGAATCCTGATGGTCTGAAAAAAAAATAAAAACTAGGTAAGTAATTACAAATACTGAATCCGAAATAAAATACGTATATTATTACGTAATATATTGTAAAAAAAATTCTTAGTAAAGACCTCCCAGAATTTAAAGCTCTTAAACGTTAAAAACCGCAAACAAAATCTGATAATTCCGGATCAAATAAATAAAACGCCGAACTATAATATTTTAAACGTCCATTTTCGGGTGTATTAGTGAGTAGGAGTAGTTCATTGTGTACTAAAAAAAATCAAGATTTCTAGTCAAGATTTCACCAAGACGAGATGAAGAATAATATACCACATGATTCATTTAAATACACATAGAGATCGGGGATTGTCCTTTTTCGTGATGCCCGTTTGGTACGCAATAATAAAACCGTTCAGTTTCGGGCATTTCGGGCATATTTCCTTGAAGACCCTTGATAGAAAACAATCTTCAGTTGGTTCCCAAGAGTTCCGCAATTTTACGATTCCAAAAAACTCATAGAATATTCCACTTTGGCATACCCTCTATTTTCTAACCAGATTTTGATGTTAGTAACGATACAAACTATAATATATTCAAAGTTTCTGAGCTTCGACTGTGGAAATTAGGTTTTCAAGCAGAAGTGTATGCCATAATAATGGCGGCAACCCTAGATGTTCAGGAATAGTGAGGAAGAGCTCAGTGCTCTGATAGCCAGGCCACCCTAAAGGCGCTGAGCGCACCTAAGATTGGTGACGCCTTGGTCAAAGAATGCGCAGAGGCGCTGAGGACCCTAAGGGATGGCAAACAGCGGATGTTGGTTTGGTTTCCGGGCCATCCAGGAGTACCAGGCAACGACTATGACCAAAGCTAAATTTTAATTCGAGGATCCCCGATTTCCCGGCGTTAGAATTCAAAATGTTAGCTGTCAAATTTAGTGAAAAAAATTAATTCCTTATTTTGCGAGAAATTTAATTAATTTTGATGGATTTGCTTTAAGCGGGACTTACTCAATTTAAACATTTCAAAAAACTTGACTACTGTCACTTCAAAGCAAAAATTGTTCCCCAGCCGATACACAGATGGCGCTCGATATATCAAAAATAAAAGACCATAACCTATAAACCAAATTTGATTTTTTCAAAAAAGAATCTGGATTTTATAAAGAGTAACCCAACTTTTATATTTAAGATGGCGGCCAAAGTCCAGATAAAAAAAGTTAGTTTTTATTCTTGTTTGACAAAACTATGGTTGCCGTTTAATATTTAAATTTATACTAAATAAGGGTCGATTATTATTATATTCCAAGATGGCGTCGTTGAAAATTAAAAAACAACAGTATTTTTTGGTTTTAATAAGGCTTTTAGGTATAGTACAGAGAAAATACAGTTCATCTACTTTTCAAAGATGGCGGCGACCCAAAAAGTAAAAAAAAGCATTTTTGTTTTTTCAGAAGTTAACATATTTTACTCAATAGCTATCTAATAATAATTACATGGTTTATTTATCCAAATCAATTAATATTGATCTGACAGTAACGTTTCAATTAGCAAAGTTAAATGATTTTTCCTAAATCATAAGAATCTGATGTAAAAAAAGACATATGTCAGACACTTTTTGACATATGGTTTATTTTTCTAAATAAAACACCTTGTATTTATTTTTTTTAAACGATAGGGCCCCTTTTCTGATTTGACAAATTTATAATATATTGACATTTAGTCTACGCGTTGTTGTAATATTTGCATTTTAAAAACATAATCATATTGATTAACAAGTTGGCAACATATATATTTCAAAAACGACTGTGCCAAATGTCAACAGCATATTATATATTTATGAAAACAGAAAAAGGATCCCTATCGTATAAAAAAATTAAATACAGGATGTTTTATTTAAAAAATAAACCATATGGATATAGCCATTAAGTGAAATAAAGCCAATCACCCGGTACGTGACATACGTCAACTTTTTTGACATTTTTAAAAAAATCTGTGTTGCTTTTAACGTGATCTCTTGTTTTGTCTGTCTTCGAAAAAGAAAGAAAAATACTTTTTCTTTAATTTTTCCGCCGCCATTTTTAAAAAGTAAATGAATTGTATTTTTTGTACATAATAATTTAAATTTTTTAATAAAAATTTTTGCCAAAACATAAAAATACTGTTGTTTTAATATTTTGAACGCCGTCAACTTGGATTATATTAGACATATGTCATTTATTATTCAATTGTTAAAATCAGCGATTTAGTATAAATTGATATAATACAAGGCAACACTAAATCTAAACTTCAGCCGCGTTAAATGTCAAACTGTAACTTTTTATAAATACTTACAAAAGTTGGATTACCTTGATAAAATCCAGATTTTTTTTATAAAAATTAAATTTGGTTTATAAGTAATCAAGGTATCTTTTATTTTTGTCCTTGTTTTGTTTTTAAGAGGCATTAAAAATAAATATTGCGCAAAAAACAAGTTTTTCAAAATATACCTGTTAATATATTCTGGTGATCCCTTTAGTAAAATGTAAAAATTTGGTTCCAATCGGGTAAAGACTACTCGTTCTGTAACAACTTAACCGTAAAACTAGAAAAAAGTCAAAAAATTGATATTTCCAAAAGAGGATCAGCTAGGATTTATCTGAATATGGTTTTGAAATCAGGAAAGAGTTTATATCCAAAAAGTGCAATTAATTTTTGGCACCATTTTCATGTAACCTGTACCTCCTTCAGTCACACCGTGTACACTTCTATTCGAGTGGGTTAAGGAAAAGACCTAGGGCAGGGCAAAAAACCCTACTTTTGGCCTACTTGCCGGACCTACGGGTCATCCCTCAATACTACTAACTTTTTGTCATGGGTTTCCGCACGAAACAGGTTACGCTCACAACCGGCCCGACCAAAAAGATTCAAACAAGAGCTCCTACTCGATTTTTTAAAACTTTGTCCCAATTAATTTTTGGCACCATTTTCATGTAACCTATACCTCCTTCAGTCACACCGTGTGCATTTCTATTCGAGTGGGTTAAGGAAAAGACCTAGGGCAGGGCAAAAAACCCTACTTTTGGCCTACTTGCCGGACCTACGGGTCATCCCTCAATACTACGAACTTTTTGTCATGGGTTTACGCACGAAACAGGTTACGCTCACAACCGGCCCGACCAAAAAGATTCAAACAAGAGCTCCTACTCGATTTTTTAAAACTTTGTCCCAGATAAATAAAAAAATCTGCAAGTAAGAAGAACCATTATGTACCCAACTTTCTCTTCATAATTATAATTGGAACCGATGTAATAGTAATAAGCTCGATTATAATTTTGACATGTCAAATTATATTTGTTGTTAGGAATAGATTAAATCATAGGCATTTAAAATAACATTAATATATTTATAAAAATTTATTTTTCGCGTAAATTGGTTTTTGTTTTATTTTAAAATGAGAGAAAAAGTATAAATAAACCTTGTATGTATAATAAGGTATTGTTTCCCCACCATTTGTACATAAAAAGCTAAAAAAAACATGTTTTATAGGGATTTCGTTTGTCTTAAAATGTAAAAAATGTCGAAGCTTTAGGACAATTGAAAGCCATCAATATCAATAAAAAACGTTTTTTAAAATACTTATCTTAATGCAAGTAAATATTTGAAATATGCTTATGTACACACAAATACAATAGTATTTACAATGTACAAAAGGATTTATATTACGATATGTTTATAGGTGTGGGACGGCTTTTATCTATATTGTTTTAATTTTTAATAAAATAAAAAGTACACATTTTAAGGTGAGGTTTTTTTTTGGGGCTTTTACGGGTTGGAAAGTTCATTCATTATAGCAAAACTTACAAAAATTTGAAGAGTATACAATTACTTTGTGGCATGACAAAACAGTTTTCTATTGCAAAAATTTTGAAAGAAAGGTTCAAGGACTAATCTTTTTCATAAATTAGGTTTCTTTTAATTGTTAAACAAATTCTTTTAATTGTCAAACAATTTAGTCAGTAAGATAACTAGCAGCATAATAACTTTAAACTTAGGGTTCACTCCACAGTCCTCGCCGGCTTACTTTACTGTAAATCACAATTATTTTGTTGTGATTGATTATAACATTATTTTATTTTATCTAGTTGACTAGCTCAAACGGCTTCGCTTATTTAGTCCTTGAACTAGCATAGCATTGTCTAGAAGCTCAATCGCTGGTTTCACATGTCGATGGAGTGTTTCTTCATGACTTTTTGATAGTCGTTGCTATAGTTTTCGGTTTCTAAGTAACTAGTATGCTATTCTCTAGTACAACTCCAAAGTTGAATACCATATGACCCTACTGATTTCAGCATTTGTCTGTGTATCTTGTCATGAATGGTTATATTAAATTAGACTTCGAATTAGCTAGTACATTTTTCTATATTTTATCTCAAGTTCTTCTCTTTCTTCTTGGCATTATCAGGTGTGTTATATGTATGTGATTTACATTTTGCTTTAATTTAATTTTATTTGCCATTTTTGGTCCAATTGTTAACTTGGTTTCTTGGACAACATTCTACAGTTTTTCTTTTGAGTTTTTAATACATTTTCCTACTGTCAATAAGTCTATGTAAATTAGGGGCACGTTAACTTAACTCTCTATGAATTGGTACATTAAAGCATACATATAGATTTGTTGGGGAGAATACGCGCTCGGGAACTGTTAAATAGGAAGCTGTCTCGGTTAAGTTAAAAAAAAATGCTCCTTATTTAGATTTGCAATAGCGAACTTTAACGGCGTGTACTGGATGTAAAACGCTACATAAAGTTATACTTAGAACGTGCCTAAAGAGTTGCCCAGATCATTCGCTTCACACCGAAGTGTAAACAATCAAAACCGCTGTAGGAAGGCAATACTTTAGAAGTTTACAATATACAATGTAAAGTTTTTCCATATAACTTTGATATAATCTAATGGTGTGCATTTTTAAGTTTTTGGGAGGAAAACGTCGAAAATCTAAATGTTTTCTAGTCCAAATACAATTCTGGTAATTATCTAGGTATATTCTAAATGGATTCCTCTATAAAACAGCCGCCTCAATAAATTTGGATTAGTTCCCACTTGGCCAAACCTTTAATCTATTTTAGCAATACGTCTTCTGGAAAAATGTTTTATTTGTCCTCCACCAAAAATTTTAATTCAATTAGCCGATTTCGTAGTTTACCCTATGTTTAATGCCAATCAACATAATTGATCACCATTTTTTAAACTGTCCAAAAATCTGAATTGCAATTCGCAAAAATAAATTTTCAAATCAGTCCTGAACCGAGTTAAAAGAAACCTATTTTATTTTCTGAATATATGAATTTGATATAATAATTAATAAAAATAAATGCATACTAAGTTATATAATGTAATTACGCAGTGATGATAGGGGAATCACTACATATGTGTATGTAAAAAAGTATTAGATATTATTATTTATTCATAGTGGAATACCCAACAAATAAAAATATGTAGAACATTTTGCTTGAATAAATAAACAACTTTTTTAATCTAAAGATTATTTACACAAAAAATAAAAAATCTATTTGCCCACACCCCACAGAAAACCTACGTGGTTTATATCCAAAATTAAAGAAATCTCTCCAAGTGAGAAAATATGGCTTATGTTTTAAAACTAAGAAACCGATAAAAATAAATTAAATCAAGCGTGGTCTTGCTGAGAGTACGCGGTGTGAAAAATGTGTGGAAGAGTTTATTTTGGGAAAATAGGTTCAAAATCCATTAGGTTTTTGCTTTATGAGCTGAACGAAACATATACCAACGCAGGTGTGAGGTAAGGTCTTGAATTAAACAGGGTTCTTGTCTGATTGGATTTGAATGATTTGACGTTTTAATGTTGTTCTTCCAGGAAACTAAAGTTTATTTTTATAAATCTTTTTAATTTGCTCTAGCGTTAAAAAACGACTTTGATGTTTACATTACTTCACTGATTTTTAATTTTAGTGTAAACAGCATCAATTTTAATTTAAGTAGTTTAAAAAAAGAAAATTGCGCAGATATGTTTATTCTGTGGAACGTGAATGCGAAATTGAGAGTGTAATAAATAACGCTCTGCTTCAATCAGGAAAAACTTAATGCACCATTATTATCTCTTAGAAAGTCGATTTAAACTTAAAACAAAGAACTAATATGCATGTAGAACACAAGAATTGCCTCAACCGACGGTGCTGACAACCATGATACTATCACAGAACCTGCATCGATATATTCGTTAAAAGAAAAAACCTTACTCTATATTTTTTACCATCGTAAGATTGACACTCTTAAAGAAAAAAGTGATGACTGCTAGAAACTCTAATAAAGTGGATTTCAATATTGTTGAGATTAGTAGTATTTAAAGTAAAGAGTGCTTGAGAAAAGTGCTCAAAGTTCGGCTTCAAAATCAGAACCATTTTCTTGAAGTTCCTTTTGGGAAAGTGGCTTCCTATCAGTCAGAACAGAACAACTTCTGTGGAGGAGTTGGACAATGAGACACATTTTAAATAATTAATTTATATAGGTAAGCCACTGTTCAATCAACTTCAAGGGGAGATAACAGCTATCCATATAACTTGACTACGGCTAAAAGTTAAAATGATTGAAAGCTGCTACTGGTCCCAAAAAACTTAAATTAACAACAATAGAGTCTGAGGATGACGTTAATAAATTTAATTCTATAGTTGAAATCTATACCATTTTACCTTACAAAACAAAATTTAATGATACCGCCCGAAGAATATGAAAGAATTTCAATTTCAGCCGGTAACAAAAACTTATTATTATTCTTATACGGTTACCAGATCCAGGTGAATAGAAAATGCCATTAAAAAACGCCCATTCAAGTCAGATGCAAATCAGAGAGTCGATTTTTCTGTACCGTTAACTACTTACTGGTCATTTCAATTTGACTCTAATTTTAGATCGAGTTTGAGGAAGTAAACCGATTCCAAACATCAAGAAAAAGCAATATAAGAGCAAGCAAACGAGTGTGGTCTATCTTAACAATCAAATTCGAAATAAACACACTGGAGACCATAAAACTGAAATGCAAAAATAGATTTCACCAGCAGACATGTCTAGGAAACACGAATTAATTACAAAACTTTGAGTTCCAAGCAACACTCGATGACATACATAATTTAAAATACCATAAAAGACGCTTTCTTATAGCTAACAAACTTAGCATTTCATAAAAACATTAATATTTTGACGGTTTGTTGCTAATCTTAAAACAAAATCGAAAATTTCTTGGCACAAATATCAAAAGAGCTACAGAAAATTATCGCCGCAGTAAACCAAAGACTCATACCAAATTTATCCCATCACTCAAAAATAAAGCTCAACGCACTATGCAACACAAAAAGGGGTGCATATGTTATAGTTAGCTCATTGCCCCCTAATCAAACAACGCAGCGAGTAGCGAGTCCTGTTAGTAACAACCCCTCTTGTTCAAAATTCAAAATCGAACGAGACCTAAGCAAACAAAGCAAATAACCTTTATCGTCTGTAGACAAGAAATTTGACTAATTTTATTATTTAAATAAACCTTCGGCCTCTAGTTTTCCACTGAAATTTAAGCTAGAACACCTAAAAGTTTGAGACCTCCCATAGCCAATAGTCGGACCCCTCGTTGTGTCATTTTTAAAGGACATAAAACGCCAAGTTGGGGGTAAATTCCAACACAGGAAATCATTTAGATCATGTACTAGAAATAGTACCTATTAAGTGTTTCAAAAAATATTAGACCTAGCTAACAAATCCTCTTTTAGTAATAATGTTAAGCGTGGTAAAATTTAGAAAAGTTTAAGTTTTTAAAAACTAAGAATAAGAATAATTAAAATTAACAAAAACTGCAAAGTATAAAAACTTAAAGATAAAATTGCTGATGACAAAAATAGAATAGACGACCAAACGGAAAAACAATTAAATAAATAATTGAAATGTATGAAAAAATATATCTCGTTGCCAACATACATAAATGTTTAGGGAGAAAAATAGATCAAAAACTAGGTCAGTTTTTAAAAGCATACTTTTAAATAAACAATAACTTCAATGTTTCATCCCGCCTATTGCATTTAAACACTTTGAAATGTTTACTTTTCAGTATTTTATTAAAAAGCTTTTGAATGTATGTTTTAAATAGAATTAAGACCTTCAGTGGAAAACTTTGTTGATCGAGATACACACATTACTATACTGAAAGAAAAACGTAGTAATATGTTAATTATTGACAAAACACATGCCAGTAGCCATACTTTTTCTAATATTCTCTACATGTCTTTCTTCGATTTTCAACCATAAATAAAAAATCTTCATTTTTAAGTACGATTACCCAGCCAACACACCAGTTTGTCCTGCCCATTTTCTACCTGTCTTCTCGCCCAGGCATAGTAAACAAACAGCACTACCTAGTACTGCCGTCTCTCTTCATTCAAGTAGAGTTACTGGTTGTTCAGTTGTTCCTTTTTCAGGGCCAACAACTAGTCTAATATATGACGCTATTGTTGACCACATAATACCAGACTTACGCATGAGTAGGGATTTTATTTAAGTCTAACTTAGGCTATACATAACTTTATTTATCGAATGTGTAGCAATCTTTACCCCTTCACTCTGATCCTATTTTGACCTATTGTCATTGAAACCTTTACGGTAAGAAGTGTCATTAAATAGACCATTGTAAGTTTAACAAATGTCACATAAGGGGTGGAGTTCAACACTCTGCAAGAGCAAGACAAAAATCTATTTGCCTATCTATGAAACTATTTATTTATTACGATAGTTAAGCCTTAATAAAAAACATTTATTAAGAGACAATGAATCAAGGTGTAATCAATAAAATATATGATCACATTAGGTCCAAGGTAAGGATGGTAAACAGTTTTTGCTTTATTGCTCTTAAACCGCCAACAACAATTACCTATTTTGATGTTGTCAATTTAATGTTCGTAACAATGAAATACATTACGCATGAAGACCTAGACATACAAACTAGAATTTATTATTACAACAATGATACAGTTGTTTGCTAAACTGAAGATTTTGTAAGAAACATTAATTAAAATTTTAATAAGAAAGTGATTGAACAAGAAAATAAATTTGAAAATTAAAAAGTTATGCAAATGAAGCCTCACTGGCAGCCAATGGTGTGTTCGCATGTATGTAAGTGTAGGTATGACATAATGCAAAAAGGGGAACGTTCGTACAAATAAATTCTTAAGCCTATACTTTCACAAATCTTTTAAGTACTTGTTGTATGTAGTTGTATGTTTATCCAATATGAACATATAGATGTTGTCTCCTGAAATTAAATTTTCGCTTCCGAAGAGTTCA
The DNA here is from genome assembly GCA_963576565.1 of Aspidapion aeneum. Lineage (NCBI taxonomy): Eukaryota > Metazoa > Arthropoda > Insecta > Coleoptera > Brentidae > Aspidapion > Aspidapion aeneum. Next base: position 14,948,314 of record OY755048.1, on the reverse strand, counting down.
TTTAGATGAAAATAACATAAATGACATCGGTAAACTAATGGCGATACAGTTATAAAATCAGCAAATAAAAACTTAAAGATGCTGAAGATGATCGGTTAAAAGGTTGCTGCCATTGGACATCTATTGGAGTTGAAAAAACTGTAAGCTTGATCTTCAGTGCCCTTTATATGGAGTGTTTACGAAGCATAAAAACAAGACACTCGAGAAAATCAACTTAACAGAACCTAATCGGACTATTTTAAATTCAAAATTAATTAATATGGGATGTAAAGAAATTACTGGGACCGGTTTTTGAAACAAAGCGAACTTCGTGAGAGATTTAAAGAACGAAACATGATCTGAAAAGCATAATTTTTCTTGACGGACCAAATCTTCAACGATCATCTATCTATAAATTACCGAATTATTTAGAAGCGTGCCATAGATATTACTTATTATACCAAGACAAAATGTAAAAAATAATAACTCACAACAAAATCTAAATTGCAACCAACTCTTGTATTGAACAAGTTAATAGCGATTTTCACCCAGATAATAGTCTACGCATAGCCCTGCGTTAACCAAACAGTCTAAAGATTCCCAAGCCACCAAATTGTATACCTACCTTCAAAAATAAGCGTCGTAGTAACCTCAGAAACAGTTAAGTTCCAATTTTCTTGGCCTCTTGTCGATGCAGGCGGGTAAAACCTCAAGAGCACTAAAGTCCCAAAAACTAATCGTGAGAATATTGGGGTTGAAATTACTCGAGAGCTCTTAAGTTTAGATTGTCTGGGGGTAGGTTAAACCACATCATTCAAGAAATAATAGACATTTATCAAGTAATCAAAGTCATAGAGTTAAGGAAGATAATGAAATAAAAGTTAATCATTTAGCGGATAATCAATCATGTAAATCAATAGGGCCGGAAAATAATTTTTATTTCTCGCTTTTAGTTAACTCTCTAATCGGAATTTATTTGTTTATCATAACGAGTTGTTTTGCAAGACCAAAAAAAATCTGTTATTGTTGTGAAAGATTTACAATACTGCTTCTTGCGGTTTCCGTCGATAGGATGAGCAATTTTTGAATACTTTTGAAATAAATTTCACCTTTAGTGTGAATAATGTCAACTTTGGAAATCATTGGAACCAATGGTGCTTTAAATTTAAATTTTTCTGTTTCTCACAATACCTCCTGGTTCTGAGTCATATTATATTTGTACAGGTAGTAGATTATTATAGTTTGTTGTTAAAGAATCTTTGTCATTCAAGCGTCTCAAGAATCCCTTCAGCACAGGTTCATTTCCTGTTAAACTAGACCAAAGTGTGTTTCTGGTATTTACCATATATAGAGGGCAGTCAAAAGAGCTCTACTCAGGTTAATGCCGTGATATGTGTAGACTAATCCAAACTATAATACCACTATAACTTTTACTTGGCAAGCTGCCTTATAAACTACAAAATATGTAGGCAACATGCGTGAATTTATAAATCGTTTACAGCTAGCTGTATTTGAAAATTTTGCTAAGTATCACAAAGATGGAAGGAGGCCATCATAGACAAATAAATTAAAAATAATTATGTAAAGATTTTCATCTTAAGAGTCATACTAAACCAAAAGAATGTCAATTTTAGATAATTTAAATACATAACTGCGATAAGGGGTTTTAGTAGCCAATGCAAAATACCATATTTACCATTATAATTTTTTCAGATCGCCATAAAGATAACTGACCATAAAGTAAGGTACTTTCACATTTTGTAAATTGCTCGGTGTTTAACGCATTCAACGGTGGTCTCTTCTCAAAAAGTACATTGATAATGACAAATAATTGCAGTTGAATAAGTGCAGTTTTTTTTGATATTCGTATAAATGAACACGTAGTCGTTAATGATGTTAATATCAACCTTCTTATTAGTGCGTACTGTAGCAAAAGTTTAATGCTGTATCCCAGTACAAGCGCCCTGCCACGATTTAATCGGAGGTAATTATATTTTTTAAAAAAGCTGACCGACCGGCGAGCCTCTGTTGATCCATTTCAATTTTAAATGAAGCTAGAGCTTCTAAGAATTTGAAGAAACATCAAGTTGTGCATTTTAAACTTATTATTTTCTCTCTATTGGCAAGATATATCGGTAGACTTCATACAGAATATTATTGCTAACGATAGGAGGTAACAAATGAAGCACTTATTCCAACACCTCATTTTCGCGGATAACCATCAGACTAAATAAATTAAAATATCTTCTTTTTGTTTGCCTATATGCCCCCTGAGTGCCTCAGGGTACAACTCTAATAACGAATGCATTTACGAATGAGCATCAGAAAACTTCACACACATATTTAAGAATCATTGTAAATACAAAAGTTTGTATATATAATACAGTAATTTTGTTTATTTGGTTGTAACTATTAGCAAGATCAATTAATATTCTTTAAACTGTTATTGATATTATACGTTCAGGTGTTTCGTAATCTACTCCAACAAATAAATTTGTGGCGCAGAAGCAGAAAAAATATTTATCTAGGAATTCGACGGCTGCATAATAAGACAAACCCGTATGGTTTATCACTGGGGTATCAATAAACAGCATTGTAATTAATTATTGTAAATAGATAATAAACTTATTTGCTGTTGGCTAATAACCACCACTGAATGCTATGCAGAATATCACGGTTGGTATTATATCTCGCTACCAACTTATTGTTACAAAAAATAAAATGCGATCCAATCTGTACCTTATTATCGTCGGTTACAGATTTTAGCTTGCAGGCTATTTTAATATTATTTTTCCCACCCGTTTATCACATGGCCTTATCTTCGTTGATTATATTTTCAGAATTCTCTACTTAATCATTGCTATCTACTATTCAAGATAAATCAACTAATATACCATCATTTTGACCAGTTAAATCCATGTCTTGTAACAGTTTTTAGTTTTAGACTTTTTCAATAATTTTCTGATTTTTTCAAAAATCTTATTCAAAATACTTTACTGCTAATTTTTCCTTAAATTTATTTAAAAAATAATAACTATCTAGTTCCAAAGATAAGTAAGGTGAAAGCAAAACTTGTAAAAATACTTTTCGGTACATCTTGAACTTTTTGGAAAAAAATATTACTACAAGGTAAATCTGATTACTCATTATACCATTATTCATATAACTCAATGCAAAGGCAATCAAGTCAAGACTCCCTGCACAGTAAATGATGGCAGGTTGACTCACAAGGGACAAAAAGCTTTGCGTTTTAATAGACGTAAAAAGTGAAATACAGAAGAGACACTTCCAAGAAAACAAATAATAGTTGGGACATAGAAAACCACTACAGTTGCGTGTTATGTAAGTATAAACTAGAAACACAAAGTTAAGTCGAGCATTAAAAACGTTGATTTCGCCGTAGTTCTTTCTCCGCACGTATTTTTTTTTGGTTTTGTAAAACCCGGCTTGAGAATTGCAGTCCAAGACCAATTTAGATTACTATCCGATAAATTTATGCCCAAGCGCGGGGATTTAAGAGATATACATATCCACATATCCAATATTTTAAAATACTCTGACTTGCGCTTTCTTGACAGTTAGAAGCCTTTTAGGAACTTTATTTTTGTTTGTTAACAATCAATCCTTTATCACAATCGTGAAGATTATCACAAATCTCTCTTTTATTTTTTTTTACTCAGGAGATGTAAACTGAAACTATGACACTTCTTTTTCGTTTCCCATGTACAAAAAGAGGATGGATGTTATCAATCCAATTGAATTTTGGTTTTTCCAAATCATATTTTCATAGAAAATTTTCGTTCTTACCTTTGGATTACTCATTTACCTCCACTAAATTAGAACCTTAAATCATACCTCTAGGTATGAGAATAATTATTTTTTATTCTTCATCCATGCTATTGTGTCATCTACTAGTTGGTGGTTTGTTATTATTATTGCTGTTATTCAATGCATTTACCTACAATTAGTGAATTAAATATTGCCTACATATTAAAAGCCCGAAGGCAAAGGAAATCTAGATAAATAAATATAAGTTTATTCATTTAAGATTCAGTGTGTTATTATTATTTTTTCTTTTTGCTCAGAAACGGTTAGTCGTTCGATGGGCATTTCCGTTGATTTTAGCTGTGATACATCTGTAAACTTCATTTAAATTGGATTATTTCGTGATTTGCAATTTATAGAAAACTCACAGGAATCGCCACTTGATATAATCTTTATAGATTTGAGATGATGCTGAAACGACAAGTTGATATTTTTGCTGGTGATAAAAGTAATGTTACCTCACCGAAGATAATTACTACGTCGTATATTTATGAGATGTCATAATAAAATTTAAAAGTATTTTGCTTAATTAAAAAAATATAATTAATTTCATTTTTGCCTATAAGAAAAAGTTACTGCCATACCTCATATGAGATATTTATTTACCAACATCGCCGTTAGGCTTTTTTTACATAACAACTTATGGTCAGGTAAGCTCGACATCAAAATATTTAAATCTTTCTCTAAACATGACGGTGCGGAAGGTAATCAATTTTATGATGTAATTAAAAGGACTGGACAACCTATAACCTGTTTGATAACGTTAGGGCGTAATCGGAATATTATACATTGAAGAAAATTTAAATAGACAACGCCAAATAAAAAGAAATACCGATTATATTCTTTCTGATCCTGCTCTTTTTTTGGGAGAAAACCAAAATCTATACGTGTTCAATGCTAGTAGTAATACGAAGCTGACCCCCCCAAGTATCCCCCTATCGTTTTGCGCGGTCCCACCCTCGTTCAAACATTCCGTTAGGTGAGAATATCCGATCACTTTAGTGACTTAAGCTCCTCCAATTCCAACTTTTAGACCTAGATGATATTCCTCTTCATGTCCTTCACATTGTGCCAAAAAGTAGAACGCTGTTTTCTCTTCCTCTTTTATTTTAAGAGTAGTGTTTGATGTCACTGCCAACCGTGTTGTGGTAACTAGTTTGGTAGGTGATGAGTATATTAACTTCACTATCTTTATAAATGAGTAAATAATAATAATGCCGGTTAGTCTGCGCTTGCATTTGGGGGCTTTATTTTGTTAAATAATATCAAAACAGTAGATTTTGTATTGGGTTCACGAAAAAATAACCACCACAGTATCAAAATAAAACTGTGCTCGAAACACAGCTATACTTAGTTCTCTTTTTTATTATAACATGGAATAAGAAGAGGATATATATTATGTACATGTATATTTTCCTGTATTGTTGGTTTAGTCTGCTGCATAGTTAGTTTGTTGGCCTCTTTTAATGGTTTCTAGTTGAAAACGAACAGAGTTTACTTCACAGTCTTGATAATGTAAGCGACAGGTGCGGCAGCCTTGATTTTTCGAAATAGATATACCTATATGTTTATATATTCTATAGGTTATAGATCGTAAAACGCTTGAGTATTACATTATGTATGTATTATAGTTTTAGAGCCCTTGATTTTATTTTTATTTCTTAACGTTATAATTACTCTGTGGCGGCAGATTATATAGACTTAAGTCGTGCAATTTAGCTTTATGCGTTTAAATAATATTTTGCAGTTGATGGTCGCGCATAGATAAAGGTAAATTTTCGCTTGCAAGAGTGTGAAAACTGGTTCGATTCTGACAGGCGATGTAGGAAAAAACGACTATTATAGAATGTATTGCTATCTGATGTCTGCCGCCCACTTTTCGAGCAATCTATTCTCTATGCATACGAGGTGTTGTTACAATCTATTTATTCTCCATAAAGAATAATTGCTAAGTTGCAGTGTCCAAGCCATCTTTATATATTTTAATCCGTTGTCTAACCATCAGAAGGTCTGGAATACCTATTTAAACGGAGGAAAATATGATTTTATATACCATTGATTGGTAAAATAGTAGGTAAAAACAATAACAATTTAGTTGTTAACGAAATTGTTTTTCCAACAACGCACCGATTTACATATTAATGTTCGCCCACTTGTCGACGGAAAACAAAAGCCATGAGGGTTTTACGGACAATACGAAAATTAGTCCTAACTTCGACATATTTGGAATAAGTAAACAGTTAGCTCAGTAGCCTATCGAACCTTTCACCTTGAGAGGGAAAATTAATTCAGTCCCTGCCCGCTTAATAGTCTCTCAGCACAACACTGCTAGTCCAACATCTAACAACTTGTCTACATTCCAGTTATGGCCTCAATGTTTAAGCTTAGAATTATTCGCCTACCAAGATACTATTAATCTTGAGGAGGAGGTGGCTAATTAATCTAAGTTAGCTGTTTAGATGTTATTAGCAAGAAATGATGATAGTCTTCGATTTAATTCGAAATTACTGTTAGCATGTAAATAATGTTGACCACATAGATTTGCTGTTTATCGCTTTAATTTTATTTTAAGAAGGAATAACCCGTTTGGTACAAGTTGAAGTGCTTAAGTAGAGTTTTCGCAATTTATAGAGGAAACCGAAACCCACGCTGCGATATAAAGATGGCCACAGAGCAACACTGAAAAAAGCGAAAACGTCAATTATTTAACCACGCCTTTATTTAAATCAGAGTGTACTTTGCGGCAATAACTTCACCGACGATTTTTTTTTATTTTGGTGCTTTCCTGCACGCACTGATAACCCTTGAGCTATTTTCAAAGTAAATCAAATCCAGTCTTTACAAATACTTACTATGGATAAGTTTTTAATTTTACCGATTAACTCATCGCTTAGTACTGGCACAGGAAGGATGAGTATGAGGAAAATTAAATAATATAATTTAATATAAAATAAGATAATTCATGTTTATTTAAAGTAAGTTGATTATTGTCTTGATTTTTAAAAAATAGCAAATTGTTTAAAAAGCTTTATAATATTCCTACTACTTTTTATGTCATTTGTGCAACATTCGCGAAATCAGATATGACCACCGCAAACTCATTTCGTATGCAAAAGGTTCAGTTTTTGCTAAAAACGCTAAATTAAATAGTAAACTACGTAATTTCGGACGCTCGCTCGTTTGCATACTAAGCGATTATGTTGTATTTACTTCCAACAATATGTCACTGAAACTTTTAAGCGGGACCTAGATGACCATTTTTTTGCACTAAGTACAATTAAATTTATTTCTAATTCAGTGTTTTTATTTGGCAAAAGGAAGGTAAATTTTTCGTCCTCCACTTGGAAGTAGTTAAAAAAATAAACCTTATTTTAAAATCGGCAGTATTGGATATAAAAAGCGCTTTCTTTAAAAATTCGGCCTTTGCGTATTTAAGAACCGGATTTATTAGTGCCTGTTTTTATTAAAAGAAAGTTAGCGACTTTATTTTTAAATTTGACTTTGGTATGTCAATTTTGAGAGGTCAGCTGTCAGTTTTCTTTGTAAATCTGTCAGAATAAAGCAGACTTTAAAATAAAGTCAAAAATGGTCAGGTAGTTAAACGGGAACGCGTTGGGTATGTGTTAGTATAAAAATATATAAGTAAGTCTTAATTTAGAAAACTAGGCTTTTTAATTTCAACTACCTTTAAGAGCTGTGGAGGGGGACGAGCAATTTGTTTGAAGTGTTCGTCGTAGTATAGTGGTAGCAACATTTGCTTCAGACTCCGGCGGTCCGGGTGCGATTCCTGGCTAGGTACTTAGATAATTCAAAAAGAATGAAAAAATAGATGAATCCTATTTTTCATTCTACGAGTGAAACGACAGTGAACCAAGGAAACTAAGTCCATGGGGGGACGGAAACGTATAATATATATACAGGGTCACTGGTAAGTAGACGTATTCCTTTGAGAAGGTGAAAGTAGAGCCTATTTGCTACCGAATAAACATTATTCTCCTCTATACCATTCTTAACGGTTTTCGAGATATTCAATTTTTTAAAGAATTTAAAAAATGTAATGCTTTGCGGGACAAATATTTAAAATTAAGGAAAATAATAAGAGCTTTTTCAAACGTCGCTTTTTGAATTATAAGCTAACACACTAACACAAATATCAGCATTGAAAATTATTGAAACACTAATGTTAACTATTAAATTATTTCGGTTTAAACTTTTCTTTTTGTGATGAATTATTCCTTTATTCTTAAAAATTTCGAAAATTTCATAGTACATCAAACGTACAAATTATTGTTAAAAGTTCTCCATTATTATTATTGTCGTCAAAATAAGGTACATTATTTCAAAATTTATTTCTTATAAATGCGAAAATAAAACCGTTACTCTAAGAAATAAATAATATTTTTAATAATAAAACAAAAAGGCAATTCTGAAATAATGTACTTTATTTTGACAGCAATACAATGGGGAACTTTTAACAATAATTTGTACGTTTGATGTACTATGAAATTTTCGAAATTTTTAAGCATAAAGGAATCATTAGTCAGAAAATTAAAGTTTAAACCGAAATAATTTAACAGTTAACATTAGTGTTTCAATAATTTTCAATGCTGATATTTGTGTTAGTGTGTTAGCTTATAATTCAAAAAGCGACATTTGAAGAATTTTAAATATTTGTTCCGCAAAGCATTAAATTTTTTAAATTAAAAAAAAAATTGAATATCTCGAAAACCGTTAAGAATGGTATGAGGATAATTGTTTATTCGGTAGAAAATAGTCTCTACTTTCACCTCCTCAAAGAAATACGTCTACTTACCAGTCACCCTGTATATAATATATAATACTTTGTTAACTCATTGTTTTCGGTTCCGAACCGACACCGTGGAGACGGTGATAGCATGGTCTGGTTGAACTGTGATGAAATGTCTTTCTTCCTTATAGACCGGTGGATGTTTCCGTCCCGCCATGGACTTGATGTTTCCTTGGTTCGCTGTCGTTTCACTCGTAGAATGAAAAATAGGATTCATCTATTTCTTCATTCTTTTTGAATTACCTTGTATCTTGTAGTCAGATCGACCTTGTGTTAGGCAAGCCACGCTGAGGATGGAAATGCCTTTTTCCGAAACACCGGTGTCTGTGGTTGACTGAACCCCTATGAAGTTGCCTTTTATACTTTGGTACTTAGATGTTTGTGATTGTTTAAAATATTTTAAACTTTGCGAACTGGGCGATTAATCCTTTTGAATGGAAAGTCACAGTATAAAAAAAATATTGTTTGAAATATACATTTCTCAGCTGAATTTGCTCTACTGCTCTATACTCTTATATTCATGGTCTAATTACTTTGCCAAGAGTCGATTTACTTTCAAGTTATTATTACATTAATATTCAACAACAGAAGAGCATATCATAATTCATAACCCCCTTAAAAGCAAAATACATGTAAGCTAAAGACAAGTGCATGCATTTATGCTTGGCTAACAATCCGGTAAAAATGTTTTACATCAGTAGGCCGAGATACAGTGGGAAATTTAAACCTGTATAGATATAACTATTAATTTTAAAACATAATATACAAGACATAACACGTGCGAACGTTGCGGGCTATACAAATTACAAACAAAAAACAGACTTAAGACATAATCTGTACGAAACATAAAGTTTTGCATTGGGTCTCGGACTATAGACTTCCAGCCTTTCAAAGCCGGTGCGGCTAACGTATCATCAAAACAGTTTTTTGACGTCTGATTACCGCTTTTAAACCATCGCATTACTGTATACAGTTATACACCAATTGAAGTGCGCTCTACAGATCTAGTTTTGAAGACAACAGACATGCTGTGCAGTGAAGAAAGAAAGTCATTTTGCAGATATTATATTTATTAAGATTGCCACCTGAGGTGTATACGTTACTATACGAACCTATGTTTAAACCAGTTCAGTCAGTTGATGGAAAGCTTCAGAGGTTTTTTTAAAATTATTTGTGAAACACACTGTGTTTATAGTATTTCAATCTATTCAATAAGACTAATTGGCAATTTTGTTTTCACTTAATTTACTAGAAAAGTAATATTTAAACTTAGGGTCCACTTAACACTTATCCCCGCTTTGCTTCATCTGTAACTCAAATTTGTGTTGTGTTTATAGCATTATTTTGTTTTATATATTTTACTTAGTTCATTAGCTCAAGCGGCTTCACTCTTTTTAGTCTTCGAACGAGCATAGTATTATCTAAAAGCTCAATTGCTTTAACATTCACATCTCGATGAAGTCTATCTTGATGGCTGTTTGCATACTTTTCTACAGTTTCCATATTTTGGTCTCGATAAAGGTTGCTATTTCGAAGGTACCAAGGTGCATTCACAATGTTTCTTAGTACTTTATTTTGAAATCAAGCTACAGAGGTGCTTTAAATAACGAGACTTGGTGAAAAACTGTCAACAGTTTCATTTAGTGAATCGAAACACGAGATTGGGGTGACCAATACCCGCGAGAGTCAAGAAACTGAGTGTGAGTAATATGAAAAAAAAAACACCCAATTATTCAGATTTATTGTGTACAGGAAAGAAAATGCTAGTTTAACCATAGCCTGAACAGAGACATGAGATGTTATGTCAATGGGCAGCCTGAGTGATAATTATTCATTAATTGATTCATTTATTAATTTTTTCAGCAATATTAGGTTTTGGAGACGCTAACACTGTAGCTGCTTAGCTTATTGTATCTATCTTTGGAATTTTAAATACAGATTCTGAACAGATAAATGGTTTTCCTGATCCTCTTCTTGCTAAAGATTCGTTGTCTATTACACCTGTGTACCCCGGCATTCACGCACGGGCAGCCCTGTTTTGTTTTCCCAGAAGTAAAAGGAATTGTAAGCAGTTCCGAACTACTTTTGAGTTTATTTGTTGACATGATAAGAGGTTTAATTGTTGCCTGGCTATCTAAGAAGATATTAGTGTCCTTATTGAGATATCTTTCTGTCAGGTTTTCCCAGAGATGTTTTCCTGATCCACTGTCAGTTTTCACTAAGATTAAGAATACGGCTCCCCGTTGCATGTTGTTTCTCACCTGTCACAGGTGACAGCAGACCCCCTTATTTCGGCTGTTCTAAGTGACGCGGTTTTAATAAAAACAATTAATCTAATCGAATGTGAAACGAAAGCTTGATTATTTAACTAGACGGCTTCCCACTAGGGTTTTGTCGGGCGAGAGACAATTTAATTTTAATTAAGTATATTGAATTAATTAATATCTTAGTTGGTGCATGAGAGTAAACTCATTAGTATTATGGTGGACAGATTTTTCCCATCTAACTAACTAGTTCTCTTCTTTTCGAAGAACAATGATTTCTTTAAATTTTTGAATGATCCCAGGCGCAAGTGATCATGACATCACACGAAAGGTGAAATCGGTGCTTATCTTGACTTTGATAATAATAATTAATCACACCATCCCGATTAAAATTATTAGCAGAAAAACTTTTTATACCCATGGTTAATTAATATACAGAGAGGCGGACGCCAACAGCCATTAGGTGGTTTCTTAAATAAGACCTTTGAAATTCTGACAACAATGTTCACTTCACAATGAAAATGCTGTTTTTTTCGAAACTACATGGCCCGACAATACAAAACTTTTGGTCGCGGAATCTAGTTTATAAAATATGATAATTCAAAGTTTCGCCATAAGAAGCTCTAGGATTTGACACCCTAAAGAACCGTAAATAACATTTTTCGGAATCTGAAATCACTTTGTGGTTTTTTCGCATCTAGATAGCCCGACAATACCACGACTCAGTGCTTTTGTTCGTGGAATGCATCGTTTCTAAAATATGAAAATATGAAAATCGCCATATAAAGCTGATGGGATTCAGTTTCCTTGTGATGCATCTAGGCGCTTTTATTTTTAAAATGTATATTTTTCAAATATAAATTTTCAAAGTTTGACTGTATGACTCATAGAAACTGATAGCCCGAAAATATGACGTCAGAGTCTGGTGTTTTCGCATCTTCATAGCCAGAGCATACCGTAACTTGGTGCTTCTGAATGCATGCAAGATTTTCTTTTGTGCATAAACAAGAAAATTTTTATAACAAATGCAACTGTAGCTTGAAGGATATAATAACAGGTGGCACATGCAACGTAGACTATCAAGATGGCAAAAAAAGACCAGTTAAGTTACATCTGACGCAGAAACATAAAGATGCGAAATTGGATAATTATTCATTGATATACATTTCATTGTTTATATCTTAAAAAAGCTGGTTTAAAAAAATAGAGTACTATGGTACAGAAAACTATTTTTTTTTATGGGTTCAAGTCCAACAAGTCTCACAGTGCCAAGATTTTTAAAAACTTATGTTTTGTAAACCAAACCATACCCACATAAAATATTGAGAGGCTAAAATAAATGAAGATACGCCTACCTTTTTGAACTTGCCATTAAAAGAACATCTCTTAAAAATGGCATTACAGATGTTGCATTAAAAGGAGAATTATAAAAAAATAATAATAAAAAAAACACCCAACTGCTAAATTTACTTGTAACTACTAGTCGCAATTGGATACAAAATTGATAGGTATACCTATAATAATGCACGACATGCTTCAACTTTTGGTTTTGATGCCCAACGCGCACTTACGAAATTATACAGTTTTGTATTTTCATGAATCAGGTTATTGGGTAATTTTGTACTCAACTGCGACTAGTAGTTCATATACATGTAAATTTAGCAGTTGGGTGTTTTTTTTTATTTAAATTTTTTTTTATTTCCAACTTTTAGGTTTAATTTTTATTCAGCCTTATAAAAAGCACTATGCATTTACCATTCCTATAGCTTTACCCAAAAAGTACGTGTAGATTTTCTACGGACGCGAACGGTATTACCTTCCATTGAGTGAAGGTGGGGGAGGAGAGAACTAGTAAAATGGTGGCGAAAAAAATCTTAAAGCGTGTGCAGAAAGAATTTTTGGAATCGCTCTATATTTATGAAAGGTATAGCTACAACTGTTACTAATAAGGAGGGTGGGGATAAAAGAGTGGGAGGGAGAGGGAGGGGAACACTAGTAAAATGATGTTGGAAAAAAAGTCTCTAATCGTGTGCAGAAAATTATGCGAATATGGTTTTTGAATAGGGTGGGGGAATGACAGGAGGGGAGATGGGTGGGAGCATGGAGGACTACAAAGTAACTACAGCAAATTAGAGAACAGCAAATTAGAGGACATTTGCAATGGATGAAGGAATTTCATTAAATCGCCTGAAATTTAGATAATTTGTATGCCTTAGAGCCTGTAACAAAATGGCGTCTAAAGACTGCCATATTGATTGATTGATTGATCAGTAGCAATCCAACGACACCTTTTTTGTAAAAATCGGTTCAGCCGTTTAGCCTCTAGCGTGACACAAACATACATATTTACTTACATACATATCCCAATCGAAAAACATTACCCTTCCTTTCGCCGTGCTGCAGCTGGGTAAAAAATAGCTTAGCTTTAACTGGATAACTCGAAATGCATAAATTTCGAGTAACCTATTTGTTGCGCCAAGGGGGCGATATATTTTACTAGAAAGCTTAGTTTTTACGAATATTGCAAAAAATAAATAATCACTACGCATTTTTTGTATTTTTAAAAATTATCCTAATTTATGGACGCCACTAAAATGTGAGCGGTAATTTTGAATAAACTATGTTGAGCATCATCGGAGAGCAAATTTTATCGTCTAATTAAAGCGTAAAAAACTTTTTTTTTCTAGGGAGCTTTGTTTTGAAGAAAACTGTAGATAAACGTCTAAATTCAATAGGTTTTCGACGATTTCTATAAACCCACAATTATGGATGCCACTGGGCCGTTAGTGGTATACTTATACCCAACAAGTTATACATCGTTAAAAAGGAAATTTTATATTCTTAATAAAGCCTTTAAAGATGTTTCTTAGAATGCTTAATTTTTATGAAAATTCCAAAAAACATGTAATAAATATTATGATTTTTTTAAACGTTCCCACTTTACGGACGCCACAGAATTGTTACTCACAATCTGGACTGCAAAAAGTATACCATACTTTTTTTCACAATTAGCTTGTCTAACGAACTGTCACGATCAGCTGTTTTTCTATCCAAGATGGTCGCCATAGGACAAACAAAGCGTTTTCCCATAAGCCGCAATGTTAACAAAAACGTAATTTTAAAAAAAAGTTAAACGATTTAATTTACAACAAAGATGCTGTTTTAAGTATTGAACCTTTGTACACATGGGAAAAATGCGTTTTTCTTAAAAAAAATCAATTGAAGCCAGTAAATCTCAAATAAATGGGACCATGTTTTGTTCAAAAGTCAGGTTATGTTTTTATTTACATTTGTTTTTTTTTTACTTTTTTTCCAGTTTTTTACTCAGTTTGAATCATTATTATTAATTTCTGTGCTGTTATGAATTGTGGCAGCTGGGGAGAGCTTGATAATGTTAGTTTTGATGGAATGCCAAGTATTTTGAGCTTAAAAAATCATCTTGATTTAAATGAACTAGGTATCAGGTCAAAGAAGGGAAAAGAAAGTGGATAAGTGCTCTATTACCTGACTTAACAGAGGATAAATTGAAATATTCGAAAGTTTTTTGTCAGATTTGTTTTGGATAAATGTGTAACTGCCATTTTGGCCACATTTTCTATTGGGATCTTTTTTTGTGCTTGACTGAACCTTTTGCAGAAGTGTAACATAGAATTGTGTTAAACTGTAAGAAATATTTCACTATGATTTTTTTACTATTCTAGGCAAGCAACTTTCAAAACTAGAATACAGCAATGATCATGACTGGGTCTCTCCTGAATGGATTATTATTTCAAAACGGTTGAAAAATTTTAAAAATGATGGTTGAAAAAAGGGTCTAGGAAAGGAAAACAATATGAGGTTAAAGTGTGAATAATGAGCTGAACCAAATTTGTACACCATCCTACAGAACTCTTAAATAAACTTTTGGTAGTGTAGCGTCTTGTATAGTGTCGAGTGAAGTCCTGTATCATCAAAGTTTCTTTTTCTTTAATAAATATTTATTTTACAGACCTCAAAACAGTTTAGAATAAACTGGTGAATTTGACAATCTCCCTAACTCAAACCTCTTTTTATCTTAAACTATTTTGGTGCAAATTTTCCTTTATTTCCATGCTTTTTGACACCTAAAACTTGTACACCGTAAAATTTGTATAGTATCTGACTGGACCTACTACAAGTCCTGTTGTAAAATTTCTATGGTACTGTTCTGAGCTTATTACCAAAAAAAATTTTTTATGGCATCATTAATAATAGATGGAAAAAAAGTATATATTTATTTGCATAAACTTTTAGATACATAATTGAGCAAATATTGTTACAAAAAACAGAAATAAAAGTAATAGTAACAGTAGTAATACAACAGCGAATATTGTACTGTTGTAAAATTTGAACAGTACTTACTGTTGTGAGCCGATGAACCTTAGGTTTGACCGTACTTAAGCCCTATGTATTATAGTTCATGGAAAATCATATGGTGATGTATGGTGTGTGAGGCCAATGACAAGGAAAAACTGTATTTTAATTTTGCAAGTTTTTTTTTTATATAATGTTTACTTATATTTTTTTAAATAAACATATTTTGTAAAGTACTTATTAAGGCCGCTTGACATGGTGCATGACACGCTGCAAATATTTGCAAGCAAAAAATTTCAGTCAAATTGTTGCCTGCAAAAAAATCTTCTTTTCGTTTGACATTGTGCATGGCCATGCATTGATTCCCCAGAATCTAGGTAAAAATTCGCCAGTTTGCATCCAAGTACAGTTTGCATGCAAAAAAATGGCACCGGACCGATAAAAATGGATTGCCTGCAACAATCAGCTGGATTTGTACTGCGCATGCACCTGGGCAAAATTTCATACATTTGCCTGCAAATTTTATTGTCATGCACCATGTCAAGTGGCCTTTAGAAGTTTGCTTGACCAACCTCGGTTGGAACTCATATGTGCATATTGATCTGTTGGACTGACCTACCTATAAGTTGTGCCTCTTTTTCATGTCACTACTGGAGGGTTAAAACAATTAAACTTTGTCTAAACCTAAAACTCATAGTGAAATATTTTTCACAGTTTAACGCTATAGAAGGCCTATTACTTAGCAAAAGGTTTATTCAAGTACAACAAAAGATCCTAATAGAAAACCTGAATCTGATGAGAAAAGTTTAGTCTATTTCAATTTCGTCTCTGTTAACTGAGCCTTGAAGTGAGCTCTTTGAATAGAACTACTTTCCTCTACCTTGGGCTGATAGTTCATTGGTCAAAAAACTTCAAAAACCTTTGGGGGCCCGATACCTTTGGGGGGCCCCCAGAGGTCTCATGATGTACTTTATGCTATTTTTTTTGTTTATTTATGAAATATATGGAAAATATCTAAAAAAATATGTGGTTTGGGGGGCCCGGGCCCCTAGCCCCCCGCCCCCTTGGTGCGCCCATGTAATAATTCAAAATAAGTGAAAAAACCAGAAAAAAAGTTAAAAAAAAAAAACAAAATAAACAAAACCATAACCTACTTTTTTGAAGAAAACATGGTCCCTTTTATTTCAGATTTTCTGGCTTTAGTTTAATATTTTTAAGAAAAACGCATTTTTCCCATATGCACAAAGGATCTGTTCTTAAAACTGATTAATTTTTTAGACTAAAGCTCTTGTCGTTTTTGTAAAATTTACGTTTTTGTTAACATTACGGCTTATGGGAAATCGGTTTGTTTGCCCTATGGAAGACATCTTGGATTTGATCATATGTTTTGTTAGACAGCCCTATAGGCTTCATTTTATTGAAAATGGGTTAAACTTAAAATATTTGGTGTATTTATTTTAAATAAAATGTGAAAGAAATCCGCATTTACTTACCTAGGTAGCTCGAAGATATCTCGTTTAATAGGTATTGCAATGAGCATTCGGTCCTCTCTTTACATATGTTCTTCAAAAAATACTACTTTCAGAGTAAAAGGCTATTAAATGAAAACATTATAAAAAATCCAAGATGGCTTTTTTCTAAAAAGGTGGGGGCTTTTGTTATCATAAGAGCTATTGATTCCACCTTGTCTTTGTTTTGTGTTTACAGAAACGATTTATTTTAAATTTTTTTACCCTTACTCGGGCGCCATCTTGAATATTTCAAAATGCTCAAAGGTGCCAGATCCTTAAAGTAGAGCTCTTGGGCTACCAGACTCACCAATAAAATTTTCTATATACCTCAAATCCAACCTCTTTGAAAATTTTCCTGACTATAAAATTAAAAGTAGTATATCGATGGCCTAACTGCAATACCCCGTATCTAACATTTTGATAAATTTTAGATTATTTGTGATTTAGGCAAAATGGGCTGCCTACTTTGTTGTGTTACCTAAACTGTTTTTCGCTTCCCCTGTAAAGTTGCATTTTTTCAGATACAGCAGTTAGGTTCGGTTCGGTGGCCATCTATATTAGCATCAAGTTAATTTAAACCCTCGCATTATCTTACTGGGAGTTTTTGGAATCTGATGATAATCTTGTTTAGACCCAAAACATTTCCTAAATGCAAGCTGAAATAATAAATAATTTATTGGACGAGAGGTACAGAATTTTGTTTGTAACTAGTTTTTTAAGTTATTGTCTGGCCAAAAGGCATTATAAGTATTTATATCATTATCCGGAATCGCGCTGGACCCCCTACACCGCGAAAGCTATTACGAACATGGAAGTTAGCTATATGTACGTAGGTACTTTTATTGTAATTACACGTTAGGCACGTAATATGTTTTTAGTTACTTCGTATGTAACGTTGCAAGAGGCACCTAATAACGATCAGTCAACATCTTGCCTATTAGTCCTCGGCTCCCAGCAAATTTACTGGAAAATAATCCAACAGAAATTAACATTTTTCATAACATAAACCATTTTATTAGAAACACAACATATTTTTAGGACAATCCAGAAGATTAGTTAGCTATGACTTAATTCATTTTATTCATATCTATCTTCAGTTAGCCAAACATTGCAAAATAACCTTATATAGTCCAAGAGATTCTTTGAACCCTGGCTAAAGCTCGAGACATCTATAGAATCTGGACAAGACTTCATCCAGGATTTTGCTTGAGGATTTTGAAGCCCTGGACATAATTTCAACGTCTGTCTCTCTGAATCCAAGTTCAAGGAATTCTGAGACTATGTAATATGTCCATCGGATATCTTCTGATAGTTAACCCCTGGCATATAAAGGATTTGTTATTTTTTCGTAATCTATACACTTACTTTTTTATAAAATATTTAATTTGTTATTTATTTTGTCAGTGCCACTAATGAGAACTTCAAATTATTATTTGTAATACAACAAACTGCTTTCCATCATTGAATAGATCTGTTTTGTCAATGCTATTGGTTTGGATTTTAGAGTATATATATTTCCACAAAATAGTTGCAACAAATGGAACTTTTAACACTATTAGGTACTTTACGTAAGAATATTTTACTGAATCTTTTCCTCTGTGGTCATCATCATCTTGTATTAATTTTTTTTCTGTTTTTAATTCTTGTTTAACATTGTTTTTAGAAAGTAGATTTCGATTAAGGCACTGTGGTTAGACATTTCCGTAAGTTCTAAGAGTTTAATAAAAACAATGTTAAATCATAGTAAAGCCGGTATTTCAAATTTGTTTTCGTAGTGTAGGAAATGTTCTTCTGGCGTGGCGTTTATCAGATGTTGTAATTTGAAAGCGTCTCTCGCATAATGATTTTTTATTATTGTTATTATATAAACGTAGATTTGTTTATTGTAATTATCATTGCCTGGTTGCTTAATGTTCCTACATAAAGTGTAAAAATCGACAATCATGTTTTATTTGCAGTGCTGTGTACCTATCCCCTAAAGCAGTTTCGAGACTCATCTTCTCTTTTACTTTTAACCTTTCATTGCTTATTTAACCCACTTTGAATTTTCTACGAAATGTCACAAAACAATAGAACACAGAAAGATAAGCTTTTCCAAACAATATTAACAAATTATTGCAAAAACCGTCCATTAGTTTTTTGAAGTTTTGTTTCTTTAATGGTTCCTTACATAATAAATCACTTCTTTTTTCAACAGCAAAGTATACGAACTTAAGTACCTATCTTCCATTTTCGCACGACATCTTTAAAAGTTGGTAGTACCGTTGGTTTTTAAAGAGCGTTTTAAAAGATTTAACCGTATTTTTTGCAACCATAATAAGATAAAGACACCTACGTCAAGTCACGTATAAGTCACTTCAATTTAAATATTTTAACTTGTATCTCCCAAAATTATTATAGTAGTTTATACAACAAGCATGTTATGACGATTACTAGACGCAAAAATTAATTTTGAGACACGAGCTGAAGGTGAGTGATTTCATCTGAGAGTGTAACATGCGAGTTCTTGTAATATACTTTACCTACGACCAACGCAAATTTTATTGTAAATATCCAAAATTTTACCTAACCACTCGTACCTTGTGTTATTTATGTAACATTTAGGTAGTGTTTTTAAGAGAATTAAGACAAAATAGCGACATTGTACGACAAAATTCAAATTATAAAAATTCCGTAATTTTTTATTTTTTTTCTAAATGTTTACTCGTATATTTTTTCGCGATTTTGATGTGATCACAACCTGTGTATGAATTCTTTAAACGAGTGACAATGGGAATTCACATATCCCCAAGTCAAGGCCCTGAGAGTGAGATCGCATGCGCAGTTCGACTTTCACCTGATTTTGAAAGAGTACTCCTTCTCACTCATTCACGAATTTATACACTGAAAGCGCGACGCCGACGGCCCTATAAAACGCTTTTCCTGCCTAGTATAACGCTAAAAGGTGGAAAATTAAGATCAACCCAGACAAGACTCAAGCGATTGTCTATACACGGAAAAGGGGCAATCCGCGAACAGAGCTTGCTCTGGGTGGTCGAAGGATACCCTGGCAAAGAAGGAACGTTAAATACTTGGGGTTAGTTTTCGACAAGAAACTAACCTGGAACGACCAGGTATCAAACGCACTTCAAAAAGCAAGGGGAGCCCACAGTAGGCTATACCCCTTGTTAAATGCCAGGAGCACTCTACACCGGAGAGTAAAATTACAAATATGGAGGCAAGTCGTTCGCCCCATACTAACGTATGCAGCCCCATGCTGGAATAAGGTATGCAAAACACAAATGGGAAGGCTACAAAGCTTTCAAAACAGAGTCGTAAGACAAATAGCGGGAGCTCCTTGGTTTGTGCGTAACGTACAAATCAAGAGGGAGCTCAATATGGAGGATATCTCAGAAACGATCCAGGAGCAGAAGGATCGTTTCATGAGACGGGTCGAGGGGCATCAAAACCCCGCGGTATAGGATGCGTTCCTGTACCGGCCCGGAGACAGGCCAGGGACCTACAAAAGGCCCCTGGATGTCTAACAAAGTTGCGCCACAAGGGCGCCAAATTGAGGTTTTTGAAGCTTAGGTAAATCCACATGGAAAAGTACAGACTAAAAATGAAAGAGGTACATACCTATCATGCACAAGCATTAGTATCTTAGTAGTAGTAGTATAACTCACCTTCTCAGTATATTATAAGCTTTAGAGTCATCACATAATAAGTCTGAAGTCATTGCTTTAGTTTAGATGAGAAAACAAGGTCAGGTTTTGTGATTTTATTACTTTTTTATGGGTTTACGGGCCGTCAATCGCACATGTCCAGAGGCATCGAAGTGTATCAAATATTTTTTTCAGTTATTAACAGAGAATTGTGTAACCAACCGATGTGGTTATTGTCAATGATCTTCCGCCCGTAAATAATTACCTCGAATCACATTTTTCAGCAAGCGTAAATGTTTGTTGGATCATTTATTAAAATCTATAAAACTCAATAACACTTCGACCACGCATCACCATTTGTTTGGTGATCCGTGCTTCGACACCCTCTTTTGAAGCTTAAGTTAATGTTAAAAAGTTAAGAAGATTTTTATGCTCTTCAAAATGATTTGATAAAGTCGTTGTTTGATGCAGTCTATCAAAAATACAAGTTTAATAAACTAAAAACCTTAAATAAATGACAACTAAAGACAAAGAAAAGACTAGGCCTTTCTACCATAAAGATGTCACGTTAAAGATGAATTGCAAATTTAAAAAATAGGTATTAAAGATCTTTTCGACATGATAAAAACCTCAAGAAATACCACACTTTACTAAACAAATCCAGTTTTGTAAAAAAATAGTGTAATATCTAGTTTTGCTGAAAGCAAAAAACCTTAAAAAAAGAAAACAACTTTAGGTCTGATGATACGCAAGGAACATAATAATAGACCTTTAAAACAAGTGAAGCATAATATTATAATATAGATGGGGACATAACATCGTATAAGGTGTTTGACCTATATGCTTGGGTTTGTCTTCTTTGAAAGGGGACGTGACATACGACAAACAAGCCCAATGAGACAGTCCCTAACAGTACTTACAATATAAATTATCAACAATAAATATTTTTATGCAAGCTCATGCAACTTGGAATATTAATATTAAATGCTTTAAGCTTAAAAAATAAACAAATACATTTCCAAAAATCATACGCAGTTGATGATCGTTTTTGAGAAAAATTCTTTCTTGGTATTTGCGAAAAATCCCAAATTTTGTAAATAAACTTGGTAATAAAATGTTGCGTCCAGACAAAACAGCATGTGCGTTAGAGAAAATAAACTCCAGTGCATCAAATTCAAAATCTTTTGTTTTGTTTAAACTTATTTTTAGTTCTCGCCGTAAATCTGACGTCAAAATAAATTAATGCTTTAAAATTTTATTTTTGGGTCATTTTATGATTTTAACTTTGACATTCAGTGATCCAGACATATTTTAATGTTTTCAATCTGTTGTATCTTAAACAAACAGGAACAGGTGAGGAACGAAAAAAGCAATTATATAACATGAATAATGAGCTTACTTCAAAAACGACCTACCAAAAAAAATTAAGTAATAAGTATTTTAAATTTTAAAAAAAACTTGATATACATAAAATTATAAGCATTTTAAAGACTACTTAAGAGCAACTAGTCATTTGTATGAATTAAAACAAGGAAGATCTTTAAAACTGTGCATCTAAGGTTGTAATTACTTCGTATAATTTAGTGGAGTACCCATCACTTAAAATTGTTATCTCTTCTGATGGTAATGATGCACATGCACATAAAAACGTTTTTTTTTCGCATAAAACAATGCAAATTATTAACATTAAACAAATACAAAGACAAAGAAGAGAGTCTAACTGAAAATCCCCAGGCTATTCCCATAAGTGCATGGAAAAAAAGCAAAATACAATAATTTCTTGGCTAAAAATTACTCTAATGTTGACATCAAAGTTAATCATGTAGGAGCTATAACGATTTTCGAACGATCAAATATTGCTAAACTTCCTATGGGTGACAAAAGAGTTGGCTAAGAATGGTAATTATAAATTCTATTGTTCACTGAGCATATCGGTCATTGTAAACGTATGGCCATTGGTGAAACACTTTTTTTACTCACCCAAAACAGCATTTTTTTTTGACTGACAGTGAAGGTTAGGCTCAGTTTTTTCCCTCACATGTAATTATACGGACAAAACAAAAATCTTACCTAATTAAATTTAAAATTTGGTAAGTTTTTTTCTCAGTAGCAAAACAACCAACTGGAAAGAGACCTTGATTGAATTCGAGAGAATTGCTTTAAAATTTTGTAACATACCTATTTATCTTAATCAAAATCTGGTATTTGATGGACCACAAAGATTTACTTATCCCATTAAATACAAAAAATTAAATAATGTTGTCAATGATGTAGGTAAAATAAAGTATGTGGTATTTTTTATCGAAAGCAATAAAATTAAAACAGTTAGGTGACTTCCATCCCATTTATCTTTTAGTAGAAGAGTGCAATGCCGGAAATACCATAGATTTTTTCCTAATGGCTCTCGACGTATTCTGCGGGTATATACCTAGGTTTTTCGCACATTTTAATGCATAGGAGAGTGTCTTTTGCCTCTTCTAGATGTTCAATCGGATAATATTTAATATCCACACCACATCCATTTTCTTTATCTCTCCTAGAAGCTAATGCATCTTCGCTGCCTATATTTACGACTTTTCCTGCATCTTGGAGACGTGTAAAAATACCGCAGGTAGCAGGATTTATTAATACATCGTTTTTTACGTCAATACCTTGAAGAGATTCATGTAGATCGACTCTCGATCTAAGGGTCTAATTTAATGCACCAGCATCTTACACATGACTCCTACTTCATCATCACTTTTCACAATAAATCAATTTAAATATTTTAATGATTGGTTATTAATTCTAATAACCTCATGCAGCAAGAACGACAAATAAAAGGGTTACTCATAGATTCTGAACTAATAAAAAATTTAAAACTGATGGTATACATCAGACTCAGGATGGTATGAATAAGCTATAATAGAAGAATAATTAGACATTTCCCGCAAAATAATTTTGTATTTTATTTTACAATATTACTCTGGGATGAGCGAATTCAAATCATGCATTGTACTGTCTGTAATTACGTGAATTTGTTCAATTTCTATGTAAAGCTTATTACATCATTTAGGAGCGGTTTTTTAGTTGGTAGCCAGGGTATTATAGATTCCTCTCTTAAAAATTGATTTGGTAGTGAACAAGATTCCAACCCATTAAATGATTACATAATACCATCAAAGATCATCGATCGATCAATAGGTACTAGATTGATACACGTTAAATATAGTGAAATCATTAATTATTTTTTATAGGTTCATCACAACCGTTATTCCTATTGACTATTTAAAAGGAGTACCTTTCTTATTTTTCTCGTCTCTCTTTTTTGACATCCGTCACTCCGTGCTTTTGACGTTGATCTATTAACAACTACACCATCGATCGTCTCATACATATCTATTAATTCAACAATGATCGAGTCAATTATATAAAGTACGGTAATTGTTAACAATAGCAGTGATTTATATACAGGGAGCGCAAAAAACTTTGGAATACCTCTTATATATGTACAGAGACTGTTAGCGAAGTACCTCAATGATTATATAAATCAGTCGCATATATCTTGCATTGTCAATAACAGCATTTATCTGGCATTGTCAATAATAGCAGTGATTTAAATACGAAAAGAGTTAAGAATTTAAGGAAAACTCATAGCCAAAACTGACAATTTTTCTAAAAATAATCAAAGGTATGTATTTCTAACTTGCATTGTCAACAATAGCAAATATTTTATATTCAGGGAGAGTGTGTGGAGTACCTCAAAGATCTATACTGAATGCATAACTTTTTAATAATTTTGTACCAGTACCCCAATGCTGATAATATTCATGGAGAAAATCAATTGCTTTTTTGTATTTGCCAATAAGCTTTGATTTTATTTATCCGTGTGCTTAGTGACTGATTTTAATACCGTTAAGTAAACAGCTCTTATTAAAACTAGTAACATAAAAGGGTCATTCTCTGCATCTGACTTGCTAGCGCGTATAATTATAAAGGGGGCTTTCTAAACATGGTGGTATATTTTTCTAGGTGATAATAAAGCATGGATAGTGTCTAGTGTATCGCATGAAGCATCTAGTCTAAGAAAAATAAATAAAATTTGGAAAGGCCATAAAGACATGCTTATTTAAAGGGGAACTAAATTTTATCAATATTATCTTGGAATTATTTTAGTCGGTGTAGAGTCGTTTTTAAAATAGCACTACTTGAGAAGTTTTTTCGTAACACCATTGCATTAGTTAGATTCATTAGATCATATTCTTCTATAAAAAAAATCCCCTTGGCGTTATTTATAGGCTTATAAGCAATTTAAGCAATCTCAAGAATACTGTATAGTGGCATCAGCCTATTTTCAACGAAACGTTTCAAAACGCTCCAAAATGCTTTATAACAAGATACATTTTAGCCATAATGGCCTTTTATCGTCCAGAAAAATTTTTAAGTAATTTACAGAAAAGAATCAGGTCTTGACCCCAAGTAAAATTAATCTAAATATAGTATTTAATGATGTTACATTATTAAAATAAATGTTTAAGCTGCAAACTAAATTTTCTTGGAAAAAAAAACATTAAACTCAATTTTTTTTTAAATTAGATAGTCCCTTTTGGTAGAGGAAACAATGGAAACAAAATTATCTATCACAAAACGAAATAGCCAATTATGTACGGTTTGTTTTTTAAACTCTGTAGTTTTAATTTTAAAAAAATAGGTAATTGTTTTAAACTTTTGAAGTGTAAGATTCTTAAGAAATAAAAGCGACATTATTCGTTCAACGTCAAGTAACGGTTGATAGAGGAACGTCTTTTATTTTTAGTGAGAGGAATAAGGTAATTATGTTGTTGCTTAGAAAAACTGCCTTAGTTTTAGATTAAAGATAGAGGTATGTTAATTTCTTGGCGAAATATAAAAAAATGCTGCGCTGCAAGCTAAGAATATTTAAAAGCTAATTTTGCATGAATTAATTTAAAATTATCTCGCAAAGTAAAAAGTTTTGAATATAATTATTGAGTGTGTCTAGAAGGTTACACGCAGGTCCCAGAATTTAGGTCGACAAAAAACGTTGCCAATTTATGTTTGAAGAATATTCTATCATGCATACTACCTATGATTTAGGTAGTTTTTTATACAGCGAAAATATGAAAGAAAAATCTAGGCCAGCTCAGATCAGGTTAGAAAAGAGAACCCTTCTATTTATTCTGTATAGAGACCCATGTGACCTTTGTGTACCTACAAAAAGCATATGATACCGTTCCAGTAGAAAAATTATAAACAGTGTTAGAGCAAACTAAAGCGATAAAAGAACTATCCAAAGGGTCAAAATCTAAAATTAAAAGGGGAAATTGACTTTCAAAAGATTTTTTGGTCACGAAGGGCTTAAGACAGGTATGTTGTAACTCTCCAATTCTTTTTAAAATATATATCGCAGTAGCTCTAAAAAACTGGAAACGCAAAGTACACGGCACGGGAATACAACTTAACGACCGATTTACCATATACACAATACAGTTTGCTGACGACCAAGTAATTGTAGCTAATGATACATAAGACATGGAGTATATGATGAGAGAGCTAACGGAAAAATACCAGGGGGGGTTAACAGTGAACGTGGCCAAGACACAGTAATTATTTATTGAAAACGAATCAAGTGAGTTCGAACTAGACAATGGACAAGCAATATCTCCATGCAATGAGTATGTATACTTGGGTGTCACATTTAATAAGACAGGAACAGACAGTAAAGAACTGGAAAAAAGAATAGTAAAAGCAAAAAAGGTTACTGGATGTCTTAACAGTATTTTATGACGCAGAGGAATAAAAAAGAATGTAA
The DNA here is from genome assembly GCA_963576565.1 of Aspidapion aeneum. Lineage (NCBI taxonomy): Eukaryota > Metazoa > Arthropoda > Insecta > Coleoptera > Brentidae > Aspidapion > Aspidapion aeneum. The sequence continues at coordinate 14,922,143 of OY755048.1, read as the reverse complement.
AATTTAATATAATGGTGAAAAGCACGCTATTGTATAAAATAGACTTGTCGCGTAAGAAAAATACAAAACAAAAATGGAAAATGTCGAAATGGATGCAATAAGAAGATCAATGAGAATAGCTAGAACAGATAATATAAGAAATGAGATCATAAAAGAAAGAATGGGAATCGAGAGAAGCATAACGTATGACATCACTAAAAGGCAAGTGATATGGTACGGCCATGTACAACAGATAAACGACGATTACCAAAGCAGGTCCTAGAATGGCAACCAACCTGACAGAAGATGATTATCAGGATCGAAGGAGGTGGAGAATAGGCGTTGGACAACGTAGAAAAACGTTCTAAACCGACATAGTATTTTGCGAACTTATACTTATTTCAAAGATCGTAAAAAAAATAATAATTTTCTTGGAATAATTACAAAAAAAAACCGTATTTTGGATCTTTCAATCCCAAATCGTTTGTAAATTCTCTTTTTAGTTTTAGGTGATTTTTACGATATATTCCATGACTTTTTTTTCGTATTATTGGCGCACATTAAAGATTATAGTTAATATTTATAACGACTCGTCTTATTTATGAACATTTTATTCGTAATTTTCTGCCATATAAGATGCGTCGATAATGTATGATGGTATGAATAGTAATTTTATGAACGGTGGTTGAAACTACTATAGGATTTATTAAATAATTATAGAAGATTATCGGCCGCAAGGTACCTAATTAAGTCATAAAACAGCTGTGTCTATAATACATAGAAATAGAGTATCATTTAAATGATCAAACTTTAAGGGTATAGGAATATAGTCAGTTCTGAAATGATTGGTTGCTTGCCTATTTGTGAAACAATATTGTGTGATACATCTGAGGGCACGACAGTGCCTCGCCAAGCTCCCGCAACTGCTGCATCATCTTTTCTTGAAACATTTCAGCCCATATTTGATCTAAAACTCTACTTCGGCTAGAGCTACAAATCTCAAACTTTGCACAGTCGTAGAATAATAATAGAGTTAACAACCCCTCCAAATTTCATTCATGGAATTCCATAAAGTAGTAAAGAAGTTACTAAATTTCAAAAAACGTCGAAATTGCCACTCACTCACTCACTCATGTATAGATCATCAAAATTCTACTGTACTTCTAGACATGCTACAAAGCTAAAATTTGGCAAACTATGACCAAACCCCTGGAAAAAATCAAAAAAACCACAACATTTTAATTTACTCCCCTCCCCGATACATGTAAAGTTAGGTAAAAGTAACATTGCTCACTTCCAAAAACGCTAGAGAGCTGAGGTTTGGCAGACTGATAGTAAATATGATAAAGCTATTGAAAAAAATTTAAATACCCCAAATTTATAATTTACTTCCCTACCCTATAAATGTAAAGTAATGTAAAAGTAACATGGCCCACTTCCAGAAACGCTATAGAAAAAAATTACAAAACTCAAAATTTCGGAACCGAACCGAACCCGAACCGAACCGAGCCCTTCAGACCGTTTATTCAGTAAATAACAGACGCTTCAGACAAAAATCCATCTCACTTATCTGCTATATACAGCTTCCGCACATTTTTGCTAATCTCATGTGTCTGCCGTTTACTAAGCTGTTTTGCCTGACTCGTCTGCTATATACCACTCTACTTCGGCTCGCGTCATTTGGCGGACGCGTCTTCTGCTTACAAATGTGCGTCCAGGATAGCTTCAATTTGTGACTTTAGGAAAAATCTATGTTTTTTTATATAAAACACAGATTGGTTATCACATTTTTTATTGCTCGTAAAATTTCCAATCCATCGATCTTGCTCATATTTTTTCCTTAATGTCAAAAAAAATTGTAATAGTGTATAGAAATCTCAATGGCTTTTAAAAAATTTAGGCTGTATATACAAGGTGGTCCCGGTTGTGAAGAAATTTAATATATAAGAAGAAACGTATGTTTTTACGAATCTCGTATATCAGTCGATATATGCGCCACAGAGAAGTTAACCAAAAACTTAAGGTTCTTGGAACCGCGGTAGGGTACTGTATGTGTACAAAATTTGGTAAAGATGGACAATTATTTTTAAATCGTAAAAGTGTGCTTGGTATAATAACTCCGGTGACTCGACAGCACTCAACGCTGGTTGCAAGCGTCCTTTTCGTATCAATTCGCGTCGCGCGTGCTTAGTTGTTTAATATTCGGATTATTAGTTTTAGCCTTCTCGTTGCTACAGCCAAACTAAGATCGCGCGCGGTTTGCTTTCCGTTCAGGTTCGTTCTTTTCTCTTGCTGGTTTTTGGTGTTAAGCCATTTTTAAAAATATAATTTAAAAAATAATTTTACAAGACCTTCGTTTGATGAAAAAATATTTTGATGATGATTTGAAACTTACACTGGCAGACGAAAATTAAAAAAAACCCTCTCGTAGACTTAACAATAGGCCGCCACTGGTCAAATTATTGGGGGGAAAAATACGTTATTATTATCCCAAAAGACGAATCTTGTTGTGACCGACGCTTGGTTCAAAAGTTATTATACCTCTGTGAAATAAATGTTCCACATTTTGTAAATTTATGTTTAAGCTAACTAATTTCATTTATTATGTTTCTCGGAACAAATTGCATTCTTTGTGTGACATCTAAATGACGTTAGAATAAAATTTATTATTATATTTCGTAATCTTAACTAAAATTGTCCTTTATGGGAAATCTCTATGCAAAACCAAGCTTATCAAGGTACTGGTACAATAGGTCATCATTTAGCAGATACGAGAGTCCAAAATGGTAAAATCACTATATAACCGCGTGACAAGTTTATCTAGATTCCCCCTATTTATGGAGAATTGTTATTGCATCTCGATTTCAAACACAAAGATGGATCCCAGCGAAATTAGTTGGTCTTTTAAGTCCGCTATCTTTCCTACGGTGCATCGCTCAACCTCTTAAGTGTCACATTTTCACACTTGAATCATTTTTGAAGCACTCAATCAGTAGCGATCACACTAAAAAAGAAAGATAAAAAAAAAGAGTCAGTTTTCCTCCAGTGGCTATTTGCGAATTTGAAAAATGATGAAAAACTACTTAAGCAAAATAATGTTCACTAAAAGCTACTACTATGTCGGTTTAGAACATTAACGTAATACGTTAATGGTTTAGAACGTTTTTTTACGTTGTCCGACGCCTATTATTCTCCACCTCCTTTCAGGTTTTTTGACTCATTGATATTTGGAGTGACTGTTGCCATTCCAGTTTAGGACGCCCTCTTTTTCTGCGCCCTATTGGATGCCATTCTATGGCTTGCTTTGGTAATCTTTCGTCGTTCATCCGTTGTACATAGCTGTACCACATCAGTTGTCTTTTTTATGTCATCCGTTATGCTTTCCTCGATTCCCATTCTTTCTTTTATAGTCTCATTTCTTATATGATCTGTTCTAGATATTCTCATTCATCTTATTATTGCATCCATTTCGACACTTTCCATTTTTGTTTTGTATCTTTCTGTTACGCGACAAGTCTCCATTCCATACAACAGCGTGCTTTTTACCATTGTTTCATATATCGTCGCCCTATTGGTGAACTGTCCTAACCCACATAAACACAAACTCGAGCTAGCACGCTTTTAAAAATGCTTTTTTTTATGGGAAAATTCATATTTTTTGTGTCGAAAATTCTAAACAAAAGACGAAAAGCATTATGTTTTATCTTCTGTTTACAGTTTTATAATACAAAAACATGATTTTATTAATGATTTTTTTTAAAAAGCGTACTAGTTCTAGTTTTGTTTATGTGGGTTAGGACAGTTCACCACTAGGGCGACGATATGTTAAATATTTCATTATTTTTTATTTTTCTGCTCCATAAAATACTATTAAGACATCGAATAACCTGTTTTTTACTATTCTTTTTTACAGTTCTTTACAGTCCGTTCCTGTCTTATCAAATGTGACACCCAAGTTTACATACTCATTGCATGGAGATATTGTTTGTTCATTGTCTAGTTCTAACTCACTTGATTCGTTTCCAATACATAAGTACTGTGTCTTGTCGGCATTCACTGTTTACGGCCACTTTTGGTATTCTTCCGTTACCTTTCTTATCATTGTAGCTAATTACTAAAAGCTACATTTACAATAACTTTCTAACAAGCGAAATTTTATTTAAAATGGACAATTGTGCGTATCCATTTACAATGGCCAATTTAAAGGTTATGATAGGCCCCTGTTTATTTTTGAAAAAGTTTATGTAAAAAGTCGGAATTTTGTAAGAAGAGTAGTTTTTTGGTGATTTAACCACCATAACAGTTTTTTAAAACACAACATATACTTTTAAAATTATGAAAACGAGCCCAATAGTGATTAAAAATAAAATTCAGGGTGTTTCATTAAAAAAAAATTAACCATGACACAAAATTTTGACTTATGTCATTTTTCATCAGATTCAGAAAAAAATCCTTCATCTTTACTTTTACGTGCAGTTTTGCATGCTTTCACAAAGTTTACGTCACGTTACCATGGCAACGGTAAAAAAGCAAAGACTTACTTTGCTCTTCATACTTAGAAAATAAATTATTATGATTGATTAGTACACTATTATAACTTTGACATTAGGGGTAATCACCCCCATCTTCCCCGCCTTGGTATACTCATGTGCTCTCTTGTGACGTAAGATAGATCAAATTTCGCTTTGTAAACGAGAAATTGTTGTCGCTTTTTAAAAATAATATGTGGGTCTGTGTGTTTAAAGTGCTTACTAAAAGTCGAGACCAGAAAAAAAGACAGATGTTATGGGACTCTACCTTAATCACTTGTGCTTCTTTACCCAGTCTAGTCGAGGGTGGAAAACATTATAGTCTGAGGTTGATTTTTAATGGCCCGTTTGACAAAAATGTCGTTTTAATGAGTCCCTAATAGGCTTTCTCAAATTCTTTATTTAATTAAATGTAACAAAGTTATTACTTTTTTATTAAGCTTATTGTAAAATTACATCTATGCTAATTCCAAAAACATCCAATTTTTTAAATTTCTTAAAGAGTAAGTTAATTGATTTAATTATTGAATAATCAATAATTGTTAAATTGGGCCTATGAGATATCAAATTCAAAGCAATTTATTTCAGATGATTAAAATCGTGTTTAAATTTAGGTTTAAAATGGCAATTGTCAGGATGTTAGAAAGTTATCAATTCCATTTATTTGAAAAAAACGTTTAATTTCCATAATCATATACCTCAGTGGCGCCTCGCAACTTTGAAAAATGGCGAAAAGCTATGTAGTCCGGTTAGCAGTTTGAAATTTTGCACGATGCTTGTCTATATACTATAACACAAAAAAACATCCGGAGACACTCGATCAAAGTTACTTTCCCTCAACCCCAATTACGTGATCACTGTGCAGATATATTGCTGGAAAGCCTTTAAAAATGCTACAAATATTATCCAACAGGTTCTCTCACCCCTGATGACGTCATCAATGTGCAAATGGTAAGTTTTAAGAAAAATACAAAATAAGCTCCATTACCTAACTGAATGCTGTGATATATCGATGGAAAGCTGTTTTAAAATTTTACAAACAGGTTTTTATAAACCTTTTTCTTGAATAGCTTTCCCCTTCCAAGCGCGGATTTGAGGGGGCGTTCGGTTCGGTAATTCGGTAACGTGGTAATTACTCCCCCCCCCTAGAAAAAAATATATGGACTTTTAGTTAGTAAATATCGGGCTAACCGCATAACCCCCTTAAAAAAAATACCATTACCCCCCCTAGATTTTGGTCCAGATCCGCGCTTGTCCCCTTCCCTGATCCTACAAATGGTATGTGTAAAGAAAAAAGGATATATGAATATCCATTACAGGTGGCATTTTTAAAAAAATTGTTAGAACATGTTTGTTGCATTTTTGGAGGGTTTTTCAACAATGTATCCCAACATCCATAACAGTGCCACCCGTAATAAAGATATTATGTAGTTTTCTTAAGACATCTTGTTTGTTCATTGATGACGTCATTAGGGGAGGAGGTGGACACGTCCAAGAAAAAAATGGTTGGGATATTGTTTGTAGCATTTTCCAAGAGCTTTCTAACGATGTATTATATTATACAATATTGTTACCCCTAATTGAGATATTTCCATTTTCCTAAAAAAAATCCTATATAATAGGGGAGGGAGACGTAACTCTGTTTGAGTATTCCCAGCGTTTTTTTGTGTCTTAGTATATGGATAAGCCTAGTACAAAATTTGAAACTGGTGAATGCCTGCGGCCTGAATCAACTAATATTAATAATTTGTAAATAGTAATTATTATTTTTTACTTAATATTTGGATACATAAAATATATATACGGGTACTAAATTTCACGTTTGATAAAATATAAAGCTATAATAGCGGGTAAAAGTATAGGTATTAATAAATTCATTCTCTAAAAACTTTTTTTTTTGTGAATTGAACCTTAACCAAACCTGACGAGCGGCCACTGATATAATAATATCTACATATATACATAGAGTAATAGTACTAATAGTAGTAGCAATATATGTACCTTATATAGAAGTAATAATCATCATCATTAGGTATTGCGGGCCACGGACGATGTGTTTTTATTATAAATTGTTTTGTAGCGCAATACATGTAACGACACTTTTAAATAATGCTAAAAGATTTTGAACGTGATTTGAATCGAATGTATGAGAGTGATGCGACGCCAATGGATTATCAAAAAATCGTTGCTGCTTTTGAATATTAAAAAGTTCAATTTTTATTGTTATTTACATATTTATTTACATACAATGGCGGATCCAAAAAATTAATCCTGAGGGTGGGATTGATACCTTTTAATCTTGATTTTTGGAAAAATTCAATTTTTGGGGGTCAATATTCCGTAAGTTTGAGAATGGAGGGGGGGCTTGAGCACCTAGGTTAGGTTAGGTTTGACTATGAGTGGTGCGACTGTCGCCCCTCCACTGCGACTCAAGTGGTCTATTGTGGCTCATCCCAACTTAAATATCACCAATACCTATCTCCTTTATGAAGCAGATCAGTTTGTTTGGTGATATTTCCTCAAGATCTTGAGGCTCTATCTGTCCAGGTCCGAATATTTTCGCCCTAGTTCTTTGTCTTGCTACGCAGTGGTAGATTAGATGAAGTGGCGTTTCCTCCTCAACACCAGAGAACCTACACGCTGGTGTGTTGCTTACTTCCAGTCTGTTCATGTGTTTGTTGAGTCGGCATTGGCCTGTGTATAGCCCTGTGATTATTCTTAGGCTATTCCTGTTTAATTCCAGGAGTTGGTTCGTTCTGTGTTTGTCTGGCTTACTTAGAAAGGTTTTGGAGTGTTGTTGTCTCGGGGTTGCCCGCCAGTTTTGAGTCCCCTTTCTAACAATCCACTCTCCTATTTCTTTTGTGACTGTGGCCTTAGGTAAGCCGAAGTAAGGCTCCGGTCCAACCAGCGCGGATTCAGCTTCCGCCCTGGCTAGTGCGTCTGCTTTTTCATTTCCCTCAACTCCCGTGTGGCTTGGCACCCAGACAAGATTGATCTTGTTGGTTCTGCTGGCCTGTCTTAGGGTTTCAAGGCAATTCCAGACTAGTCTGGATTGAATTTTGTGTGAGCTTAATGCTTTTAGAGCTGTTAAGCTATCTGAGATGATTTTGATGGTTTTGTTTGAGAGGTCCCTGCGGGTAATCTCTCTACAGCATACTTCTATTGCATGTAGTTCTGCTTGGAATATGGTTGCTAAGTTTCCGAGTCCCACAGATATTTCAGTCCGTGGTCCCGTCACACCCGCACCCACCCCATTTTTTGTTTTCGATCCGTCTGTATACCATACGTGGTCGGCGTTTAGCAGTTGAGCAGGTCTCTCCCGCCATTCCTCCCTCGTTGGTATAAGAACCTTAAAAGGTATATCGAAGCTGTATTTGGGTAACATGTAGTCTGTTGGCATGCTAAGTATTCGGTTATTCCTGAATACCTCAGCCAGGCCCGCAAAGTTACCCTTAGCTTGTCCAGGTTGCTCTTGGTTTAAGCTCTTGAACCTTGCCACTGCTGCCCTGGCCTTCTTCTCTACCCAAATGTGTAGGGGGGGAAGGTTTAGCATCACCTCCATTGCCTCCACAGGTGTCGATTTCATTGCTGATGTTATGACTCTACACGCCATGCCTTGCACGCGTGCCAGTTTATCCCTGGTTGTTTTTTGCTTAGTTTTGCCCACCAAGCATTAGAGCCATATGTGATCATCGGTCTCACTACCGTTAGGTATAGCCAGTAGGTTTGTTTTGGTTTCATACCCCATGACTTCCCACACATTCTGGTACATGTCCACAAGGCCATTTTCGCCCTGCCGATTACCTTGTCCAGGTGGGTGTTCCAATTTAGTCTCTGGTCCAGAATCAGTCCCAAGTATTTGGCATCCTTTTGAAAAGGAATGCGTATCTCTTCGACGGTGGGTTCTGTTAGGTTCAGTTTCCGCCGTCTTGTGAAGGGTACTATAGTGGTTTTTCTAGGGTTGATTGATAGTCCCTCCCTATTACACCATCCATTTATTAGGTTTAGCGCCCTTTGTAAGATGTTGGATATTACACCATCGAATTTGCCTTGTATTCTGATCACAACGTCATCGGAGTATGCCTGCGCCTCGATTCCCTTCCTTTGCAGGAGTTCCAGCAGCCCGTCTACCATCAGTGTCCATAGTAGGGGAGATAGAACTCCCCTTTGCTGACAACCTCTGTGCGTGCTTACTTTGATTTCCTCCTCACCAAGGGTGGTTTTTACGATACGCGTTTGTAGCATCATCCGGATCCAGTTGTTAATACACCTCTTTGACTGCATGCGTTAATGAGTGAGTCGATTGGGGCATTGTTAAATGCTCCTTCTATGTCCAAGAAGGCCGTGACCGCAATTTCTTTGCTGTCTAGTGTCTTTGCTAGTTTACTGACCAGGTTGTTTATTGCCAGATCCGTAGATTTGCCTGGTTGATAGGCATATTGGTTAATGTTTAGAGGGCGTTCCTGCAATACCCCTTCCCTAATATGCCTATCAATCAGTTTTTCTATAGTTTTCAATAGAAATGATGTTAAACTTATTGGTCGGTATGATTTGGGTAGGTTTGAACCTGCCTGCCCCACTTTCAGGAGGTATATTACCTTTACCGACCTCCAGTTTTCTGGTATGTAGCTCCACGCTATGCTAGCTCTGAATAGCTTTGTCAGGGTGGCTATTAGAGGTTCCAGTCCTTTTTGGAGTAAAACCGGAATCACTCCATCCTCTCCTGGTGATTTGAATGGGTGAAAGGTGTTGATCGCCCATATTATTTTGTCCGGGGTTGCGATTTGATACGCCGCGCCAGCCTCCAGTCTTCCCTGTCCGGTCTATTTCTGCCCGACCTTTGCATGGGTTGGTTCTGCCGAGTCTGTTCTGTAATCATTGTGCACCCCGGAAAGTGACAGTTACTTAGTAATTCAAGTGATTCTTTCCTTGATGTTGTGTAACTCCCATCTGGTCGCTTTATTGCCCCTATCGATGGTGTTTGATTTGGGTCTCTAGAGAGTATCTTGTGGATTCGTGCTCCCGCAGGGATATCTGATAACCCCTGGCAGAATTTCCTCCACGATTCCGTTTTTGCCTGTCGAATCTCTTTGTTGTAAGCGGTCAATTCAGCTCTATACTGGTCCCATGAGTTATTCTCTTTCGCCCTGTTATAAAGCTGTCTGACAGTTCTTCTTTTTTCAAGATTTTTGTTCCACCAGGGTGTGGTCCGAGAGTCTTTTTTGGTCTTCACAGGACAGTTGTCCTGGTATGCTGATAGAATAGCGGTTTGGATTTGTCCTGCCGCCTCTTCTATTTCCCTTGAGCACCTAAGTCTTCCCTTCTTACGCCACTGTTTTAGAAAGATTTCAAGAGAAGCTTACAGGTGAAAACCGCATCATGATATTACAAGCCGTATTTAAGCTACTTTTATATTTTGCATGCGACCTTTCAGAATTAGGGTGACGATATTGGAACATAGAGGGCGCAACTGATCGGATGTCGTTATTAAAACTTAACCTCAATCTTTACCTAACCTAAATTCAAAACGCCAGTGCGATACATATAGTTTTATAGTTACAGTGAATTTTTTAAGTTAACAAATCAGTCGAAAAATGGAATTAAACCGAGAACATTTTTCGGGCTACAATTTTTTACAACTTTTAAAGGAAATCATCTCAACAAGAATGCCTTGCCGAGTTGATTTCTGTTTTCGGTAATGAAGCATCATTCGACATTTTCTGGTTGAAATTGAAAATTCAAGCGTGGACGGATTAGCCTTAGCGACAATACAAGGCCAGGTGCACAAAAAACGGCTGTCGCCCAGGAAAATATCGATGCTGTGCGCATGCTCATCACGGAAGATTGACATGTGACATATCGCGAGATTAAGGCTTCATTGGGTATTGTAAAGAACTCAATTCAAAAACTTTTGCATGAAGAATTAGAGGTAAGAAAACTAGTTTCCTGCTGGATACCGCATCTGGTAACCAAAGAACAGAAAGAAGCTAGGGTCAATTGGAGTCAGGAAACTCTAGACCGCTTTGAGGCAGGAAACTCGAAAAACGTGTATAGCCTGTGATGAATCGTGGATTTACTCATATGAACCCGAAAAGCCAAAAAAAGTCAATTCCTTTGGAAGATTAAAGGACTACTACCGCCGATTGGTACATCACGATTTGATTGCCGAAAGTCATCGCTAAGCTTCAAAAAACGAGCCCCGAACGACGAATCATCCTCCACCAAGGAAATGCAGGTTTGCATAAAGCACAAAAACCATTGATATAGCGGCGTAGCGTGCCTGACGGGGCGGGGGGGACAGCTAAAAGGACGCCCTCAAAAATATTGCGACCAAAAAAAAAAAAGGTCATCATGTCTTTAGTTTCCTTTGCCGGCCCTGCTCTGCTGCTGCGGGGGGGGGGGGGGGCGACGAACCCCCCGTGCCTTCCCCACGCTACGCCACTGGATATTTTAACCCAACAAAACGTTTTTGTTACAATTTTTGAAAAAATTAAATGGTATGTATCTCAAAAACGACAGCAGCTAGAGTAAAGTGGTTTTCACAAATTGATTGTAATTCTCACCAAAAATAAAGCTACCTCAACCCCCAGAGGCCGTATTCTTGACGGTCCGTGAGTCGAGTGCAGGGTGAGTGCAGCTATCCTCTCTCACAATCACCTGCGTTAAAGTAAGTGAAAAACTTCTCACTCACGGGCACGGGATTCAAGAATACAGCACCAGAACGACTAAAAATTAGTTCCGTTAATTTAAAATAAATCTAAGTACTTTTTTATTGCAAAGCTGTATTTTCATTTCGTAAAAATAAAAATAGGAAAAAAGTCACCGCGCCGTCGTTTTTTTACTCTTGTGCCTCGGCTGTAAATATTTTGGACAAAAAAGTAATATGATGACGTATAACTGTAGTTTTGTTTGTGAATGAGCACGGCAATGTGAAAATTTAATAACTTTTTTCATCTTTGAATATAATAGCCGATAAAATTTGCATGAAATGAATATGCTATAGAGTTAGCCTAGAAAAAGCGATAGTCTTTGAATTAAGACACATCTTCGTGTAAACAGTTATCTTTAGGCTTCTCCAAGTCTATTGAGCTTCAAAAAAAATCTCAATATTAGCATAGTCGAAATTTTAATTTTCGTATTAAACCGTTAATTTATCAAACACGTTTAAATATAAATATCTTTACGAACTGGGTTCCGTTAGGTATTAGCCTACCTCATGCATTATCTTCACTACTTAGCTAAAGCAAATGAAATAGTCTAAGAGCTGGCTATAAATAGGATAGAGGTTACTCGGTAAACGCGATTTTTTTATATACAGGTTCGACTGTTACAAAAGCAAGGTGGGCAAAAATTCGCAAAATAAAAATAGTCTTGAAAAATTACTTACCCTCCAAGCTATTAGGTAATTAACTACATACAACACAAAAAATATCTAAACTTTGTTGACTTGTGATACATGTTCAAAAAATCCCGAAAAACTTCCCGTAATCACTCTATATCATAATAAACAAAAAAAAGCATAGTAAAAATGCGAAATTCTTTTCTTTGGTAGCGATTAATCTTGAAATTATTTTATATTTTGTACCCAAATTCAACATAAAAAAATTGTTTCCTACTTTATTTTTTGTATAACATATAGTTAACGTTGGTTTGCCACATATTTGCTAGTTTGCAGTGACCACCTAATTGGCTGATGTTTTTAAAATCAATCACTGTAACCATAAACTAATAAAATATACTAGTTTCTGCTGTAACGCACATGCATGCAACATCCGAACAATCCACGCGATGCCTCTTTGTTCTTTTACTCACATTCTTACTGCGCACAAACCTCTGACAATTTCTACACTTATTCTTTGAGTTTAATATGAAATTACTTGCAAATCGTCCGTCAGAAGGCTAGGTCGAAGAGTAACGGAGATATTACCGATAGTTTATTTAGATTTTAAACCCACACATTTCCGTCACGCTTCCACCATTACTATTACCAGAACTTTACCTTATAACAAATTTTTAAAAAAATGCATTTTTAACCCCCCACCCTCACTTTATATTTCCAGGGTGACTTCGGACGTCCCCCCTCTCGCTATATTGGTAACAGCGAAACCTGTATTTAAACAAAAATCGACTTTTTCAAAGAAGACCCTAAAATAGACTTAAATGTTTTTTAAAGGTACCTATATTTTTCGTTTAAAACAAACATTTTAAGAATGTGGTTAAAATAAAAATTTTAACTTTATGTGCCTTTGCCTTCTGAGAAAGTGTGTCCCTGAGCTGGAGAGGTAAAAATAGTGTAAAACGCTGTAGTTAATTTTGAAAACATCTGATAGTAATTTCATGCACATTCAAAAGACATTATCAGAATTAGCCACAAGCTTAACTCATTTATTCAAACTACGTTAATTTAGAGAGCCTTTTTTTGCTTTGTAAAGTGGTAATTTTATATTAATATAAATTTACAAAATCAATCACGCATCACCGGGGGAAGTAATTTTCAACGATTTTAATAATTTATCGAAAATTGCAAAAGGATTGACACTAACGATAAACAAATAAGAGGTAAACAACTATAGACGGTCATCCATAATTTATTTTTTGGACTTTGAATTTTTTAATCTACTCAACCACCAGCGCCAGCGTAGGTATACAAAAGGGAGGAAATAGAAGGGAAATAAAGTATCCCTCCCCCTACCAAGTATAAAAAACCTGAAATATTTTGGGCTTCCATTGTCCTTTTTTTATTTTAAACATGACGTTTAGGTTAGTAAGTATCTGTAACCTATACTATTTGGTGTGCAGGCAGGTGTAACAGCCCGCCCCCTTTTAATCCTAAGACGCTTTTATTCCTTAAGAAGTGGTTTCCATGTGTTTGGTTGGTTGTCCGTGCTTGGTTGACTAAAAACTTCTTTACTTTCGTTTTCGCCAATGCGACTCCTTATGCAACACTTTAGCTTCAGATCATTGAATCCCGTGATCATTTGACCATGCATGATCGGCTAAACCGGATTTTTTAATATCCCCTAATTGGGTACTTTTTAGATGGACCTGAAGAGGGCCTTTCGTTTCACCTACATATGATTTACCACACTCACACGGGATTTGGTAAATACATTCCCTATTATTTGAGGGATTTTCTGGTTTCCTTTTCGTTACAAAACTCCTTATCCTATTTCCCGATGAAAATACTGCTTTGTTATAAGTGTTTTGCTATTTGTTGGTTTGTTTTTCATTTAAGAGATCGTTGAGTTTATTCATTTCGCGGAATAGCCCTTCTGTTGTAAGTCCTTTTTAATGTTGTAGATTTATGTAATTAATTCTTCATTATTATTACTACAAATATGTACTTACGGCTCTTAAATACAAACTTCTTATAACTTCTTGTCTTGTAGCAACAGAATGGTTAGACTTAAAATTTAGGTATTGTCCCGTATGTGTAGGTTTCCTATGTACAGTGGATATACAGTCATCCATGTATCGTAGCCATAGTTTTGGCTTGACTCTTGCTGTGTTGATCGCATGGTCCTCGAACCACTCCATGTAGATGTTTGGTATCACTCGCGAAAGCGAGTAAAGTAAGAGTTATGGCGAGAGAGCTTCAACAGATCCATCACCCCCTCCAACGATAGCGTTGTTGTCTCGTGAAGTATATTATCAGTTTGTAATTTGTATTTGATGATACTGAGTGACTCATTTATTGGCACATTGTTGGTGTAAAGACTTTCTACATCAAAACTTACAACTCTATCGTCGATCCTTTTTAAAATCTCGACAAACTGTTCCGAGTTTTTGACAAAAGATTTGGACTTACCCTGTAATGGTTGAATTACAGTGAAGTTCGCATGTAGCGAACCCGTTTATAATGAACACTCGTTTATAGCAAACCCCGTTCAAAATACCCAAAAAAATTTTTGCTTAGGTATACAATAGTCCATATGTATTCTTATAGTAAACCTCGGATATCCCGAACCAGTTTCCGTGCAATCTTCGCGTTCACTATATCCGGAGTTGACTGTATGTCCAACAAAAACCTCGACAAAGTGCTGGTCGGTGAGTCCCTGGAGCTGGTAATTGGTCGCAGTGGTATATCGTTCTTATGTGGTAGTCCATAAAAATGTGGTGCCTTACTGTGGTCTTAGGCGGGATCTAACGGAATCCGGGATATTTTCAGCATACTTCTTCAAAGCCCTGTAAAACGTTGTGTTTAAAATAAATAAAGACAATGGAAGTCCGAAATTTTGTTTCTACTCAATCATTGTCTACAAGTTCCACTCTCTGCATTTCCATTCGGTATCCAGGTAACACATTGGGCCTTCCTATTCTTTTCTCTTTACAAAGTCCTGTATATCAGCCCATTTGAGCAAGTGCAGCTCTTCCTCGCTCAGGGTTGGTTCAGTAGAGTACCACATTCTGGTAAGTGATACCTTGATGACTCTTCTTAATGTCTATTCAGTTGTCTATCTATAAGTTTAATTATTTTCCCCCATGAATGAATACCTAGCTTTAAAATCAAATTTGAATGTATATTGTCCTCTATCCATTATAGGTATTGGCTCGCCCTCTGTATCGGTTTTGTAAACTTTTTTCAGCATCAATGAAAGTATCATGTTCCGACGAAAAAAAATAAACTGGCTGTTGTTTGTGGTAAGCCATGAGGTTTACCATTGCATACAACATCTGATACGTGCTTTTTTACGGTATTACTAAAACCAGTGCCAGTGGTGCACCATTCAGACGAAACTTTCTAGTCGTTGAAAATAAAAAAAATTTATGAAAATACTACTGTTATTATAATCCTCAATCCTTCTAATATCATCAAATATTTATGGACTGGACATTTAAAAAAGTTAGCCCCTTAAAGAACAGGTAAACGCGGGTATTTAAACACGAGATCAAGCGCGGATCTGGGCCTAAATCAAGGGGGGTAACAGTCTAAAGGGAGTAATTATGTTTTAAGCTCTTTATTTATTAACTAAAATTGCATATATGTTTTTCTTTTTTCAAGGGGGAGGAATTACCACGATACCCCCCTCAAATCCGCGCTTGAAGAGGATATACGTCAAAAGGTTAGAAATGGCAAATAGGAGTTTGTTTAAGAAAACAGGGAAGTCTACAGATCAAGAAAAAAGTAACCTCCTTGCCCGGTGATAAACTACATTATAATTTTGCAGAAAACAAAATATGCTCACTTACACACACGCGTGCTTAATGACACGTTGCAACGACCCCTTATGTGCGCTGATGATGAAAGTACCACTAACCTACAATGCACGGTACCGCCTTTATTGGTCGTGCTTCGGTTTTGGTTTAATAGTTATGTGATATATTATGGGTTGCAGTTGAAGTATTTGATATCTTTCATTGAATTTGGATAAAAAAATCCGTCGGTATGGAATGCAATCTTAGTGGTTCTGGCTCAGTATGATTGTTTTGCATGCCTCTTTATTTGACAGATACTATACGCAACAACGTTTTTGAGTATCCATATTATTTGCTTTTGGCGTAACAGGCCAGTCCAGATAGTCTGTATTTACATGGTGTAAAAAAATACACATTACTATGGCAAAATTTGTCAGGAAAAAGAATTTAAGCAGTGTAAAATAAAGCAAAATGAAATTACTGCAATAGAATTTAAATCAATATCTAGCTTGTCTATGGTATTTTTGATTTTCACCGTAGTTTTACGTATTTCCTGGCAAATTTTGTCATCCTGATGTTTATATTTTTTACACCATCTAAAAATAGACGTCTTGACGAAAAAAATTAGCACTGTTTTTTACAAAAAAACTGTTTCTAGAAATTGGGCATTTTTGGTTAAAATGCTGCCTTTTTTAGGTTTAAAATCAAAATAAAAAGTGAATATACATATTTTGGATTAAAAAAATTAAAACGTGTTAGGGGCATAACAGATAGAAAAAGGAATGAATGGAGAAGAAATAAAACAAAAGTAAGGGATGTCAGAGGAGAAGTAGCAAAATTAAAATGGAAATTTGCCGGTCATAATATCAAACAGAAATACGATCGATGGAACAAATGTATTGGAAACTGGAGACCTTGAGAAAATAAAAGAAGTAGGGGAAGACCCCAAATGAGATGGGCAGACGATTTAAAGAAACACGCAGGAACTAGATGGATGAACACGGCGACAAACAGAGAAGAGTGGATGATTTTGGGGGAGTCTTTTATCAAATTTGGTAAAAAACAAAAAAAATGTGAAAGATGAAGCTCAAAAACCAAAAACCATTTTTTTCGATTTTTATCGGAAAAATTTAGGTGATGTAAAAAAATTCTTTGTACAGAGTTTTGCTGAAAAACCATGAAAAATCGTTACCACGCCTCAAAGGTTTCGTGCTGTTACTAATTTTTTCCCTATGTCTTTTGAAAAGGTATCTACACTGATAACAATCATGTTTCTTTACGACTCAAACGCATTGAAAATTTACTTTAGATTTACATTTTTTTATATACACTCCAAAAACTGCTTCTATTTACTATGTTCGGACCACAATTTCAGTCAGAAAATTATTATGACGGGCGCTCGGCGTTTTAAAACAATAGGTAGTTTAAAAATCAAAAACATCGTAAAGGAAGTAATATTTAATAAACGCTTTCTCAATTATTGCGATTAGATAAATCACATTACCAAAAATAAAAATGGTCTGGTGAAAAAAATACAATGGGCCTGTAGTTTATTACTAAACGTTTTATGGCTTTTAGCATTTTTTTGTTTAACCACAAAGACATTATGTAATATACCGGCTCCTAATGCTGGTATCATGCGTGGTTTTCACACGTTTTATTTTCAGTGTGATTATTACTGAAATTATTATTTATATTTATGTATGCAAGTAACTATATACCGGGTGCCTCAAGAAATTGGGACGCGTTTCTTAAAAACATATATCTTCTTATAACACTCATTATGTAAATATAATAATCTAAGGTTTTCCAAACGCATTTTGACATAACTACTATAGTAGATATACTCACTATATTGGAACATACTATAGTATATTAAGCCACAATAGACCTACTGGTGGTCGCAGTGGAAACGCTGCAAGGCCAACTCACATATGAATCATCATAGTATATTAAACTATGCACCAGCTCGAATTATCAAGAAAACAAGGGTTTAAATCTGAACAATATTGTAAAAAAATTGTGTGTGCTTAAGACCACACGGTAGAAGTGTAAACTTCAACAAGGCGAAATTATTAATACTGGACTTCATCTGCATCATCACATCGCTCGCTGAATGTTCCTTTCACAGTTAGTCGACTCGAGCCAACTTCACCCGAATGAGCGTTACATAACCGAGCCTGACGGCTCAGTTCAATTCACTACCCACAAAAACTGCTAAACGCGCCTAAAGAAGTTTACACTTTAAAAACACAAGGTTTCCGGTATAAATTTTAGTGTTCATTAATTTTTATTTTTTATTATCGAGGAAAAAATACAGTAAAGCCTAGCCTAAATTTGCTTATTTTGTTGGTACATTAATTAACAATAACTGGTACTAATTAGCGGTGTACTAAATATAGCTATTGTGAATTGGTTATTATTTTTGTTTGTTATACCCACCTTGTTTAATACTTCTTCCTGGTTATAACTAATAATAGTATTATTAGTACAAAAAAGTTTAAAGCAAGATTTTTAAGTTAAAATACTCAACAAATCTTGTAATAGCTAAAATTTTTCTACAGCAGTTGAAATTCCCACGGAAAAAACGCCAGATATACAAGCTAATACAATACTTTTTTAATTTGGTTTTGGTACGAGTAAAATACGTATTTTAAATCACATTACCTAAATGATTCCCACCTCGTTTTTCATTAGCACTAATGCATAAATCGACGACAATACCTTTAGTAGGTAATTTTTAGAAAGTGCAACTGGATATTAATTTTCGGTACATAATTACATTTTTCGAATCCTAAATTAAAAACTAATTATAATTATTTTTACTTAGGCAATATTAAGTTAGATCATATTGGCTAGTAGCCGAGTGCGTGTGTTTTTAATTAAAGACTAAATAGTTTTTTGTTGAAGTTATATTTAAAAGTTTAATAAAAATAACGACCCTTTTGACATATCTTACCATTTGGCATCTAAAAAGATAAATAATACAGTTTTTTTTGTTCCAGGTGAAAAATGGATCAAAAATGACACAGCAAAAGCTAAAACGCCATCAGAAGAGCAGAAACATGTCACCGAGTGCCTTACTGTGCCTAAAAACAAATGAATATTTTCATTTGTCAATATTTTTTATATACTATTTAGCGACATGCGAGGCGTGGTTACCTGACACGACCACAAAACTAGTAAATAGTGTAAATAAAATCTCTAGTATAAGTTTTCGAGGAAACAACAGTTTCTTGGATCATTTTACTGTCTTGCATCAAGACAAAGACACCATACTCCTGGGAGGAAGAAATAGAATTTACAATCTGTCAACCTATGACTTCTCAGAGAGAAAAAGCTTTAACATCCATTGGCCATCTACAGAAGCACATGCCCAACTATGCAATGTCAAAGGAAAAAGCGACGAAGACTGTCAAAACTATATAAGACTTCTTTTCCACACTAGTCCAGGAAGAGTACTGGTTTGCGGAACGAATTCATTCAAACCTTTGTGCAGGAATTATTTTCATAAGGTAAGTGTTTTTAATTAATCTAATTTTAGCTGTGTCCATTCCACAATTTACCAAAATTACTTCCTCTCCCTGACACAAAACAAAATTATATATCAGAAAGCAACATCCTACATTATCCCTTATCGTGACCATGTATTGTTTCACAGATTCAACTTATTTTTCTTTTAGTCTTCCTAATGAAAATCAAGATAAGAGTATTTACGGAGCTGTTAACAATAGGATTTTTGAAATCGTTCTTGTTTAGAGTTTCAAACGAGTTCAATGATTGGTATCCCATGTAACATTCCTTACGTGCCAAGTCAGTTTGAATAACATTTTAACTAAGATGCGATCAAAAAGTGAACATTCTTTGGGCTTGAACCTTAATAAGCAATAACATTATATTAATTATAAAAATATATTTGGGCTATAATTATATTAACCAAAATTAGTTGAATAAATAAAAAGCATCTTCTGGCTTTATTTAAAAGGTTCTGTTTCTTTTATCTGATTGTCCAACAGCGTTAAAAAGCTTCAAATTATGATTATATACTTTGCTCTTTAAAGTGGCCGTGATTCATTTTAGTATTTTTTCATTTAGTTGCGGATCGAGTTTTTTATAAACACTGTTTAGTCCTCGATCGCCGTTTCCTTTTATTAACATTTTGGACAGGTTTCTTCGACCCACCGAGGCGATCACTTAAAGAAAAATTATGTAAAAGCAACAAGTGGCCACTACATAGGTGTGTTTATTTTAATTCACCTTGTTTATTAATCAGAAAATATATCTTCATCTATCATGTTTTTCTTTTAGATTCTAATTACCTACATACTTACAGATTGTGTGGTAAATCTTAAAATTCTAAGGTTAAACGAAATCCAGATGCTCAAACAGTACCTTGAGGCATTCCATTAATTTTGGTTTCTAAAGTAAAAAAAAAATGTAAAATCTAAAAAGATCGGTCAAAATCAAAATCGACAACGCTTGAGTACAGTGCCCTGAGGGATTTTTTAGATCAGTATCAAACAGAAGAATCCTTTTTGTGATAGCCAGTGTTAAGGAAAACCTTAAATTGCAGACCAACACAGACTTAAGTACAGTGCCCTGAGGCACTTCCTGGATCCTTACTGAATATAGAGATCTATATTTAAAACAAGAAGCGCTATTGATTTAATAAAAAATGCTGATGCAGCACTGACAACGTTTAACGTTTCAAAGCCCCCTTCTGTAATGCCAGTTGCGCCAAGTGCACTTAACTAACTGTAGTTACGTACTAAAAACAAATATGTCTTAACTATACAACCTGTCTGTCGTCTCTTATCGACTTTTATGCCAGTATAGCTAACGCAGTTAGCTAGTTAACTCATTCATTCAGAAACAAATATTTTTTCTGCCTAATCAACTATTGATTCTCGTTTTTGTTTGTTTATTTTTATGTTTTTTTAATTTCTGAATCAGTTATATCAACAAAGATTTGATTAATTCGTGTGAATAAAGTGGTAGAAAGGATGTCCTACTCGTCACTTACAAGCGACAACAATCTTAAGAGGTCACATGTCGACATGCACAACTAAGTAGGCAATCTGACTAGTGACTCGCAAGCAACGGTTAAACGAATTATACATTGATTCCAATAATACCGTTTGTCAAATAGGCAGATAGTTTACCTTTACCACAAATAAGAATACTTTGCATTTGACCCAAATGGATTTACTCGAAAGCCACTGAGGTTTTTACCACAAAAATATTTCAAAATAAGTTGAGTCCTCATTGTTTAAACTAAACAATTCCTATGCCACCCCTCTTGGGAGCATATCAAAATGTCGGGGCTTTGAACTTTCAAGATTATTAGATGAAAGGAATACAGCGATTACGACAGAATCTACCTTGTTAGGCGCAGATGGATTTGATTTACAAAATTAACTAAATGTTTTTCAAATAATTTTGCATCGCCTATTTTTGCTGCAGTTTGAATCTACTTAAAAAAAAACTTAATATAAATTAATCTAAATATTATTAAAATCTTTCGCTACAACTTTTTAGAATTCATTTTTCAAAGGGGCTGGGATGCTGGTACAAGCACACCTCTTTTTGTTTGATGCCCCTACCCAAAATTGAAAACATTTATTCTTTAAATTCCGAGTTTTTTAAGATAGCGTTAGAGCAAACAAAGGGAGGAAGTAAAATAGTTAACAAATGTCTTAAAAAGAGAATAGGTTTGTCTAGCCAAATAAAAAAATTAGACTCAGCATGAGGTGTTACTCTAAAAGCTGCTGTATTTAAGTTAAAAATTATAACATACAACAACACTGTAAGGCCAGGTGGTCTAGAAAAATCTACCAAATCATTTCTTGAACCGTTTAATAACTTCTTCACGGCCATTGTTATGTCGCTGTGACACTCTGTTTTATATCTTATTGTTTCCTAGATCAGATCGTGACTTTAGTCAGTGTGTGATATATTTAAGGGAGTGGCTTTAATAATCATTATTAAGTTGTTCAAATATTGATTCATTTTGACTCTCCAAAATCAGAGAACCTATCAATCCAAACTTTTTTAACAGATATTTGTCATTGTCCTACAAATTTCCCAGTCCACTACGTAAAGTAAAGGCTTTTTGTAGGACTTGTTCTTTCTTAGTAGTTGTGTTGGCTTGAGAAAATGTTTCTTCGAAAACCACTTTGTAGTATTTATATGAGTGTAGAAGTTAACCAGTTCTTGGATTTTTGCACTTCTAACTGACTGCAGACAGATTTTTTAGAAGCTCATCGTTTATAGATCCACTTGTCAGTAATTAGTTAACATTTTATGGCTTTTGGGTTAATGTATATGGTCAAGCGAGTCTTGAACTGAATTTTTTTTTACGTAAGTCGATGTCTTGCAGTCAATTCTGTCGTAGGCTATAATTTGCAAAATCAATGAAATTTTGTAGTTATATTTTGCAAAGCAAGCAGTGCGATTTTTCTTGATTATTACACAAGCTTTATTCAACTTCTCTTGAGCCGGTTTTACTTTATTTTTTTTGTGTTTCATTTACTTAATCGACTCTTTAAAAGTTGCTTTCTTGTGTAAAGTTTTCAAAAGCATGTTAATCGCAGTGGCGGATCATACAAATTTACTAAAAAAAACTTATGATTTTTTTATATGCGTCGTAGGTATATTAAATTTTAAAAGCATGTATTTTTCAAACACACCTTTTTACAAGATCTGCTAACAGCTAATATTACTTCTAAGTTCTAATTTAATCTAAGTTGTTCAAAACAAGCTAAGTTGTTCAAAACAAGCCTTAACTAACGTATAGTAATAAGCTAAACCATACCGGTGTATTATTTAAAAAATCATGAATTTTCATATGAACATTTATCTTGGGTCAAATACTTCTCGTAACCTTGATTACGACAAATTGTTTACACGTTATTACGCTCTTTGTATGGTAGCTCGGGGTACAATATTTTTGTAATCTCCAAATACGGTATAATATCTTTCAACAACTGCAAGTATTATTTAATATTAAAACATTTCCTTTACATTTTCTGCGTTCTATCTTAAAAGCAATGTTCAGCGTATTTTGAGACAACAAAGGTGTATTTGTGGGGTACTCAGTTAAGTACTTTGTATGTAATAAAATTCTAACCCAAGCAAAAAAAGATCGGATTTAAAAACTGTCTTTAATTTATGCTAAATGTAATGATGGTAGGCTTTAACAATTTCACAGATTGCTGCGTCCATTTTGTCTTATTTTTCTTTGGTAATCTTTTAATTTGTATTCGGATTTTAACGTGTTATAATCATAAAACAGCACCCAACAACTTTGTATTTAATTTAGCTGCAATTGGAAGGTAGAAAACTTTATGTATTGAAGTCAGTACCAATAATAAACGAACTGGTTTTTATTGCTTCTTTTTTGATTACGTTTTTTGTTATTTGTATACCTTTCGGGAGCAGCTGACCATGAGATCCAACGACCCGCCTTTTTGTCGATTATTTCTTTTAAGAAGTTGATTGCTACATTGTCCGGCTATAAAAAAATCACTTAACATTATGAAAGACAAGAAGGAATTAATAATGATCACGTCGGCAAAGAAAATAACACATAAATCAAAAATTTCAATTCAAATGACAGTAAAAACATAAACATTATTATAAACACAACCTCCACTCCCGTTGATATCGCTTATGAATTGGTCATGGATGATTATGGAATTTTAAATGCTAATTTTTAAGATATTTTAAATTATTTCCCAACATTCCTTTAAAGAATCTAATGCATTTCTTGAAAATACAGTGAATATCGGTTATAACGACATTGAACGGAACGCTTAATTTCGGGCGTTATAACCGAACGTCGTTATACAAAAAAATGGTAACAAAATGGATTATATAGAGAGCTCGGTCGGGACCTTAATATGTCGTCGCTATAACCGATATGTCGTAATATCCGATGTCGTTACAAGCGATATTCACTGTATTACCCATAATGACGATGTAATACCTAAAAAAAAACTAATTAAAATCCAGCAAAAACATTTTGTTAATCCAAATAATATTTGAGTAACAAAATTTGAGACACATTTCTGCGAATTTTATGCTATTGATTTTTGCACTATTTTAAGTAAATTACTTTTAAATTGACAAAAACCTTCAAACAGAAAGATTAAGCAACCACGACAAGCTTTCAAACAAGATTAAAAATTGGACATTGATTTTCCATTTATGTAAGAGGGTTAAATAATTTTAACCATATTTTCTTGAACTATTTTTAGAACAAGATGAAATTGTTGCATCTTTTAAATACATACTTGTTTTAATTTGCTTTTTATCTGGTACAAGAAGATTATTTAAGTCGTTGTTTGTTATCTAGTTCTTATTTGAAGCCTTTTTAGGCTCTTGCGAAAGAACATTCATTTATTTAAAGCTTAATAATTGTAAATTTGTATAAATGACGATTATGTTTAAACCATCTGTCTTTACGTGAGGTATAAGGTGTTTATTCTTTATTTAGTGTATCGTGACTATTTCTAAATTTGATGGTAATTCGAAAAGCGCTAATTAGCTTCTTAGTGGGATAATATTCAATAGAAATAACAGTTTCAGTTTCTTTTTTTATAATTTACTTTATTTGAACACATAAATGTAACAGTCAGAACAGTACGACCTACTTTGCTATTATATTGTTTTTTTTACATTTTGATCACATATTTTTTAAGAGCCCCATTAGGCTAGACATTATTAATCGCCACACATATATCATCTATTAATTTATTGTTAAACACAAGTTAATCGTTATAAAAAAAATTACTGTATTGTACTTAAAACACCTACGCTCTAGAACTGAGAGTGCCAGATGTATATAACGTAGTATATACATAAATTGCGTTAACCCATTTATTAACCGATAGATGACGTTTTACGCCTATTTAAGATTGGACTCGCTAAAATGTCAATGAGACAACTAACTCCCATTCACATTAAAAAATATATCGGCAATTTAAATTTAAAAGATCACTAGAAAAATTAATTTATTTATACAGGCACATTTTTTTATGTAAAAAATCCTACTATGCCTACAGGGTGGACATCTTAAAATTTGAATATATTTAGTAATAAGTTTTAATTACCTCTATAAAGTGAGGAAATGAATTAATACGTTTATTGATTCTTTTTTGATATGTAAAATAATATAAGCACTTCAAAGCCACTATCAAAGTTGAATATGGTTGATAACACTATATATATTATACTGGTATTTCGATACATTCCTTTAGGGATGTGATTAGGTAGGTAGTAAGGAGTAAATTTAATCCTAATTTTTAAATTTTCTGTTTTTCTCCAATAGGTAGACCTCAAGGACTTACAACTTAGTTTTCCCAAAATCTCCTGGTATATATTTTTAATCTTTTAACTCAAAGACATGCTCAATACTATTATTTTATGCTTGCAATCAAAAAAATCCGGAAAATATTTGTATAGTAAATAAATTGTAAATAAAAAGACGTATTTTTTTTAATAGTGTGTTACTTTTTAGCGGTTGTTTTTCCAATAATTTTTAAGCTACTTATGTGAAAATTTTGTTAAAACTTCCTTATTGCCATAGCTAGCTAACAGGACACAAATGGTATCAAATCTGCTTGACACGGCTTTGTAATTTTAGAGAAATGCCACAATCTTCCCATAAGTGCCAGGTAAAAGTCGGTCCACCACAAATACGTTAGAACATAAATATACACGCAATGTTTGAAGCCAGGACCCCCATTTAATTGTTAATGTTCCTTTTTCTGCGCATGCGTCAGTTTTGGTGGATTTGGAAATTATTTGACAATTGTCAAAAATTTAGGGTTATGTCCATTTTTTTTCTAAAAACTAGTTAATTGGGTGAAGATTTATCAAATTGTGGATGAAAATAATTGTAGTTTTTCTAAAATTAATTGTGTAGGTAGATAGATAATTGTGTAGATAATAATTAAGAGTGTTTAATGAGAAGATAAGAATAAAGAAAATACAAGTACTTACTTATGGAATGGCACTCCCTTACTTCTCCTGGACATTTTTCAACAAGCCGCACATGTTTTCGTGAATTATTTCCCATTTTTCACAGAAAAAAACATAATTTTACACGACAAACGCAAAACACCGCAAAATGTAAACAAACATCAAATATGACGTGTACCCACACAGCAGCTGTGTGTCTACATGACAAAACACACGCATGCGCACTTGAAAATTCGCGTCTGCAAATTTAACTTTGCCATTGTTTCCAAAGCAAGCTATGATTGCTTCACTTTTCGATTTTTTGAACATGTATTTATGCTCTAACGTATTTGGTCCTCGATTAACAACTAATTTTTTAAATTTCATGGCCTGTCAAACTACACAAGAAATCTTTAACCAAGGCCAATAAAAAAATACAGGCCTCAACATTGAAAAAATCAGCTGTTAATGGTGGACCGGTTTTTATAATGGGTCTTCAGGAAGAATTCCTCTAATATTACAAAAGCATGTCAAGCAGTTTTGATAACATTTGTATAACATAAGATCATAGTGTTGGGAATGTATTTTAGTTTTAAAAAAAATTACGTTTTCAACCCTTTTGGAGAAAAACAATGAAAATTTAATATCTCAAAAACCATTCACTTTTGCATATTGAATATTAGGGTGTAATTTACTACTCACCACCTCCCGTATCACATATCCAAAATGAACAAAAATCGATATGGCTCTGTCTTTTTCCAACAAACCCAAAAATGACCACCCTATACATATAGTTTTAAATTACCATATCAAATGTTACGCTGCTCAGGTCTTTTTTTTTGTCAAAAAATGATGCATGTACCTGTCCTCACCTTGAAAACAAACAAAATATCGATATGCTAAAAAGATGTAAATGATTTTTATTTAGCATTTTGCACTTGCTAACCAATAACTTTTAGATATCTCGTGGGCAAAACTAGACTAGTATGCATGGGTGTCAAAAGCTGGCTTTGGCACTACATGCAATTGCCATGACTAATGCCTATTGTAAAACTATTAATTCAGTGCCATTTTGCCTACGGTTTCTTTAATTAGCACACTCAGTCATGGATTGAGCGCTAAACAAAGCAAAGAAGTAAATTGTTTTTCCATGAATAATGACTTCTTTTGCTTTACAATGATTTTGCATTGCTTATCGGAGCCTTAAACTCTTTCAAAATTTTGTTCTTTACAGATTTTTTATCCGTTTAAGAAATGACAATCATTTTTGTCCCCATTCCCACAAAGAAACTTTTTTATAATCGCAAGCTTCAAAATTTATTATCTTTGGCTTCACAACCCACGGTTGGAGAGTCACTAAGATTAACTGTGAGTTACTCTCCAAAATGTGTATATTTGCAAGACATATTCCCGAGAGTATTTATCTCACATAGATGCGCACCCTTACTGAGGACATAAAAAAAACCAATAGTAATATCCGCTTCTTGGAATATTACATTCACTTAAGGCAAACCATCTTTATTATTTCTAGAAAAAACTTTCTTGCATTTTGATTCTGCTTTCAAGACAGTTAATATTTTATTTTATTGAGCAATAGTTGTCTATCCTATCAAAACCTAGCTACAATAAACTTATAACTAAACCTTAAACCATTACAGACTACCTATTATACTTAAACTATACATATCAAAGACTGAGACCAATTTGTATTTATTTTTAATCGGAACGTACAGTGACGGATCGAGGATTTTTCGGGGGGAGGGGCCAAAGTGGCAACACACACCAAACTATTTATTTTTGTGGTTTTTTTATAGGTCTGACCTGTGAAATATAGCGCCAAAAGGTTGTTCGGTTTGGCGGCGCAGGCGAAAAATAGTGAAAATTTAAGTAGATTTTGTTAACAAATTTTAATAAGTGATGCGGCCGAACTAAAAAATAATCTTTGTCTGGAATGTTTAAATGTAAGCGCACTCCATGGTTTCTGTACTATACTTTTAGATTTGAGTTAGATTTCGGTTACGTAGTCATTGCAGTCACGTAGATAAGGGGGGTACTGTCTACCTATATCTATCTATTTAGCCTTCTTCGATCCATCTTTAGACATAGGCCTCCCCCAATATCTTCCACTCTTCTCTGTCTGCCGCCGGTTTCATCCATGTAGGTCCCGCATGTGTCTTCAAATCTGTTATTAAGGCGATATCATCAGCATATTATAAGTGGTTGAAGTAATGTCCACTTACTTTGATGCCTATTTCTTCCCAACGTAAGTTTTTAAAAACATCTTCCTGGGGGGGGTTATATAGTTTAGGGGATGTTGGGTCATCCTGTCTCACACCTCTTCTTATGCCGATAGGCTTGGTTCCTTCGAGGCGTTTGATTGATGTTGTTGATTCGCTATATATATATATATATATATATATATATATATATATATTATATATATATATATATATATATATATATATATATATATATATATATATATTTATAAAGGCTATGTATCTATTCGACAATTAATTCAAGATGCTTTTACTGCCCAGTGCCCAATGCTATCGAAAGCTTGTTAGAATTTTCATGGTTAATAGATGGCCAACTGTACTGAAACCGTTTCTGAAGCCTGCTTGTTTTTTTTATTGATATCCGTCAAATTTTCTGTTAATATTTTCGTGAAAAGCTTATAAATTACATTGAGGAGTGTTATTGGTCGATAGTTTTTTAGGTCTGCTCTATCGCCTTTCTTGTGTAGAATAATGGTTATGGATTCTTTCCAGTTGTTTGGGATTATTTGTTCCTTTAGTATTTTATTCAGGAGAATATGGAGGGTATTAACTACAGCTTTACCACCGTACTTAAGCATTTCGTCCGTCTTTTCCAGGTGATTTGTTATTTTTCATTTTCTTTATTGCTCTCTTTATTTCCGCTTTGCTTATTTCAGGTTGCAGTTCTGAGTTTATGTTCTTTATTTTTGTTTGGAGTTTCTTCATGGTATTTCGCGATGGTTCCCTTTTTGTTTGGTATAATTCTGTATAGAATAGTTTTGTGATATTTTAGAACAGTACTACTGTTTTTATATATCCGGGAGAATTAAGTGGCATAAAGCAAGGAATAAATAAGAAAAGTAAGATAACAAAAATATTTTACCTTAGACCGGTGTGTTCTTGTAGCTACCGGAAGATTGAAAAAAATTAGAGGTGACGAAACTGTTTCTGAATAGACTGATTTTGGATTATCAGAACGTCGGTGGCTCAGTTGGTACAGCATCAGCCTAGTAAGCGGAAGGTCGCTAGTTCAAATCCAGTCTGAGTTAAAATCCTTTTGTTATCTTATTTTTTTTTATTTATTCCTTGCCCTTATCCCACTAAATTCTCCTCGTTATGTCATTTATACCTAGGGCGCTAAAACTAACCTTTGTGTACTGTTATTTACACAAAGGTATATTATTGTTCTTCAAAGATATATGGCCTTTTAAAACAAAGACAAAAAGAGCGTATTTTACAATGTTAAAGCTTTTTAAGGAGGAGGAAATAAAAACGTCGTTCCACGGTAGCAGTGTTATTTATTACAAGAACAACAAATTTGTATTGTTTTCCGTGTTCTTTAATTTGAACAACATTGTCAAATGTCTGTTGTTAATTGTTTAACAAATAATCAGGTATAATTTATAAATCGTATTGGTTCCTGTTTAATATTAATAATAATTTTTGTAGCACTCCATTCAGCTTCCTTTCGGTCCAGTTTTATTGTCAGATCTAGTAATATTTATTTCCGTTCGTTCAAATCGTGTGCTATTATAGCATCATTATGCAGTTTAAAAGATAATTTTCCATTTAGTCATAGATTCCAAATCTGTCTCTTGGACCGGAGACTCGTAGATGTAGCCATAAGAAAGTAATGTTTCTTGTATCTTTCTACACTTTTTAGTAATTGTATCGTCTGTTGAATTTACTGTGAGAGAGAAGTAAAAGAGAGAAGTAAAAGAGAGAAAAATATATTTTGGGCGGTGTCTTGAAATATTTTTCGCTGTTTTAGACCGTATTCGGGCTGGTAGTAGGAAAGTAGGGGAATACATCGTGACCTCTCGACTTCACGGAATTTTTCGTCATTCCGTCGTGTGCAGCGAAACAGGTGAGAAGTGGGTATTTGTTTTTCACGCAAATTCTAGCTTAAGCCATCTCTTACATTTAGGGTTCAGGAAAAGGTACAGATGGTTTAATGGTATTTCGAGGGAAATAGCTGTCAAGAACTGGCAAATTTATTTGTTGTCGCGTTTAAGCGACGGGACATTTCAAGCCGTAGCACAGTCCAAAAACTAGTGACCCATTTCCAACGAACAGGATGTGGCAACTTTTGCCACAAATGCAGTGGTGGAGAGGTACCTCCTGTTCGTGAAATGGAAGAGGAAAGGGAACGTCTGTCGAAAGAAAAGATCACCGCGCTATGGGAAACGATCGGTGTCATCAATTTCCTCCCTCTACTTTACCGAGGCGGAAAGAGGACAGGTAATGGCTGTGGGTCTGGCTATCCTGAAACAATGGGCGCAACCACGTGTAAACTTCTATCCTTATCGCGCCGCACCGAGTAGCAGTATGGTGTGGCCATATAGATGCAAAAACACACATCATTTGTTGAATTTTAGAAAGTCGTCATTTTAGGTTTTATAGTTACATATTATTATGCTCTAAATCAGTACAGTACGAACAGTACAAACCAAAGCACCGAGTTGCAGTCAACTGCACTGTCCTTTAGATATTCCTTTAAGAGTTACAAATTTATTTAATATAAGATCAAAAGCATTGAAAACACTTCTAGGTTATGTTGGGCTTGCGTGAATGTTCAATATTAAAATTTACAAAGTTGCAAGTATGTACTTGTCAAGGGTGCTTTGGACGATGTAATAGGCTTTTCTTAACAAGCTTGAGTTTTAAATAAAAGAGTAGCCGCCCCAGCTTTTGTTTTTCGTCTATTTCACTCCATTGTTTCATGAGTTATTCGAGAAGTAAACAGGCCGCCTATTGTTAGTTTTATTTTTGTAACGTGGTTTTTTCCATTGTGTCTTGTTGCTAGGAAAGAATATATCGTATAAAGGATGGTCATTGCATAGATAGGAATGCCTTTTTACCACATTTGAAAGAATCGATCTGCAAAGCAGATAAATATAAACTAAGAACAAATTAAAAAAGTGTTCAGGCGATCAAACCCCCCTCGAAATATTCGATAAAGTATATTAAAAGAGAATACACATATTTTTGTTAAAACTTCGTAATTTCTCTTAATTTTTTTATCTGGGTATGGCTGCGTCTTTTTTTGACCAAACCCGAGAAGAGGCTCTACCCTGACTAAACCAATAAAAAAAGACAGCATCTATTGCAAAATTTAAGAAGTGCTATGACCTGAACGAATCTTTAGACTTTTAAAACACATATAGATTAGAAAGAAGCCAGCTTATTTAATGGTCCATTAGCTGTAATATTTCTGTCTTGTTAAGCGTACCCACCCATGATGTCAGTCCCAGCAAAATCATACAAAGAAGTCCAGTGGCGGATCGACTGATGAAATTAACACTACATATTCTCAGTTTTAAGCCGTAAGTTCATATTACACTACACTTTTGGCGAGGCGTTATAGTTTTTATTATGCGGCGGCTTTTTGAATAATTGTAAATTCCACAAATCTTTATATCTTGCTTATACTTCCAATCTTCTATTTTCAATCTGTTAGCTTCACATTTCTCTTTCCCTTGATCTTTGGGCTTTTGTTACCTTATCCATGTTTGATGTAAGTGTCCATGTCTGGGATTCATAGGTAAGTACAGGAACGATACATTGGTTATACACCAGGCTAATCTTACTCTTGATTTCAGCCGTTCGGTTTTCTTTTTTTAGTTTAATAATTCGGCCCATGTATATAAATAAATTTTTCTCTTGGTTTATTCTGATCGTGATATTTTTATCTGTGATTGTTGAGATTTTAGTTTTAGTGCAGTTCATACTCAACCCTATATTTTTAGCTGCTGTATCCAGTTCTTCCAGCATTTTTATCAGTTCCTCTTTCTTATCTGTTATTAAGGCGATATCATCAGCATATCTTAGGTGAATCAAGTATTGTCCTTGTACTTTGATGCCTATTTCTTCCCAATCTAAGTTTTTAAAAACATCTTCTAGGGCCTGGGTAAATAGTTTAGGAGATATTGTCACCGTGTCTCACACCTCTTATGCGAATTGGCTTGGTTCCTTCGTGGATTTTGATTGATGTATCTGTGATTTATTCGGTTAGTAATTAAAGATACCCAGTGCTCAATGCTATCGAAAGCTTTTTCAAAGTCTATAAACGCAATATATAGTGGAATGTTGTATTCGTTGACTCGTTCTATTAGGATTTTCATGGTTAATAGGTGGTCAGCTGTACTGAAACCTTTTCTGAAGCCTGCTTGTTTTTTTGATTGATATACGACAAATTTTGTTGTTAGTCTATCTGTTAATATTTTCGTGAAAAGCTTATAAATTACATTGAGGAGTGTTATAGGTCGATAATTTTTTAGGTCCGCTTTATCGCCTTTCTTGTGTAGATTAATTGTTATGAATTATTTCCAGTTGCTTGGGATTATTTTTAGTGATATATTCAGGAGAATATGGAGGGTATTAACTACAGCTTTACCACCCTATTTGAGCATTTCTGCCGTTACTCCGTCTTTTTTAGGTAATTTGTTATTTTCAATTTCTTTAATGCTCGCTTTATTTCCGTCTGGTATATTTCAGGTTGTAGCTCTGAGTTTATGTTCTTTTTTTTATTGGAGTTTAATAATTGATTGATATTTATAATATCCTCTTTAACGTTAGTTTCTACAGCAGGCATAACACGAATGTATTCACAAATTCTAGACACACCACTGCATTTCAGATTCCGAAAAATGATCGAAAGCAACACGAGCAATTAGAAACCGGTAGACACGGTTTCAACGACCAAAGATAAGTGCAAAATAGAGGCGCAATTGCAATCCGGGTACCTCACGATTATGTCTGCCTTACATAATTTGGTACATAATAAATATTTATTGATACACCTCTCTTTTATACAGCGTACATACATATTACTGAACATTTTGTTTCCACACGGCATTAAAATTTGTTTTTAAGAAAAATATTTACCAAATTAGTTTAGGAAAATTAAAAATGTAGAGAATCTTCATAATTTAGAGAATTTGTAAAAACATGAATTTTTAAAAGTTGACCGAATCCTTTTGAATCGTGAAACTTAACACATTTTTACACGGAAGTGTTCGTCGTAATTAAAAATGTACAACCTGGATGAGTTATGAGCAAAAATTTTAATCTCAATTATTTTTTGAGCTTACATATATGATATATGTTGGCGGGATATACAGTTTTTTAACAACCCATTAAAAACATGTCATAAAACTGGTAAAGCATGCGATTTTTTCACTTTAATTACATTGTACGGTACGCACGACTAGTTACATGGTATTCGTTTTTGTTAAATTGTCCCCCGTTAACTTATGTACAGGGTGATGCACTTATGCACTTTTGGGGGTTTAATAGTCCTACTTCCGGCCGATCTAGAGAAAAAGAAAAGAAAAAAACTGAACCCCCCTTGAGAAGCTCAAATTTGGAGAAAAGTTGAAAAAAACCGTATCTTGGTATGTCAAGACGTTTTTGAGCAACTAACGATAGGTTTTTGAATGGTTTGTATTTTGGTAGGGGGCTATAACTATTTTTTTTATTTATGACCATTTCGTTTTGATAAATTGTTTTTTATAGTTTTTGCACCAATTATTAAATGCTGTTGTTATTTTTTATGGAATCTTTTTATTCGATTTTCAAGATCAGCCTAAATAAATATTTAATTTTTTTATTAGTTTTTTATATCTAATCTATCTCTTGTTTTATTTTTTGTTTTTATTTAATGTTATTTTTTTTGTTATTTAGAGAAAAAACAAAATAAATATATTAAAAAATTCAATATTTGATGTAATGTAATACGTCCTCAGTACCTCAAAACGAAAGTGTATAACCAATGTATCCTTCCTGTACCTACTTAGCCATGGATCTCAGACCTGGACACTTACAAAATCAAACATGGATACACTAACAAACGCTCAAAGGTCAATGGGAAGACAAATGTTACATGTAAAGCTAACAGATAGAAAAAGGAATGAATGGATAAGAAATAAAACAAAAGTAAGGGATGTCAGAGAAGTAGCAAAATTAAAATGGAAATTTGTCGGTTATATTACAGAAAGACGATCGATGTTGGATTATTATTTGTAACAAAAAATAAAAACGCAATTTAAAGGGCACAATTCCTAGACCTGTATTTCTATTTTTTTTAATAAATCAAAATATCGAAGCCAATAATTTGGGCAAAATTTTCTTGCTTCCCTTTCAAGGGTAAGTAAAGTACCGTAAGTCAAATTGTAGATAATAAACCAGCCGGACAGTTTTCTCCGCCCTTTTATATTGTAGAATCCATGAATATAACTGTTGAACTCCCGCTATCTTATTAAAGGTCACCGTTTGCAATGCCTGCCTTTTCCATCTCTTACACATTAATTTCATATTACGATAAATCGGTATCGCCTTTTCGACTTCCTCTATAATAATCGATATTCGATTGACCGATCAATATATTACTGCTCTGTGAACTTCATATACCGCTTTTCTGCACAAACTAAGCTTCATCCATTTTATTTAAAAAACTTAAAAAGTGTAACGGACTTATAATATCGTCAAAAACTAGTAATATTTTATACGTATTCAGATATGTATTATTATCGTTATTCTGTGTAAGTGTAAACTTTTTTAGGCGCGTTTAGCAGTTTTTGTGGGTAGTGAATTCAACTGAGCCGTCAGACTCGGCTATGTAACGCTCATTCGGGTGAAATCGGCTCGAGTCGACTAACTGTGAGAAACATTCAGCGAGCGATATGATGATGCAGATGAAGGCCAGTACACAGAACAGTTCGGTTCGGTCCGCTTTGCAGAATATGTTATGGGCCAGTATTATTAATTTCGCCTTGTTGAAGTTTACACTTCTGCCGTGTGGTCTTAAACACACAATTTTTTTCCTTAATTACTTTTTTCCTTTTTAATTTTTTAGATTTTTATTTCTCTTTATCTCAATTTTACTTCTTTTTTAATTAGAAGCAGTAACAGTAATCAAAATACCTTACTATTCAAGAATAGGGACTTATTGCAATAAACTCAGGCTGTAATAGTGCCAGGCGGAGTTTCACATTGAAAACTATCAGCGGATCTTTCAAAATTGACATAACAAAGTCGAATTTAAAAATAAGTCGTTTATTTTTTTTTAATAAAGGAAGGCAGTATTTATTCCGGTTCATATAGTTAACAAAGGCCTTATATGGAAACATTACAGCTGATCTTACAATATAAAGCTGTCAAAATACTGCCTGGCTTATTGGAAATTCAAAAATAACGGCATGACGCTTTGGGGCCAACCTTAGCAGCACAGCATTCGTTTAATCAATGCTTAATTGTGTGTAGACAGTGGTTTTTTGCATAGGGGTGCAGAAATATCAGACAACGCTGTCAAAGTAAGCATTTTAAAATGGAGACACTGTATAAAAAGCAATCCCAATTACACATAACATAATATTTATATACTTAACATTTGTATAGTTTTTCATAATAAAATAGACAAATTTATAAAACTTATTCAGGCAGGTTCTATTTTCCCGACAACAAAAAGTAATTGAGATTTGAAACATACACCAATCGCTTCGATTCATCACAAATCATTCAATTTGATAGGTCAAATCATAGGTAAAACTTTAGTTTTTACTTTGGAGAATTTTCAAACTTTGAAAGAGACAACCTTCACAAATCAAATCAATTCATTACATGTCATTTAACTTGACATTACACACAAAGAAATAAAATTATAAACCTCAGTCTGCTTATAAAATTTAATTGTACACATGGCAATATTTTATGTAGCTAGAATAACCTTTATTTTAACCAACTATGGCTAAAAATAAAGGGTATTTTTTCGCGTGTCGGTAGCTATTTGTTATAGTCCTCTTGAGGTCTGAACCGTGACAGAAATTACGGGTGGACATAAACTTGACAGAAAGAGACTGTAAAATAATAATTATCGCTAACTGATTTTATTGTCAAAAATTATTAGCTGGTTTGTCAAAACATTTTGAAAAGTGCCTGTGGTTTGTTATTTTTTTTTTTTTTACGGGTATGCGCACTCGCAAGGATCCCTATCACGCTCGACAAGCGGCAAGTGCGCGGAAATGTTGGTGTGTGTTGGTTTTGAAACGGTTCAGGTTGTAACCTGCAGGGAAAACTGTCGCAGGGAGTTTATTCCACAGCGATGCTGTTCTCCAGAGAGTTATTTAAAAAGGAAAGCAAAATCAAAATTTAGAATCTAGCGCGACATATTTTGTTTATAGATATTTTACAATCAGCTCATAACCAAAACCTTCCGGCGCAGAAAAACTGGATGACGAAAGATTTTCTATGCTTTCGGATAATCTTTTAGAGCACGCCAATGGCTATCAACATATATATACTTTTTTATATTATGTAGCGATTATTCAAAAAATGGTCTAGACAATTTCACACCGAGTTAGGGTTTAATATTTTACTAAAGTCACTAGTCTTTGAAATAAAGTATCTATATATCTTTCCTGGTAGTCGTTTGATCTTCCAATGACGCAAATCACTCCTAAAAGCAATAACTTTTTTCTGCAAGAAATAAACCAGCTCACAATAGGCGACTTACCAGCGACAACTAACTCGCTGGACATATTAATGTGACAAAGTGATATAATTCTTGAAAAGTTGAGGTTTTAGTTTATTATTTTACTCTGAAACATTGTAACAGGATTATTTTTTTCCTTTTATTGACATGAGACATTTTTCAAACCATATTTTAACCACAGACTTTAGAATGGCTAAAGCCTTAATAACAGTCGTTTAAAAATTTTCAATTTGGGATCTTAAAACCCGATTCTTCAAATGTTTCGCGTCACAAGTAATCTGCATAATAAATTTCATCAAACTGATTTTCTTTTTGAGTTATGATTAGCAGAAATGACAACAAACTCACCGTTAATTCATTAGTCTTGTCTAATCACTTGTGTCAACTTTTCATAAAATTTTGATGTATACGACTTATTTGGTCTTGCTGGCAAACCGTTTTGATTTTAACTTCTCAATCTCAAATAAGGAATTAACGACATCGGTTTCACCGGATGCCTGTCTACTTTTTGCTTTAATAAACTCCTATAGTTACCAATAATGAAAAGAGGAAATAAGTGATATTACCCTAGAAGGCATAGTCTGAATTTGATAGAACAGAAACAATTAAATAAAGAATTGAAAAGTTATCGGAAAATTGGTTTATAATAATCGCTGGCTATCTTTAAATTAAAAGTGAATTAGACACACTTTTTGTTTCGTTACTTGTGCTTACATGATTGGATGTTCGCTAAAAACTAGTAGCAATCGTGAAAGCTTTTTTCTTTAGAGGGAAATTATTTGAATTTCACGCGGTTTTCTGGGGAGACTTGGTATTATTAAATGTAATTTTCTACAACAACCAACATATTTTTAACTGATTTGCTTAACTTCGTTAGAAACCCCAACATTATCTGAACCAGTAGTCAGATAATTGTTTTCAAATTGTAACATGATTGGATCTAGTTTGCCTAAGTGGATTGAAACGTAGAAAATTTTCTTAATCGGTATTTGAAAATTTCTCAGAAAAAAACATTAACGACATAATCATGATAATCGAAAATTTTTGAAAATTAGTGACTTTATGCTTTCCTTGAAACTGCATTAGAAAGCGACATTATTAAATCATTCTAATTATTCGAACAAGTCTGAGAATAATAATAAAGAAATTAACCTTATTTGTTTTGAAAACAAATAAATACAATTTAAAAAGTTGAAATGTTGTTGCTATTTTTAAGCCTAAGGGCCTAGGAGCGCGGTAAGGTCAGATACAGGATTTATTTCAGTCTTTAATTAATCTTTTATGATTTGTCTTTCCATAAAATTTAACAGCAAAGAGGTCCCGATACTATTTCCTGGGGTATATCAATTTTAACGTTTCAAATGTTACTGGAATAGTTTTCAATACTTGTTTTTTGATTCCTTGTGTTCAGTTTTTTTTTAAGTTTATAGGCTACACCTCTAACTTAAATAAAACTAATAATGCGTGTTCTATGAATTCACTTTATAATTCGTCTTCAATGGAACGTGGGCAGTAGTTTAATTCTCAAAAGCGTTTTTAAAATACGTAATGTCATGAAGCGGCGCTATTTTTGAGAAATTTGATATTTATATATGCCAGAACGGTGCAACTGATTTGTTTTGAATTTTATATTATTTATTACAAGATAATTAGCATTCGGCAAACATAAGCGAAAATTTGCCTTTTTGTATTCCGCAGCGTCTATGTTGTTTATTTGAATTTTCTGAAATGTTTAGTCTGCAAAACTGAAAAGTTACCAACAGATTTTCTGCCTGATAGGTTATACAGTCTTTAAATACCTTTGATTGGTTACCTTAATCAAATCATATTTCAATACAAATTCACACTTCATGCTCTTATTAAAATCAACAGAAATCAGGTAAGGTAAAAAAACTGACAATAACGCTTATTACTTACCAGTCCAATTTTTATCAAAGATCGTTAAGAACACTTACCCAAAATATCCATAGAGACAGAGGATATAGACATGATTAAACTGAACGTTGAACTCCTTCGGTTAGAACCATGACCAATTTAACAAAATTAAAAACAGAAGGACTAAAAAAGATATAAGAAACACCAACGCTAATCATACCATTCGATTTGGAACATCGGGTTCGGCTACTATATGATGTTTATAAAGAAACACTCTATCCACCTCTGTTTTTAACGAGGAAATTTTTTGCAAGGTTGAAATTTGTACAGGCATAGGTTTACAACTTGTATCTATTTTGATTTCAACTCTTTGTGTTCTTTTTCCAAGTAGTTTTCAAATATTTTAAAGTTATTGTTCTTGTAATTTTTGTTGTTAGAACCATACTCGTTCGATATAAATGTAGGCATAAAAACTATAAAAAATGTAATAAATAACAGCAATTTACCATTAACATTGCAAACGGCGCGTAGAGCGAGTGTCGCGCACAAAGTTTAATTGTTCTCCCTGTAATTACAGCTAATAACGTTTGTGTATACCTGGGTTGTGACATGACTCGCGTTAAGTTAATAATAACAATTTTTTCAACCATCTGTGTTATTATAACTACCATTGCAGTCTAAGTGTTGCACACTATTGCCAAATTATAAGCACGAATAGTCTGTGATCACGCAAATTATCGAGAAAAGTTATAAAAAAAATAAAAATTCACAGGGTTAATGAAATAAATAACAGAAATGTATAAAAAAAACCTCTTTTGGATTATAAATAAACTTTTACGGGCTTGAAAATGACCCTTGAGGCATTTCCGATATATTAAATCCTAAAGAAAAGGGGTTGAGAAACAATCCTTGATAAGCCCAACACAAACCACAACAAACAATAAAACCCTTGTTTTTATTATTAACGCTTTTATTGAATGCTTTTTAAAAGAATATCATTATATAAAAACAATATTCAACGAAAGGTGTTGATATATCAAAAAACTGACCCATCAGCATATTAAAGCATAAGGAACAATTTTATCTTCGAGTTCCGGTCAGGGGATTTTAAGATTATAAGTTATGAACTCAATATTGCAGCGGAAGTTGTAAAATAATTTCACTGATAATATTTTTCATAGTAGTGATTGTGCCCTGTGTAAACTTGATTTATTGGGAGATGACCCCATTAAAAATTTAGGGGAGACAAAAGATTTTGATATTTATTTAAACGAACAACAAACAACCGACGGCAATGTGTTCAATTCAATTTCTGGTAGCACAAAAAGCAATCTATTACACCTTCAAGAAACAATTTGATTAGGTTAAAAATTATCATGTATTTCCAATTTAAAGCCTCGCGATAGGCATTGGGAAGGATAATTTTATTTTAAAGATTCCTTTTTTGGTACGATCTCGTGGTTTCCGATGGGTAATATCTAAATTCTTATTGTGGTCGTTCTATTATGCCGAACAGTAAAGCAGTTACACAGAAACCCGCGATTTCTTTTATTACATTATTACATTATTACAACTTGATAATCTTTTATGGGGTAATTGAACACTTATATCGATTACCGCACCACAACAATAACGTCTACTGTTTTTAAATTTCATAACGCATTTTTTACTCCACCCAATCTCGGATTATTATCGATATTACTTTCTTAAAATGCAATTTTGATCTATGCACAAAGTAAGAAACGATCTAACATTGCCTAACCTAAATCGTTAGATTTGTGTCATGCTACCTCATTATAACCATCAAAATTGAAAGCAAAACAATATTGACTATCACAATCTCAAAATGCGTGAACCACAGCTGTACTTTGCTAAACGCGTTCTATTTTTTAAAATCTACATAACTAATACCCTTTTATTCTTTGTTTCAGAACGGGAACTACATCATTGAAAAAGAAGTAGAAGGCATAGGATGGTGCCCGTATGACCCCGAACACAACAGTACAGCTGTCTACAGTGACGGTCACGTGTTTTCAGCTACGGTAGCCGGGAGCGACCCTCTTATTTACAGAGAGCCTCTTAGAACTGAAATAGCTGATCTTAATCAGTTAAACGGTAAGGATACTCAAGATGTTGATAAATTTTTATTACAGTCTGCAAAAGACAAGTAAAAAGGAGTAACTAAATATGAATTAAACATCCATGTAAAGGGTTAAGTAATTAATTAAATGATAATACTACAGGCGGTTTTTAATAAAGTATATTAGAATAATTTGCATATCCGATAAAATAAAATGACATAGCTTCGGAAATTGATCATTTTTGTAGTCCCTATTTTAATATGGTGGATCAGAACAAAACCTCTGGCCAAATTGCCGGGAATTTAGATTTATAATAGCTTAAACGGCACGGAAGCGCGGTTCTAGCTAAAGAAAGTCTATAATTAATAAAAACTCGAACTTCTCTTAAGGCTGCTGGCTTGCTGATTCGCGGTATATTTAACGTAGAGGAAAACTAAAATAAAAGAAGCATTTAATACGGTGTTTTAAACGCAACGTAGAGTAGGAAGAATGCTCTATTCTATGCTGTTGTGTGAATCGGTAAACGCGGTTAACTTAAAAGAATATTTTACTGTATGTACGGAATAAGTACGCTTGTCTGATTTTACATCCTTTCGATTTGATATTATTTAATTAATTTAACGTTTTTAACTCAAAACATTTTACAAACACCCATTCAATTTGCTTAGTTGCACGCCTCTTCGCAAACCTCTCGAATAACTTCCTAATTTTTCATAATACAACTACCAACACGTTATTTATTTATCTGTAGGTGTAATCTCGATGATATAACGTTGTCGCACTGGTCAATGAAAATATATTGGCCAAATAGCGTGGGATCTGCGACACCAAGTTTATTTGTTCTTCAATCGAGGGCAATTTAGGAAATCTCTCGAACAGGAAATATCACTGACTTGATTATAAACACGCTATATAGCTATACGTACGTTAATATACCTGGAGATGTCGAAGCACCATCGTTAAAATTTAACATAAAACATGCGAAAACATTATTTAAATAAAAACAACATGTGTTGCGATTCGCCAAATATACAGTGTGTGACCATCATGTAATCGAATATCTTTATTATTCGTTATTCCTCAAATAATATGCTCTCGATTGAAATTATTAATGATCTTAGTTTTAGTTGTTAAATTCAGTTAGTTTCAAGACATAAACCTTTAACTACGTAAGGGATGGATGCACTTTTAATAAATCAATTTTTGTTTCGCGATCCTTATTTTTTTCTTGTTTAGTTTCTTCCTGTAGGCCTTTATAAATCGCACATTTTAACTTAACAAGTTTTATGTCTCCTGTTTTAAGTTCCCAATTATGTCGTTTTATGGGTAGAATTTTATCATCTTCATAAAAATTAACAACGGATTCGTCTGTAAAATTATCTAAGACATGGTTAAATAAAATATCTACGAGTCATAATAGTGCTGGTAGGTAATGCAATTTACCTAATGTTTCCTGATTAAGTTGATTATGTTATGATTTCACTATTACCATGTTTAAAACGTCTACATTAATTTATTTCTCATTTTATGCGTGCATTTCTTTTTGAACTCTTACGTTGCAGAAAATGCTTCATTTTATTCAATCAACAATATGTTTTTTACCTCTGTTAATGATTTCTCCATTACTAATGGAGGAGAAAAGACCCTGATCTGAATATATTTAATTTAAATTTGCGCCATCGTCTTCTGGAAATATTTGATAGATGATTGCAAAACCTTCATTAGTTTGGTTGTCTTTATACAAAGCAGCACTTGTTTATGCAATCGCGAAGTTTAGATCGATACTTAAATCACTATAATCATATTCTAAATCTGATTTTAAAACTAATTTGCCCTCGCGGCAATCATCATTAGACGTCCATCATTTGGAATGATTAATTCACAGTTTAACACTTACTCGTTCGCAGGTGTTCCGTATATGTTTTAATTTTTTTCTCCTTGCCATTTGAATAAAACATGACATTTCGAGTACTATATGAGGACACTCGATGTATTACTTGATAGTTGGAGCATAATTTTTTGTTTGCCTAAGCAACAACTTTATTAAAAAATTAAGATATACGGTTTAGATTATAAGGTCTAACTAATTTTATATTTAAATTTGGCACACTCAACTTTAAAATTTCCTAGGCAAACATCATCTTTAAAACTCAAATAAGATATTTGATTTTGGTTTGGTTTTACTCTTGTTGAAAATTGGATTTATGTTAAAACCCCTCGGGCAAAATTTTCAGTCGAAGGTCGGTACTTTTACGTGGAGTATATAGTAGGTAGGTACTACCTCGACAATATTTAATCTGAGCAACAAAGAACTAAATTACCCTGACTCCTGCTTCAGTGATATAAAAGCGAAATATTAAATCGCGTTCTTAAATGTCAACTCGAGGATTACCATTACCGATTTACACATTTTAACACGCTTTTTAAGAATAGCAGACGGCTTGGTTTTTAATGACATGACATTCAAAATTATTAGCGGACATCGATATAACATTAAATGCAATAAATGGCAGCCCAGTGGGCCACAAAAAAAGACCTTGACACAAAAAGTATATTATAGGGGTTATTCTTTTGGAGTCGGTACTTTCAGAATATTTGCAGGGAAATGTTCGTTGACTTGTTTGGTAGATTGCTCTATCTATCACCCGTCGTATAGCGATGGTATCGGGCCTCTGGCAAAAATCACTTTTTTCGGCAGGTATTGTTCCCTTTAACGAGATTTTTTTGTTTGATTTTGAAAAACAATATTGAACTTGGACCTTGTCACTTGTGTCATTATTTTTTTCTTTGCTAATATATTCAAACAATTTCGTGGTTTATTGTAGTAATGCATGCTTCTGAGAAACGATTTTGAAGCCGTGCGAGAGATACATGCGTCAGATAATTTGAGAACTAGAATTTGGTGTCGTTTCGAAATCAGGTTTATGTTGATTTATATATGTTTAAATATCATGTCCTTGAAACAGTTCCTCTCTAATTTTTAATTACACATTAACATAATATTTTTGGGCTTTCTTTTCCTTGTTTGAAGTTAAATTAATTGCTGGATATTTAGCCTGTTCTTCCTCTGTATTTTAGCTCCAAACTTTGTTAGTTCTATCACCTATGGAGACTACGTCTATTTCTTCTTCAGGGAGACTGCCGTCGAATTTATGAATTGTGGAAAGGTTAGTATTCGAAAAAAATTAACCAAACTCATTTAAATGAGGCTTTACTGTTTGAGCTGATGTATCTATACATATATTTTGATAGAAATAAACATGTAGTCTATTTAAATTTGATTTGAATTGAAGTGGTTAAAGATCAATTAAAAAAAAAATTTTACTTGCTTTTCCAGATAATCTACTCCAGGGTAGGAAGGGTTTGCAGGAATGATAAGGGAGGGCAACATCAGTCAAATGGTAAAAAATGGACGTCGTTTACGAAAGCAAGACTGAACTGTAGCGTACCTGGAGAATATCCATTTTACTTTGATGAAATTCGTAAGTAGCTATCCATTAAAAAAAGTTTGTTTTCCATAAAATTCCTGTAGTGAACATGAATTGACAGAGTTGTAATAAATATAAAACTATTTATAAATAAGTAGTTAAAATGCATTTTGGTGGAAATTACCAATACCCTACTTGTAATATACAATAACAAAGATTAATTTTAGAATAGTTAATGTGGTAATTATGGCATTTGAAAGAAATAAAAACCGCGAATTTGTGAAATCAGTTACTATAAATGTATGTAGAAATCATTTAGGTTTTGCCAATAATACAGTAAGGGGTTTTTATTATGTCATTACTTTTTATTGCCTTACTATTCAATAATATCGAATTCCTTATCATCTTTTAACGTCAAACTAATCTAAATTTGCAAAGTTGGACCATATGAGACTTATAAAGCAGGATACCAAAATGATACCTCAAAAATAGCTAAATAACGTTTTTTCGAATCTCAAGGCAAGATCTTTTTTTTTTAATATAGAGTGTATGGTAACTTAATACTCCGAAATTGCAAAATAAACTTTTTTTTTAATCTCAACTTAACGTGTGCTTTTTTAGAATATGGATGTCTTGACGATGTCCAAAATTCGTCTTTTTATTGGTAAATTGTTTAGTTTTTAAAAAAGTTTTTAAAATATGAATTTCAAAAGTTCGATCCATAAAGTATATCTTGCTTGTTTGCAGAATCAACGAGTGAAGTCATCGAAGGCACTTACTCTCACAAAACCGCCAAGTATATGTACAGTGCTTTGACAACCCCTGATAATGCAATCGGAGGTTCGGCTATATGTATATTCAGAATGGAGGATATAG
The DNA here is from genome assembly GCA_963576565.1 of Aspidapion aeneum. Lineage (NCBI taxonomy): Eukaryota > Metazoa > Arthropoda > Insecta > Coleoptera > Brentidae > Aspidapion > Aspidapion aeneum. The sequence goes on along the minus strand of OY755048.1, from coordinate 14,877,527 downwards.
AGGAAGTGTTTAGAGGACCTTTTAAACATCAAGAAAATATCAACTCCAACTGGTTGCCCATACCCAACAGTAAAGTACCAGGTATGTAGAAAAACGCAAAAGTTGGCAAACATGGTATAAACGGCTTGAGTCACAATATTTTAATCGGAGGTAAAGGAGTGGGGCGGGAGAAGGGATATACCTACTCGTTCGAGGGAAGAAATAGACAGAAAGTAAGGGTTAGAGTCCTCTGCGGGTTATGGACCTTTTAACTTTTGGAAGGGATAAAATTAATAACAGTATGAAAGCTATTGGAAATAAAAGAAAATTTATCCTAGCCAATATTAAAAATAAATTGACTCGATTTGAGGTATTAGGGTGAAATTGGGTGAACTTTATTTTACTTTTCCTTTTTACGGGTTAATAGTGGTTTTCACAGGTTTTAGAGAAAATAGACTGCCTATTGAAAAAAGCTTAATATAAAAGTTATAACTAATAAAAAAGTCTACAACTTATGTATAGAACATTTTTGATTAACTTAAATTTTCAGAGAAAAAACGAATATTTTTATTATCCTCTTACATTTTTAGTTTTTATGCTAACTTACAGCTGTTATAAAAAAATTGTCCCGCATTGCTCTATTCAGAACTGAGTGGCAATTATCTTAAATATAAATAAATATTTGTATTTTTTTTTTAGAACCAAGACCAGGAGAGTGCTTAAACGACAGCCGTTTACTACCCGATGCGAGTGTGAACTTTATCAAGACGCACCCGCTGATGGAGCAAGCGGTACCGGCGTACCACGGGCGGCCAATTTTGATCCGAGTCAGCCTCAACTATAGGTTTACGGCTATCGCGGTCGATCCGCAAGTTAGAACGGTCACTGACAAGAATTACGACGTCGTTTACATAGGAACAGGTGAGTAGTACCACTATTATAGCTTACATACAAACAGATGGTACCGAGGATCCATTCACTTTAAAAACTTTTCAGTAAACGTCTATTTTCGACATTATATCCAAAAAATCTAAAACAAAAAATTAAAAAAATTCCAGAATATTTCTTTAAGCAACATACTAAAACTTCCCTAAAAACGGCTGAATTCCGCATCCGTTATACTAAAAATTTTGGTCGCTATCTAAATCGCATTTTCTATTTTAAATTAAAAATTAATGGTACGGCCATGTACAAAGGATGAACGACGAAAGATTACCAAAGCAGGCCCTAGAATGGCAACCAATAGGGCGCAGAAAAAGAGGGCGTCCTAAACTAGAATGGCAACAGTCAATCCAAAGATCAATGAGTCAAAAAAATCTGACAGAGAATGATTGTCAGGATCGAAGGAGGTGGAGAATAGGCGTCGGACAACGTAGAAAAACCTTCTAAACCGACATAGTAGTGGTATTAAAAATTAAAATTAATTAATTAACTAAAAGACAAAACATTTCCGAAATTTCTTCCCCTTCTTTTGTACAAAATGTAAAAATAAAAGCAGGAAAAAAACATGGTGATAAACTACCGGCCGGTGTCTATATTGTCTGTTTCTTATAAAATATTTGAAAAAGTACTAAAAAATAGAATAATGAAATTTTCTAATAAGTTCTAAAGTCTTGTCAGAAATTAAACTACAAACATTACAGATGCTTTTAACACAAGCAAGCGCAGCTTTTGTATTTTTGTGGAGCCCTCTCAGGCATTTGATACGGTCTCCCATCAGATCATGTTATCAAAACTGAAAAGGTGCGGTTTGAAGGGAAAGGTACTTAAACTAGTTACAAGTTATCCGACCAACAGAACTCAGTATGTAAGGATTGACGGTGTCAGTAGCGAGCTTATAGAGTAGTAGTGATTTATTAAAATTAAAAACTTTGGGTAAAATCATAAGTTTTGCTGATGACACTACCATCTTTTACACAGATACTTGGGAGGAGCTAAAACATTTAGCCGAACAAGATTTTAAAACCATAAAATATTGGTTTCAAATAAACAAACTGATCCTAAATTATGAAAAAACAAAATATCTACCCTTTGCCATTTATCAGAACCATTTGCCTACCTTTGGTCCTTTAAAAATAAATGACAATGGGATTTAAAAATTAAGAATGTTTTCAATAAAATACGTGGGTTGTTGCCTAAATTTCAGTATCTTAAGGAATTTAGAGAAAGATCAGCTCAGACTGTATTACCTCTCCCTAGCACAGTCACATCATCTTTCATATGGGATTTTGAATTGGGGTGGAGTTGCTGACTGTCACTTAAAGGCTTTAAGTAATACGCAAAATTGAATTCTGAAGCTAATTTATGGCAAACGAAGAACCTACCACAAGGACTTGCTTTTCCAGGACACCAAAATCCTAAATATTCGGCAGCTTTATTGTTTGGAAATAAAGGCCGCTTGACATGGTGCATGACGCGCTGCAAAAATTTGCAAGCAAAAAATTTTGGTCAAATTGTTGCCTGCAAAAAATCTTCTTTTTGTTTGACAGTGTGCATGGCCATGCATGAATTCCCCAGAATCTAGGTAAAAATTCCCCAGTATGCATGCAAGTATAGTTTGCTTGCAAAAGAATGGCACCGGGCCGATAAAAATGGATTGCCTGCAACAATCAGCTGGATTTGTTCTGCACCTGGGCAAAATGTCATGCCATTTGCCTGCAAATTTTATTGCCATGCACCATGTCAAGCGGCCTTAATAAAAAAATATTGAAAAGGGTAAAATTACGCTAAAACAAAGAATAAAGACATATTTTGCTAGAAGGGATGATAACTTTCAACATAGGCTTTTCTCAAAAACTACATCACAGCACTCTGTGGAATATTTTGCACCTCGAATATATAATACTCTACCACCAGATGTACAAAATACTACAAAATTTCATAAAAGGAAGCTGGCTAATACATGGACTTTGGAAAATGGAGATAAGTGTAATGAATTAATTAATTTAAATTATATGTAAGATGAGAAATATAGTTATTAGTTTTCTGGTACTTAGTATCGGAAGTTGTAATTTAGAATTACTTAAAGTATATTGTTTTGTTTTGTTTTCAGTCAACATTTATGACATTTTTAAATTTATTTATATGAATTTAAACAAACATATTATTAACTAAACCGTTCATGACAAAGCGAACGCACTCTCATAAGTGGTACTTACGTTAGTACCTGTTGCGTTTCACTTCCTTTTACCAATGTAACTGACTCTACAGAGGTACTACGGCCGTTTTCTAATGGTTCGTACTTTATTTTGCACGAATAAATGTTGATCTGAACATTCCTGTGCAAAATATCTAATTATAGAATAGACATATCTTCTATCTTTCAAATATTCATTTAAGCTTTTTATAACTTAAACATTGTTTTGATTAAATTAGCATTAGACTTGTAGGTCCGGCAAATATGCCTATGACTGAATAGGACCTATATCCAGGTAGCTTATTTAGCCTTCCTATTCTCTATAAATATAAGTATGCTAGCAGACTTGAGAAAGTATCCAGTAGAGATCGGCCAATCTGCGATATTACAGTGACAAATAGCAGTAATTTTTTTGGAGCAGTGTAACCAATAAGCGCATTAAAAAAATCCAATGTCATATATTTGGCATATTCAAATTTTACTTTTTTCAAATTAAATACCCTGTACTTTACTAAAATTTTAGATTCATTTTTTTTCTGATTTTAAATGAAACACTGTCAGAGATATAATGCATTTTTCTTTGACTATAAAATCTGACACATTTATTTCCATGATTTTATCTGAGTGTTCATAATCCCACAAAATGATTTGCAAATTTATGTAACTATAAATTTTTGAAATCAGAATGGTAAATATTTGACAAGAGAATAAATTATGTTATTTTTGGTATTCAGGGAAAATGATACAACTTTGCTTCTGTAAACTATGCAGTAGAAAATACAACGGTTCACCCTGTACATTGCTCGAGAGAGTACTTCGTTTTCGAGAGCACTAATTTTTAAATGACTAACAGTACTGAGCTCGAGTTAGTAGGTACGCCTTTGTTTTGTAACGCTGAATAATCAGTTAGTCAAGCAAAATAATGCAGGAAGTATGTTTGTCTTACCATTTAAAGCCTTTTTCTAATTCATGGATTCATGGGATTTCCTGAAACAACCAATAAATATTATTAAAAATTAACATCCAGCAAATATTACTCTCGGTGTCTCTTAGTTTCGCCTTTTTTTTGTTTAATATGACGCTGCAACACAGGATGTTTGAATTTATTTAATACGCTGACCCTAATTAAATAAATTTGTGTATAAAAATGTAAAAATGTTTATCGCTAAGTCTTAACAAAGGCGTTAAAATTACCTTGTTAAAAATGTTAATTTTTTTATTTTTCCTTTCAGACGATGGCAAGATTCTAAAAATAGTCAACGTGCAATCAGAAAACTCAGCCAAGGCATACGTTATCTCAGAAAATGAAATATTTTCTAGAAATACACCAGTAAAAGAACTCAGAATAGCACCAGGATATGGAAAGGTCATTGCTGTGAGCAAAGGAGAAACCAAACTGGTTACTTTGAACCATTGCAAAAGCATTGCCATTTGCAAGTAAGTTTAAGACAAAATATAGACACGACAAACTCAAAAACTATCTAAAAGAAAGACGATCGATTCCTCATTTCACTGTACCATATACCTTAAATCGGCCTAAACTAGCGCTCCATAACACTTTCGAAACGATTAAAAAGTATTTGACACATATAAAAAGTTTTGACACGTTTACAACATAATTTCTCTTTTCAGTATATGTCTGGACCTCAGGGATCCTCACTGTGCATGGGATCCCATAACAAACCTCTGTGTCAGTGTGGACGCTGTGACTTCATTTAGGTACTTGATTCAAGACATTGACAGAGGCAGCGGTTCCAAATGCAAAATCAACCCCACTGGTAGGTTCCAAGTTTGGGTCTTATTAGAATTAAGAGATACATATTGATTCTTAGCTCTTAACAATAAAATGGTTGATTAAAATTAATATTGTCTTGCGCTTAGTTAGGTCCAAAATTTAGAATAAGATGTTAATAATTAAAATAGTTTGTGTATTAGAAATAAAAGTACTCGTCCATTTTTATTAATAGATCAAACACCTTCCAAAGAAATCGATGACAACAGCATCTCCAGTAACTCTATAGAAGAAACCAACGAGATTCCAGATGCCAAAGATCTGTCTTTAAGCATTAACCAAGATTTATCGAGTGACTGCAATGATATCAACGGGGACCTGCACGCAGGGTGCATCAAAATCCAAAAGTCTGAGTACGGGTCTGGTTCGTTATACTCCTTCGTTGTATTAGCAGCAATGGCAGGACTCCTGGTGGGGTTTATTGGGGGGTACTGTGTGTCAAGAAAATTTCACATGCGGTATCCCAGTGCACCGTCTTTTATAGAGCAACACAACCACCTGGACAGGTAAGGCTATAGTTTTCCGTATGACTTTGACAGGTTTTCCTGGAATGAAATGATGTCTTTTCCTACTATTCCACTATTCAAGATGTACCGTTTCGCCAATTCATTAGACTTCAACTACTTTAATTTCCATTTTGTGGTTATCTCAGCAAAAGAACTCTAACTTCTTTTTTAATAACTCGGTAACCAGGGTCTTATCATCCTTACAAATGGTAGTAGCATTGTTTAAGGCAGTCAGTTTGTTTACTGTATCCTCCCTTAGCAGAAGAGCTTATTCGTTTGTCTTGTAAAGGCCAGGATATCAGGCCACCTCAAAGTCAGAAGATCCCCTCTCCAAACACTTCATCTTTAATCAATACTCCTCTTGCCTCTCTCAATGCTTCGCATGATGTGAAGAAATGCGCCGAGGTATCGTCCTCGGCTCATGATCTCTCACTCTTGGCTTAGACAAATGTTCTTGAAGGACGCAGTGTCAGGTGAGGTCTCCCACCTCCCTTGGTGTTGTACTTAGTACCCGGTCTCTACGAGACTTACTTTGTCTGGTCACACACTTCTTCGCCTGTCTGGCTTTTTCTGTATTAATCCGTTCCTTCTACAGCTTCGCATGGGCCCACTCTGAGCAAGGAAAAAAATTCTTGTTATAGATCTATTTACCCAATGAATATCCCAGATTGTTCTGTAAACTCTTTCAGAGGTTCTTAGAGAGTCTATTTCAGTCACAGTACATGTTGCCAAAGCAACAAGATTTGTTAAACCTCACGGCTTACATCATGTATAGTAAGTAGTACAAGAAGTCATTGAAACTATATGGTTTTTACTTTCTTTAACGTTGATCACAAGGATATGAAGCATCCTTATTTTGAACCAAACCATTCCAAGCCACGACCGGTTTCGGCTTTAGTGGAACATATTCAGGTGGATGCAAGCGATAGCTCCAAGTAGATAGTAACTGTACCAACAGAAACAACTACTCCAAGGGAAAATACCCCTGCCGGTATTAAATAATGCTGACGGTTAAGGTTAATAAGTTCCCAACGAAAGCATCAAACCATCAGTAGGTATAATTCAAAATCGGTAGGGACATTTTCCATCAGAGTGGTTGTTTCTGCTGGTTTCACACAAGTCGATTTAAATTCAACATTTTGGAGGAAAAGACGACCTCCCTTTACCATGAGGGATCTACGAGACATTATAAAATGCCGACAAGTTGCTAATTCTTTTTTTTTGCTTTTTTTCAGACTGAATGCGAATCAGAATAGTTTTTTAGCCAGACCGACGAAGACGGTTAATTTGGACGTCTTGAACGTCTCCTCGGACACATTGCCTCCAAAGAAGGACAATCTGGGGTCACTCAAAAATTTGAACATTACCAACGAGGGGACGTTACAAAAAATTAAAAAAACATATATTTAGTGATCGAAAAAAGTGCTCTTAAATATAAACACTAAATGTGTCTTTCTTCCTGTGATTCCATAAGATTATAGACTTTTAAGATTCAGGGTAATTAGAGCTTAGGGCCTCAATAGTTGCAATAAAAACGCCTGAACAGAGCATTAAGTTTAACCCTTAAAACCCGGATCCCACCTACGACTTTCTCGTGCGTGCCCGCGCACGCATCACAGGACTGTCATAACATTTCATATTGAGATCATGTGACACGTGAGCGGGCACCCACGAGAAAGTCGTAGGTGGGAACCGGGTGTTAGGTGTGTATTTATACGACGAAATAATTCGGCCAAATGGAATCTCCCGAACGAATTCGTTCACTTGCGTTGTTCACACGTAGGTTCATAACATATTGTGATTCGTTCGCTGTATAAATACGCACCTTTAGGCACAATTCACACTACACGTACCAGCACCGTCACGTCACCGCACCGGCAATGGACGCATTCACACTAAACCGCAAAGGGTGTATTGTGTATTTTAATGTAAGAATAATTTGTGTCGGTGACGGTACAGTGACGTGACGGTGCCGGACGTATAGTATGAATCGCGCCTTACAAGACCAAATTATATGAAGGTCAAAATGACTTCAAAGATACTCGTTTTTTATCAATTAACTGACTAAATCTTAAACGTAAAGTCTATCAGTTTATTTAGTAAACATATTGCAGATCATGCGCGATTCGTAGGCAGCAGGACTGATCCTTTAAGACCCGGTCTGTTGCTTTGTTCATACTCATAAAGGCTCGTAAACATTGAGCGAAAGAACACCGAACGGGCAACACTGACCAAATGATAAAAACGTGTACCGAAATCCAGAAGGAAATCAAAGAGATTTTCTGTTCGGTGTGAACGTGGTTATACCCATTCGGTTGGCATTCGTTGTTCTGGCAGAAAGTGTCAGTTGTATTTGTTTCGAAATTAGCGCCTTAAAGCCGCGGTTTTATTATAGCGAGCAGGACTAAACAAATTCGCGTCCTTGTGCTTTTCAAAGACAGTACTCCCAACCATTCGATTTTGTTTCTAATTGCTCTTTGGCAATTTTGGAAAAAACATCACCCACAGTTGAGGAAATATTTTTATCAAAAATTGATAAAAAGGGATGTTTTAACACCCTATAAGAAACATCTTTTTTTGGAAGGTTGCATATTGCATTTGCAAAGCACAAAAACGGTTGTGCTGGCTATAATGAATAGGCGGCATAAAAGTTGTAAGTAACGCGCGGTGTTTGTTTCTTCATTTGTTTTTATATCAGTCGAATTTATAAAAAACCTTGCTAAATAATTGATAGTACTTTATTCCTGGTACTACGTTTTAGAAAGTACGGCATGAAAATATATTGGAGTTTCACTGTATACTTTAGATACATGAATTTATTTTTTTATTTTGTACCTGCTGTTATTTTTTTATTTTAATTTTAAATTTTATCCGGAATGCAAAGAGACTGCAAACATACAATGTAATTTTTATACACGTATATTCTGTCAAAGATATGTCAACCTATGAATCTCAATTTAATAATTTTTACATTATTGCAATTCAGTTTATAGAAATTAAGTTTAAGAATAAGCTCAATAATTTTATACTGATTTTATTTTTTATGTTTTAAAATGTTTTCTTCTAAATCTAATCCCTATTTCAAAAAAATATTATTCCTAAAAACAAAAAGGGGTTGACAATAAATTTGAGTCAAATATTTTTTTTTTACTTAAAAATTGTTAAATCCTCTAAATAAATAAAAAAATTATTTTTTTGAAAAAGCCTTTATTCATCATTGAAATTTTTTAAATTCTGTATATAAATAGCATAGGCTTAATCTTCTAAAATTTTTAGGGCAATCAAGTATTTAAGTGACTCTTAAAATACAACTACGTTTCAATCAATTTTTTTAATTCTGTAAATAAATAGCATAGGCTTAATATTCTAAAAATTTTAGGGCAATCAAATATTTTTAAGTCACTCCTAAAATTGTAACAGAAGCATTAGATAGATGCCACAGAAACTCCATTGCGTATTCAATTTTTAATTTATTTTTTGTAAAAATTTTTGGATTTTTGAAAGGCAGATTTTTAAGAGGTTTAAAATTTTTAATGGCACCCAACAAGGTAAAAAAAAAATAATTCGAGATGCTTTATTTGAATTCATAATTTTTTATTCCAAAAATTTTTTGCGGCATGACATGGCAAGCTCGTCAAACCTTGTGTCGAATCCCACTAAACACAAAAATATTTTAATAACGTCAAAATAATGTTTATTGAAAAACGTTCTAACGTTGTATTCATAGTGAAAAAGAAGCTTAATAACCCGTTTTCTGACGTTAGAAAAATGATCTTGTTTTCCTAACATTGAAAATAAAATGTTTTTCCAACATCGAAAAACGAATGTTTTTACAACATCAAAAAACGAATGTTTTTTTAAAATGTTTTTCTGTGGCTAGTAGGCCCGGCGGCGGAATGAATTGGCGATAAGTTAAAGTCCGGCGGCTAATCGGCCGCGGCGAATTGTCGCATTACCTGTCTCATTACCATTTTTTTACTTTAGTTTTCTTTTCTTATCTTATTTTGTGGTGCTTCATTTAAATCACTGCATACCTATTTGTTATTCTCTCCCACATAACTGGAAGATATTTTCACCCAAAATATGTTCACTTTCAAAAAATCATTCACTTAATAATATTTGTGCCTTTAATTTGCCATGTTTGTTTTTATAAATGGCAAATATTTTAACCAAAATAACACAAAGCGTCTCTTTTACCGACACGTATTAACTCGCAGTATAAAAACATAGTCGGTTCTGATAGTGGAACTATGGCAGCGCCCTATATAGTTTTATTTTTTTTTAAATTTTTTAATGTTATAAAAACAAAACATTTATTAGCTTCATAATAGCTAAAATTCAACGTTAGAAATGAGATCTAGGAAAAACTTATTAAGGTTATTAATAAATGTATTTTTGGTAATGCTTTTTTTTATATGAAATTTCAGTTAGAAACTTCTACATGTTTTTTAATGTCAAAAGTTTGAACACAAATTTGTGTTTGGAAAAAACGTTTTTTTTTCAACATTTATTTTACATGTGTGCTTAGTAGGATGCGCGCTGTTGCAAGAATTGGCGCCAGCGTGGCGTATAAGAACACATCAGTGTTGCCATACCCGGCGGAATTCAAGATTCTTGAGTGCCATTATAAAATGTTGTCTTCTTTGTTGTTGGAGGCCAGTTTGATTAAGATTGGCTTGAAAATATATCACACTTGACAAAAACGTGTTGACAGATAATTAACTTCTCATTCGATGATAAAACTAGTTAGTTACAATATCTGGATGTCTGGCACTAATGCAAGTGTGAGAAAATTCTTAGATATTTTATTTTTTGTAAATTTTAAATAAGCATAAGTTATGTAGTTTTAAATGTATGGCTTTAATATTTTCAAAATCAAATTTATTAGCGTACATGTATGCAAAAAATGTTAGTTTTAATTTAGGCTTAAGTTTAGATGCAGGTTTGGCTGTGATTTATTTAAAAAAATTTACATTGCCTCTATCACAAACTAATTTCTTTAAGTAAAAATAAGATGAGTGTTTAAGTGTCTTGACTCAATAATTACGAAGAGTATTGTGCGATTTTATGTTTGAGTATTAGTATTAATTAAGTTTATGTCCAAAAAAATATCGTCTAATAAAAATGCTCTATTTTATATTAATAATATTAGTGACTACATTCCAATAGCTACTTCTTTGTTGTAAATAAATCTAAATTAAAAATTAAAACTGTATTTTTTACCCTAAATGTTTGGGCCGCTTTTTGACTCCCCCGCTCTTTTTAATCAGTATACATAACTCAAAACCTATTTGCAAATTTTAATTAAATTCTACAAATATAACTTGGCTTGAGCTCTCAAAGTGGTTTTGTTTAAATAAGATATATATATATATATATATATATATATATATATATATATCTATATATATATATATATATATATATATATATATATATATATATATGTATATATATTTATGCGTTAGGTTTTCGTCCAGGATTGTAGTAATAAAAGGTAGTTTTCAGCTTTTTTGGACTTTTATTTTAAATGTCTAATTCAACAGCCAACGTTTCGACGCCTTCCGCGTCATCCTCAGGGCCAGAATATTAGAGGTATATAAGATATCGCATTTAAAATGCGATATATTTTACAAAAATTTTTAAAAACAGCGTCTAACTAGCTGTCAGCCGTGATGAGTGAGTACTGCTTATCTATATATAGCTATGATGAGTGAGTACTGCTTATCTATATATAGATAAGCAGTACTCACCTGCTTATCTATATATAGATAAGCAGTACTCACCTGCTTATCTATATATAGATAAGCAGTACTCACTCATCACGGCTGACAGCTAGTTAGACGCTGTTTTTAAAAATTTTTGTAAAATATATCGCATTTTAAATGCGATATCGTATATAACTCTAATATTCTGGCCCTGAGGATGACGCGGAAGGCGTCGAAACGTTGCCTGTTGAATTAGACATTTAAAATAAAAGTCCAAAAAAGCTGAAAACTACCTTTTATTATATATATATATATATATATATATATATATATATATATATATACTTTTCAGAAATAATGCTCATTATTAAGAAATCCAAATAGTTTTGCACAAATACCTGCATGTAAATTAAGTCTGAACATTTGGCAACCCCGCTGCCTATTTGTGGCGGGGGAGTTTTTTCTGCCACAGCCGTGAAAAATAAAAGTTTAGTTGTGTGTCAGAATCTTATTAGGAAACAGCTTTAGACATAAGCTAAATGCATATTTATATTTTTTAATGTTCTAGTGGGACTAAACTTTACGTTTTGAGTTGTACTTGTTATTTTTTTAAAATTTTTGTAGAAAAAAAGATCGTGACGAAATACACAATACCTTACGAAGGTCTGGTGGCAATTTTGTCATTGCTGACGAAATTGCTCTAAATGGTATTTTTTTTTGAGAGCTTTTTTTCCAATACCAATTAAAAAAAAATAACGAGTCGGTAGGGAAAACCCTAAATATTTTTCTCTGGTAACTTCGTCATACTATTTTTGACCTACTTCATGTAATATATTACAAATAAAAAAGGTGACGAAATTACCATAAATAGAATGACAAAATTGCCAAAATGGTATTTTTAGGCCAAAAATTAGAAAAACTTGTTTTTTTTAATAAGCGTGACCAAACGTCCCCCTTTATTAAGTAAGGTAATTTTTTTCATCTGCAAAAAGTTTGTGCGCCACCATGCTTTAACAGAGAGCAAGAAGAGCAGAATAGAGAAATTGATAAAGAAGTTTCAGAAAAACGATAAAATCCCCAAGTAACAAAAACAATGAGTTGGAGCAGAATAAAAAGAAAAATAATGAAAACAACCATTTTTACGATCACGCTAAAAAAAAAGAAGACAATTCAAAAGTAAGAACTTGCGAAACAGGTCTTGCTGGGGTAAGCAGAAAACAGATTAAAAAGTTGAAAACCATAGTAGATGTACAAGATCAAAATAAAAGTAAGAGAAACAGAGAGCAAGAAGAGCAGAATAGCAGAACAGAAAAACACCAAAATCCCCAAACAAGTAACATAAACAATGATTTGGAGCAGAATAGAAAGACAAATAATAAAAACGAGAGATTTTACGATCATGCGAACAGATTAAAAAGTTGAAAATAATAGTAGATGTACAAGATTAAAATAAAAGCAAGAAGAACCGAGAGCAAGAAAAATATATTAGATGAATTGATAACGAAGTTCTAGAAAAACATGAAAATCCCCAAACATCAAATACAGAGGATAAAGAAAACAATTCAAATGTCCCTTTAAAAAAATATATTTTTTGGGAACCACCAGTAAGCGAAATAAAAGAAAAGAAACGAAAGCCCAAAGAAAAAGTACCTTCCGTAGTTTCATCTGGCGACTGGCAGCTTTACCAAGAAAAGAAAGAAGAAAAAAAGTTAAACGAAATAAAGGAAAAAGAAGAAAAAAAGCAAAAAGAAAAGGAAAGAAATGTAAAATTTAAAAAATTGTATTAGCTTCAGACCACACGGCAGAAGTGTAAACTTTAACAAGGCGAAATTAATATTACTGGCCTTCATCTGCATCATCATATCGCTCGCTGAATGTTCCTTTCGCAGTTAGTCGAATCGAGCCGACTTCTCCCGAATGATCGTTACATAGCCGAGCCTGACGGCTCAGTTCAATTCACTACCCACAAAAACTGCTAAACGCGCCTAAAGAAGTTTACACTTTAAAAAATATAACATGCAATCCAAGACACAGGTTCTAAATTCAAAAGTAGGAGAATACTTGGTTGTAAATTATGAAGACAACTGATTTCCTGGGATTGTCGTTTCAGCAAACCGAACCGAACCGAACAAAAAAATTTACAAAGCTTTTTAAGCACGGTAATGTCCCGTCAAAGAAAGATTAATGTATCTGACTAAACGACCTAGGAAATAATTTAGTTTCAAAGATATTACCTTAGTTAGATTCAAGAATTTTCTAATGAAAAAAATGTTCTAGTTTATCTTGTTTAAGTTTATCAGATTTTGATTGATTACTAATAGGTTAAGCGTCTGAATTTTGAAAAAATATTTGGCTTAATAAAAACTAAATATTAAATAAACAAAATAGATTTTCTTTTAAGTAGAAACAGCTTTTAATTTTGTTTTTTTTTATTATAATTGCATGTTCTAGGGTATGACGAAGCTGGCAGCATGTGTATTTTTTAAACTTTTTATTGAATTAAAAAATATATATTTTAGTTAGAAAAAATTAGCAATCTTTTTTTGATTCAGGAATGAATACTTTGTATATTAAAAAGATAAAAGTTGAAGATTTTTAAATACCCAAGAAAATACATACAGTTAAAGCTAAAACTTGTAAAACGAAATCCTTAAGCTGACGAAATATCCCCCGTTTACCTTAGTTGAAATAAATCCCATAGACACCAGTGGACACGAATGAATGTATAAATCTACGGTAGTGACGGTTAACCCCTCTAAAGGATCTAACCTGGCACCTAGGCACGCCTTTCTGTGCCCGTTGTACACAACGTACCTACTGGGTTCGAATTAGATATATATATATATTTATCGGTTTCACAACGTTCTACGTCTTCCGATACCCAATCTCCACTCGTTTCTGTTTGCCCATAATTCATCATCGAGGCCTCTTATTCTTATTTCACTATCTATTCCTTCTCTCCAGCTTCTCCTTGGTCTTCCTCGTTTTCTTCGGCCAGTTGGTTTCCATTGTAATATTTGTTTAGGTAGTCTTCCATCATCCATTCTTTGTACATGTCCGTACCACACCAGTTGTTTTGTTCTTATATCATCCACTAGAGTACGTTCACCCACTGTCATAATTTCTCTTATTCTTTGATTGGTAACTCTTTCTCTTTTTGATTTCCCTGCTGCTCTTCTCCAATAGTCCATCTCCGTAGCGGAAAGCATTTTTTCTGTTCTATCTTTGATTGGCCATACTTCTGAGCCGTATGTAATAATACTTTTTACAATGGTGTTATATATAAGCTTTTTGTTATGTTTTGATATACTTTGGTCCCAAATTATTCCATTTAATAATTTATTCCAGATAATAATTTAAATACTATCTAGTAAATAGAACCCAGTAAACTTTGTACTGTAAAACGCATCCACCATCCACCGCATCCTGGTTTGAACACGAATACAAACACATTTATACCGGGTATTAATTCCTAGTTAGTATTTAAGTCTTTGGTGAATTCCTTTTGGAGTTTATTGATACTTTATAATGAAATTATTAATTAAAAAATGATCAAATGTAATATTTTTAAGTCAAATTTGGGAGTGCACGTGCACATGTGCATTTATGGTAGAACCGCCACTGGTTATAGCAGAAATCGTGGAGCAGAGAGACAGCTACTGCAATGCAAGTCTACTCTCAGGAATTTTCAGGCGGGCACAAATGCCCGATAATCCTCTCTTATTAAGTATTAACATTTTTATCAATTAAGGTTATTCTAAACCTTGTTTTAATTTTTTCTTGGCAGTATGATTTTTTAAATTTCCTATAACAATAGGTGTTAATTAACTGGTAGGTCCTGAATTGCCATCAGCTAAATTTGGAAATTACGAAATTTTAGGTTTTTTAAAATCAATATACGTATAGGGTTACCTTCAATGATAGAAATACAGAAATGAGACAAATTAAAATATTAGAGAGAAATAGAGCTACTATTATACAAGTCTACTCTTACGAGAGCACCAATTCACAATAGTAGGTACAAAGATTTGAAAGTATCTGTCGAGTGAACTTTTCTGCGATTAATCTTCTGTTTGTTGAATTTAGTTTAGTATAGTCAAAAATCGTGTCCCGTGGGAAGTTGTAAAAGATTTTTTAAAACTACCCCAGATCGATTGATAATTAGATCACACAATTGTGTCAACGGATGTTTGCCTTCAATTTGAGTAGAAGGGCTTATGTGGTGTGATAAATCCAAGATGGCGGCTTTTTTTCACAAACTTTTGCTAAAGTAGTTTTACAGAAAAAACTGTTAATGCGTTTTTTGTTTGCTATAGAACACCAATTAAAAAGAGAAGAGTGAAGAAATTAGCTTGATATCATAAAAACTAACAAAGATATATATTTTTTAAAATACTAAAGAATAGTATCTTTTTTTTACCAAAAAAAATGAAGAAGGAAGTTTTAGACTACCTCAAATCGATTGGATAGAGATCACTTAATTTTAAGCCGCTGGGTCATTTTAATGAGCTTTATATCTAAAGAACTAAAAAAGATATTGTTATTTTTATAAATATTAAAAAAATTATATAAACTCAATTTTGAGCAAGAAAGTTTAAGGCTACCCTCGATCGGTTGCTGGTGGATCACTTATTGTTAAAACACCGGGCGTTTGCCTCAAATTTAAGTAAAAGGGCCTATATGAAGTCATAAACACATTTTCCATTTTTTGACAAACTCTGACTTATACTTTTTGCTAAATTATTTTTGTTCCCAAGAGGGCAGCAATTAATATAGTAAAGAAATTATCTTTATATCTTAAAAACTAACAAAAATATGAATATTTTTTTGAAAATACAAAAACAAAATTTTTTTGCATAAAAAATTTTTATATCTTTGTCACTTTTTAAGATATGAACTTAAAAAGTGACAAAAAAACAAAATTTTTTTGCACAAAATTTTTTTATATCTTTGTCACTTTTTAAGATATGAACAGTTCTTCTGTAAAGCTAATTTAACAAAAGCTATAAGCCAAAGTTTGTGATAAAACATGGAATGGATTTATGACGTCGCACTAGCTTTACTACTCAAATTGGAGGGAAACACCCAGTAATTTAAAATTGTGTGACCTATTACCAATCGATCTAGGGTAGTTTAAAGAAATCTTCCACAACTATTCCTCGAGATACCATAGGCCACTAAACTATATGGAAACACACCCTATACATATTTCGGATATTAAAAACAACATAATTTATAGCAATTATGTTATATGTAAGTTAAAATTATCCTTAATATCTGAGTAAAGTGGGTAGTTACTAACCCTTTCCTAGAAAACATCCTCGAGAGTGCTCTAATTATCAGAAGTGCTAAAAAACAGGGTCTTTTGGAAATAAATTTGTTCGTTAATTCATCATTATTAGGTATTAACTTTGTAATTTACTCCTCCTAAGCCATTTTTGCCGGAAAACTCCATAACTTATTTTTGTTAAAAATAAATATTTTTTCAAAACTTTTATACTTATTATACAGTAACGCACCCAGGAATATGTCTTGGGGGGGGTTCGGTTTGGTATTTCATGCTATTTTTTGTGTTTATTCATGAAATATGTGGAAAATATATACAAAAATCATAGGCTTGGGGGGGGGCGGGCCCCGGAGCCCCCCCCTGGGTGCGCCCATGTTATATTGTATAGGAACCTACCTATTTCATTAGATAGGTGCGTACGAATCTAGAAACCTAAAAAAATACCAATTATTGACTTTCTAAAAATTGCAAAAATCCAAAACCATTCGTTATATCTCCAAAATTTGAACTCCACACAGTTTTATTAAAAAATTAAAAAAGAGTAAATGATACGCCACTGTTTATTTTTGTTGGTACAGAATGTGTATTTAAAGTGCCTAGTTATCCTGTTTGAGCCATCCAATAGAAACCCAATAAAAGCACGGATCACCTTTTGTGTTAGGTGATCCGTGATAAAAGGGTGTGAATTATGAACGGGTCGGAGTCGATTTGAGTCCAGCGGTAACAATAGAAACCCAATAAAAGGGTATGAATTATGAACAGGCCGGAGTCGATTTGGTTAAACGTACTAAACAAGTACCGTTTTTTCTTGTAATATTAAAATTTTGTTCATACTAAATTTGCCAACAATGAAAACCACCCAGTAAGACAAAAGTGCTGTAAACAGAGCGAAATAGATTGAGATGGTTCAACATCTCTTTTGCGCATCATTTTATTTTAGCCGTACTCTAAATATCCTACACTACAAATGGACCAGAAAACTACATTTGTATATGGCAACCCTACTAAAGGACCACATGGGCGCCATGTGTCCAAGGGTGAGTGTTGCAAACTTAAAAATGCCAGCCAGAGGCCTGTTAAATCACCGAGCCATCAAAAACACAAAAGCCATTTTTGTGTGCCCAACAAAATTCCTACAAAATTCCTATTGATTGATATTGCCGAGTGTCCATGCGAATGCAAAAGTGCTCTATGAAAATCTAAAAATTTCAATAAACTTCGCTATTTTTCATTTTCGATCGTTTATACCATTGATTAAATGCACGTCAATATGTTTTATATAATTTAAGCAAAAAGTAGCCATTGGCAATGATTTGTTAAAATTTTTCATTTTCGATCGTTATACCATTGAATGCACGTCAATATGTTTTATATAATTTAAGCAAAAAGTAGCCATTGGCAATGATTTGGTAACATTTTTTTAATGCAATACAGATTAATTTTTATCCGCTTATGGGGACTGTCCTCTTGTGCAAACTGACTCCCTTGTGAACTGTCGGCTTATGAGGACTGACTGCAGGATTATGAGGACTGTCCGCTTATAAGGGACTGTCTGCTTATAGGGATTGCCCGCTTCTGGAGATTATCTGCTTAAGGGGACTGTCAGCCTATGGGGACCATCCGCCTATGGGGACTGTCTGCCAATGGGAACTGCCCGCCTATGGGGACTGTCCGCCTATGGGGACTGTCCGCCTATGGGGACTGTCCGCCTATGGGGACTGTCCGCCTATGGGGACTGTCCGCCTATGGGGACTGTCCGCCTATGGGGACTGTCCGCCTATGGGGACTGTCCGCCTATGGGGACTGTCCGCCTATGGGTACTGTCCGCCTATGGGGACTGTCCGCCTATGGGGACTGTGCGCCTATGGGGACTGTCTACCTATGGGGACTGTCTACCTATGGGGACTGTCCGCTTATGGGGACTGTCCGCCTATGGGGACTGTCCGCCTATGGCATCTGTCCGCCTATGGCGACTGTGCTAATAGTGGCTGTTTTCTTCTAGAGACTGTACGCTTTTTGGGACTCTCCGTGTTATCAGAACCGTCCGCTTATGAGAAATTTTAAATTAAGGGTCTTCTAAGGTCACATTAATATAATAATATGCAGATATTTATGAAGAATTTCACTGGCTTTTGCTATTTATTTAAACAATAATCTTCTTTGCATGCGAATGCTACTCGTTTTGCTTTTTGACACAAATTATCTCAAGTAAAATAATTATTCCTGTAAAAGGAGAAGTGAACTCGCTCAAAAATGTTGTAGGCTGCAGACTGGTCGGGAGATTACAAAACATTGGCGTATCATTTATATAAACTAAGGCTGAGTAAAATTAAAGTTTAATAGGAACCCATGGTATTCTAAAACATCTTTATAAGTTTTTACTTTATTTTATGAATTTCTTTTTAGTTTATTAATTATATGAAATTCGGTAACCCTGTGCAATTCCTTGGATCACACTCCGACTCGACGCGATACGATAAATGGGACACTAAAACGCAAAGAAGCGTAAAATACGCTGCTCAAACTGTATGGGCCACGTTTCTGTTGGCTCCTTCGAACAGACATACATTTTATCAGCAGCCTATATGAGCGACCGAGATAGTGCCAATGTTGGTCATTTTAGCGTTGTTTGAATGGGAAAAATCAAATAAATTTTGTGCCTGGCACAGGCCATCAGTTAGTCGTCTTACTCACATTGTTTTTGTGCGTGGAGCATGGATGTTTTAGTTTACGCCCTGTACAATACATTTCAATTATTTCAGCAGAATTTTTTGAAAAATAAAAAAAAGTCATTTCATGGCGGAATTTGGGTGGGCAGTTAGGGTTAATTTCTTTAAAAAATATAGAATTAGAAACCCCAAACATAGTAGTAGTAGGTATGTATTTTATTGACTTGTGGGTAAACATTTGGGCGCAACACCCCGAATTTTTTTGGACTGACTCAAAATTCTGGCAATACCATTTGGGACTCTTCATCTCCTTTACTGGATAAATGTACCAAAAATCATTAAAATCGGACAGATGGTATACCACATGTCATTTTTTTTGTTGATTTAACATGAACTGACAACTGGGGAAAATCCCAGCCAAATAGGGACTTTTGTGAACCCAGGGATAAAGCGTCAAAAACTACATACGAATATCATGGTTTGGGGTTGTGTTATAAAGGGTGTCCCTTAATAACACCTAAAGATCTCGAACATGTTACAAGCATTTTAAGACAAAATGACACCTTAAATTTGATATTGACGCATCATTTGACGGTTAGCTTGATATCAACCTACTTTTTTTTAATGACGCCACTTTTATTTTAAAATTTTTTAAAATTAAACCCATGACATGCATACATTTTTGGAAAGATAATTTTAATAAATTCCCTTTAAATACTCTGCCAATATATGGGCCCCTAAGCTCACACTAGGTACTATAGTTATAGTTTACGTGTGAGCTAATATAACTAAAAACTGAAATATATTTTATTCAACTCCAGACTCCAGTTTTGAGTTAAACTCAAATTTTTAAAATCTACCCCCACCCTTAAAAAAAGCAAAAACTAAAATGTTATTTGTTAAACTCCGGACTCAATTACCTTTCGTTTGATATCACACTCGCCATATTTTCACTTAAACTCTAATTTTTGAAATCTACCCCCACCCTTTTATTTGGGTTGGGTTCAGTGGATTTTGTTCATTTTTAAATGGGACCATCTCGACCCAAGACCCAGCCTAGGTACCAAATTTCATTAAAATCGGCCTAGCGGTTTTTGAGTTATGCGCGTTGGTCGTTACAGACAGACATACAGACATACAGACATACAGACAGACAGACAGACAGACAGACAGACAGACAGACAGACAGACAGACAGGCAGACAGGCAGACAGGCAGACAGGCAGACAGGCAGACAGGCAGACAGGCAGACAGGCAGACAGGCAGACAGACAGACAGACAGACAGACAGACAGACAGACAGACAGACAGACAGACAGACAGACAGACAGACAGACAGACAGACAGACAGATAGACAGACAGACAGACGGCGCAACAAAAAAGTTTCAAAATCATCTGAAACGCAAAGAAATATAAAAAAATTTGAAATCGGAGCAACTTTTTTTTTCTCGAAAAAATTAGGATCACCATAGCTCACACTACTATAGTATAGTATATGTGTGAGCTAAAAAAGTTGTTTGATCCCAAAATAACCTACAAACTACAAACAATGTGTTATTGTCAGTCACGATGACAATTATTATTATAGTTATAAGCCCTAAAAGTTTTGTTTGTAACATTTCTTCGAACAGCTGCTAGTTTTCATATTATTTAGATTTTTGGCTACTTATGGGACATTGAACACCGTGTATAATGAATATATTATTAAAATTTGCAGGCTTAGCACTTAAAGCTGGAAGTTTGGGTTTCACCTATCATGATACGCCACTAAATTAAATGAGAATAATTATTATTTATTGACCCCTCCCTGGTCAGTTTTTCGCTCGGCGACCTTCAGTTGGCCAACCCTGCATTGGTATGGTGAGGTATTGCTTGCTCAACCCCTTTTATTTATTTTCCGATCTTTCATTCTTATTTTAAATAACCACCAATTTTATTAAATTATAAATTGGCGTGTTACAATCAGTTAAAAATGCAAAGAATTGTAATGCTCTGAGTGTGTTACATCGCAGATTTACTTGAAATTGTAGAGTACGAATAAGCCAACTTTAAGTGTAAATTCGGTATTGCTATGCTATTTTTTTGACCTTCTAGCAGTGGAGGAGAGTTAGCACGCTGAAGTTTCTAATTTTTAAATTATACATACGAGTAATTTACTTACAGCTTCCCTAAATGGCAACTCGCATTAAAATATGGCGCTGCATAATTATTGTTGTTATATTAGCCAAGCAAATAAACATTTGCTTCGTTGATTTTTCTTCTTATTTTGAAATTTTCAAACGTGTTTATAGTGTACCACAGCGTAAATAATTTAACACCAGTGAGATCTCTTTTAAAGAATATTACGCAAGGCAGGATCTCTGAAAATCGACTTTCTAGAGGCATTTTATATTACTTTAGGGCAATGATTAATTTACCCTATTTCGACTCCGCTGAATCCAGGTAACCCGGTTGCCCCCCCACCCCCAAAATATTTACAGGGGCTAAGATATTAAAGATAACGGCCAACATAGCGCCGAAATGTTAAATTGAAGCTATAAAGCCTCATTTTGCACAGGTATGCATTCAAAACTTGTACATAATTCTATAACCAAAAAGTAATATCATATTAGTTTTATTTTATTAGCTGCAAAAACTCCAAAAACCTCCCAAATCCCCTCCCAAAATCTGGAATTTCTAGTGTTTTTTTCAAATTTTGGCAAAATGTAGGGTACGAATAAGACAACAATACATTTTATTGTGAACAACAAAATGCAAAAGTTGGTGGCGTTAGACTGCTTACAAATTTTCCAGCAGCGTCCGTCAATTGAAGTAAGTTAAAAAGGTTGGAATGAAAATTATGTTTTGCCCATGATTTACTCGATTTTTTTGAAAACGCTTTATAGGAAAAAATGTATATAATATACTATAAAAAAACAAGGATTGATTAGTTTCATAATAAAAATTTCAAGTTTTATCAAAGATGTATGAAATTCTATCTGGCGCGGCGGCACGGCAGTGCCCCGCCAAGTTCGCGCGGAAACTGCTGTACCATCTGTTCTGGAAACATTTCAGCCCATATTTGACCTATCTAAAACTCTACTTCGGAATGAGCTACGAAACTCAAACTTTGCACAGTCGTAGATAGAGTTAACAATCCCTCCAAGTTTCATGGACTTTCCTATAGTAGTAAAGTAGTTTTCAAAAAACGTCGATCATCAAAATTCTACTGTACTTCCAGACATGCTACAAAGCTGAAATTTGGCACACTGATAAAAATTGTGACCAAACCCTTGAAAAAAATCAAAAAAAAACCAAAATTCTAATTCACTCCCCTCCCCCATACATGTAAAGTTATGTAAAAGTAACATTGCCCACTTCCAGAGGCGCTAGATAACTGAGCCTTGGCAGACTGAAAGTAAATGTGATAAAACTATAAAAGAAAATTAAAAAACCCCAAATTTTAATTAACTTCCCTCCCCTATAAATGTAAAGATATGTAAAAGTAACATTCTTCACTTCCAGAAACGCTAGAGAGCTGAGCTTTGGAAGACTGATAGGAACTACGATAAAACTATAGAAAAAAATTTTAAAACACAAAAATTTTAATTTACTTTCCTCCCCTATAAATGTAAAGTTATGTAAAATTAACATTGCCTACTTCCAGGAACACTAGAGAGCTGACCTTTAGAAGGATGATAGGTACTATGACAAAACCATAGGAAAATATAAAAAAAAACTCAACATTTTTAATAAGACATTGCAAAAGCTTTGAACATTATTCCGCATATTTTACTACTTTAAAACTTAAATATTATCCAAATCCTTTAAAAAAGGAGTGAAATCAAAACAAAAACATTTCATTTAAAAAAAGCCAAGTACGCGAAAGTGGTATTCCGTAAAAAAAATTGAGACCAAAGTAAAGCCTAGTTTTCCAATACAAATTTCAAAATGAAAGGTTCTTATACTAGTTTAGAAATGTTTTTCTGAACTTGGCTATTACGACTGCAAAGGACTCTTAGGCACAGTGCTAAATTGAGCATAAAGAAGTTTGGCTGGAATAGCAAAGGTTAAAAAAACATTTCCAAACTTTTCATTTTGAATTTTGTATTGGAGAACTTGGCTTTATTTTTATTTCAATTCTTTTTACGGAATACCACTTTCGCGTACTTGGCTTTTTTTACATGAAATGTTTTTGTTATGCTATATCTTTGCTTTTATCTAATTTTCTCAGAAACTAAACCTAATAAAAAAAACCTTAAAGCTGGCTTCTTCCTTTTAGTGTGGAAACTCATGGTCCTTGGGGTAGTTTGAGTTTGAGAGTTAAGTCCAGAAGCTTTAAAGCCTTCTTTACAAAGGATTAGCTTGGCGATCCAGAGAGGAAATGCCATTTTAGTGCTGGGAACCCTTCGTAATTTCGCGGATACTGCTCTGGAACAGATTGTCGCATTTTAGTTTCACTTGATTGTTTTTTTATATTTATCTATTTCTAATTTTTTTTATTCGTGGTATTTGATTTTTATACAATGTTATTAATTTATTTTATTGTTAAAATTGTTTATAATATTTTGCTAATGTTGCTATACTAAAAAATAAAAAATATACGGTACATTATTTGTAAGTATAAACTTTATTGTAGATAGTAAAATTTCCTTTTCGACGAAGTATAAGTCGGTGGGTTTCTTATAACAAACTCTGTAAGTAAGATTTTCTGAAAACCTTTTAAAAAACCAAGCCGTGTTCTTCTTGGACATTAAAATATCCTTTTAAACAACAAGCTAATTAATTGTGTCACATGTTTTATCCAATTTGGTTAAAAAAGCTTCATACGACAAAATGTATTTCTTTACTATATGGCGGTGATATAATATGTTATGTGTAACTCTTCAGGGACGTCCCACAAAAATATTTTTATCCAAGAAGCTTAGTTTTTAAAAAAGTATAGATAAAACATGTAACAGAAATTAGTTACTTTGGTTATAAAAAAAATGTCATATAAGTAAGTCCTGGAGTCTTAAATCTGATATAAAAACAATGAATAACATAATATTCAGCGGGAAAACGGAACGCCTTTTCAGATTATTTGACTTGACTGTAACAGAATTAGCGGAGGAGGACCACAATTTTGTTTGCTTTCAATTCCTAGAAATTCAAAAACTAAAAGTTTTTTAAGGGTTCCAGAAGTGAAAAGTTTTTGATGATAAACTGTTTAATAAATAATATAAACTGTGGTATAACTCGTATTATTTTTAAGACGTAACAAGAAATAAACAATTTTCAACTCCCACTGAATTTTGTTTTGGCTCAAGCCCTATTTGTTTGTTTTTTCGATTGCAGAAATTCTTTAAAAATAATAAACTATGATTAGAAAATAAAACTAGTAGATGTTACTTCCGAAATTTTGATGAATCAACACATGAACATAATGCGGTTTAACAACAATAATCGCCTATTCGAAATTCTTTTTAAACCAATACTATTTCCTAACATCGTCACTAAATAAATATTATAAAGTTGTCTGCAAAAAATAAAATAAATAAAATATTAATTTATCACGAGCTAAAAAAAATTCCATTGAAATTGGAAGCGACGAGATATGGTTACACCGTCATCTATTATAATAATTTGTTCAATAAATATTAACATGGATCGAGTGATAAAGGGTGGCACAATTGTTATTTATAACAAAAACATAAAATAGTTTTTTTTTTAAATGATCGGTTCTTATGGAGAAAACGGGCTAAGCCTTTTATATCTATAAAAACTACATTGTTTTTATCAAGAGAAATTTGTACATATTTTGGTTTGTAGCTCTTGCTGTGCCGTAACTAGGGGGGTGTGACCGGTGCCTCCGCACAGGTCGAGTCAATTTTTTTAGGGGGGTGCCAAATTCTAATATTGCACCGGGCGCCAAAACAACACCCTGAGTTAAGATTCGGAAAAACGTCATTTAGCCAATTTTACGGTAGAAAATTTCATAAGATCAAAATGGCCAAACTTTGAAAAATCATATTTTAAAAACTATAGAGATTATTATAAACGTTATACAGCACATTTTAGAGTATGAAATCCCATAAGACCAAAATGGCAAAATTATGAAAATTCATATTTCAAAAACTATACAGTATATCAACAGAAGTACCCAGTTGCAGTATGGTGAGGCCATAGAGATGCGAAAAACCACACACTAAGGTATAATTCGAAAAAACGTCATTTAGCGAATTCTAGGGTAGAGAATCCCATAAGACCAAAATTGCCCAATTTTGAAAATTCATATTTTAAAAACTATATAGTTTATCAACAAAAGCACTGAGGTACAGTATGGAAGGGGACATAGAAAAAACCACACCCTGAGTTAAAATTCGGAAAAACGTCTTTTAGCGAATTTTAAGGTAGGGAATTCTATAAGAACAAAATGGCCAAACTTTGAACATTTGAAAATTCATAATCCAAAAACTATACAGTATATCAATAAAAGCATCCAGTTGCAGTATGGTAGGGCCATAAAGATGTGAAAAAACCACACCCTGAGTAAAGATTTGGAAAAACGTCATTTAGCTAATTTTAGGGTAGGGAATCCCATAAGACCAAAATGGCCAAACTTTGAAAATTAATTTTTCAAAAACTATACAATTTATCAACAAGAGCACTGAGTTGCAGTATGGTAGGGCCATAGAGATGCGAAAAATCCACACCCTGAGTTAAAATTCGGAAAAAAGTCATTCAGCGAATTTTAGGGTAGGGAATCCCATAAGACCAAAATGGCCAAACTTTGAACATTTGAAAATTCATAATCCAAAAACTATACAGTATATCAATAAAAGCATCCAGTTGCAGTATGGTAGGGCCATAAAGATGTGAAAAAACCACACCCTGAGTAAAGATTTGGAAAAACGTCATTTAGCTAATTTTAGGGTAGGGAATCCCATAAGACCAAAATGGCCAAACTTTAAAAATTCATATTTCGAAAACTATATAGTTTATCAACAAAACCACCGAGTTGCAGTATGGTGGGCCATAGAGATGCGAAAAAACCACACCCTGAGTTAAAGTTCAGAAAAATGTCATTTAGCGAGTTTTAGGGCAAGGAATCCCATAAGACCAAAATGGTCAAACTTTGAAAATTCATATTTTAAAAATTATACCATTTATCACGGTGCGACCGATGCCCACGCACAGAGCTTCATCGCCAGCGGGCGCCTTCTGAGTTAATTTTGGTAGCGGGAGGGCTCCAAACTAATATTGCACAGGCCCTACACCCAGAGACAAAATTTTCTCTATGCCTACACCCTAGTTACGGCGCTGGCTCTTGCAAATAAAAGGACACAAAATTATTTTAGAATAAAATAGAATGGAATAGACTACAATAAACGCGAATAAAATAAAATAAATAACAAATAATAAAACAGAATTTATAATAAAAGAATAAAATACTTTAAAACGTACCTACATAAAATTTAGATAATAGAATATTATTCCATCCTGTAGGAAAGCAAATATTGCATATTTATAGACAATTAGTTTTATTAGAATATTGATGTCGATGTGTGTGTCTAATTTTTTTAGTCAATTCACAAAGTTTTCTATTATAAACGAAATCTTGTTTGTTTAGTTTCCTAAATATGAATTTTCAACGTTACGTATATGGAGCTTATGGGATTTGATACCTATAGCAGTTAATATTTTTAATTTTAATATAAAAAATTTTTAAATAAAAAAAACACCCAACTGCTAAATTTACTTGTAAGTTCTAGTCGCAGTTGAGTACAAAATTGATAACCTATAAAGCCCACTTACGAAATTATATAGTTTTGTATTTTCATGAATCAAGTTATTGGGTAATTTTGTACCCAACAATTGGGTGTTTTTTTATTTCCCACTTTTAGGTTTAATTCTTATTCAGCTTTATCAAAAGCCCTATGCATTTACAGTTCATTTAGCTTTACCCAAAAAGTACGTATAGATGTTCTACGGACGCGAACAGTGTTACCTTCCATTGAGTGGTGGTGGGGGAGGAGAGAGGGAGGAGGGAACTACTAAAATGTTGTCGAAAAAAATCTGAAGGTATGTGCCGAAAGAATTTTTGAAATCGCTCTAAATTTGTGAAAGGTATAGCTACAACTACTAATAAGGAGAGTGGGGAGAAGAAAGGGAGAAGAAGGGGGAAACTAGTAAAATGATGTTGGAAAAAGTCTTAAAGCGTGTGCAGACAGAATTTTTGAAATCGCTCTATATTTGTAAAAGGTATAGCAACTATTACTAATAAGAAGGAAGGGGAGAAGAGATGAAGAGGGAAACTAGTAAAATAATATTGGAAAAAAGTCTTTAAGCCTGTGCAGAAAGAACTTTATATTTGTGAAAGTTATAGCTATAACTATTACTAATAAGGATGGCCGGGACGAGAGAGGGAGAGGAGGGGAGGGGGGAACTAGTAAAATAGTATTGGAAAAACAATCTGAAAGCGTATGCAGAAAGAATTTTTGAAATCGCTCTATATTTGATAAAATTATGCGAATATAGTTTTTGAATAGGGTGGGGCGAATGACAAGAGGGGAGATGGGTGGGAGCAGGAAAGACTACAAAGTAACTACAGCAAATTAGAGGACATTTGCAATGGGTAATCAAAGGAATTCCAATAACATCGCCTGAAATTTAGATAATTTGTATGCCTTGAAGCCTACATCATGTGACAAAATGGCGTCTGAAGACCGCCATGTTGATTCTTGTTTAAAAAAATATAGCCTATAGCACCTTCGGGATCAATAGCATTTCAACTACACCTTTTTTGCCAAAATCGGTTCAGCCGTTTAGCCTCTAGCGTGACACAAACATACATATCTACTTACATACAACAATCGAAACACATTACCCTTCCTTTCGTCGTGCTGCAGTTGGGTAAAAACTAAAAAGTACCGAGTTGTGGTACTGTCGGGCCATCTAGATGCAAAAAAACACATAGGGATTTAAGATTCCTAAATATGTCGTTTACCGTTTTTTAGGGTAGTATTTGATACACTAAAAAACCGTAAATAACGTATTTTGAAATGCAATATCACTATGTGGTTTTTTTCGCATCTAAATTTTGATTGAATCTTGGGACTTTTATTTATTTTCCAAGAAAAGTTCATTTTGAAGTTTCAAGATCTAAAAAGTATCATTAAAATTAAATTATGATTTTTTTTTGCAATTTACAATTGAATAAAACTTGATTTTCTTAGTTTTAAGGCTTTATTGATATTTTTACTGTGATGTGTATGTAATTAAAGTGTTGAAGCTTTAGTTATGTTTTGCTTATCTCTTAACTGCTGCTAAATGAATAATTGATATTTATTTATCAATTTCAGTGCAACGAACTGTAAAAGTTTATAAAAAAACAAAAAATTACAATTTTCCCCGCTATATAAAGCTTTATTTATAAACTGTTTTAAATAATATTAGCTTTTCCTATATAATTACCTAATTTGCATAAGTATAGTATCATTTTACTGGTTCAAACGTCGTTACATTACGTACCTTTCTTTTTAGTAAGATGAAACTGCTGTGGCCCTCTAGCAAAAGTAAAAATATTAACAAGGAAACTATTATTGTACTTACTTTTATAAAACAAGTTAAATTATGTAGTTACAAAACTAAAGAATTGCTGTATAAATCGCTTGCTTATGGGACAGTGTAATATTTTTATCATTTTGTATGTTTGTCTATGCATAGTGCTGTAAGGGATATATTAGTATGCTATTTTTTTATGCTGAAATCAAGAGACGGGTAAGATTAGCCTGGGCAGCATTCGGTAAATTAAGCTACATATTACAAAAAACAAAAAATATCCTCAGTACCTCAAAACGAAAGTGTATAACCCTGTACTTACTTATGGATTCCAGACCTGGACACTAGAAGTAGCAAAATTAAAATGGAAATTTGCCAGTCATAATATCAGACAGAAAGACGCTCGATAGAACAAAAAAATGTATTGTAAACTGGAGACCTTGGGAAAATAAAAAAAGTTTGGGAAGACCCCAAATGAGATGCGGGGACGATTTAAAGAAACATGTCGGAACTAGATGGATGAACACGGCAACAGACAGGGAAGAGTGGAAGATACTGGGGGAGACCTATGTCCAAAGATGGATTGAAGAAGGCTATATAAATATGGAGATATATAGGTTTTTTTAGAGGAAGAAATATCTTCCTCTAAGGTAAAACCTATTTATTTATGAATGATTGAAAATAAATATAGATGATTAGCAAAAACATGTTATTTAAAAAACGACTGGGTACAAAAGAAGGCAAAGCAAATTAGTAGTATTTTATTTCTTACTTTTAATTGTTTAACTAGTGCGTTAAAATTGTCTCTTAACATTGAATTTTGTAATGACAATTGTGAAAGTTTTTTTAGGTACTTAAAGAAAAGCAAAAGTTTTCTCAGAGAGATGTGTTTTTGCATTAACCTAGGCTTTATTAAAAAGAAGATACATATTTGATGCAAAGTTAAAAAAATATTCAAGATGGCATCGCTCCCAAATAACTTATTTTGAATAAAAATATATACAGGGTGTTCGGCACATAAACCACCAAAATTTTTTGGGATATTGTTGGGGTCATTTGCTACCTTTTCAACCTTGGAACTTGGGTCCGAAGAGTCACGGCTAAAGAAATATGAATTTTAATTTTTTTTTTCTCAAATTACCCAAAATCCCACCTTTAAACCCTAGTAAGCTTTTTATTAATGTCTGGAAAAGCACCATTTTTTTTATAATTCTGTAATCTTACGCTTCTTCAACTAATTAATAGATTTGTTAAAATTGATGTACCAAAGGGATATACGAGGTTTTTTTATTGAAAAACATTAGTGATTTTGTGAAAGAAAATCAATTTCAAAATTAAAAATCAAAAAAAGTATCGACAATTGAGAACTTTATTTTCTTTTAAAAACTTCTTTAGTTGATTACCTTTCTAACGGTATGCTACACATTGATAAAAAATAACATTTCTGCTTTAAAATACGGATATTCCGTCAGAAGGGCGAGACTCGTTCGGAATTGGTAAGAAAAACAATTTGATGTTTATGATCGTTTACCTACTCAAACAAAAGTTAAACTTTTAACAATAAAGTATTGTGTTCTTTATTTATAAATTTTGTTCGAAACCATCATAAACATCAAATTGTTTTTCCGTCCGATCGATTATTGCCCGTCTCACGGAATATCCGTATTTTAAAGCAGAATTGTTTTTTTAATCAATGTGTAGCATACCGTTAGAAACGTAATCAACTAGAGAAGTTTTTAAAAGAAAATAAAGTTGTCAAGTGTCGATACTTTTTTTAATTTTTAATTTTGAAATTGATTTCAGGGATTTTTCATTGGCCGCGCGCGAAAATAAAAAATATTCCTATTTTAAATTAGGAAACCCAGTTCGAACCAAACCAAAAAAATAGTGAACTTTACCTCTGTCTTTATACATACATATTATAAAAAAATCTTTTTTCCAATATCTTTACTTATTGTAACTGTTGACAGAAAAAAATAGAGTGGCAATTTAAAAAGTCCCTGACTGTACAGTCGAACCTCTATAACTCGAACTTCAAGGGACAACCAAATCAGTTCGAGTTATGGGGAGTTCGACTTATAGAAATTCGAGTTAAAGAGGTTAAAATTCATATAAAAAGTGCAGGGACAACTTAAAAGGTTCGAGTTATAGAGAGGTTCGAGTTATAGAGGTTCAAGTTAGAGAGATTCGACTGTACATAAATTTTAACAAATCTATTAATTAGTTGAAGTAGCATAAGATTACAGAATTATAAAAAAAAAATGGTGCTTTTCCAGACATTAATAAAAAGCTTACGAGGGTTTAAGGTGGGATTTTGGGTAATTTGAGAAAAAAAATTAAAAAATTCATATCTCTTTAGCCGTGACTCTAAGGACCCAAGGTTGAAAAGGTAGCAAATGACCCCAACAATATCCCAAAAAATTTTGACGATTCATGTGCCGAACACCCTGTATTAGTATTTTTTTGACAATCTCATTAGCCTTCCAAATTCGCTTAAATAGGGCCGTAGCTAGGAAAACATTTCAAGGGGACCGAAAATCTTCAAATAAAATTTTAAAAAAATTTGCGTGTTGTGCAATTTTTTGATATTCATGTTGCTGATAAATTTCTTTGATCTTTGAATACACTTTTTTACATTTTTTAATATTTCGAGGATGGCAGATTGATCCCGCCAAGGTAAGGCCTTGGCCGCAAAGCAGGATACTGGAAAAGTCGTCAAATATAATAAATACTTATGGAATTACATCGTTGACCTAAAAATGTATTGCTAGTTCTCTGACAGCAATTTTCCACCAGTATATAACATTGCTTTATTCAAAAAATAATAAAACTAGCTTTTCTCCAAGGCAAAACTCCAAGGGCCCATCAATCATATAGAAATTTAAAAATGGAAAATAAGCACTCCATTTTTGTCAGAATATTCTATTAAAACTTATAGACGCTGTCTGAGCATATTCCCACTTGCTTTTAAAAACGCTTCGTCACATCAATGGACATCTAAAGATGCGTCTAGACTTGAGCATATGTAGTAGTTAAGATCAGTTGGAGTGTGATTAAAGCTTGACATGGAGCAATAGACTTGCAGTTGCATGCCAGAATAGGGTGGCTGATATGACATCTATTGAATAAACAAACAAATATGTCTCATTCAGGGACACTAATCTTGCATGGAACTGCAAGTATGTTGCTCCATGTCAAGCGGCCTTAAGTCTAACATAGAACTCTTGTCTCGACTTCGGTTAGTCTCGTCTAGGCAAGATTTTACGTCGAGTAGTCTTGTCTAGACCTGATTTTATGTCGATTAGTAGTATCGTCTAGGCAAGATTTTATTTCGAAAATTGAGACAAGACAAGACAAAAACTGATAAGACCAATTCGGTATATGAAAGGTATACTAAAAAAGATGTCTCGTTTGTTTCTATTAAATGTCTTTTATAAAACCTTTTCTTTATTTAATAAAAAATAACACATATTTTTTTTAACATGGAAAGTAAAAAAAAATAGTATAAGTATATGGAAAATAATATTGCAAAAAGAATCATTTTATGTAGCAAAAATGTTTAACGAAAAACTAGCATTAATTAATCTATAAATGGCGAAATTTCGACAAGTTGCCTAGTCATCTAAATAACCAAAATAGACCAAATAAATTAACTACGCAACCATTTGAATGCACCATGACCAACTTTAGGAACTATATGGACATAATGTACAGCCAAATGACAAAATAATGCACTTTATAAATTCTATTAAAAATACAATACTTTTCCAGGGAAGTAAATTAAAAGCCCAATGGGATTTTATTTGGTACATCATTTAGGCGCGTACTTAAAAACAGTTTTTGGAAATCTGACTACTAGGACTTAGGGGGATAAATTAAGGGTTCAAGTTTATAAGAAAAAATCACATGGATACAAATAGGACCGAAAAATAAAATAAATCACACTTAATACTTGAAACTCAATACAATGCTAATGGCAATAAAAGAAAGCTTATCACTAGGTGACGAATGCGCGAAAATAACCAATTTGGGTTGCCTAACCAGCACACCGTTTATAGTTGTATCGTGTCCTAGTCATGCCGCTATAATACATAGTTAAAAAAATTAGCTTTCAATGGTCTACCATTTTACCGTCTTAGGTTAAGTAAATTAAAAATTTGTTGCTTGTAAATGGAAAGTGTACTGTCGTTATAGTGCTCGTAAGATTTTTACAATTAAACGCCTTTTCCTCAAAAACAGATTTTATGGTCCTCTTTGTTAAATTTACGACAAAACGCGCGCGGTGCCGCGTCGGCTAAATAACACTACCACTACTACTATGTCGGTTTAGAACGTTTTTTTTTCGTTGTCCGACGCCTATTCTCCACTTCCTTCAATCCTGACAATCATCTTCTGTCAGGTTTCTTTTGACTTATTGATCTTTGGATTCACTGTTGCGATTCCAGTTTAGGACGTCCTCTTTTTCTGCGCCCTATTTGTTGCCATTTTAACCTGCTTTGGTAATCTTTCGTCGTTCGTGCGTTGTACATGGCCGTCCCATATCAGTTGTCTTTTAGTGATGTCATCCGGTATGCTTCCCTCGATTCTAATTCTTTCTTTTATGATCTCATTTTTTATTACCTATTATTACCTTATTGATCTTCTTATTGCATCCATTTCGACACTTTCCATTCTTGTTTTGTATTTTTCTGTTACGCGATAAGTCCCTATTCCATATAACAGCGCGATCTTCACCATTGTTTCATATATGTTAAATTTTACATAATTTTTTATCTCACTGCTCTATAAAATAATGTTACGATTTCGAAAGGGAATTTGGCGGTTCTTGGAGGAAGTATATACTATAAGCGTTTTTCTCACTCATATAAACACTATAGGAAAATTATACATACCTGTTCAATTTTCTTCTTTAAACTTCATATTTTTATTTAGCAACATTTTAAACGTTGATTGAATAAAGATATTCATTTATTTATTTATCATTTATAACTCTTTAGGTTTAGGACATTAAAAAAAGGTTTGGTTTGGGACATAAAACAGAAAGGTTTGTATTTGATGTTAAACAACGAAAAAAACATAGAAACAATATTTTAAAACACTGGAAACGAGAAAGAGATAGACTCTACTTTAAACGCTCCAAACAAAGAGACAAAACACCAGCGCAAGCCAAAGACGCGTCGACTTAGAAAAGCCTTATAGATCAAAATTACAGTGTATTTTTTAAAAATTGAAAATAGTTTGGTAAATTTGTTTCCAGTTACAAAATATAACTTATTGTGATGTTAATGGCTCAAAGGACAGATTAGCCAAATACAACTTTTATTTATATACAGCGATCCTGAAAACCATTCCTAAAAACAAGTCGCTGCGTTGCCATAAATTTTACTTGTTCGTAACCTAGTCTTACAAGTCGCTGCGTTGCCATAAATTTTACTCGTTAGTAACCTAGTCTTGCATGTAATTAATGTTTGTTGATGTCGAAAACAATATTTAATTAAAAATATTTAAAAACTTATAAATGGCAAAAATACCATTTATATTCAAATCTCGTTTTGTTACACTATCAATAGGCTCTAATTATTATTTATTTCTGGTACTGTACATTTTAATCGCTTTTTCCGTTTTTGTCACACTGTTATGTAATTTAAATTCTGAAATTGAAAAAGAAAAATCAGATTAATTCATGCGTCAAATGTTGACAGAACAAATTCAATTTAATATTTCTGTTTGTTGTTTTAAATCATACCTGGTCAACAGCCTTTGTTTGTTTTAGTTTTTGATATCCTTATTAATAAATAGTCCATGGTACAAGGGTCTATTTTTTAAGGGATAAGTAACAGGCTGAATTTTCATTAATAGCTTCAATTTGCCAAGATACCCAACTTTTTCCTCTGCGAAAATTCTTGAAAGTAATTTCCAAGAATGCGCAAGCGCAGACCTCTTTCGAGCGTCGGACTGACTGAACCAAGCATTTGATTTGTAGGTCAATGTTGCCATTTACATTCAAATACAATTTTTAAGCCACAGAAAAAAAAAATTGTCGGTTACTAATTCTTTATATATAAGTACTGTGTCTTGTCTATTACTTATGTATTGGAAACGAATCAAGTGAGTTAAAACGAAAAGAAAGAAAATGAAATGTATGTATACTTTTGTGTGTCACATTTGATAAGACAGGAACAGACTGTAAAGAACTGGAAACAAGAATAGTAAAAGCGAAAAAGGTTATTGGATGTCTAAACAGTATTTTATGGAGCATAGAGATAAAAAAGAATGTAAAATTTAACATATATGAAACAATGATGAAAAGCACGCTGTTGTATGGAATAGAGACTTGTCGCATAACAGAAAAATACAAAAGAAAAATGGTATGTGTCGAAATGGATGCAATAAGAAGATCAATGAGAATATCTAGAACAGATCATAATATAAGAAAATAAATATCATAAAAGAAAGAATGGGAATCGAGGGAAGCATAACGGATGACAGCACTAAAAGACAACTGATATGGTACGGCCATGTACAACGGATGAACGATGAAAGATTACCAAAGCAGGTCCTAGAATAACAACCAATAGGGCGCAGAAAAAGAGGGCATCCTAAACGGGAATTGCAATAGTCAATCCATAGATCAATGAGTCAAAAAAACCTGAAAGAAAATGATTGTCAGGATCGAAGGAGGTGTAGAATAGACGTCGGACAACGTAGAAAAATGTTCTAAACCTACATAGTAGTAGTAGTACTAATTCGTTACTTTTTTTCATCTGGTAATTTTGACATGTTTGGGATAGGGTTCAAGGCAACTAAACTGTAGGAATAACGTCTTTTTATGTTTAATATCATAAAATCTTTGGATCTAAGCAAAAAATTAATTGTTACCTATTTATTATTTTTTGTCGGCAGTAAATTGACATTTTGCGGCAGCGCTCTTTGTTAGGAATCAATTTTAGGAATTTTGGTAGACGAAAAACTTGAGCATCTAAGAAAAATGAAACTATTTAGGAAAATTCAGCCTGTTACTTATCACTTAAAAAACAGACCAGATACTGGGGTAGTTCAAGATTTAAAAAAAGGATAATTAGGGCGCTAGGGGCCATACTTAAATTACGTAACGTTCATGGGAGAAGGGGGTTTAGACTTGCGTTACACTTAATGTATTTTGTTAGTGTCGTTTTTCATGAATATGCGTTACAAAGGGTAGAGGGGCGTCTAAAATCCTGAATTTTTGCGTTATGTAATTTATGAATGTTCCCCTGTTCTAAATTGTCTTTAACCTTGGTAGATATAGGTAGCCTACTTTGCGAGCTGGTGAATAAAGTTAGCAGCGCAAATTTTCCAAATAGTAGGTACTCAAAAATTATTAGGGACCTATTGCAATACGGCAGGCAATAATTGTGCCGGGCACTATTCTGACATTTTCCCAATGAAAACTGACAGTTGATCTTTCAAAATTGAGATACCAAAGTCGAATTTATAAATCTAGTCGTTTATTTTCCATTAATAGTGGCGGCACTATTAATTCCGTGTCGTATGACACACAATGGCCTAATTTTGAAAGAAGACAGCTGTTCTTATAATGTGAAACTGTCAATATAGTGCCCGGCACAATTATTGCCTGGCCGTATTGCAATAGGTCCCTATTAACTTCAATATTGCTTTTAGACATTCGCGGTTCCAGGGGTGGGGGGCAGGAAAGCCCGACTTCAATAGGCAAGGGCCCCATAGTTTATCATAAACAACCGGAATTAATAATAACCGGACATTATCAAAAATGTCATTCTTCAAAACAAGACAAGAGCAAAATCGAAGTTCTGTATGACGTCTTTTATCAAAACCTGACAAAATCACAAAGGACAAAATCATAAAAAGGGGTCGGGTCTAGCTTGTGACGTTTACCTAAAGAAGAGCGGCTCTGATATTGCTATGCAATTGAAGCGTCCTTCACTGCAATTGCTTTATTGGCATGCTTAAAGAAAACGCCGTATCTACATAGGGATTGCTATAGAACATACGACAGAGGTTCGGTTAACACCGATTTCGACCTCTCAAAAGAAGGACAGGAGAGCTAATTAAAGGAAAAAAACCAGACATTTTTTTTTGTATTTTTGGGTCCAAAAACAACAATATTATTTGTTTAAATTTGCCGCCAAGCTTCCATGGGACCGATTTTTATGAGAGGAAGAGACGGAACCAGTATACTGCCATCCTAAGTAAGACCCACCTATCTGCAAAAAATCAAAAATGAGTTAGGACCGAAAATGGCTTTAAATAGGTAATAATTTGTAACTTTTTTTTGTTTTATTACTTAGATATTGCTATTTGGAACCCATAAACATTTACCAACAAAAAAATATATTACTATGGAACCCTTGGCAAGCATTTAAACTTTAAACTCGCTTTTCTCGACATAACTGAAAACGTAGATAGGTAGGTCTTACTAAGGACGGCAGTATACATGAAAAGAAATGAGACAGTTGCACATGTTAGACTTATACTAAACTTCGATTTTGCTCTTGTCTTGTTTTTATTAATGACGTTTTTTTATAATCTCAGGTTATTAAGAATCTTGGACGATTTTGTTGTTGTCATTTCCATGATGGATAGGGATCCGTAGGCAAGTATCGCCATCAAAAGAACCTAGTCGTTCTGGGAGTTAAGTTAACTTTATTTTCTGTTTAAAATTAAATTTTTACGGTATGAATGACTAAAAACAGCACATGCATCAATAGCAATTTCTTACAAAATTTACGTTACTTTTAACATTTTTTAGATACTTTATTGCAAAAAGTTTCCTCTGTAACGCATTTGTGTACATGAAGCTGAATTTTAAAATTCAGACTTATTGAACTCCTGCATCTGCGACTGCTTGAGGATGCTATACAATCTGGTTTAGTGAAGTTTAATCTATGTTGAATGCAAAAGTTTCTATCGCAATCAGTTTTGATTTTATGACTTTGACAGGATTAGATGATGCTTTCAGCAGTATACTAATAAACTTAACTGTGGTGTCGTGTCGCTATAAAGGAGAGTGCTTTAAGAAATCATTTTACAATTTTGTTTACTGTTTAATCAGCCTATAAGGCTATGAAAAAAATATTGAACTACATAATAAACAAATTAACTTTTAAAAAAAGAGTAGGTTTGTTTTGGTTGGGTATAATATTGATACGTCGTATTTTTTCGTCCTCTAGTCCATTCCAACTTTTGTTTGTTGAAAAGTATTTCTTCTACAACTGTAATATTTTTATGTTAAGATAAAGGCCCCTGTAGGTCCTTTTTGACATAGCATCAAAAAAACTTTTTTGCCATTGTTGGTGAAAATTTTTCTCAAAAAAGTGCAGTTTTTAATTTTTTTCTATAGCTGAAATTCCAACTTTTGATTCTAATCTTCTCGAAAACATCTACAACACAATATTTTCAAGTTATAATAAGCGTCCCCGTAGCTTTTTGTGACACACTATCAATGAAAAAAATAACAACATTATCCTGGCCCAAGAGTACCCAAAACGTGCAGTTTTTAAATGTTTTTTTAAGTAGTTAACTTTGTAAAATTTAACCTATCGGGACCGTTTACGTCACAATATAAAAGTTACATGTTTAATAATAATAAAGTCATTTTTGCTCAAATACTTTCCTACGAGTGTAAGGTTCGTCTTTTTTAACTCACCTTTTTTGCAATGGGTATCAACCAAGGTAGCATCAATCACTGTTATACCATTTAATTGTCCTTTCTTAATTAGCTTAACAGGCAGGCGTCAGGTACCATAAAAATAAAACAATAAACTTACTCATCTGCTCAATTATTCATAAACTTAAAGTTTACTCACCGGGGGCCTCATGCCGCCCTTTCATGCAACTTCACTATCGTACATTCCATTAACAATAAAATCAGATATTAACTTTTGGTAATACTTTTAATCTTCTTTCTTCAGCATGCTACCCTAAAATAGTATGAGGGTTTCCCCTGGACGCTTAATTGCCGCTAAACAACTAGCATCCCAACATCCAAGTGATAAAGTTATCTTTTACTGAAACCTTCCACCTTGATGTGTCATTCAGAAAGCATGTAAGAACCCATAAAACTTACAGATCCTCTAATCTGAAGGAACGCCGGCAGGCACTAACAGCCTCTTAGGTTTTTCTCAGTGGCCCGCCATAATGCGCACTGCCTCAACAGTGATCCGCCATTATGCGCTACACTACTCAACAGTGGTCCGCCATAATGCGCACTGCCTAAACAGTGATCCGCCATTATGCGCTACACTGCCCAACAGTGGTCCGCCATAATGCGCACTGCCTAAACAGTGATTCGCCATTATGCGCTACACTGCTCTTTCACAAACTATCTCACTTTTTACTACTGAACTACATTCTCTCTTTTTATATTAAACTCTATGCTTGCTTCGCAACACCCAAAACACTTGAGCTTTTACCCGTCTTTACTGGGCAATATCTAACTTCTCAACAATCCTCATATCTTAATGTTTTATTCTATATAATGCTTTTTGCCTGCCTGCCTTTTCAGTCAGCATAAAATAAATAGGTGGGTGTCAATAATTATATTAAGAGGGGATTTCAAGTAATTAATAATAATTAAAGAATATTTCAGGTATATTTATGTAAAATACAGAAAAAGGTAACTAAAAACTAATTGATTAAAAATATACGTTACACGAGGGATGTAAAAATTCAAATTTAAATATTAATAAATAAAAACAACATAAAATATTTTGTTAATAAAGCATCTATCTTCTCAAACCAATATTGGTTTTACGCGTATTTACAAAGTGGAAATACATGATTTATTGACCTGACGGTGATCTGATAATCATATATTACTTATTTAACAGAATTACGATAAGGCTTACATAAAAAATTGGAAAGATAAGATGATTAAAATATAACTTAACAAAGGAACATTGTTTACTTTTCAACTGTAGGCTAAAAAAAAGTACGGCAACGCTGATCATGATTATAGTGATCTGAAATCCATACCGCTTTAACTCCAAACCGACATGACATGAAATAAATCATATTTAGATTAAAGTATGCGATCTGTACAGAAAATTTTCAACACCTTTAATATTGGCAACAAACCATAAATAATAAAACTAGCCTAGTAACTTTATTGTTACCCAGCAAAATTATGAGATATTAATTAACTATAGAAAAATAAGTCCCACCGAATGAGCGTGCCGCAATACGTACGCTATGGTTTCACCGTATTTTTTTTACTTTAGTAGGGTAAGGTCGCTAAAAGCTTAGCATTAGACAGATTCAGTCTTACCAACATAATAACCTGTTTACGTAAACGTTAAACTCTATAAAGGTTCTGTTAAAAATAAAGAAAAAAAGTTATCGATCATGTAGGATAATTAAATACGAGGGTTGTTTTTGAAATTTTGCATATACAGCTCGAAAAACAGTAACATTCAAAGGCTTTATTGTTTCTCGAAGTATTCTCCACGAAAAATAATGCACTTTTGCATGCGCTCAAACCAGTTTTCAAAGCTGTAATTCCACTCGTTTGTTAGTAAAAATTACATTCTTGAAGACGTCGACTACTTCCTCTGGCGACTGAAATCTTTGGCCACGCAGTCCATTCTTGATTTTCGAAAAAGTATAGAAATCGTTAGACTTAGGTCGGGACTATATGGAGGAAGGTCCAAGAATTCGACGTTTTGTTAAGTTAAAAAGTCAAATGTCGCGACCATCTTTTGGGATACACTTCGAGAACGGATGACTTTTGTTGGCTTTTCTTCGTTTTGGTACACCCAAACAGACAACTGACGTTTATTTTCGTATCAGTAAATCCACGATTCACCAGCACTGACAATGCTGTACAAGTTTTTCGCGTTTCCTGCCTCAAACCGGTCTAGAGTTTTCTGACACCAATTGAACCTAGCTTATTTCTGTTCTTCGGTTAACAGATGCGATATCCAGCGAGAAACTAATTCTTCATGCAAAATTTTTTGAATTAAGGTCTTTCAAATCCCCAATGAAGCCTCAATCTCGCGATATGTCACATGTCGATCTTCTGTAAAGAGCATGCGCGCAGGATCGTCGCTAAGGCTAATCCGTCCACGCTTGTATTCTCCATATCAACGAGAAACTGTCGACTGAAAACAGAAATCAGCTCGGCAAGGCATTCTTGTTGAGATAATTTCCTTCGAAAGTTGTAAAAAATAATAGCCCAAAAATCTTCTCGGTTTTATTCCATTTTTCGACTGATTTGTTATGTATCGTACTAGCGTTTTGAATTTAGGTTAGGTAAATATTGAAGTTTTTTTAGTAACGACATTCGATCAGTATCGCCTTCTATGTTCCTCTACACGGTAAAATTATTTTGTCTACAATGAAAACAGGTTCTTTTCTTAAATAAATTGTTTTACCTTAAAACAATTTGTTTTGAATTAAAATATTTCTTTTCAGTTCAACGCAGCGTTTAATTTTGAAAAGAGACTTTATTTTTCTTCTTTAATTGTTTTGTTTCAGTATACTTCATTTTGTAACAAAGCAAATTGTCTTTATATAACTCAATTTAAAATAAAACAATTTTTGTTTCACATTAAAATAAAGAAGCAAGACATTTTTGTGCTAAATCTTGGTGAATAGGAAAACACAAATTATTTTACTTCAAAGCAATTTGCTTTAATCTAAAACAAGTTTTTCTACCGTGTATGCAAAATATAAAAAACAGCCTCGTAATGTCAAAATTGAGAACTTGTGAAAAAAAAATCCTGCTTTCTTTTGTTAATTTGTTAATTCTCGGCTCTAATTTCCTGACTGGATACGGCACTGATGATGACTTGACGGAAAAAATACGATATGTCAAGGATATTAAAGTACACAGTTTCGATATCTCTCTATTTACATGGGTGTCAACAAGGCGAACAGGTAAAACACACGAAATTTGTTTGAAAGTTTATTTTTCTTAACGATATTTGTGCCGAAAAATGACAAAATAAAATATCCCTAAATACACTCAAAAGACAGAGCAGTGATAAAAATTTAAATCAATCAAGTTAACTAAGTATGAAATGACATATCACGCAAGCTGCCGATACCTAATCTAGTGGCGGAAACAGGGGTACATAACTAGAATCTCTTTGACCCCTAAGGATAGCTTAATAAACTGGTTACAAATATTAAAAAAAAAAGGTACCCAAATAATGCCATGCACCTAATAAGGTCAGAGCCCTCTGTAGGCTAAAATCTACATTATCCTCTGAATAGTTATCGGTTGTACATGGAATTAAATTGTAATTAAGTTGTACAAGGATATTAAATATTTTGTAGTTTCTATATGCCCCTTTAAGGTGTCAATACACTCCCACACCATTTTCGAACCTGTCACGTTTTAATATATTACTTTAGAATTATTGGAGTTTGGGAATTTTGGGATCAAGGCGGTCGTGTTTTCTGTGATTGTTGTGTTAAAAAGGATAAAAGGTCTTTAAGTAAGAGATTTGGTTAGTTAGTACAAAGTTTTTATCATCACAAGTTTTTTTTGGTAAATCGCAATATTCTCAATAGAGCCACTGGAAGTTTTGTGGCCAGGAAAAGTTCCATGCACTGAGGCCCGTTATAGGTACCACAATTAACTGTTTCAGCTCTGAAAAATCCGCGCGTGGTGACCTCCTTAAACTTAGCATTACCACTTTTAGATTTCTTAATGCTGGTAGTGCTAAGTTGAGCCTCAACAACCACCCGTTCCCGAGAGAACGGGAGGCGCGACAATGTATTTTAGTTTTCACGACAATTATATTATTCCATAGGTAACTTGTTTAAAATTTTAGTTTTATTCTGATGGTAGTGCTTAATACTCAACTCAGCGTTACCACCCATTTCTACAAAAACGTTACTTTTCAGGACAAATTTATAACAATATCAAGTGGTAATGCTAAGTTTAAGGAGGTCGCGTGGTGGGTTTAAAATGCACACTAGTGTTTTTAAGAGTTACCTTTTTTTTATAATAAAGATTTTAAGATGTTCTAAAAATTGTTTTTTAATATAATAAATATACTTTTCTCCGGCGTTTTAACTTTTTTTGAGTTTTTTTATAAATACTGCCATCTGTAGTAAGATTTATTGTTAGGAATTGTTTACACATTATAATAAAATATGCCTATATAGGACTTAGTTCAATGTTCAATAATATTTTAGTACTTAAAAGTATTTAGTTCGGTAGTTTTCAAAATAAAAAAAATTAACTTCTTAAAGTGAACTGATGTGGGACAGGTACCTTACATTAAATTAACTTTTTAATTTGAATTAACAGCAAGCTTAATTGTTAAGTCCTGCAAAACCCCTTTCTGATCTATAAAGCAAGTAAATACATTTAGGATAATTATCGTAACTGAGGGGGTTATTACATTTTATAACCCCCCGCC
Organism: Aspidapion aeneum; assembly: GCA_963576565.1. Classification (NCBI taxonomy): domain Eukaryota; kingdom Metazoa; phylum Arthropoda; class Insecta; order Coleoptera; family Brentidae; genus Aspidapion; species Aspidapion aeneum. The sequence continues at coordinate 14,834,536 of OY755048.1, read as the reverse complement.
CCTGGTTGGTAAAGAGACCTAAGTATTGCTTTTTGAGGTAGATCGTTGATATAATTTTGAGGTTGTCGAACTTTAAGGCTGACACGCGTATTAAACCTACATTTTGTAGTTTGAACAATCAAAAATAACATCATGCGTAAGGTATATTTGATGACATAAACAAAAAAAACTAAAGAAATTTTAAAATTTGATAAATAAATAACCCCTTGGTCAATAAAGAAATAAACACTTTCGAAAACTGTTCTTGAGAGTACTTTTTACAAATTGACACATTTTAGAAAGTAACTGTCAGAGAGCTTCAATCGGCTATTAGAAGCTGCTCGCTAGACAGACAGATAGAATTTGATGTCGGAAAACGAACTTTCGAAACTACAATCGATTTCGAGTTATGACAGCACCATTTCAGAGAGAGAAATGCGAGTCTACTCTCGGGAACTTTCAGAAGAGCACAAATTCACGATAGCACTATTAAATTGACAAAGAGTTGATGATGTTGAGTTGACCAGTGGGTCTATTGTGGCTCACTTTTGAGTGGTTTCTCACCACGGTATGCCTAATCCTCCAAAAAGGCCGGCTATCAGTTTGGTGAGACAATGTTCAGATCTTCTTAATCAATTTGAGGTTTACCGAGTGTTCTGACCCATTCTGTGCATGGGTACTCTCAGTCGACAGTGACCCGTAAAAAGCCCAGTCACTATGCGTATCTCCTGTCTGATAAGTCCAATGATGTTCCTGGCTCTCTTTTTACAAGTTTCTTTATTGAACTCTTTAGAGTGAGCCAGTTCTGGTATATTTATCCAGTATTGTTGGAAGCTATTCTATTCTGACAAAGAGTTACTAGTAACTTTTCTGCGATTAGTCTCGTGTAATGATCTGGTAGGTACTTTTGTCATCTTGAGATTTCTAATAATGGCGAGTTATCGAAACGTTGAAAATATGTTGAATATAAAGACACGACTGAAACAGTTTCTGCTTATAAATCAAACTGTAAAAAAACTATTAAGATATTTATAAAATTCTACGGAATTTACGATTTAGATAATAATAATATTAGTCATTTTAAGGATTTTAGTCAAACGCTGCACTATTAGACACTTAACTTATAACCTTGACAAGTGTCACCGGCTTTAGTTAATTAATAATCTAAAATTGTAATTTAGCTTTACATACATATGTATGTATTCGTCATTGTGTATATGAATATTTCCTGCTATATACATTACAAAAGTAGTTTAACCACAAGAATAAAACATTTTATAAAATATGGCTCAATAAAAATTTGTTATTGATAAATGTATGTACATATACTATAATAAATTATCATATAATTAATGTTTTTTCTCTCTCCTAGGCCTAGGTCTAAAGGTGCGTGTCCACTTGAGCGAAAATCTCTCGAGAACTGCCCTTGAGAGTATTTCTCGCAAATGGACATATTTCAGAGACTATAGTTGTCAGACAGCTTCCATCGGCTCTAAATTAGCAGACGAGTAGAGAGCTACTTGCTTCTTTTCAGGGTTCCAAAGCTGTAGTCAGAATAAATAGCCAGTTCTCAAAGCCATTTTGTGTAGCTTCAGGAGTAAAGCAAAATGATGCGTTATCTTCATTAAACTCAAAATGATGCGTTATCTCTATCGATTTAATCTGGTCCTTGAAGTTTCTGTTAGGACGATTGACAGAAGCGGATATATTGGCACCAAATCGACTCAGATAGCTGGCTACGCGGATGACATTGGTGGTCATATTGGAGAGAAAAGATCTTGGACCGAACCTGTAACAATGCTTGATATAGAAGCTAAAAAAGGAGGCCTGAAAATAAATTTAAAAAAAAACTAAATACATTCACATCAAAAACAACGAGATATATGCTCACAATTTGCAGGTACGTGGTTATAGTTTCGAGTTTTCTTTCACTTTCAGAGGGGATGAGACCAACTGATATGTAATATGCACACTACTCAGAGCAAGCTTGGCCTGGCGTTAAGACCATACTGTGGCAAAAACATTCAGGACCATAAGTCTTGTCTCTTTTGTGCTAAACATGAGAAACTGTTAGATAGGCATATTATAAGGAATGACAGTATGAAACCAAGACCTTTTCATTAAGATTAGCATGCCTATACAACAGGAAAATCAACGGAAACAGTAATCTCTCAACTAGTCAGATAAAACGATCGAGAATAAGGAGGTGCTTCTGGGGGCTTTCCTGGACAACACCTCTTTTGACTTAATAATAAGATCGATAACGAACACAGGCCTGGAGGAAACCTTCTGCAGATGGATAGGCATGCTCCAGGCAGTCCAGGTTGCAGGGGGATGTCCGCAAGGACGAGATCTCTCCCCTTTGCTCAGCGGCGGATGATGATGATGCAGATAACCTAGTTATTCTGGTTCCTAGAAAATTCAACAAAACCATTAGGGATCGAATGCAGCATACCCAGCGGATTGTGGAACAATGGACTGATAGAGAAAAATGTAACATCAACTCGCAGAAGAATTGGAAGTTAGAGGGACTCGGACCTCTAACTCTGGGAAATGAGGAAGTTCAGCTGTCTAGGGATGTTAAATACTTGGGGGCAATACTAGACTCTAAGCTAGACTAGACATATCGAGAACATAACAAGGAAAGCGGAAACCACCCTGGCGGAGATTAGATGCCCCCATGGGAAATAGTGGGACTCAAGCCACATAAGGTACACGGGCTGTACAAAACTGTGTTAAGTACGTACGTACGTACACATCTCTGGTTTGGTGGCCACAAGTAGCTCAACAAACTGTGATGCTCAGAGCAAGCAAGGTACAAAGACTTGCCTGTTTTAGCATTACAGTTGCAATGCGATCTACTTCGACAACTGCGATGGAGGTGCTCTTAGACCTTCCGCCACCTCGACTGTTGATTTATGAATTAGACTAGCTGATATCGTGAGATTTATCAAAAGTAGAAGATTAGCTTGGTTATGACATGTACAAATAATAGATGAGACAACACCAAGAAAAATAATGAACTGGAGACATGTAGGAAGGGGAGTAAGAGGGAGGTCACGAAAAATCGTAGCAGAGAGGGCAGAATGAAGGGCTGTGGCTAAAAGCCACCAAGGTTTGTAATGACACTTGAGGAAAAAAAAGAAAGCTGCTTGCTAGTACTATGGAAGAAGTCTTAAAGCAGAGAGAGAGAGAGAATAACTAATGTGCAATTCCACTGTCAGGAACTCTCAGGAGAGCAGTAATTCCAGTGACGTACGCAGAAATTATTTCTGGGGGGAGCTTGAGCGCGAATCGACGCAGACATGAATCCTGGGGAAAAATCATGTTTTAAAATATTAATATTAGGCTCTGGGGGGGGGGGGCTTCCACCCCTAAGCAACACCCCCCTCTCACCCCTGCGTATGCCACTGCTAATTCACGATATGGAACTCTTAAATGGACAAATAGTTAAAAGTAACTGTCGAAAGAACATTTTTGCGATTAGTCTCATATGTGGGAGGAATAATGAATTGTATTTCTTTTAATTTTTCTTTTTCTCAATTTTTTTTTACGAAAATAACATTTTATTTACATTTTACAGCTTTATCGCAATGATATTGAATTGTTTTGTTTTTTGCTCATATTTAATTAGACAGTTTTACCTAGTTTAAATTTAAAAGTGTCAAAAAATAATTAACCTGAATAAATCAGTAGCCTAATACAAATTAACATATTTTTGGGATTTCCCAGCACATTAAAACTGCGAACATTATAAACTTTCTACTTAAATCTATCTACATATTCAGTACAAATAGAAATTTGCAAACGCAATTGCGAGAATTTGCCAATTATACCTATTACTTAATTACAAATATTAAATTGAATTTGGGGGACAGGCGCTAATGTATAGTTAGTTCGCAGCAAATTGGTTACAGTCCTGGCGTCAAATTCGACCCTTTTAACCCTCTCGAAATTATATAACGTGTCCAAATTTGAGCTCGCAGTAAGGTTAACCAATCAAATTAATTGGATACCTCCAAAATAATGAAGTAAGTAATAACGGTTCTTTTTTTCCTAGGAAAACTCGAATTATTTACTATTTAAGAGTCCATGCAGTCAAACATGGGCGTACGCCATCAAATGTAGGGGTGGGGGGCAAATGTAAAGTTAAAAATAAAATTGGTATTTAATGAAATAAACAAAAAAAAACGAAAACAAACATACATATTCATTATTTGTAGAAATGGAAGAAAGAATAAAGAAAAAAGGCGCCGCGGTCGGTATTTTAGAAAATGGACTACTTTTATGGAAAAATTAAATAGTTCATGGAATAACAGATAATAGCAGAAAACAAATCGTTAAAAAGCGACACAAAATAGGAGCTTTTCGGAGAAAATGGCGCCACAGAAGAAAACTTTAGAAAAATTAAATAATTCAAGAATGAATGGCGACAAAAATTTTCGGAAAAAATAGTAATATCTAAATAATTAATTTACGCAATAAAGTTTTCAACAAAAATGACATGCAAAAGTTTTGGTTGGTTTCATATTGTATAAGCGCCGCAGTTGGGAATTTTCACGGACTTATCAGTTCGCCTTTGATAGTTTATGCTAATTTCGATTGGGTGAGCTAATTCTGAGATCACAAATATAGTTGGGAATAAGTGTAGGATTGTTCTGTAGTTCTAACTTGATTGATTGTTTTGTTTGGAAATTCGGAAATAATTAAATTATTAAACGTGAAATTTAGTACCCGTGAATTTAAAAATCAAACAAGTTTCGTGGCTAGGTAAAAAGAAGGTTTTGTTTCTCTCATATTTTTAGTTTCTCTCGTATCTCGGTAGATGGCACTTCTTGCGATAGTTTTCTCACTATTTACATAGGATTAGAGACAAAACTATCTAATTAACTTCGCAAGGGTTGACCAAGCAGTGTTCTGAGGAGTCCCATAAGGACGAAACAGTTAACTGCCAACACCTATTAGGTGTCCATTAGAACTTGGACCCCCGTGAGGTAAAGCTTTCAAGCTACCCACAGAAAAATATGAGAGAAACAAAAACTTCTTTTTACCCGATTAGCCACGAAACTTGTTTGATAATTAAATTATTTTTAACATTTAAGGGGTGCAAATGCCCCCCCTGACCCTGCTCATGAAGTAAAATGCGGTAAAATGCTAACAAGTGAAATTGTGAAATTTAATCACTAAAATTTTACAATCTTTAGTGATTTTTTCATTTTGTTCATGATTTGTTTATGTTTTTTAGTGCTTCAATCAGTCTCTTTTCTTCAAAACAAAATCAAATAAGTTGTAAAATAAAAAAACCATAACACAATCACTAACAAAATTGACTTTAAGCACTAACAAAACTGACATAAGCACTAACAAAGGCCTAACCCTCAGATGCACCGTAAGCACTTAAGCGCGATTATGGGTTTAATCGTAATTAAATATTTGTTGCTCACATACAAAAAACAAAGAGGGAGAATGGAATAGCTAAGCCTTGTTTTGGCGCTTCTGAGGGTAAGTGCACAAAATCCACTAATTTAAATTTCGTGTAGAATTTCGGACATCCTGTATATTAGCATCGTAAATCATTTATCATCAATTTGAAGTGATGGCATTTCTAGTTAAGCTCCAGTTAATGTATTATAAATTATCAAGCTATCTGTAGCCCTTGAACTTTTCATGAAAATTGAAAAACGATTAAGGCCGCATCATATCAAACTAAAGTCAATAACAAAACCAATGATTTAAAAGATTTTTAACAGGCTTCAACTACAAATAAAAAAATTTTTAAATGTAGAATGCCAACACCTACTACAAACATCAAGGCCTGTAAACTAGAAAGACGCACACCAACCATCACAAACAAAAATAGGGATATTTTGAACCAGTCAACTCGACCTATATACAGGGTGTCCCATAACTTAGGGGCCATAGGCCAACACGTGATAGAGGAGGTCATGTCTGACCAAAAAGTTCCTATAACGCATGTGTCAAAACTTTTTCTTTGTCGAGATACAGCGCATCAAAGTTGGCGATTTTTTAAACTTTTCTGATAATAACTTTTTCAAAAAACTCAGTAAAAATATGAAATTGGGTAAAGTCGTGCATTAGAACAGGAGCAATAAATTGAAATAAAAATAATTTAAAAAAAGATTAGTCGGTCAATTTTTTTTAGAAAAAACAACTTTTTTGGTATAAATTTTTATGAATGCCATATTAAATGCATGTTTTTTTTTATATTTTTTGTTAATAAAAACAAGTCTCTAGCAAGACATAGAAAGAAAATATTATTGATATTTTTTAAAACAATAAGTAAGCAAAAATTTATTTATTTTTTAAAAAAATTATTATTTTTTATACATTTTTCGAGGGGATTTTGACAGCCTGTATCTTCTCAACTTGTAATTTTATATAAAAAAAGAATACAATATTTTTGAATCACAATTAGCTGAGTATTCAGCCGGCTGTGACAGATTTTCTTTTTTTTCAAAAACATTTTTCCCCCACTCTTCTTACTTTAAAAATCCCATATCTTAAAAATCTTATAAACTTTTTTCTCGGAAATAACCTCCTCTATCACCTGCTGCACTATGGCCCACAAGTTATGGGACACACTGTATAACGATTTTTGTGATTATTAGTTGGAAAATAAAGATCACATTCATATACAAGGTGTAATAGTAAAACAAAAATCTAAATTTTGTGGAAATATAAATTCCTATAAAGATAATCATTGAGTGTTAAAATTATTCAAAAATAAAAAAAATAAGTTAAATTATTATCAAAAATATGTTTTCTTTGTTCTGAGCATGCTTAATAGTTTAATTATTAAGCTATTCCGTAAATACCCACAGAACTACAACCGTCGAAATGTTTTAACAGAGGCGACTTTACTAATACAAAAAGTCCCTAATGTCTGCTTCTTTTTATCGAAGCTTTACATTACATTTTCCTCTTTTCTGCTAAGAAAAAATTTGTCAGATAATGTTATTATCTAGCCTTTTTCGATCCATCTTTGGACATAGGCCTCTCCCAATATTTTCCATTTTTCTGTCTATCGCCGTGTTCATCCATCTAGCTCCTGCATGCGCTCTTCACATCGTCCGCTCATCTCAATTGGGGTCTGCCCCTACTTCTTTTCTTCTCCCAAGGTCTCCAAGTTACTATACACTTGTTCCATCGATCGTCTTTCTGTCTGATATTATGACCGCCAAATTTCCATTTTAATTTTGCTACTTCTCCTCTTACATCCCCTACTTTTGTTTTATTTCTTATCCATTAATTCCTTTTTCTATCTGTTAGCTTTACATGTAACATTTTTCTTTCCATTGATCTTTGGGCTTTTGTTACCTTATCCATGTTTGATTTTGTAAGTTTCCAGGTCTGGGATCCATAGGTAAGTACAGTTTGTACACTTTCGTTTTGAGTTACTGAGGAGATTTTTTATTTTTTTAATATGTAGCCTAATTTACCGAATGCTGCCCAGGCCAATCTTATTCGTCTCTTGATTTCAGCCGTTTTGTTTTCCTTTTCTAGTTTGATAATTTGTCCCAGGTATATATATTTCTCTACTTGTTTTATTTTATCTTGGTTTATTCTGATCGTAATATCCTCATCTATGTTTGTTATGACTTTAGTTTTAGTGCAGGTCATATTCAAGCCTATATTTTTAGCTGCTGTATCCAGTTCCTCCAGCATTTTTATTAGTTCTTCTTTCTTATCTGTTATTAAGGCAATATCATCAGCATATCTAAGGTGGTTCAAGTATTGTCCGTTTACTTTGATGCCTATTTCTTCCCAATCTAAGTTTTTAAAAACATCTAGGGCCTGGTCAAATAGTCCAGGGGACATTGTGCCACCCTGTCCGACACCTCCTTCCACGGGGGATTCGCCCGGCTCCCCCGCGGACCCCGATCGATACTGCCGCTTCGTCACATATGATGGCTATCAAGTCTGTGATCTATTCGGCTATTAATCAAAGATGCCTCCACCGCCCAGCGCTCAATGCCACCGAAAGCCCTCTCAAAGTCTACAAACGCGACATATGTTGAATGAATGTTACGACATCAAAAATAACAGAATGAAATCTGTATTTAATGGTGTTGAATACAGGCGTTAAGGCCTTGTCGTATTGGTTGGTCTATGTTGATTCGTCTCGATATTATTTTATTCGTATAATATTCTAACGTTAAAAATACTGTTATGGATTTAAAAATATAACAGAATCGTTTTTTTAATAACTTAATAACCAAGGTGATCTGATCGAATAGTCTATTTTTAACGCCCAGAGCGTGTTTATAAATGTTTCAAACATTTTGTTTGTTGTAGTTTCCTGAGTTTTTAAAAAGGTTTGTTATTAACTTAAACAGATCCCGTCAAAATATATATTTAGATACACACGTTTTTATGTGAAAAACACCTAAAGCTGATGGATTTACTGCCTTCCCATCCAAAAGACAATGCTTTGAAATTGTATTTAAAAGCAAGTTATTCCACAATTCAATTCAGAAATTGTGTATACGTATATACAGCATATACGTAATATTCCAATACTCCCTGTTACCTGTTTACACAATGGTTGGCGTTTGATGCAAACATTTAGAAATAAAGGTACGAAAAATGCACAGATACCAAATTTACACAGATAGAGTTTTTGTCAACTGAGAGCCGATGAGTTGACATGACGAACACACGAATAAAATAATATGCATGTGTAAAGTATAAACAACCAGGACATTTTAACTTAATGATCGCAAAAAGAATAGACTTAGTGTCCATTGATATTGCTATTTTAAATATGTTAGCATTCTGCATCGTAAGGTACCGTAGGTATTGCAATAATACGTACTATATGGAAATAATATGCATATGTCTTTGAAAGCAACCAATCAGGTCTTTTTTGCTTAAAGACCCCAAGGCCCTCATGTTTGCATCATGAATGGGCAGTTACCGTGGGTATTGGAATATTATGTACATGATATACAGTACCCTTCCACGGTTCCAAGAACTTATTTCGTTAGGTTTTTGTTAACTTTTCTGTGGCGCAGAGGCAATTTACTTATATACGAGATTCGTTCAAACATAAGTTTCTTATTTACTAAATTTCTTCACAACCGGGACCGCCCTGTATATTCTGCCTACATTTTTTAAAAGCTGTGAAGATTCATAATAAAATATTGTAATACTTTATTAAAATTGTTTTGAAATTAAGAAAAAATAAGTATTTAGTTTATCCAAAAAATTTGTGATTTTTAAAAAATCTTTTTTTGTTTTTTAATTCTCAAAAGCAGAAAAAGAAAAACAAAGAATACGGTTTACCACAAAAAGATTTTGGGATTTCTCTACCACTAAAAAATTATTTAAAAAAATATGCTACAGGGGAAACACGAGTTTTTATGCTGACAAAAACAGAGCCAAATCGCATTTTCCTGAAGTTATTGTATTTCCTCGGATTAATAAAATTTTCTTTAAAATCGTTTAAAGCAGGTACTTAATGCTTTCACAAAAAAAAATTCTAGACACAAGGATAAGCTACACAAATAATCAGAAATATTAAAAACTTGACTTAACGACGACCGAGGTCTCCCTTCCAGCAATATTTAGATTTCTCGATATCTAGTTTTGAATAGAGGTTCAGTATTTCAAAACAGAAAAACTGTTTTTCAAATCAAGTGTTTAAGTTTACCTAAATATATCGATTTACCTGAAGAAAAACAATTCTTAAAATTAAACAAAGAATTACTTAAAAAACTAAAAAAATCATACAATATATTTTTCGAAGAGTTATCTTACTTTTTTAAGCAAGACATTCCTTCTTATGAATAAAAACCCAGAGGGCTCCCCCCAAACCAAAGATTTCTTATAAAATAACATAAAATACGACGATGAGGCCTGCCCCCCCCACAAGACATATTTCTAGATGCGCCACTGAGAAAGCTCTATTTTTAATGTTCAAATCAAAACAAGAATTTTTACAAACAACAAATTTTACATACAAGACATTCATTTTCCCAAATCAAAGCAAGTATTTTTCTAGAATAAAAAAAATGCTCTTCTTTTGGTGCATAGGAAAGCAGTTATTGTTTTGACCTGACCTAAAGTGGTTTTTAGAAGATACTGTTTGTAAAGTCAATTTGAAAAAATCTTTGGAATTTTTTAATTACTATAGAATAAAATGTCAGTTTTTATTCCTAGAGTTCTTTTGAGTGAATAAGCGTTTGGTTCTTCGAAATAATAATTCAGTTAGATTGTTAATGCATAATATAATAATAATAAAGAACATTTTTGTTGTTAATTAAGAATTAATTCACGTTGTCCGTGATACTGGGAACGTTTTTTTAATGAGATTCGTACAACTCGGTTGACTAATATTGTTTATTATGTATATGTATATACTACGTGTATACTACGAGTTTCAAACAAAAATGTATATGTATATTATAAAAAATAGTAATAAAAACTTGATTCTTCCAAAAAACAGCTTAGAATGTGCGCCATCTTTTTTTTTAAATATGTTTTTGTACTAGCAAAAAAAGTACACAGCTTCTGAAATTCTTTACTTAAAAAAAAAGTTTCAATACTAGCGATATTAAACAATGCTTGGATGATACGGTAAACCTTCCCCTTTTTTGCTGAATAATTTTAAGGAAACTGACACAGTTATTAACATATTATAATACTAAATCGACCAAAATAAAAAAAAAATTGTGGTTATTTCTCGATAATACGAGGGATGTCTTTTATATTTTGCATATACGAACATAGAGGGCGACACTGATCGAATATCGCTACTAAAACTTAACCTCGATCTTTACCTAACCTAAATTCAAAACGTCAGTGCGATACATAGAGTTTTATAGCTACAATTTTTCAACTTAACAAATCAGTAGAAAAATGAAATTAAACCGATAACATTATTGGGCTATAATTTTTTACAACTTTCAAAGGAAATCATTTAATAAGAATGTCTTGCCGAGTTGATTGCTGTTTTCGGTAATGAAGCACCAAATCAGTCGACAGTTTCTCGTTGGTATAGAGAACTTAAGCATAGACGGATTAGCCTTAGCGTCGATCCAAGGCCAGATGTACCAAAAACGGAAGATCGACATGTGACATCGCGAGATTGAGGCTTTATTAAGGATTTCAAAGACGTCAATTTAAAAAAAAAATTGCGTGAAGATTTAGGAGTAAGTAAGTAAGTTAACCGAAGAACAGAAATAAGCTAGGGTCAATTGGTGTCAGACCCATGAACCCGAAAATAAACGTCCGTTGTTGTTTGAGTGTTCCAAGATGAAAAAAAGCCAACAAGTGATCAGTTCTCGAAGTGTATACAAAAAGATGGTAGTGACATTTGTCTCAAAAGCAGGTCATGTAGCAACAATTCCTCTGGAAGATCATAGGACTGTTAGTTTAATGTAGTAAGATTTAAATAGAATTCCATATAAAAACTAACTTAACTATAATAATATAATCATTGCAATTAGCAAATTACCTTCTTTTGAAGCGGATAATGCTTTGATGCACGAGAAAGCAGTATTTGTTTTGAACCAATAAAATTTGCTTTGATTTGATATTTTAAAAAAATTGTGTAGAAAATAAGGAACACATTTACTGACTGGTGCTTATATTGATTTCTTCTAGTTCTAAAATAAGAAACATGGTTAAATCGTTAATTTATTCATGGTAAATAAAGTTTATTCGTTCTTGTAATTTACACAGAACCGCAACTTGTAATTTTTTAACTGCTGTGCATACTCAGAAGCAAAAGAACTACGAATATGGGTTTTTGGAGCTGATTTTTCTGATACAAAACCAACCACCCTATATCAGATAAATTTCGAGATTTCATTAAAAATTTAGATCCTACCCACAGCATTTACTCAAAGCCGAAAAAAACAGGAGGTATTAAAATGTTAATATGAGAATCCGAAGAATGAATTCAAATACACAAAGGAAATAATCATCACGGATCACCTAACAAAATCATCTTGTTTGCTTCCATCATCTCAAATTTTTGTTTTTTAATCTAAAAGCTTTTTTTCGATGAAGTGTGACATCACATACGTGGTACTTGGCGATTCTGCGAACATAACTGTGAATTTTAGGAAACGACAAATAACAGTTGTCCGATTTATAAAAGAGATCGTTTAAAAGAAAACAAAATCCTTTGGTTTTTACGGTTGCTGGTTTTACTCAATGCATTATCTAAATAAAACAGTAGGTATACCCACATGGTTAACTAGAACTAGGGTTACCAGATCTGTTTTAGGACAAAACGGGACTGAAGTTACAAAAAGAAGCAAAAATACTGGACAAGCCGAAAAAAAACGGGCCTAGTTTTAAAAATACATATGTAAGTTAAGTTCCAATAATTCACACACGGCTTTTTAAAAACTAATTTTCTTTATTTAGTAAAACTTATTACTACTACTATGCTACTACTGCTATAGCTAGAACTTGAATGAATCATCTGATTATGAAATGTGCTTTTATATGCTGACCTTTCACTTAAATGATAACATAATGATATAATGTTAAAAACAACTTATTAAGATATTAAACTAATGATGTACATAATGATATTTGGTTCTTAATTATAATGTTAAAAACAACTTATTAAGATATTAAACTAATGATGTTTGCATTCCAAAGTTTAAAAGCAATTTACTTATCAATAACAATTTCATAATTGTTATTGATTTTCCTAATGTTCTTTTAAATACTAATTATTATTTTTTTTAACACAGAATAAGGTGGATGTATAGAAGTACATTACTCCTCCTTCCTTAAAAAGAATCGTGTCCTCACGATGTCTCTTGTAATTCTATATCTTCATCTAATTATTTATCTTCTTCTAACCATCTTTTAATAGTATTTCTAGATATTACCTTATTTCTAAAATATTTTTGAAAAATATAAACTATAGTAACGATAATCAAAAGGAGAATAAAAAACAATAAATAATTATGCCCATTTTTCTGAAAACTGTAGGTTTCTAATTCTAATGGTTGAAAAAGATTTTCATTAATTTTTTCTGGCTGCAATATATGATTTAAATTCAAATTTATTTTTGAAGTGCTTCTAAAAGGTTTTAGTTCAAGATGATAATGTTCAATAGTATTAATTTTTGTTTCATATCTGTTTTGATTAAGAACTACTGTACAATTTGATTTAACAATGTTACAGTTTTTCACGTCTTTACGTACTATCTTTTGACACAACTCTAAGATAGGGTTAGTTTTTGAAGTGCAATAAATAATTTGTTTATTCTCCGTTTGTATGACATAATTATAGGAATTAGAAATTTCATGTTGAGTAATATTAAAGTTATTAATTTGATTATAGCAATACCATTTATGATTATTATTTTTACACGTTTTAAACCAATCTGAATTACAGACATAACTTGAAGGTATTGTCATTAATAAATTATCATAAGGAATCGGATAAACAATTGACATTTTACAAGTGTAATCCCTAAAAATTGGAATTCTTATAACTAAAACTAATACATTATCTTTGATAAGAATTGCGGTTTTACATAATTGTACTAACTCTAAAGGCTGTCCTAATGACCATAAAAATGATTTAGGATAGTGTGTTCGTAAGTATTCCCAAAGTAATTTAATTTCAGTCGGATCCAAAATTTCTAAATTTAGTGTTTCGGTCTGGGAAAATGATATTGTTCTTTCTAACATTTCTAGGTAGTTTTTAATTCTTTGTACTAAATTAATACTCAAAATATTCCATGTTGTATCAGTTTCATTATATCTTTCGGTAAGAACTCTTTGTAGTTCGCCTGAATGAAAATTGATATTATTTATAAGATCATTGTATTTGTTTGAAATGTGTTCGGCTAATGAACCATAATCATTTAATCGAGATGTTAATTTATTTTGATTTCGTGTCAATATGTCGAAGTGTTTATTTATTTCTTGTAGATCTTGCTCGTCAAGATTTCCTGTTACGAATTTTATTCCTGTACCCAAGAAGTTTGCTAAGCCGCGTTTTTCACGATTAGGGATTAATTTATGATATGTAGCAAAACAATTTGATATTAATTCGTTTGTTGCAAAAATCTGTTGTTTTACATAAAAGTTTTTTGATCTATTTATAATACTAAATGATTGATTTAAAATTTGCAATGTTTCAAAAGTTTGGGATAAGTTAAAATTTACATAGGTAGAATGAAGGTGGTCTTGTATGTAGGTTTGGTTAGATAGCGTTTCTAAGTATGTAGTTGCGTTAATTGGTGTTATTTCCAGAGTTTGAACAGTCTGAAGAAGTAGGAATCTGAAAAGAAAGATTCTTTCTTAATCTCTTTATATGTCTTATATGTGTATTAGTATTTTTATTTTGTTTGGTTCCTACTGTTAATATTGGTCCTTTTTGTCCTTTTATGGTTTGCTTTTTGTAAAGTGGTTTGTTCTGAGTATTAATTTGTTTGTCGCGTATAAAAACTATCTGGTTATTTGAAGTGGATGGCATTGAATCGGGTGATACAGGATTTTGGTTTTGTGTCCTTTTTTGTTGATTTTGTAATGTTTTTTGATAAATTTGTTCATAAAAAGGTAAAATCTCATTTTTGCGTTTTTGATTATATTCTTCGTAAACTGTCATTTCACTAATTTCTGGTTCAAAGAAACAAGGTGAGTTTATGAGAGCAAATGGTGGATAACCAGTTGTGGAGTGGATGCTATAATTATAATTTAAGATTACAGTAATCATAAGTTGAGCTAAGGATTCATTAGGGGTATTTTGAATTTGAATCCTTAATTTTTCTGTTAATGTGGAGTGTAGCCTTTCTACGATACTATTTGAGGTAGAATTACAAGGGGTAGTAAAATGAGTGTCTATGTTAAAAAGAGAACAGAATTCTTTCATTATATTATTGTTAAATTCTTTTCCATTGTCAAAGACTACTTTTTTTGGGTAACCATGTTCAGAAAAGAAATGACGAAGTTTATTTAAGATTGTTATGGCATTTTTATCTGATATGGCATAAGCTTGTGCAAATTTAGAAAATGAGTCTATGATAGTGATAAATAGTTGATTACTAAATTTAGAAAGATCGATATACAGCGTTTCAAATGGTTTAGGGGCTATTAAAGGTCCTTGAAAATTTAATTTGTAAGGATTTCGGTCCTATTTATTTATTAAACATAATTCGCATTTATTTATGTAATCTTGGATGGACTCTCTTAATTGGGGCCAATAATATTTTGTTTTAAGATGATTATAGGTTTCGATTATACCATTATGATTTTGTGAATGATACTGTGAAATAATTTCTTTTTGTTGCGTTTTGAGAACAATGTCAGGTAATAATATTGTTGAAAATGTTATGCGTATTTTGCTATTGCCATTTTCCTGTAAAAATTTAATAAACTCAGTTTTTAGAGTTTCATCACGGATAAATAAACAAAAGGTTTTATTGTCAGTTAAATGTTCCGTTAGGATTCTCATAAAGTGTGCATTTAAAGAATCTTTGTTAACTGTTATTACTTTATGGTTCTTTTCGAAAGGGTGGCTAGAGAAAACGTGATAATTTTGACCAATTTTAATGACTATACGTTGGTTACTGTAATTAATAGGCAATTCCGAAATAGACAGATTGACATTTAATGCACCACTGTCACTATGTACGGTATCATTTTCAAAGTCTTCGATGTTTGCTGTGTCATTTATGTCATTATTAGCAATATTTGATTCAGTTTCTAATGCGTTAATTTGAATTCGTGATAGTGCATCGGCAACTTTATTTTCTTTGCCTTTCTTATACCTAATATCGAAATTAAATTCTTCAAGTTTGAGTTTCCATCTGGTTAATCTTGAATTGGGTTCTTTAAGAGATGTGTACCATACAAGAGGATTGTGATCAGTTTCGATTAGAAATTTTTGTCCGTATAGGTAGGGTCTAAAGTGCTTAGTTGCTTCTACGATAGAAAGAAATTCTTTTTCAATGGTAGAGTAATTTCGTTCGGTTGAATTAAGAGTTCGAGAATAAACAGCTATAGGGTGATCATTTTGAGATAAGACGGATCCTATGGCTACACTAGAAGCATCTGTGGTAAGGTTAAATGGCTTTGAAAAATCCGGGTAAGCTAGAACTGGCGAGTTTGTCATTAGTTCTTTACATTTCTCGAAAGCGTTAACATAATCTGGATCTGTGGGATTTAATTTAGTGTTTTTACGTAGGCATTTGGTTAAGGGTTGAATAATTTTCGCAAAATTTTTAATGAATTTTCTATAATATCCAACGAGACCAAGGAATGCTTTTATTTCTTTTTGAGTTTTTGGAATAGGATATTTTTTAATGCACTCTATTTTAGATGGATTTGGTTTTATACCTTCTGGGGTTATTACATGGCCCAAAAATGGAACTTCTTTACACAAAAATTCGGTTTTATCTAATTGGACTTTTAGATTGACTTCCTTTAATTTTTGAAAGATGGTTCTAATATGAAGGATATGATCGTGAAGTGATTTAGAAAAAATAATAACATCGTCCATGTAAACAAAGCAGAATTTAAAAAGATATTTTCTTAAAATTTCATCCATCATCCTTTGGAATGTGGCGGGGGCATTTTTGAGACCAAACGGCATTCTTAGATATTCATAATGACCGTTGTTAACAGTGAAAGCTGTTTTCTCAATAGATTTGGGGTCCATTTCAATTTGATGAAAACCTTGGGCTAAATCTAAGACAGTGAAATATTGACATTTTCCCAGGTTATCCAGAATTTCTTCTATTTTAGGTAATGGAAATTTATCCTCAATTGTATTTTCATTTAATTTTCTGTAATCGATTACCATTCTAAATTTTTTTCCTCCGGAGGCATCTAGTTTTTTCGGAACTATCCAGACTGGTGCGAAAAAAGGAGAGATAGAAGGTCTTATAATTTTATTATCAAGAAGTTTTTGAATTTGTTTATTTATCTCTGGTAACATGAGGGTGTCGAAATGATTTTACATAGATTGGTTTGTCATCTTTGGTACGGATATGATGCTTGACATGGCTAGTGAAAGACAAGTCAGATTTATCAGTGTACATGATTGGTGAAAATTCTTTACAAATTTTGATGACTGCCTCTTTTTCTTCAGAATTCAGGTGGCTTAATCCAAGAGATTCAATTACATGGGGATTCTTAATATTTGTAAAATTTGTTTGAATATTAAAACATTCTGAAGGGATTACATTATACCTTGGTTTGAATTCTGTGACAATCGGTTCGTCAAAGGGATTAGGTATCTCGCAATATCCATTTTCTATTTGGACTAAACAATCTGGAAATGTGTAATTATGTAATTCAAATGAAGGTAGAAGTCCAGTTCCAAAATTCTGATTGACAGGAATTTTTAATTTATCAGATGAATGGGTTATTTTAGGTGGTGGTTTGGTCATAGCAATATGAAATGGAATTAACTTATTTTTCAGGCGTAGTTTATTTGTAGAATAATCAATAGAACCTTGCATTTGTTGAAATATGTCACTGCCTATAAGAGCATCGTAATGTTCGTGCCAGTTAATGACGTGAAAGTCTATAATATTTGTAATACCTAATTCACTTAAGAGGGGGTATCTAAAATTATATTTTTCTATAATTTCTCTGTTGCAAGAAATTACTGAAAAGGGCTGTTCATATATGCAATCTGGAAGTAAGTTAGCAAAACGAGGTGAAATGATTGAATGTGAGGCACCAGTGTCTATGAGAATTTTAATGTTTAATTTTTGAAGATATAAGTAAGGGAGGGATGAAAGACGACCAATGTGATTTAAGTCGATTCTAGATGTCTCGAGACTTCCTGAAAATTTGAATTATTTTCAGTTTCATCTTCCCAGGTGAGTTCTGGTTGGATAGGCAAATATTGGTTTGATTCTGTATCAAAATAGCATGGAATTGGTGCAAAATCTAAAGTTTCCGACTCAGAGTTTTCGGAAACCTCGGAATTTTCTTGATGTGTTTCTAAATTAGTTAGTTCTTCGAAATGTTGTTTAAATGGTGCAGTTTGTCTAAAGAAATTGGGATTACGTTGCTGATATGCTTGTTGAAAAGGTGTTTGTTGAGATGTTGATGGTAATGGTTTAAATACTGCGGTGGATACTCCTGACATAGGTGTTGGTTTCGAATTAGTAGTAGTAGTAGTAGTGGTGGGGGGGGGGGTTGACCCGCAGGTCTGACAAGTAGGCCAGAGTAGGCCCTTTTTGCCATGCCCCAAGTCTGTCCCTTAACCCACTCTCTGCACTTCCCTTTGATGGTCGGGTAGCTCATTGGGCCTTCCTGTTCTCTTTACAAAGTCCAGTAAGTCTGCCCATTTGAGCATGTGCAGTTCTTCCTCGCTCAGAGTTGGCGCTCCGAGTGCCTGTTGTCTCATCCTTGCGTAGGCCTCGCATTCTGCCACGAGGTGTCTTGATGTCTCTTCTTCCTGTCTACAGGCTGGGCAGGTAGGGTCATTCTCGACTCCTATACGTGTCATGTGCTTCCTCAACCGGTTATGTCCGGTTAGAGTACCTATCAGCAGTCCGAGGTCTTTTCGTGTCCGTCCCAGCATCCATCTAATTCTGGTCGCTTTTGGACGGTCTACGAATTCTCTGGTCTGTCTGCAACCCGTTCCTGTTTCCCAGGAGTTTAATAGCGCGTCCTGGGCCCATTTGTTGAGTCCGCTTTGCACTTTTGTCTTTTTGTCACGCCCAAAAGTGGCTCCGGTCCTACATAGGCGGTTCCTGCCCCGAGTCGTGCGAGTTCGTCCGCCTTCTCGTTGCCTGGTACCCCCGTATGTCCCGGAACCCAAACCAGCGTCACCCGTTTGCCATCGCTTAGGGTCTCCAGCGCCTCTGCGCATTCTTCCACCAAGCCGTCAGCAATCTTGGGTGCGTTTAGCGCCTTCAGGGTGGCTTGACTGTCAGAGCATATATATATAAGCTCCTCTTCGCTGTTCCGAACCTCTTCTAGGGTTGCCGCCATTATTATGGCGTAGACTTCTGCTTGAAAAACAGTAGCCTGCTCACCGAGCGAGTAGCTCTTCTGAACTTCTAGTTTTTCCACGTATACTCCCGCTCCTGTGGTGTGCCTCTCTGATAGTTTGGATCCATCAGTGTAGCAAACTAAAGCGCTCTCCTCAAACATCATTTCGTCTCTCTGCCACGCTTCCCTGTCTGGGATGTGGATTTTGTACCTCTTCTCGAGCCTCCAAGGTGCGTGTGCTCTGCTGACCGTCATTGACGTGAGGGGGATTTCTCTAATTGTCAGCTCTTCTATAGCTAGATGACCAGCTGTTTCCCCTCTTCCTCTCCACTGACCCGTGTCCCTTAGACGTAGGTAGGTCCCCATCGCCTCCCTCTTGATCCAAGTTGGTAGCGATGGTAGTCCCAGAATTGTCTCTAGGGCCAGGATCGGGGTAGTTCTCATAGCTCCGGTTATCCCTCTACACATTAGCCCCTGTAGGCTTCTGAGTTTTAGGGATGTGGTCGTTTTCTCCACTGCCGGCCACCAGACTATGGATCCGTATTGTATCCGCGGTCTCAGTATTGCCGTGTACATCCAGTGGAGGGTCCTGGGGGATAGTCCCCAGGTCCTGCCGACTACCCGTCGTAGCTGCCACATTGTTGCCTGGACCTTTACGATCATATTGGTAACATGTGGCGTCCAGGTGAGTCCGCTATCAAGAATGACACCCAGGTACTTCAGCTTTGGTACTAAAGCTAGGGGTCTTCCGTACATCACGGGTGCTCTAAAACCTTCGATTTTTCTCTTTCTGGTGAACAGTATCATCTCTGTTTTACCTGGGTTAACAGAGAGTCCATTTTCTTGGCACCAGTCTTCTATGATGCGAACAGCCATTTGCATTCTACTGCAGACAACGTTAAGGAAGCGACCAACCACTTCCACCACGCCATCATCTGCATAGGCATAGGCGTCGAATCCGTTCTCTGACAAGCGTTTCAGTAGGGTGTCCATAATCAGGCACCACAGGTGGGGCGACAGGCAACTGCCTTGTGGGCACCCTCCCGTGACCCTAATCCTGACCGTTGACTCCCCCAATGTAGCTTGTATTGCTCGTTGATTTAGTGCAGATCTTACCCATTCAATAATGGGGGTTTCTGCCCCCCTCTCTTGAAGGGCGGATGTTATCATCTGCACTTTGGCCTTGTCGAAAGCCCCTTCTATGTCAAAGAACACCGCAAGTGCGTATTGCTTGAATTGAAGAGCCTTCTCTGCCTTATGCACTACTGCATGTATGGCCGAGTCAGTTGACTTGCCCTCCATGTAGGCATGCTGATTTCTGTGGAATGGGTTGTTTGCCAAGACTCCTCCTAGGAGGTGTCGGTCAACCATCTTCTCCATTGCCTTCATCATAAAAGATGTCAGACTTATGGGCCGGTAGGATTTGGCTGCTGTGTAGTCTCTTCTCCCCGCCTTCGGGATAAAGACTACGGTTGCCTTTCTCCATGTTGGAGGTGCATAGCCCAACGCTATGCTCGCTCTAAAGATTCCTCTCATGTACGGAAGGAGAACCTCGAGCCCTTTCTGCAATAGCGCCGGAAACAGCCCGTCCGGCCCTCGTGACTTGTATGGGCTGAACTCGTTGATCGCCCAGGTTATGGTGGCGTCCGTAACGACTTTATCTGCCAGTTCCCAGTCGGGTTCAACCCTAAACTGTGGTCCGGCGACGGGTTCCGTTTCGTGGTCGCTCTCCTCCCCTGGGAAATGAACCTCAAGGAGATGTCGCAAAGACTCCTCACCGGAGGCGGTCCAGTTTCCATCAGGTTTTTTAAGAGACGTGAGTGTTTGTCTCGAATCACTACTCAGTATTTTGAGAAGTCTGGAGGTCCCTGGGAGGGAATTGATCTCCCCACAGTAAGTCCTCCAGCTTTCCCTTTTACTTCTTCTTACCTCTGTCTTAAACTCTCTTCTGGCTTCTCTGTACTGTTCCCAGGTGGCCTCCCCACCCTCCCTCATCGCTCTGTTAAGGGTCCTCCTGGTTTTCCGGCGTAGCTTGTTTAGCTGGCTGTTCCACCAGGGGACACGTCGAGTCGGCAAGGGTTTTAAGGGGCAGGCCTCCTCATAGCTGGCTATGATGGTTTTTTCCAGGTCGCCGATTGCTCTTTCAAGTTGTTCTTTTGTGTCAATGTTTATTTCAAGAGGGTCCCTATTCCGGTCCAGAGTCGACAGATAGCGTCCCCAGTCCGTACTTCTTGGGATCCTCCTAAGTTCTGGTGGTGTCTCGTCGGTCTTCATCTCGAATCTGATCATACGATGGTCAGATGTGACGATGTCCTTCGTGACCCTCCAATTGACGATCTTTTCGTAAATGTCTCGTGAAGCCAGCGTAATGTCAATGACTTCCTCGCGGGTGTTATTGATGAACGTTGGTTCGCAGCCTTTGTTAGCTATTTCCAGGTCCGAGTTGGCGAGAAACTTAAAAAGAGCCTCTCCACGTTTATTCACATCACTACTACCCCACGCTACATGATGTGAATTTGCGTCACACCCTACGATCACCGGAAATTTGTTAGACTCCGCGAATGAGATTACTCGCGCTAGTTCTGGGGAAGGTGGTGGGTGCTCACTGTCATATGGTAAGTATGCGGTACATACCACGATCTTAAGCCTATTGTTACTCACCGTTAATTCCAAGAGCGCTGCCGTCAAATCTCGGGTCCCTAGTTGTGGTAACTCCACAACTGTCAGGTCCTTTGACACCATTAGGCAGCTTCTTGGTGCTTCCTCCCTTGTCCCGGTCAGGATGTTCATGCCGGTACTCCCTAGGCCCCCTACTTTGCTACCTGAAACGATAAAAGGTTCTTGTACAAATATAATTTGCGAGGCACTGGTGCCAGTCACAGTCCGTACAAGCTCGCCTGTTGGTCCGAGACTCTTGTGCAAATTAATTTGACTTACCCGCAGTTTATCCATCGCCATGTGGGGTTGTTACATGGGGGAGAGCAGGGGAACCCATCACTCCGTCTTTCTCTTGGTAGGCGGGTCACCGTCGGGCCCTCTGGGCGGTCGTCGCGCAGCTGCGCTATAAGTTTGCACCCTCGACACAGCGATGGTTACAAACTCATATGCGAGCCGCCAATTGACTCCCTCCAGATGCCTTATGGTGTCCACCCCTACCATGAAAGTCAATCGCCAGGCGCCTGGTCCTCCTGTGGTCTCCAGATGTCGCCAGCCCGAAATATCGAGCGGCCTGTTCTGGAGTCCTAGGAAATCCATTAACCTGGCGATGTCTACCTCCTCTTGGGACCGGATCCAAAACGTGATCCGCTCCGGCCAGGGTGCCTCATCCGACCTGCCAGGACGGAATGTGACTCCTCCGACCGTTACGATCTGGTTCAGTAGCCAGTCCCTTGTAACCTCTGAATTATCCGCTGTGAACAGCATCCAGCCCGGTTCTACCAGGCCAGAGTTCACAAAACGGAGCACCGGTCCCTCGGGTGGCCCCCTCATGGTCCGGAGCATCCGTTCCAGAAGCTCACAGCGGATAGCTGCTCCCTCTTCCTCTCGGATTTTGCCGTCTACCCTGTCGGACATGAAGACGACCTTCATCGCCTTCCTACTTGGCTGTCCGGTCTTCCGGGACGCGGGCTCAGCCGAGGGTCTGTCCGACCCCAGGTTGTCTCTTAACAGAGGCGACCTGTTGTCGGTCACACCCCCTTCCCCCTGGCCCGCGCCCCGTTTGACCCTCTTGCTTCTGTATTCCGGCGGTGTGGTCTTCTCCGCCCGGCTTCGCTTAGGAGTGGAGGATTGGAGCCCGGAGGTACCTGGTAGCACCCCCTTGCTCACCCTCGTCACTCCCGGGCCTTTGGGTAGGTTGGCCATTGCAACCTCCTTGGCAAGCTGTTTGGCTGCCTTGGTAGTCTCCCGCTTCGCAGGACCGCGAACAACAGAACCCTTTCCCCCTCGACCGGTCGGCCCGCCACGGGCAGAGGTTGGTTTTGGAGTTCCCTTTACGGGGTACTCCTTTGCCAACTTAACCGGGCCGCCCGTCACAGTCGTTTGGGGGTCGGGGTTTGTGGCCGAGGAGGGAGAGTCCGGCTTACGCTGGTCTCTTAGTCCCCCCTCGGTCCTTCCCCCCGACTCTTTCAGAGCCTCTTGCTCCCGCTTTCTGCGAAGGGCTTGGTTCTTCTTATGCCTCCTGTTTCTTTCCCGCTTTCTCCTCAGCCTCTCCTCCACCTGTTCGGGGTTGAGAAGCTGATCACCCTCCTTTGGGAGTTGGTCAGCAGGCCCGTCCTCTTCTTTCGGAGAGTCATCCGGGTCTGCGTCCATTCCCCCGTCGGAGGATTGGAGAAGCAGGTCTTCGTCGACCTGAGTCGGCGGTGTTCCACCCTCCTCAGCGGATGGAGTGACGGGGTTAGGGGTTTCCCTGCTCTCCTCTGACGGTACGGCTTCTCTTTTGGTTTTATTTTGCTCCATATTTAAGCCTGTAAAATAAACAAACTTGTGGGTTAGTGGTTGTGTTGTTGTAAGTAATTGAGTATTTCTGTGGTGCGGCAGTCACAGGGGTCTTCTCCGCGCCATCCGCCACCGAATTAGGTGTGGGATGTTTAAACATTGGCGGTTTTCTGAATGCAGGAATATTTGAGGGGAATTTTTGATTTATTGGTTTTGATTGAATATTAATTGGACCTTGTGGAAATGATTGTTGTCTAAAGTTTGGAGGAGGAAAAAAAGGTTGTCTTTGTGTGTTTTGATTTTTTATTTGAGGTTGTGAAAAATTTTTAGGTTGATATCTGTTAAACATTTGATTTGTTATAATGTTATAATTAGATATTTTGTTTTGTAAGTCTGTCATGGTTTTTGGTAGTTCTTGAATAAAGACAGGTCGTAGGTCATCTGGTGAATTGGAAACTACCGTTAAAATCGCTGTTGACTCTGCTTGGTCTAAATGAAAAATTTTTAAGTTTACGTCAGAAATTTCACAGTTAATTTTAGTGTTGATTTCATTTAGGAATTTTTTAATTCGATCAAAAAATTGTTGTATATTTTCATTTTTATCAAATTTTGCAAAGATTGTAGTAATGATCTTAAATCAATGGGGTTTCCAAACTCTTTCTGTAAGGATGCTTTTACTTCATCCCAAGTTTTAAATTGCGGGTTACGGAAAATATATAGTTGCGCTTCCTTTCTTAATTTAGATTTTACAGCATTTAGCGCAAAATTTAATTTTGTTGGAGTTGTTCCATATGTTGTAAGAAATTCATCACAAGCGAAAATAAAATTTTCTAAATATTCGATTTGTCCGTCAAAAGTTGGTAAAAAGTCGCAGGCTAGTTTGAATGTTTCGTCAGGCATGTTTCTTTGCGTGTATGTGTTAATATGTGGTATTTGCGGTTGAATAGGAGGATTAGTAGAGTTTCCTTGAGAGTTAGATATCGCTAAATTACTTAAACTATGTTCTAACCTATCTAAATCTAAATTTTCAGTTTCTAAGGAAATTTTGGAATATAATTGAATGTCTTCTTCGGAAGTTGGATTTTCTTGGTTTTCTAAAGTTTTGAAGGAAGTAAGGTCTTTATTGGACGTGCTGCCTTCTTTTAGTTTTTGCAGAAATTTAGTTTTTATGTTGTCAGTGGTTTTGTCTTTAGCAAACATTTAAAAATTTACTTACAGAAAAAACATCTCTATGGTAGGTAATCTTCAGTTGCCGTAATAGACTTGTCCAAAGGCCGTTTGTGCGAAATGGAGAGGTAGTCTTCGGTTCCAAGTCGTGGTTGTTTTTCTGTAGTTGAACCAAGTTGACTATGGATACAATACGAAGGTTCTCCCGGAACGTGTTCTTTTTGGTAGCTGGAGGCAATATGTCGTTTCTTATGCAATATAAGACCATCAGGATAATGCCAAACAGCTATCCTGTTCGCAGCGCCAGTTAAGTTCCAATAATTCACAGACGGCTTTTTAAAAACTAATTTTCTTTATTTAGTAAAACTTATTACTACTACTATGCTACTACTGCTATAGCTAGAACTTGAATGAATCATCTGATTATGAAATGTGCTTTTATATGCTGACCTTTCACTTAAATGATAACATAATGATATAATGTTAAAAACAACTTATTAAGATATTAAACTAATGATGTACATAATGATATTTGGTTCTTAATTATAATGTTAAAAACAACTTATTAAGATATTAAACTAATGATGTTTGCATTCCAAAGTTTAAAAGCAATTTACTTATCAATAACAATTTCATAATTGTTATTGATTTTCTTAATGTTCTTTTAAATACTAATTATTATTTTTTTTAACACAGAATAAGGTGGATGTATAGAAGTACATTACTTGTATATTTAAACTGTTCAAATGAGATAGAAAAATAATAGGGTTGCAGGCTCTCCTTAAGCTAACTTTATCATTTATAAGTGCGACATTAAATGACATACATATGTCACGTGATAATTAGAAGTCCAATTTTGACCTTTTACAGATACAATTTTTTATCCTTTATTTATCTGTCAAAACCCTGTTTTGTGTTCTCTGGGCAAAATTAAAAAGTTCCGAAAACAACTAGGGAAAAACTGAAAGACCAGTCAAAAACCGCAAGGAAAATATAGGATTAGGTCTGTGTTTATTTGTGTACTTCTTATTTTTTTTACGCACTTCACAGAATATTGATGACTTTTGGTTAGTTAAAAAATAATTTTCAATAATTGGCATAAAAATAAAGCTGCGGATTATCCCGCATTGGAGGATCTTGAAATAATTGTTTGATATCAAAATAACATAACGTTATATGCGCGGCAACACTGTCTCTAAATAAAGGAACTAGTAGCCTGCGGTATTCGAACACAAGTAAGGTCAAACACTATCATTTAGTAAAGGATAAGGTTCAAACCAGGTAACTGTACATGTCTCAAATAAAAGATAAGATAAAAATGGGACATGCAAAAGGTCCCTGATAACTAATGGAACATATTTAATATTTAGTAGTCAACCGCGCAACTTTAAGAAGATCTTTAACATTTTTAATTTAAGAATGAAATTTCGAGCAAGATAACTTGAAATTAATTTTAACCAGTAACTTACTTTTAATTAAGTCTGGTAAACAATGTTGAAATGTTGGAATATGAATTGTTCGTGTGAAATAAAATGGGAATGGATTAAAAGTTCAAAATTATAAACATTTTATCTCAAGTTAGAAAAACGGAACAAATGGTGTCACGTTAATACCTTGCCCGGAACAAAACATTCAAAATACGGGACATCTGGCAACCCTAACTAAAACATTGATTCTTGACACACATTTTTGCTAGCTTATTTGTTGTTTTGTATGTATAGGCATCGAAAATATAAGTTATATTATGTTCAATGGTATAGGGTTATATTCTGTAAGACTACAGGGCATGTGCGTCGATATTTTTTTTCTTGGGGGGGTAATAGTTCAGGTACGGATCACCTTTGCTGGTGATCTGTGATTCAGGCCCTACAACCGGCATTTAAGCGAAATACTGCGTTTAATAAGAGAATCAACACATTTGATATGACATGAGACTCCCCCGAACATTTTACGAGGGGGAACAACCCCTCCCCCTTAAATGTGTTTTTTGCTAATAACTCGAAAGTGTCAACTTTTTAGAAAATCTTATACAGATCATTTTTGAAGCAGACAAATTTTCTTTCCAAAGATGTACATGAGTCCCCCCTGTAATACCTTGCCCGGGACGCGGAACAAAACATTTAAGAACGGGACAATCCCGGAAAATACCGGACATCTGGCAACCCTAATTAAAACATTGATTCTTGACACACATTTTTGCTGGCTTATTTGTTCTTTTGTATGTACAGGCATCGAAAATATAAGTTAGATTATGTTCAATGGTATAGGGTGATTTTCTGTAAGACTACAGGGCATGGGCGTCGATATTTTTTTTATTGGGAGGGGTAATAGTTCAGGTACGGATCATCTTTGTTGGTGATTGGTGATTTAGGCCCTATAACCGGCATTTAAGCGATAAATAAGATAAGCAACAAATATGGTATGACATGAGCCTCCTCCGAATATTTTACGAGGGGGATTAGCTCCTCCCCCTTAATTGTGTTTTTTGCTAATAACTCGAAAGTGTCAACTTTTTAGAAAATCTTATATAGATCATTTTTTAAGCAGACAAAATTTTCTTTTCAGCAATGTACATGAGTCCTCCTTGTAATACCTTGCCCGGGATGTGGTACAAAACATTCAATAACGGGACAATCCCGGAAAATACGGGACATCTGCCAACCCCCCACACATTTTTGCTGGCTTATTTTTTGTTTTGTATGCATAGACATCGAAAATATAACTTATATGGGTCATTCTAAAAATTTGGGACAATATGAGGGGTAAAAGTGTAATCGATCAAAGTTATGAATATTAACACTCTTTTTAATTTACTTGCATGGGATATCGCTTTCTGATAATGTTTAGGTGTGTGGCCAAAAATCTATGTCAAAATTTGAAATATTATTAATAAAAAATAAAAATTTGTGTCCACGGAGTGGAATGGTGTCTCCACGGAGTTGAAATTTCATGCAGTTTAGAATTAATTTAATATTTAAAAAATTCTAAAACTAAAATTTTCGCATGGTATATGTTACTAAAAATGCTGTATTAAGGAGAGAGAAAATAAAATGGTAAGCTTACTTTTTTAAAGAAAAGAAATGTTTTCTGTTTTAGTATATAAACAAAGAAACAATAAACTCGTATTTAAAAAAAAACAGGTTTTAAATAACTTAGTTTAAAAATGTATGAAATACATAAAAAAACGCTAAACAGAGAATAATTTATTTTAATAATTTTGCATGCATAACCGTCGTCGCATACAGAACAAGTAAAAAACGCGTTCTAGCTCCTCTTATTGAACTTGCTACAGATCCATTTAAGACAATTTAGGCATTGAATCCATTCAAGATTAGTATTATGTTTAGATTTGCTGTTGGTGGCTAAGTACTATATCATATTTTGAGTTATCTTCTTTATGTTGTTGCTTATCAGTTTTTCGAGATTTAGTCTATGTCTGTTAAGTATCACTTTTGTTTCTTACTTTTTTTGGAGGTAATTATATCGTTTTTACCTGGATGTGCATTTTATAAACTGTCTTTTAGCCTTATAGCTTTTGTTCATAGACATAAAATTGGTAAATAGTTGTTTTCTTAAAACTTCTGACTTCCGAAGAAACGGTTTGATCTTTTAACAAATTTTTGGTGTTTGTTAATGGAGAATTTTTCTATTATAATTATTATTATTCTATAAAGTCTTGTTTTGTACCGCTGCGTTAATTTTTTGTCCCAATAAGCCTAATTTTGCCTTGTTTTTGCCGCTTGTAATATCTTTGCCATTTCATATTGCTGACAATCTTTTTTTTGCTGTCTTCGCTTTGGTTTCGCCATATTTTTGCTTAAACAAAAATCTATGTAAAAATAATTAATTTTTATGACCGGTTTACTATTATAGTCTAAAATCAGAATGCAGCATGAGTAAATTATTTGTTGATTTTCTCACAAGCACGAAAACAAGAACAGAAATCCTGTATTTAATGCAAAAATGTATACGTTTTTAAAGTTTATTTTTGCTGTTCTTTTAAATAAATACAAAGTCATATAGCTAAATATTAACCCACCCTAGGAGATGACTCTTTAACCCCAGTACAAGTACTTAACAAATACCAGCAATTAATTTAAATTAAAGCGTCTTCTAAGGTTAAAAAACACTTATTATTTCTACTCCATAGACACCAATCTACTCCATGGACTTATAAATGTCCATGGAGCAGAAGTCCATGGAGTAGAATTTTTTTGGAAAAAAATAGTTATATGTTCGCGAAACAAAAAAAGCTGTACTAATTGGCGCATAAGATTAAAATGCCAACAAATGGTCAACTAAACGCATATTTTTAAAAAAAATTTAACATTGCTAAAAAATTTTAAACGCGTCCATGGAGTAGAAAACAATAAAAATACGTACCTGCCAACGAGCACTTCGACAATCATGACGACCAATCCGCACAAAATTGAGCAATGCTATCATATCGAACGACAAAACCAAACTAAAACGCAAGTGTCAAATAGTCCAGGCGCGCTTAATAATCTAGTACCAACCCTTGGCGGCAAAATTCTCCCAGGTCCACGTAGTAGAATTCAAATGTAGGTACACACTTTTCTTAATAATTTTTAATAACTATTTTTAGTAAATATTTGTTTTTGGCTATAGTATAATACTTATTGACATTTAATATTTTGATGTAAATGGCTGTTATGACCCGAAAAAAAATAGTTTTTTTTAAATGAAGCAATATTTTAGGCAAAACGTGATGGTTACAGTCCATGGAGTTTTTAAAAATATTTTTAAACTGAAAACAAATAATTTAATAAAAGATCCTAACAAAAGGCATTTTATATTATTACCTAAAAATTATAGATTAATAAAGAGTATTCTTGTTTTAATAATATTGGATGGTTACATCAAATTGTCCCAAATTTTGAGAATCATCCATATGTTCAATGTATAGGGTTATTTTCTGTAAGCCTACAAGGCAATGGCGTCACTATTGTTTTTTTCTTGGGAAGTGTAATAGTTCAGGTACGGATCACCTTTAATGATGATCGGTGATTCGTGTCCTACAACCGGCATTTAAGCGATATACTGCGTTTAATAAGAGAAGCAACACATTTGGCATGACATGAGACATCCCCCAAACATTTTACAAGGGGCAACAACCCCTCCCCCTTAATTGTGTTTTTTGCTAATAAATCGAAAGTGTCAACTTTTTAGAAAATCTTATATGGTTCATTTTTTAAGCAGACTAAATTTTTTTTGCAGTAATGTACATGAGTCCATGAAAAACCCATTGTATACAGTTACATATTTAATAAGTTGGACATACCTTACTGGATCAGCCGCCTTAAAAATACTCTGCCAATTTATGGGCACTTAAGCTCACACGATTAATGTATAATGTAATTTTTATCCATTTTGGTCCGCGAATATAACCCCCTATCTGACACCCGGGGACCCGTCCCGTTGGAGTTGCCCCCCCCCCCCCGCCAGTGTAACACCACGGAACTAACCAAATCATAATGGAATTTTTTCATCTTCATGCGCAGTGACCTAGTAACACTCAAGTAATATTTTTACCAGAACTCTAATTTTTGAAATCTACCCCCACCTTTTTTTTGGTTTATGTCCGGTGGATTTTATTCATTATTAAATGGGACCATCTAGAGCCAAACCCCAACCTAGGTACCAAATTTCATTAAAATCGGGCAAGTTACATCATTTTTAAAGGAATGGGATAATTCGCCGCAGCCGCAATACAATTCGCCGCAAGATTTTTTTAAAATTTTTATTTTAAAATGTCGTGTGTTTTAAAAAATATTTAAAAAAAGATAATTTTGAAATTATGTTTTTTTTTTTATAAATTAGTTTTTTGAAAAACTACTTATTTAAAAAGCATTTTTTGTGCAGTTTTTTTTTTGCAGAATGTTGGTGGTCTAAACAACGGTTAGGATATGTATGCGATCAATTGACCACGGTTAGGTGGTGATTTTGATCTCCCAACAAGAGGACCGGGGTGGGATAAAAAAATAAGTTACGTTAGATTAAAATAAAAATTAAACAAAAATTCTTGCGGCCAATTGTCCCCGCGGCGAATTGGTCGGCGGCTATTTTTAAAAAAGTCAATTTTCACAATTAAAACATTTTTAAGACAAAATAAAATGTGACCTGTTAGTTAAAACGTTGTAGACGCCTGTAACCATATTACAGTGTGCCCATCTAGGAAAATAATAATTCTTATATTCTACAGGATGTTACGACTTTTGAATATTAAATAATAAATTGCTTATTGTTAAAATTGAAATGGCTTCATAAAGACACGCAGGTAAAACCATAAAATAGGCAGGTATCCAGGTAAGTTATGAATTGATTGGGGTTTGTCTTTACCAGACACAAGAAATATAATATTCTACTACTTATATAGGTTCCTTTGTAGTTCTCTTTTATCTTTAATAAATTTTTAATATTTTAAAACGCTACAGTCAGCCGTATACATTTACGTGGGTTTAACGCTCGGTGTATATTCGTGTAAGGATATACGAATACCTACTTCTTTGCAACCAGTGGTGGGCCATATATCGCATTCTCAAGGGCGTACGAAAAAATTTTGACCTTGAAGGACGAGCAAGTACTCGTAGTTAATTACTAAGGATTAAAATTATATTTATTATTTAGTGGCTTCTTCTATAGGACCATTTAATTGCGTTAAGCTTCATTTGCTTTAAATAATAGTTTATTAAACTAAAAAAAGAAAACCAAACGGCTGAAATCAAGAGACGAGTAAGATTGGCCCAGGCAGCATTTGGTAAATTAACCTACATATTAAAAAATTAAAAATTAATCAGTACCTTAAAACGAAAGTGCGTATAACCAATGGATCCTTTCTGTGCTCATACTCGTATATGGATCCCAGACCTGCACACTTACAAAATAAAACATGGATAAAGTGACAAAAGCTTAAAGATCAATGGAAAGACAAATGTTATATGTAAAGCTAACAGATAGAAAAAGGAATGAATGTATAAGAAATAAAACAAAAGTAAGGGATGTCAGAGGAGAGGTAGTAAAAATTAAAAAGGAAATTTGCCGGTCATAATATCAGACAGAAAAACGATCGCTGAAAAAAATGTATTTTAAACCGGAGACCATGGGAAAATAAAAGAAGTAGGGGAAGACCCCAAATGAGATGGGCGGACGATTTGAAGAAACATGCAGGGACTAGATGGATGAACACGGCGACAGACAGAGAAGAGTGGAAGATACTGGGGGAGGCCTATGTCCAAAGATGGATCGAAGAAGGCTAAATAGATAGATAGAATATTTTGAAAATCTTCAAAGCTATGCACATTTCTTTTTTTTACTATTTAAGTACCTAAATATATCTGTGCTCTTTATACTATTTTAATTAAACAACATTGGTTTTGTTTTATGACTTTGTCGCGTCGGCCTTTTGTAACTTAAAATGTAGATATTGATTTTAAAGAAGACTGCTAGTAACAATTCAATTATTGGTTGTTCTAAATTTATGTGAATATCGATGAAAAAAATTCATTTTGAGATCAGAGCTGGACAATTAACTACTTCATCAAAAAAGTAGTATAACTACTTTCTCAAAGTAGTATAACTACTTTCTCAAAAAAGTAGTTAAATTACTAACTACTAGTAGTTAGTAGTTAACTACTTTTTTGATTACAAGGCAGATGTAAGTAGCGAATTTAAATGGCCAGTCAGTCCACGGCAGCATTTGACTTTTATTTTTATTCTGCATAAAATAATCGCAAAAAGTAGTTAAGTACATGTTTTTAACTACTTTTAGTAATTTAACTACTAATAGTCAAATATTTTTACTGCAAAAGTAGTTAAGACTACTACTATTTAAATATTCAAACTACACAAACGTAGTTAAATTACTAAAACTAGTTAAACCCAAGTAGTTAACTACTTTTTAAAGTACTTTTTGCGATTACTTTATTCAGAAGAAAAATAATCGAGTATAACTACTAGGAGACAAAAAGTAATCAGAGTACAACTAGTTTCACGGAACTACGTAGTTAACTACTGCCCAACTCTGTTTGAAAGCTAACTCAGCATTGGGCAGAGTTTGTTTATGTATTGCGTATAGGGAGCGCTACTGTATGTAACATAAAAAATGCAAAATATTTCCGATCCAAAGTATGAACGAAAGATAATAAGTCCTTTTTCCTGCACGCAACATAAAATTTCTTTAATACTTTAACGCGAGCCTACTTAAAGGTTTATTAAGATAATAATAAACTCTTAAACTTCCGAAAAAACGAGGTCGCCCTAAAAACACTTTCATCACTTAAATATACTAGCATATGTATTAAGTTAACTCATATTGATTAAGCATTTAATTTGGAAATACGGCATTTAATTAACTCTTAGGGTGCTATACATGAGATTAATCGCAGAAAACTTCTCTCGAGAGTAACTTTCAACTATTTGTCCATTTGAGAGTACCATTTTTAATTTGTGCTCTCTTGGGAGTTCCTCAGAGTAGACTCGCATGTTAGTACGCTCTCTCTCTCGACTCCACGACGGATCTAGGAATTTTATTTGGGGGGAGATATCATAATAAAAATTGCATAAAATTATTTCGCACAGTGACCAGGAGGTGTATTTTCTGTTTAAAAAATATGCCTCCTCTTTTTCCCTCTCGTAGATGCGCGCCTGCTTCTACTATATAGCACTGTGGTAATTCCTTATCTATTAAAAGTTCGAGACTTTTTTTTACTGGGACTTTTCTATCCATACTAGGATCAAACGCCGTTTTATGTCAAGTTTTTTCAAAGAAAAATAGCTTTTTTACAGCCCACAAGCTCAGGAGACGCCGTGATCGAGGCAGTCTGGTCAAATATACAGGTAGATTAAGTGATATAGGGTTCTGTGCTTAATGTGTAAGTAAAAGAGATAAAAATATATTTTGGGCGGTGTCTTGAAATATTTTTCGCTGTTTTAAACCCGTATTCGGCTGGTAGTGGGAAAGTAGGGGAATACATTGTGACCTCTCGTCTTCACGCAGTTTTTCGACATTCCTTGAGGTACAGCGAAACAGGTGAGAAGTGGGTATTTGTTTTTCACGCAAATTCTAGCTTAAGCCATGAAATTTCCTCCCTCTACATTACCGGAGCGCACAGAAGACAGGTATTGGCTGTGGGTCTGGTTTTCCTGAAACAATGGGCGTAACTACGTGTAAACTTCTATCCTTTTTTTTCATACTACATATGTTATACATTTGCAGTTGTTGTTCTTAATCTTCGAAATCAAATATATACACTAGTGAGTCTGATAACAGAACGCAGCTGTCTAAAATGTATTTGTTTGTTAGAAATACTCTCGAGAGGATTTATAACAAATAAACACAGAACCTTAAATATTAATAATAGGGTTTATTCTAACAAACTTGTTAGTTGATGTTAATTCAAAAATAGTTTTGACATTAGTCTTGCATTTAATCGGCATTAAAGTTGGATCGAAAACTCGTAACGAATGGTTTCTATATTTATATTTCACGATTTTTGGATCAAGTTTTATGATGAAGCAATAAATTTTATGGTAATTTTAAGGCGTAGCATAGCGCTAGGCCGCGTAAAAAAAGAACATTTTTCAATTTACTACCTTGTGCTGCTGCTATAGTTGCTGGTGGAAGACCAGGCACTACCAGATAGCAAACTAATTAAAATATTCAACTATGATCAAAAACATTTTATAATAACGTATTTTATATTACAATGCAGGATCTACATAAAATTAATGCAAAACACTATTAGGGGAAAAAGGGGCAAAATGGGATACGGTCAAAACGGGGTTTTTTCATGCAACTTGTTATACCTAGTAACCTATACCCAATTTTTTGGTACCCTCACTAAAAGTTGTATTAGCTCACACATATACTATACTATAGTAGTGTGAGCTATGGTGATCCTAATTTTTTCGAGAAAAAAAAAGTTGCTCCGATTTCAAAATTTTTTATATATCTTTGCGTTTCAGATGATTTTGAAACTTTTTTGTTGCGCCGTCTGTCTGTCTGTCTGTCTGTCTGTCTGTCTGTATGGCTGTCTGTCTGTCTGTCTGTCTGTCTGTGTGTCTGTATGTCTGTCTGTAACGACCAACGCGCATAACTCAAAAACCGCTTGCCCGATTTTAATGAAATTTGGTACCCAGGCTGGGTTTTGGGTCGAGATGGTCCCATTTAAAAATGAACAAAATCCACCGAACACAAGCCAAATAAAAGGGTGGGGGTAGATTTCAAAAATTAGAGTTTATGAAAAAATATGGCGTGTGTGATATCAAACGAAAGGTAATTGAGTCTGGAGTTAAACAAAATACATTTCAGTTTATTTTAAAAAAAGGGGGGGGTAAATTTCAAAAATTAGTGTTTAAGTGGAAATATGGCGTGTGTGATATCAAACGAAAGGTAATTGAGTCTGGAGTTAAACAAAATACATTTTAGTTTATTTAAAAAAAGGGGAGGGGGTAAATTTCAAAAATTAGTGTTTAAGTGGAAATATGGCGTGTGTGATATCAAACGAAAGGTAATTGAGTCTGGAGTTAAACAAAATACATTTTAGTTTAAAAAAAAAGGGTGGGGGTAGATTTGAAAAATTAGAGTATAAGTCAAAACATGGCTTGTGTGGTATCAAACGAAAGGTAATTGAGTCTGGAGTTCAATAAAACATACTTCAGTTTTTAGTTATATTAGCTTTCACGTAGATACACTATAACTATAGTACCCAGTGTGAGCTTAGGTGCTCATAGATTGGCAGAGTATTTTATGTTGTCTTTGCAAAAAATTGGGGCAAAATTCATGTAGGAGCGTCGACAGCGATGACTAGGTCGCTATAATTCTTTATAAATTTTGTAAATAACTACTAAATTTAATTATTATAAATGTATTTTTAATTAAAACTTTTTATTTTTTAAATAAGTTATTTAATCTGGGTTAGTATTGTTACAAATTTAAGTTATTTAAATTTTATAGTTAGAATTTATTTAGGTTTAGTGTAGTATTAAGTTGACGTATTTCATGGTTGTATTCTTAATCTAGGTTTTAGTTGCGTTATCTGTGACGAACTGGTATGTGAACGGTCCGGCTCCAGAAAAGGGCGGAATGATTCGGAATCGAACAAAGATGGAAAATTCTCGAATTGTAGGCAGACCCTCATATATAGGGCCGGACGTCGTGCATCGAGCAGTCAGAGATAACCAATGGTAGTGATCGCTAGATGTTAACGCGAAGTTAATAGGCGTATTAAAGTAGTGAATTATTAGCAAGTTATTAGTAAGTTTAAGTGCGTGTTTTTGTACATAATTTATGGGAATAAATTGACGTATCGTTTTCAACAATTGCGAGTTTTAATTTGTCGTTGTGAACCCGTAACAATTGGTGTCAGAAGTGGGATTAAAAGAAATAAATAGTGCAAAGACTATCCTTACATAGTACCACCGGCTAGGACAATTGAAAAGAAGAACAGTAAGTGATTTTGCCAGAATATTCAGAACTGAATAGTGCAAAGACTACCCTTACATAGTACCACCGGCTAGGACAATTGGACAGAAAAACAGTAAGTGATTTTTCCAGAATATTCGAAGAAGTTCGATATTGATTTATTCAAAAACCAAAAGAGATATTTAAGAATCGACTTCGATATTAGCTTAGTTAGTTAAAAAGTAAGAATTAGAAAGAATTTCTAGAATATTCCATCACTTTCTACGACGCTCTATTCGAAAACCAGAAGAAATATCCAAAAAGAGACTTCGACATTAGTTTAGTTATTTCAAAAGTAAGAATTAGAAAGAATTTCTAGAAGATTCCATAACATTCTACGACGTTCTATTCAAAAACTAGAAGAGATATACAAATACCGACTTCGACAGTAGCTTAGTTATTTTAAAAGTAAGAATTAGAAATTATTTCTAGAATATTCCATAACATTCTACGACGGTCTATTCGAGAACCAAAAGAGATAATCAAAAAGTGACTTCTACATTTGCCTAGTAGCAGAAAGAGTAGCATTTACCAATATATTCCAGAACATTCCATTAGGTTCTATTTAAGAATTGGAAGAGATATTGAAAAACCGACTTCGACATTCGCGTTATAACCCTAAAATAAACGTTTTAAGTGATTTAGCAGGAAGTTGATGCTTACTAGACAAGGATCAGCAAAGATGGAAGATCTAACTAAAATGATGCAGGCTCTCGCAGCTCAAATGGCTCAAAACCAGAACGATATAAGACAGACCATGGAACAAAACCAGAACGACATGCAGGAAAACTTTGACCAAATAAAGAGCAACTCCGAACAGCTGAGAGAAGAGTTTAAGACTGCAACCGAAGATCTTAAGGAAGAAATAACTCAAAGAATGCATAGTGTGGAACAAAAGGTACAAAATAAATTGCAGAATGTAGAAGAAAAGGGACATAATGTTGAAGAAAAGGTACAGAATGTTAGGGAAGAAATTTTTCAAACAATGGAAGAAAAATTCCAGGACGTGTCAAAACAGCTTATACAGCTCCAAAAAGAACACAACAAAATGAAAGCTCCGGGATGTGTTGTGAATTCCAACCAAAACATTAAGCCTCCAAATTTCGATGGTACGTCTTCCTGGTCTACTTACAAACAACAGTTTGAAGCTGCCGCTGCTGCAAATGGTTGGGATGATGAGGAAAAAGCTAGAGCATTGTTAGTAGCTCTACGAGAACCTGCTCTGGGACTTTTACGGTCCATTCCAGTCGAACAAAAACAGAATTATAACGCTTTAGTGGCAGCGTTAGAAAGAAGGTATGGAGACGAAATCTTGCGAAATTTACATTGGTCAGAATTAAATATTCGTCAGCAAAGACCAGGAGAATCATTGCAAGAGTATGAAGCAGATATTAGGAGGCTGATGTATTTAGCTTACCCAGAAATGCCAGAAAATTACAGAGATCCCTTCACGGTAGATCGCTTTATTAACGGATTACGACACTCGGACTTAGCAAAGTTACTTCGTCGAGAACGCTTCCATAATAGCAGTGAAGTGTTGATTCGAGCCCTTGAAATCGAATCATCAAATAATATGTCCAGGCCAAAAGTAAGAGCTGTTTCAATTCAGGAGGGAGAAGAAATGAGCAATGGACATGAGGTCAACTTAAAAACGCTAAACCAAATGTTTCAATCACTGATAGAGAAGCTTGACTCTTTGAAAGAAAGCAGACGATCCCCTCCAAATGTAAAGTGTTTCAGATGCGGACGTACAGGGCATATTCAACGCGATTGTCGTGTCCAAATGAGGTCTCGCTCACCATCTAGTGGGACAGAGTACCGAAGAACAGATCAGGGAAACTAAAACTAGTCAACGCAGAGGGGCGGGTGTTGGCTAATGAGAATTTAGCCCCCAAAATTTACTCTATCAAGAGCTTAAAACATACTGCTGACAGTCTTAACATCGACGGACTTATTAATGGAAGAAGAGTTAATATAACAGTAGAAACTGGTGCTGCCATATCATTGCTTAAGTTCAAAATTGCAACGAGATATAAAATTCGACCAACAGAAAAGAAAATAACACTTAAGACTGTGACTGGAGAATCCGCCGACGTGTTGGGGCAGACAGACATAGACCTACAGCTGGGGAGGTTGAAGATTCGCCACTCGGTATTAGTTGCAGACATAGAAGACGAATTTATTTTGGGAATGGACCTGATAAGTAAACATAGATTTGCGTTTGATAATAAACTTAATACCCTAAGATTTGGGAACGAAGAGTTCATTTTGTCAAATAGTCACATCAATAAAGAACCAATAAAGGTGGTGGCTGTATGCACAACAAGACTAGTCGGTAACAGTGAGACCATAATTTTTGGGAGGCTAGAAAGTAAAACATCAAGCTGCGTCGGACTCATAAGCCAACAAAACACACCCAACACCTACCTCGTTGCAAAATCACTAGTTAAAACCGATAAAGACATCCCGATTAGAGTCGCCAATATTTTCCCAAATAGTGTCAAAATTAATAAGGGGGAGGTGGTAGCATTATTTGAACCAGTACAGAAAGTAACAAGATGTGAAGAGCCAACTTCCGAGGATACAAGCAAGTTACCAATGGAGGTACTTCAGCAATTTGAGTCAACTTGGCAACATCTCACTCCAGAAGAATTTAGTAAAGCGAGAGAGAACAAAGTAATATCTTCGAAACTAGGAGTAGTTCGGGACGCACAAACCTCATTCAACATGCTATCAACACTGGCGATGCCCAACCGATAAGACAGCCCCCAAGAAGACTACCAATAGCCAAGCAAGAAGAAGTTCACAATCTCATTAATAAAATGCTCAGCGACGGTGTTATTGAAGAGTCATCAAGTCCTTGGTCATCTCCTGTGGTGTTGGTCACTAAAAAGGATGGAAGTACTAGATTTTGTGTCGACTACAGGAAACTTAACGATGTGACCAAGAAAGATAGTTACCCACTGCCAAGAATAGACGACACATTAACAACGTTGGCAGGATCATATTGGTTTTCTACTCTTGACCTGAAAAGTGGGTATTGGCAAGTAGGAATCTTTGAAAGAGATAAAGAGAAGACTGAATTCTCTGCTGGAAGTGGACTTTATCAGTTTAATGTGATGCCATTTGGCCTGTGCAATGCCCCAGCTACATTTGAAAGACTAATGGAAGTCGTTCTACGAGGCCTTACTTGGAAAACCTGCTTAGTCTATTTGGATGATGTCTTAGTAATGGGAAAATCATTTGAAGATCATCTAGACAATTTACGAGAAGTATTTTCAAGAATCAGGAACGCAAATCTTAAACTAAACTCAAAAAAGTGTTTTCTATTCCAAGAAAAAGTTGAATTCTTGGGTCACGTCGTTTCCCGAGAAGGCATCCATACCGACGAAAAAAAGTTACAAGCAATAAAAGAATGGCCTCAACCTCGTGACAAACATGAATTGAGAAGCTTTTTGGGTCTCTGTACATACTACAGACGATTTGTAGAAGGATTCGCCAAAATAGCGTCTCCATTACATAGACTTACAGAAGATAAAGCTTCTTACAGATGGAATACTGAATGTGACCAAGCATTTAGAAGACTGAAGGCAGCATTATGTTCTAGTCCGATTCTCGCATACCCTATTCCAAAAGGTAAATTCATATTGGATACTGATGCGAGCAACGATGGCATAGGAGCAGTACTCTCCCAAGTACAAGATGGAGAAGAACCCGTCATCGAATTTTTCAGCAAAAAGCTATCCAAACCAGAGAGAAATTATTGTGTTACCAGAAAGGAGATCCTAGCCATCATTAAATCCATAGATCACTTTCACAAATATCTCTATGGACAAGAGTTTCTGATTAGAACGGATCATGCTGCGTTACAGTGGCTCATGAAAATGAAACAACCTGAGGGGCAAGTCGCGAGATGGATAGAAAAGCTACAACAATACCATTATCAAATTAAACACCGAGCGGGAAGGGTGCATAATAATGCGAATGCATTGTCCAGAAGACCTTGCCCTGAGGATTGTAAACATTGCAGGAAAATTGACCAGAAAGAGGGAATTAACTACGTGCGTCAGATAAAATTAGAACCAGATGAAGAATGGATGTCGGCTTCAATTAGAACCACACAACTTGACGACAAAGATGTAGGACCTATCTTGCGATTGAAAGAAGAGAACAAGCCACGACCATCATGGCAAGATATCGCAAACCAAGGGGTGATATTCAAATCACTGTGGGCACAATGGGATTCACTGATAGTAGAAGAAAACATCCTTAAACGTGCCTGGGAAAGTGCCGATGGCCTTACTGTGATTAATCAAGTAGTGGTTCCTAGGAGCATGGTAGACAATATAATGGCCGAATGCCATGGTGGAAAATCAGGCGCGCGGCATAAATAAAACCATGGATAAAATTCGAAACCGATTTTATTGGGTCAATTACTTTCAAGATGTGAAAAACTGGTGCCGCCGATGTTCGACTTGTGCAGCCAGCCAAGGTACCAAAACAAGGTCCAGAGGTCAAATGAAACAATATAACGTAGGTCTGCCATTCGAACGCATTGCTATTGATGTGGCCGGACCATTTCCAGAAACTAAAAGGGGCAACAAATACATCCTTGTTGTCATGGATTACTTTAGCAAATGGCCAGAAGTTTTTGCTTTGCCTAACCAAGAGGCCGCTACAGTTGCAGAAGTTCTGGTAAATGATGTTTTCAGACGATTTGGCATTCCTTTGGAACTACATTCAGATCAAGGAAGAAACTTTGAATCAAAGCTCTTCCGAAATCTCTGTGGCCTTTTAGGAATACATAAAACACGGACTACTGCTTTACATCCGCAGTCAGATGGCATGGTTGAAAGATTTAATAAAACAATAGAAGAACATCTTTGCAAAGTTGTTGATGAGCACCAAACAGATTGGGACCAATATATTCCATTGTTTTTGATGGCCTATAGAACCGCCATTCACAATACGATAGGAGCTACTCCATCTAGTATCCTGTTTGGTAGAGAACTGCGTTTACCATGTGATATCATGTTTGGTTCACCTGAAGAAGCACACTTAGAGGTTAATGACTATGTCGAACGTTTAAGGCAAAAGCTGCACGATATCCATGAAGTGCTTAGAGAGCGAATAGAAATAGCCAGTGACCGCATGAAAGCGAGATATGACCTGAAAGCAAACTCCTCAGGGTTCAAAGAGAATGATCAAGTCTGGCTATACAATCCTCAACGCAAGAAAGGAAGATCACCTAAGTTGACACCACCATGGGAAGGGCCTTATAAAGTTGTTAAGAGAATTAATGATGTAGTCTACCGAATCCAGAAAAGCCCGAAGTCCAAGATGAAAGTTGTCATCTAGACAGACTAAAACCTTACCTGGAAATGTTGATCGAGACGATCAAACCTGAAGAGGAGAATAGTGTTACAAATTTAAGTTATTTAAATTTTATAGTTAGAATTTTATTTAGGTTTAGTGTAGTATTAGGTTGACGTATTTCATGGTTGTATTCTTAATCTAGGTTTTAGTTGCGTTATCTGTGACGAACTGGTATGTGAACGGTCCGGCTCCAGAAAAGGGCGGAATGATTCGGAATCGAACAAAGATGGAAAATTCTCGAATTGTAGGCAGACCCTCATATATAGGGCCGGACGTCGTGCATCGGGCAGTCAGAGATAACCAATGGTAGTGATCGCTAGATGTTAACGCGAAGTTAATAGGCGTATTAAAGTAGTGAATTATTAGCAAGTTATTAGTAAGTTTAAGTGCGTGTTTTTGTACATAATTTATGGGAATAAATTGGACGTATCGTTGTCACAATTGCGAGTTTTTAATTTGTCGTTGTGAACCCGTAACAGTATTTTAATAAATAAAACTTATCTTCTAAATTACACAACCGCACGCTCGTTTTGCCACATATTGGCACCCCATTTTACCCCGTATGCGGGGCAAAATGGGGCAAAGTCAACTTACAAAAATGAAAGTATGATGGAGTTGTAAATCGTATAAATTGAAAATTAAAACATAAAGATTCCATATCTAGCCAACTTAATTCCAAATGACGAACGCAACAGTAATCATTTAATAGGAGAAAATAAGCCTATAAAATGAAGTACCCCATATTGCCTCCCTTTCCCCTACATTTTAACTATCCATACCGTAGGTATGGAAGGCTCGTGAGATCGTTTAAAAAAATATATTTTTTTAAATGGCCTAACTACAAATTTCGATGGTATCTGTCTGTTTGGGACATGAGAACTCAAAAACCGATACACCCATTTTAACCAAAATTAGTATCCGAAGATGACGCCATGAATTTTGGTGAGGGCTAAAAACAGATAGTAGGGGGTTCAAATATTTAAAGAAATCACAATTCGAGAACCTTAGCAGCTAGCAAAACGAGGTTGTTTTAATGTTAGATAAGGAATAATACTGTTTAATCTGTCATAACGTCAAAAATCGTCAGAGAGTTTGAGATGTGAAGAAAATAGGGACATTTTGAGTCGCGTATTTCACACTATGTTACCGTTATTGTTGTTACTGAGTCTGCGCATTAAATGCTTTATTGTTATTTACGGAACGGCGTACGGTACTTACGGAGGATGTCCTTTATTGTTACCGTTATTTTTT
Source organism: Aspidapion aeneum (assembly GCA_963576565.1). Classification (NCBI taxonomy): domain Eukaryota; kingdom Metazoa; phylum Arthropoda; class Insecta; order Coleoptera; family Brentidae; genus Aspidapion; species Aspidapion aeneum. The sequence continues at coordinate 14,791,894 of OY755048.1, read as the reverse complement.
AAGGTTAGTTTTGTATTGTTATTTTTGATGCAGTCGAATTTTTGACTAAAATTCGGTAGTTTGGTTTGTAAAAAGCCATAAATCTAATCAAAATAAATAAACAAATATAAATAAAAAAAAGTTGAAGGAGTGTGAAACTACTAACTTAACATTTGTGTTATGCTTATCTTTAGTGTTCCAAAATCTATCTTTATTTGCCTTAGAAGTTTCCTTTATCCTTATTAAAAATAATGGTAACAGCAGTCAAATTTGCCTTTATTTTTTTGCCGTTATTTTAAGTCACACAAAAACACGCTAAAATCTTACGAACCACAGCAGCTAGCGAAAAGCAGTTTTCAAATTTAGATTGAGAATTAAATGTTCAACAAAATTTGTCATAGAGCCAAAGTTTGCCAGTCACAATTTTTGAAACAAGAAAATTGGATATATCTCAAAAACGACACCAGCGTAACGTAAATTTCACAAATTGATTGCAAATTTCATTTTCAACAAAAATATAACTAGCTCAACACCCTGAACCCTACTTAATTATATTTTTATTGCATTCTTGGGTCTTAAGCCGGCATCCCACGGCTTGTGGTGTGGAAAACCTGGCTCGTGAAGCGCATTGGGTTATGCGCATGCTGATGGGATATAACGACTCGTGTTGAAGCACCAATTCGTTTGCGATATTTTGAATTATAGGTCCGCTAGCTTCTCCGGACCTGGGGGAATATATGCTGAAATGCTCAAATATGGATCAGAGAAACTACTCGAAAATCTCACATATATTATTAATCAATGCATAAACGGACATCCAGTAACTGATGATTGGAAAATTGCATTCATATCCTCAATACATAAAAAAGGAAACAAGCTGGATTGCGACAAGTACAGAGAAATTTCAGTAACCAGTACTTATAAGTAGATTGTACGGTAGGATTCTTAGAGATCTAATAGAGAATGATTTTCATGAACAAGAAGAAGAGCAAAGTGGGTTTCGTGCAGGCAGATCTAGTAGTGATAATGTTTTTTGTATTAAACAAGTAATTGAGAAAAGGAGCGCCAGAAATATAGAGACTCATGTTAACTTGTTGGACCTACAAAAAGCATATGATACCGTTCCAGTAGAAAAATTATGGACAGTGTTAGAGCAAACTAATATCAATCATACATACATAAAAGCGATAAAAGACCTATACAAAGGGTCAAAATCTAAAATTAAAATTGGAAATCGACTTTGAAAAGAATTCCTGGTAACAAAAGGCTTAAGACAGGGATGTTGTATCTCTCCAACTCTTTTTAAAATATATATCGCAGTAGCTCTAAAAAACTGGAAATGTAAAGTACACGGCATGGGAATACAACTTAACGACCGATTTACTATATACACACTACAGTTTGCTGACGACCAAGTAATTGTAGCTAATGATAAAGAAGACATGGAGTATATGATGAGAAAGTTAACGGAAGAATACCAAAAGTGGGGGTTAACAGTGAACGTGGACAAGACACAGTACTTATGTATTGGAAACGAATCAAGTGAATTAGAACTAGAAAATGGACAAACAATATCTCTCCATGCAATGAGTATGTATACTTGGGTGTCACATTTGATAAGACAGGAACAGCCTGTAAAGAACTGGAAAAAAGAATAGTAAAAGCAAAAAAGGTTATTGGTTGTCTTAACAGTATTTTATGGAACAGAGAGATAAAAAAGAATGTAAAATTTAACATATATGAAACAATGATGAAAAGCACGCTGTTGTATGGAATAGAGACTTGTCGTGTAGTAGAAAAATACAAAGCAAAAATTAATGGTGTCGAAAGGGATGCAATAAGATCAATGAGAATATCTAGAACAGATCATATAAGAAATGAGATCATAAAAGAAAGAATGGGAATCGAGGGAAGCATAACGGATGACATCACTAAAAGGCAACTGATATGGTACGGCCATGTACAACGGATGAGCGACGAAAGATTACCAAAGCAGGTCCTAGAATGGCAACCAATAGGGCGCAGAAAAAGAGGGCGTCCTAAACTGGAATGGCAACAGTCAATCCAAAGATCAATGAGTAAAAAAAACCTAACGGAAGATGACTGTCAGGATCGAAGGAGGTGGAGAATAGGCGTCGGACAACGTAGAAAAACGTTCTAAACCGACATAGTAGTAGTAGTATTTTGATTTATATAATATACCGAGCAGGCGCGAAACGTGAGTTTTAGCTATTAACAGGCCAGGCTTGGTAAACATCAGGCCGTCAGATGCCGACTTTACGCTGTTTCCGTTATGCGCGGATGTGACCCCAAACTCATACAACTCTCTAAAAAATTATTCTTATTAAAACTCACTTTCAATGCAATAATGCAGGTTGACATTATCGCTAATTAAGATTTATGTAGACACATATGTAAAATCATATCTTATTTCGCTGAACTCAATTACAATTTTTTTTCAAGTCAATACGTTTCTTAGACACACTGTGATATATTACTTCCCCTGACTTTAATATGTTTTTTATAACCATGTTTATTACTATAAAATAAAATAATGCCACTTATTATTTGCTGTAAAAACAAAATATTTTTAATAAGCACTTATTTTAGTAGAGGAAAGGTGCCTATTATCGGATACCATTTTCTTTTGTCCCATAAAAAAAATTTTCAGCTATATATCAGATGTGCGTGTTGGCAAACAATTACGTAACCTATATTTTTCAATATTCTGAAATGCCAAATGTCAAATTTAATTCTTTTCTGAGACAGATAAAAATATATTTTGGAATACAAAAATCACTATTTTAAAAATGGTGTCCTAATATCGAATAGGAGGTAGTCCCAATATCGCAAATGTCCGATATTATGAACCCATAGTAAAGTTAGAGCTTTTTTATTATACTTTTTAATCAGTTAAAACTATACACTAGCATAATATTTTTGCAATACAAAAATAATTTGTCAACGCTTAAAACTAAAAACAAAATTGGGAAACCCATAGTGTCCGATATTAGGGCATACATTATATGTGAGGTTATCAACCTTTTCGAAAAGACAAAATTGCACTAAACCTAATAAATTATACATCAAATAAATCCTTACAATATGCTCAATCACATGATGTATCAAATTAATAATTTGTCTTACCTTCTAAGAATAGACTATAATCAGTAGTGGTAAAATTTTCGTGCACTATGATTTCACGTAAACAACTGAACAGCAAATAAAAACTTGCCGCAGAAATCTGTAATGTATGTAGAATCTGTACAGCTTAGTGTAACATCGGTACATGCACACGCAGGTAGATCGGAGCACAGGTTTAGGAAGTACTTGACGATGTCAAGCGCGGATCTGGGTCAATATCTAGGGGGGGGGGGGGTAATAGGCGACGATTTTTTTTTGTAATATAATTTTTCTTTCTAGGGGGGGTAATTTTCCTTCTTCTCTTATTTTAATACGAAAAAGTATATATTTTATTTTCTAGGGGGGTAATTTCCCCCCCTCAAATCCGCGCTTGTCCGATGTTAGGAATCTATGCGATAATAGGCACCTTTCCTCTAAAGAACTAAAATTCCTTACTCCATATTCTTTAGAGCTTTGATCCTTTAAAATATAAATTTAATGGTTTTATTTTTTAAGATAAATTTTTGCAAATTGCTTTAATTTGCCGCGACGCCCAACAACAACAACGAAAATTCTTGGAAGTGATTCTTAAGAAAGTGCATAGGCGCAGACATGTTGCGAGCGTCGGACTGACCAAACCGCAAGCGATTGGTTGGACAATGTTGGGATTGGTAGGACAAAATGCCTAAATTCATTGACTTTTAAATACATTTTTTAAACCACAGAAATAAATTACCCGGTTAAGAATTATTTACTAATATTTTTTGCACTTCGGTATTTTGACATGCTTCGGGTGGAGTACACGATTATCGAAGCATCAAATTTGTAGGAACATATTTTTTTTCTAGGGTAGGTACAATTTTCTAGGGTAATCCTCCTATTTTCCCTTTAATTATTAACAAAAAAAGCATAATTTCTTTTTCTAGGGGGGAGGGGGTAATTACCACGTCACCCCCCTTAAATCTGCGCTTATGAAATCATAAAATCTTTAGATGTAAGCAAAAAATTAATTGTCACTACTTAATGAAGTTTTTATAATCACTCAATTGACATTTTGCGCCTGCGCACTTTGTTTGAATAATTTTTAAGAATTTTCGAAGAAGAAAAAGTAGCAAAATAAAGCTAATTAGGAAAATTCAGTCTGTTACTCATCGCTTAAAAAATGGACTGATGTCCTGAGGCCTACAAAAGGTACTGGAAGCACAGATCACAAATCTGTGCTGGAAGACTTGATATCTCTAAAAGGGGTTAATGTATTTTCTATGGAAGACGCTGTATACTTTCTCATAAATATATGTTGACATGTATGTATATTTAAGTCACAGCAGCTAACAGACATAACAAACAATGAATGTTTTGATGTTTGAAAGCAATAATCTTCAGTACAAGATAATAATATAATGAAAGGATACAATCCACTTGTAAAAGCATTCATTCTGGGATGTCAATTATAAACTTTAAAATATAAATATTATTTCAAACAGTTTACTAACTTCTCTAGTTCTTTACTTGACAGAAGCAGTCCTGTGTTTTGATGATTTTTAAAAAATTTGCTTTGGGTTTTGTAGACAGGGTGTAATTTAAATGATGCAACAAACTTTAAGGGGGTGGTAGACAAGGTCAAAATAACATTACATTTGGCATCAAACCTTTTTGTGTTTTGTCAAAAAGTTATTTAAAATTTTTTTCTAATTTCGACCTCTCCTACCAGCCCCTAAAGTTTGGTGCATGCTTCATTTAAAAAATAAACCTTGTATGTTTATCTTTTAAAACCACAGCAGCGGCTAAAAGTAAAGATTTTTTTATCATAAAATTACTGTTGGTTAATTTAATGATAGAAGCAACACACTTGGTATGGATAGACATGAGAGTCGCCCGAACATTTTACGAAAGGGAACCACTCCCCAACCCTGGCAGGGAGGTGGTTCCCCCCTTAAACGTGCTTTTTGATAGTTTTTTGCTAAGAACTCAAAAACAGTCAACTTTTCCAAAAATCCTTTGGAGTTCATTTTTCAAGCGGATACAATTTCCTTTTAACCGATGTACCTTAGTACCCTCTGACGGAAGTGGTGCACGTTCCATTAGCGTACGAAAAAACAGAAAAAATTTCAAAATATTTTTTTTTATATTTTTTTGTCGTATTTTTTTTTCAAAAAAATATTTTTGAATTAAAGCCCATTGTATACAGTTAAATACTTATTCATTCTTGTAACTCAGTAAATAATAATGAGAGTGAGTAAAAAAATGGTTGTGTTTTGTGGCCCGGATGGTTCTCCCTCGTTATATTTTCGAGGAAGTATACTGTATATTCATACCAAGTGTGTTGCTTCTCTCATTGAACGCAGCCTGTGTATTAGCACTGTTCCAACATGGTTGTCTTAAATGAAGATTCAACTGTATACCAAATTTGACCATTTTTGGTGCTCTATGCTAGATCTACCGCTGCCTTGAGGGGGGAGTGATATACATCGTTGGAAAGGAAATTTGTTCAGCTTTAAAAATAAGTTTTAAAAATAGGCATATGGAACAGTAAAATTTAAGAAAATTAAAAAAAATATAGTTTTTTTCCACACCTTTCATTTATTTAAATGCCTATAAAAGGTGCGCCGCTGATGTAAAGGGGTGTGTTATACATCGTTAGAGAGGACTTTTTATCAGCCTCAGTATTTGTTACTTAGTTGTTTTTTGCCAAGTTAAGCAAATAATTGGGAAAATACTGTAAGATAGCACTTTGAGGGGGGATGCCCCTTACCACCACTTTAAAGAAGATCAAGTAGAAAAAGTCAGTTTAAAGTTATTTCTAACCAAGAATAATTTTTAACTCACTTTCATTATTATTTACTGACTTACAAAAATGAATGTTCAACATTTTTGTTTGATTTAAGGATTTCTACAAACACATTTATTTCTATTTCAAGGCGGCTATTAAAAAAATATATGTCTAGGTTAATAAGTATTTAACTGTATACAATGGGCTTTTAACCAAAAATATTTTTTTAAGAAAAAAATATTGTTAAGGATAAAATACCAAAAAAAAATATATAAAAAAAATATTTTAAAAATTTTCCCTTTTCTTCGAACGCTAATGGAACGTGCACCACTGCCGTCAGACAGTAGTAAGGTACATAGTTGAAAAGGAAATTGTATCCGCTTGAAAAATGATCTCCAGAAGATTTTAGGAAAAGTTTACTGTTTTCGAGTTATTAGCAAAAAACTAACAAAAAGCACGATTAAAGGGGGGAAGTCATCCCCCAGTCGGGGTTGGGGGGGGGGGGTGGTTCCCTTTCGTAAAATGTTCGGGCGAGTCTTATGTCTTTCCCCACCAAATGTGTTGCTTCTATCATTAAACGCAGCATATCGCTTGAATCTCGGATGTAGGGCCTGAACTATGTGTTTGTCGCAAAGAAAAAAATTCTTCCACAGCACGAGCAAATATCGTATTTTCAATTTTAAAACCTTTATAATATGCCTGGTTTAATGTAACGGCAAGTCTTGTCATTTAAAATGTGTAGGATAGGTATTCAACGTTGTACACCGTATGTATGTAATTGGGAAATTATACAACTTGTAGCACGGTATTAAATTGGATGTTTACTGTCTTTGATGGCTTGAGACAACTTAGCATTTATTGTTAAAATTAGGAGGCGGAAAAATACGTCGGGCGTCGCTTCTTAAAAGTCCAGGCTTTTCACCAAACGCCGCGCCGGCATATAGTTTAAATAATATTAGGTCAGGATACCACTAACTAGCACCGTCAGCTTATTTCAGGAGGACCTTCCGGTCTAGAAAAAAAATCAGACTTCCGTTGTCTTTATTTATTTCAAAACATGACGTTTCAGTAAGTATCTCCAATCGTTCTTCAACAATTCAGTCTACCGGCTACTACTTATACTACTTTTTTAATCCTAAGACCCTTATTTCATAAGGAGTGTTTTCAATATATTTGGTATGTCCGTGCTTGCTTGACTGAAAACTTCTTTGTTCTGAATTATAAATGCAGCTTCAATTATTTTTAGCTCACACTACTACTATAAGTAGTGTGAGCTATGGTGATCCTAATTTTTTCGAGAAAAAAAAAGTTGCTCCGATTTCAAAATTTTTTATATATCTTTGCGTTTCAGATGATTTTGAAACTTTTTTGTTTTGCTGTCTGTCTGTCTGTCTGTCTGTATGTCTGTCTGTCTGTATGTCTGTCTGTAACGACCAACCCGCATAACTCAAAAACCGCTTGTCCGATTATAATGAAATTTGGTACCTAAGTAGGGTCTTGGGCCGTGATGGTCCCATTTAAAAATGAACAAAATCCACCGAACGCAAGCCAAATAAAAGGGTGGGGGTAGATTCCAACAATTAGAGTTTATGTGAAAATATGGCGTGTGTGATATCAAACGAAAGGTAATTAAGTCTGGAGTTAAAAAAAATGAATTTTAGTTTATTTTTAAAAAAAGGGTGGGGGTAGATGTCAAAAATTAGAGTTTAAATGAAAATATGGCGTGTGTGATATCAAACGAAAGGTAATTGAGTCTGGAGTTAAACAAAATACATTTTAGTTTTTTTCAAAAGGGTGGGGGGTAGATTAAAAAAATTTGAGTTTAAGTTAAAACATGGCTTGTGTGGTATCAAACGAAAGGTAATTGAGTCTGGAGTTGAATAAAATATATTTCAGTTTTTGATTATATTAGCTCACACTATAACTATAGTACCTAGTGTGAGCTTAGGTGCCCATAGATTGGCAGAGTATTTTTCCTTTTCGCCAAAGCGAAATCCTCATGATTCGCCAAACCAAATGTTTTAATATCCCCTAATTGGGTCCTTTTTTGATGTTCCTTTACTCAAACCTGAAGAGGGCGTTCGTTAACGGCTTGTGAGTGCGATAAAGTATCACTTTGAGCACTCGTTACTTATTGTTGATAGGATAGAACATAGTCAATTTAAAAATTATATTTATATTTAACCCTCAGATGCACCGTAAGCACTTAAGCGCGATAATGTCCTTGTTGCTCACATACAAAACAACAAAGGGATAATGGATTAGCCAAGCTCTGTGACACCCGGTTCCCACCTACGACTTTCTCGTGGGTGCCCACTCACGCGTCACATGATCTCAATACGAAATGTTATGACAGTCATGTGACGCGTGCGCGGGCACGCACAAGAAAGTCGTAGGTGGGAACCAGGTTTTACGGTGCGTCTGAGAGTAAGCAACAAATTCTAAAAAAATAAAAGCAAACAATCCTTTTAGCCTAAATAAATTAATTTACGGACTGGTCCTCAGAACAAGGTAGTGGTAGCCGTATTGAAAATGTCTAAGGAGACTGTAACATCGATGTATACGGCTACCACTACCTTGCTTTGAGGACCAGCCCGTAAATTAATTTATTTAGTCTATGACCACATCTCAAAAAATGTCTTTCATATTTAATCCTTTTAGCGTCTTCTGTAAAAAACAAACGAAGTATTGCTAGATTCACGGTAACACTGTGCACTTGGGTCGCACGTCGGTATTCTAAGGCTCCTTTATCCTTTGAGGCAGAATTTGCATGCCTCGCTGAGAGGCCGAACGTGTAAGTGCCTTGAAGGCGTGGCCAACAGCAACACGTATGGACCCGCGGCATGCAACGCCATCCGATCAAAGTGGGAACTTCAAACGAGCATTCAGTTGAAGATTGTTCGTCTCCAAACGAGGCATACGTTTGGTCTCACTGCGAGGCATGCAAATTCTGCCTTAAATGAATACGCTTAAGCCTTGCACTTACCAACAGCTGCGATCGTTGAAAAATACGACATTTTCAGTCCCGGTAGACAAAATGAGTTTGATTTCCCGAAACCGTTCCCGGGATCACTCCCTTCCCGCACTTTGAAGAATACGGTTCCTGAAGGGGATATGGCTTTGCTGAAAACTTATCGGTGGATTGTATTGTACAGTGTAATTTTTTTATCATGTATCATAGAGATTTAAACAAGACGCTAGCCATACCAAGTGTACTTTGGCGGCTTGACTTCCGCATGCGCAGATCTACCAATATTATTAACAGGGTGATTTTCACTTGATTCTAACCACATTTCAAAAACCCAACCTAACAAAACCTAATCAAATCTAACCGAACCGAACCAAAGCAAACTGAACCAATAATTTTTTTTCAAAAAAAAAACTTTCCTACCCGGGATTTAAATGTTAAAATTACAACCTTATGTTAACTTTTGTTCTGCAACGACTCGGGGGGTTATACCTTTGTTTACAGATTGAGACGAATCCTAGCTGCTAAATGGATGTTTTAATTACCAAAACACTGTCTAAATCGTAAAAAATATTTTTTTAAGCCCTTTTATAGTTTTATTTTGATCTATTCGACGTTACGATTATTATTTAAAAAAGAATTATTAAGAATTTTTAAAATAATTTACAGCTTTAATAATTAAAGCAAATGTTTGTTTATTAGAATTAAGGGAATCTATTGTACATTATTTTAACATTTAATTATATTTTTAATTTTAACGGGTAAATACTACTATGTCGGTTTAGAACGTTTTTCTACGTTGTCCGACGCCTATTCTCCACCTCCTTCGATCCTGACAATCATCCTCTGTCAGATTCTTTTGACTCATTGATCTTTGGATTGACTGTTGCCATTCTAGTTTAGGACGCCCTCTTTTTCTGCGCCCTATTGGTTGCCATTCTAGGACCTGCTTTGGTAATCGTTCGTCGTTCATCCGTTGTACATGGCCGTACCATATCAGTTGCCTTTTAGTGATGTCATCCGTTATGCTTCCCTCGATTCCTATTCTTTCTTTTATAATTTCATTTCTTATGTGATCTATTCTAGATATTCTCATTGATCTTCTTATTGCATCCATTTCGACACTTTCCATTTTTGTTTTGTATTTTTCTGTTACGCGACAAGTTTCTATTCCATACAACAGCGTGCTTTTGACCATTGTTTCATATATGTTAAATTTTACATTCTTTTTACATTTACATAAAATACTGTTAAGACATCCAATAACTTTTTTTGCTTTTACTATTCTTTTCTCCAATTCTTTACAGTCTGTTCCTGTCTTATCAAATGTGACACCCAAGTATACATACTCATTGCATGGAGATATTGTTTGTCCATTTTCTAGTACTAACTCACTGGATTCGTTTCCAATACATAAGTACTGTGTCTTGTCCACGTCCACTGTTAGTCCCCACTTTTAGTATTCTTCTGTTAACTTTCTCATCATATACTCCATGTCTTCTTTATCATTAGCTACAATTACTTGGTCTTCAGCAAACTGTAGTGTGTATATAGTAAATCGGTCGTTAAGTTTTTTAGAGCTACTGCGATATACATTTTAAAAAGAGTTAGAGAGATACAACATCCCTGTCTTAAGCCTTTTGTTACCAGGAATTCTTTTGAAAGTCGATTTCCAATTTTAATTTTCGATTTTGACCCTTTGCATAGTTCTTTTATCGCTTTTATGTATGTATGATTGATATTAGTTTGCTCTAAAACTGTCCATAATTTTTCTACTGGAACGGTATCAAATGCTTTTTGTAGGTCCACAAAGGTAACATGAGTCTCTATATTTCTGGCGCTCCTTTTCTCAATTACTTGTTTAAGACAAAAAACATTATCACTACAAGATCTGCCTGCGCGAAACCCACTTTGCTCTTCTTCTTCTTGTTCATGAAAATCATTCTCTATTAGATCTCTAAGAATCCTACCGTACAATCTACTTAGAGTACTGGTTACTGAAATTTATCTGTAATGGTTGCAATCCAGCTTGTTTCCTTTTTTATGTATTGAGGATATGAATGCAATTTTCCAATCATTAGGTACTGGATGTCCGTTTATGCATTGATTAATAATATATGTGAGATTTTCGAGTAGTTTCTCTGATCCATATTTGAGCATTTCAGCATATATTCCGCTAGCTTTTCCGGATTTAAGTTTTTTAATATTATTCTTTATCATTTCTTTTTCGATGATTACTTCCTCTCCTTCTCGGAGAAGCTGCCAGATATTCGGGTCTCGTCTCCTGCAGCAGTCCCTTGTAGTGTTCTGTCCATTGTTCTGGTTTGATTATCTGGATGTTTACTTTTTCTTTTGTTGGGTTTTTTACTGTAGAAATGAATTTCCATACTTCAGAACTCTGCCTACCTCCTACGTGTGTGTTTATGTCGTGGCACTTGCGCTCGAACATTTCATTTTTTTCTGTGCGTATCAAATTTCTTAGTTGTCTTCTGGTTTCCCTGTAGATTTCTAGGTCTCTTTGCTCCTTAGTACTGAGCCATTTCAAGTATGTGCGTTTTTTCTCTTTGACCATTTCCTGTATTTTGTCCCTCCACCACATCTTCCTGTTATTTCTATTATCTTGGTACCCAACAGCTTCGTTACTTGCTTCCTTTAAGCTTTTTATTATGTTTGTATATATCTCTTCAAATGAGTGATTTGTGTTTATTAATTTTTCATCTAATCGGTTCTGATACAATCTTTGAGTACTTTCGATTTCTAGACTTCTAAAGTTGTATTTTTGATTGTCTTCGATGCATTCTAGGTTTTCATTTTCTCTAATACTTTCGTCCTTATTTGTTTTTCTTAAAGGGAATAATATTTGTGCTTTTACCAGATGGTGGTCAGATCCACAGGTAACACCACGAAGTGCTCGCACATCATACCACTTTAATTGCGAGTGTTGTCCACCTATAGCATAATCAATGATTGATTTAAAATTTCTTGTTGGCTGAATCCAGGTATATCGATCAATATACGTATGTTTAAAAAAACCATTATTTATTTTTAGGTTGTGTGTTTCACGGGTAAATCCATGATAAAAAATGCACTGTATATTTGTTTTCAAAATATGCAGATGTTACGTGAAATCCCTAGCCTATTTATGGAAAGACGTATCCACTATAAGTCTAAATGAGGAATCAGAACAAGAAGTCACATGTGTGAAAAATAAGACCTATATTTTTAATTTTTTATTTTAAAGGACATTTTTTAAAATATTTTAATTAAATGGTTTCAATGAAAGAGATCGATTTGTGAACTGTTTCTAATTTTATATTATATTTTTGCAATTTCCTGTTTTGTCACAATAGAATTAATTCCCCTTATCAATATTATTTAATTGGACATTATATTTACCCGGCGTAACTAACTAAAACTTCCAATGATTCAGTAAAAAAATTATAACGGCGCAGGCAGCCTTGAGAACCGAATATTTTGCTCGCTAGTTCCAGTAAAATGGTGCTAAACAGATAAAATTGCATGACGGTTTTATGTTTGTGTGATAACCGCTTAAACTAAATACATAACAAAATTTCATGTATAATTCTCAAAAATATAAAGAAACCTATGGTATTTTTTCAGAAAATTTGGCATATCTTACGCTAAATTAGTTTTACAGAAACACGGTAAAAACGTCTTCTGTTTGCAAGAGTTACAACACAAGAAAAGTATTTAAAAAAAATAATCTCTTGTATAGTTTTTTATGATATTTATTTACTATTTTAATTACTGTTCTATTATAAATAAATCACGTCCTAAAAATCTGTTCTGTAAAATTGAAAGTTTGCGAAAAAACATGGAAAAAATCGCCATCTTGAATTTATGACGTCACACAGGCCTTCCTACTGAAATTTGAGGCAAAGACCCGTCCACTCAAAATTAGGTGCTCCATTACGCAGCCTTCGTAAACTAACGAGCCACGAACCAGAAGAAACGGCAACACAGCCTGGAGGCCCTTCATTTTCGTTCACGTGCGTCGCCCACCACGCTAGTTACTAGCCGTTTCTGCGCAGATAATGTTTTTTTTAAACTTTTAGTATATTTAAAATCGCGTTACCAAATAAAAAAACTGTTCTGGTTTTAGTCAGATGTGTGGTGAACTTAAAATTATATTACCTACCTAATAAAAGCTGTGTAAAAAAGACATTTTGTACACCGGTAATAAGTGAGGTTAGATGTTTGTTTTTGTTTGGAATTTTTGTATTGTTTTGTTTTTTCTTTTTAAATTTTAAAATGCCGCGAAAGTGTTGTGTACCCGGTTGCAAAAGTAACTATGCATCTGTGGTTAATGAAGAGGGCCACCAAACAACTAACGCTTCCCAAAAGAAAATGACTTAAAAAATGCTTGGCTTCGGGCCATTCACAGAGAAGATTATGTTGTGACTGCATGTTCAGTGGTTTGTTGGAAACATTTTGACAAAAGTGACGTTGTTAGAACCGAGATAATTAGGGATAAAGAGGGAGTACAAAAGGAGGTGCCACTAACATTCCCTAAGTTAAACAATGGGGCAATACCTCGGCTATTTGAATCTCAACCCGAGTATATGTCAAACCCCAAACCTCCAGTAAGAGAAAATCCTGACGACAGGCGAAAAAAAATTGAAGAAAGGGAGGGTATGGAAATATATATAAATATATATTGTGTTTATAGACTCGAAAAAGCTTTCGATAGCATTGAGCACTGGGCAGTAAAAGATCTTTAATTAATAGCCGAATAGATCACAGATATACAGACTTAATAGCCAATATATTTAGTGAAGCAACAACATTAATCAAAATCCACAGAGGAACCAAGCCAATCCTCATAAGAAGAGGTGTCAGAGTGACACAATATTCCCTAAATTATTTAACCAGGCCCTAGAAGATGTTTTTAAAAGCTTAGATTGGGAAGAAATAGGCATCAAAGTAAACGGACAATTCTGAACCACCAAGATATGCTGATAATATCAATCAATCTAAAAGAAAATAGAACAAGTAGAGGAATATATAGGACCTGGGACAAATTATTAAACTGAAAAAAGAAAAGCAAACAGCTGAAATCAAGAGACGAGTAAGATTGGCCTGGACAGCATTCGGTAAATTAAGCAATATATTAAGAAATAAAAAATATCCTCAGTACCTCAAAACGGAAGTGTATAACCAATGTATCCTTCCTGTACTTACCTATGAATCCCAGACCTGGACACTTACAAAATCAAACATGGATAAGGTAACAAAAGCCCAAAGATCAATGGAAAGACAAATGTTACATGTAAAGCTAACAGGTAGAAAAAGGAATGAATTGATAAGAAATAAAACAAAAGTAAGGGATGTCAGAGCAGAAGTAGCAAAATTAAAATGGAAATTTGCCGGTCATATTATCAGACAGAAAGACGATTGATGGAACAAATGTATTGTAAACTGGAGAACTTGGCCAAAGATGGATTGACGAAGGCTAAATAGAATAGATAGAAAAAAAGGTAAGTTCATTTAAAGTTTAAATTAACATGTTACCACTTAAACTAGATTCATAGTTCTGTAAAGTAAGCAGTCAGACATAAGAAACTATCCCACAAACATCCTGTTGTTCAAACTTGACAGTAATAACTTAGCAGTAAGAAAGGAACCATTTTTATTTCTTACTGCTCACTTCATACTGCTTACTTCACGGTACTATGAATCGAACTTTAGGGTTGTTCTCACAAATTGTTTAAAAGTAATTTCTCTTCTGTTTATTCTAGGTTTTGTTACATATTTTTTAACATGAATAATAGCCACTGATATTGATTTCCAAATGTTTTGTTTGTTTTAAAAATTAAATGTAACACGCCTAAACACAGTTTATTAGTTTTTACAAAAAAAAATACAAAATCGCCAAACTACAATCAAAACAAATAGCAGATGTTTATATCTCCCATGTAAATATCGGCCTCCCAGCCGGCCAATTTGCGATGTTGCCTTTTCTGGTTCGTGGCTCGTTAGTTTACGAAGGCTGCGTCCATTACCAATCGATTTAGAAGGTAGTGTCAAACTATATTTCTTAATTTTAATATTTGGGGTGTAATTTAGTTACTATTTATTAATACTTTTTTATATATATTTGTTAGTTTTTAAGATATAAAGCTAGTTTCTTTACTATTTTAATTGGTGTTCTATTGCAAACAAAACACGGTTTTAAAGTTTTTCTGTAAAACAAACTTAGCGAAAGTTATAAGCGAAAGTTAGTGAAAAAACAGGAAAAAGGCCGCCATCTTGGATTTATGACGTCACACAAGCCCTCTTACTCAAATTTGAGGTAAATACCCGGTGACATAAAGTTGTGTCATATTATATTACTAATCGGTCTAGGGTAGATTAAAAAAAATCTTTCATAACTATTTGTCTACATAAATGTATGCATTTAATACATATACGAAAATTTGTTGGACTTCCATTAGCAGCCATTGTTAGCGCATACATAATTCAAATTATCACATAAACTGTGGCTTTTCATTGCATCTAATTTTCATAAATGATTTAGATAATAACGTGTAAACAACATCCAAATCCTCTAAACTTTAAATGCATTTTAAGCTCGTTACTGGGAATTCCATACTACACTGCATATCATTCCCATACAGGGTGATTATCTCTGACATTGTGTTTGCTTCTTGTATCCAATACATAAAAATTGTTAACTCGGATTAAAAAGTCAATATGAAATAATAATTATTTATTTTATAATTTAATAGTTGAATTATTTTATTAACGTAAAGTTTAGTACCTGAGAATAAAGATTTTTGTGGCAAAGCGGGCATAGAAAGATTTTGTTTCTTTTGTATTTTCCCGTGGGCAGCTCGAAAGCTGTACACCCACGTGGGTTCAAGATCTAATGGACACCTATTAACAAAGTGTTGACAGTTAGCTGTTTCGTCCTTAAGGGACTCTTCAGAAAATTGTATGGTCAATGTGACACTTTTGTAACGCCATAGAGACGGTATATGAATCTCATCTTACGATATTGGTAAGATAAATGAAAAAATACAGTTAACACAGTTAACTGTCAATACTTAATAGGTGTCCATTAAGTCTTTAACTCCCGTGTGTGTTCAGCTTTCGAGCTGCCCACAGAAAAATACACGAAAAACAAAATTTTTCTATGCCGGATTAGTCACGAAAAATTGTTGTTTTAATATTTTATTATTATATTATTATATTATTATATTATTATATTATTATATTATTATATTATTATATTATTATATTATTATATTATTATATTATTATATTATTATATTATTATATTATTATATTATTATATTATTATATTATTATATTATTATATTATTATATTATTATATTATTATATTAATATATCTTAATATTATTATAATTCTATAAATTTGTTTTTTTACTCGCTTTTAAAATTGATTTTTTGGGAACTATTTAAGTCATGCGAGTGGCATTTAGTAAATAAATAGAGCAGTTGATAAATAAAGGCTAATAATTCAATATAAAAATATTGTGCAATAAGCAAAAGAAATATATATGATTTTGCAGGCCCATTCATAATTTTGATATATACCTGACAAAAATCAAATTTTGAAAACTGTTTTCAAGTCGATTTTACATTGAATCAAAAACTCATGAAAACAAAAACATGAAAACCAATGAAAAAGACATTTTTAAGACATATTGTAAACAAATGGAATACCTATGAAAAAGCAGCAATAATATTCTATAAAAACCGCAAATAATGCCAATATAATTGCCATATTCGAAGCCCTTGACTTTATCATTATCGCAAAATGATCAGAATTTGACACACCCTGTATAGTAAAGTTATACATCCGTCTATTTATTCCTTTTTCAAGTATATGGCAGAATGGAGAACATTATTTAACCAACAGTGCATGTATTAGCGGCCTCCTGTTTTAGTTATTTTCCGATCTGATCTGTTTACACCAAGGGCGTACCCAAAAGGGGGTATCGCTCCCCCTCAAGATTTTTAGGAAAAATAAATCTAGTTTTAAAATAGGAACTAAATTTTTTATTTCGAAATAATTAATTTTACACATTTTGTTCGATTTATTGATTTTTTTAACAATAAAAATATTAAAAAAAAGTTATTATGAAAAAAATATAATTAAAAAAATCGTAATTTGTATATTTGAGTATGTATGCCATTTTCCACCCCACGCTACCAATCAAGCCATAGGAAACAAAATCGGAGCTGTAAAAGTTAGAAAAAATTTTGTTAAATTCAAAGTTGCACCTCTCAAGTACACCACTGCATATTCACATCATCGTAATTAGCTCCTTTGTGGCTCAACGAAAATTCCCACTGTAATCCGCTACAGACACAAAGGTCTTACAACAATTTCTCACTGTATATAGCACATACATAAAAAACTTAAAAAATGTTGGTAACGACATTCAAAATGAACAAAAACATAAACTTACTTTTATGGAAGCAGTTTTTGGCGAAATATGTAAATACGAAATTGTTCCCAAAACTATGACTATACGAAAAATTGGTCAATGCAGTTCCGAAGAATAGTCCGGAAGATAATAGACAAAATCGCACCTAACCTTGATTTTGTTAGTACCTAAGTGAAGAATCTGGTTGATGCCACTCTAGCACTTTTTAGCTTTTTGCAATATTCAATTAGGGGTAACATTTTTTTTCAAAAATAGTGTTTGAAAACAAAAACCATTACGCGCTAAATTTTCTATATACTGCGAATCCCATTTTCATTAAAATTTTTCTGACTTATAATAAACAATTTAAAAAACTTTTTAAAAACAGCATTTTTAATATGCATGTCATATAACACTGTGAAACACAGAAAACTATCCGGGGAACTGGCACCGGGAATATAATTCACTTGACCTCCAAAACTTACTACCACGAGGATTCAGCTACGTAAGCTCTTGTTTCCGAGATATTCTGAATTGCAGACCGATGGCCGGCCTACCCTTTTTTCCCGTATAACTAGGAAGTCAGCTTCTCTTGAAAAAATGTGTTGAAAGCTTATTTGAAGTCAATAAAATTTTCGTCAAAACAAAGTATCGTGCGATGGATTTTGTCAAGAAACAAAATATAGGTGGATTGATAAACAATTATTTTGCGTATATCTCCAAATCCAAGCACTTGTCTACAAATATCATTCTACAAATTGTACATAAAAAGCATCCTCATTTCTTAACTGAATCGTTTGATTGTAGTTGATATCAAAGATAATTTCATTTTCTTCCAAACACGTCTTCACACGTTTTGTCGTAAAAATATGGTTTATGCTACAAAAGAAAAGAAACATATTCCTCATTTCTTATTTTTAAAATTCCGTATCTTGGTTCTACGAGCTAACTTTGATAAATGCTTTCGGTCGTGGAATCAGGAAGTATAACAAAGTTCTGGCGGAAATTTCCCGGATATAATTTTTTTATGTAATTAAAACAGAAAAAAAGATTCTGGGTATAACAAATTGCTATCGAAAAAAGTAAAATGAATTTTCCTGGGTTAAAAAAGACCAAATGACATTTTAAAAAACAGCTACTCATATGCTGTTTTATACAGGATTTCCAAGCCTAGCTCTTGCATTTGGAAAAACCCGTGTGTTCGATTAGAGACAGACAATGAGAAAAAAAGGGCCGGACATAGACCGAGGTTGCCACTACCGTTTAAAAATAGTGACAAGACAATCAATTTTTTTCTGATTTCGTTTTTTTACACCTTTTAGGATTGGATGGAAAAAAAATTGTTTAATTGTTTAATTTAAAACCAATTTTTATCCATTACTCCTTTAACTCCGAGTAAGTTTGACACAAAACTGCAGTTCAAAGGAAAAGCGCATTGGTTATTTTGTTTCACTTTGAGAGTTTTTGATAATTTGGTGTTTAATTAATAATCAAAACATTTTCTGCAAATGCTGAATATAATCTTACATTACAATATGGAAAAATCTCAAATAATAAAAATATTTACTGTGTTTTTCTTTTGCATTTGGGAGCCAAAAGCATTATGATACCGTTCCAGTTAAAAAAATTATGAACAGAGCAAACTAATATCAATCATACATACATAAAAGCGATAAAAGAACTATACAAAGGGTCAAAATCTAAAATTAAAATTGAAAATCGACTTTCAAAAGAATTCCTGGTAACGAAATGTTTAAGACAGGGATGTTGTTTCTCTCCAACTCTTAGACAATATATATCGCAGTAGCTTTAAAAAACTGGAAACGTAAAGTACACGGCATATGAATACAACTTAACGACCGATTGACCATATACACACTACAGCTTGCTGAGGACCAAATAATTGTAGCTAATGATAAAGAAAACATGAAGTATATGATGAGAAAGTTAACGGAAGAATACTAAAAATGGAGGTTAACAGTGAACGTGGAAAAGACACAGTACTTATGTATTGGAAACGAATCAAGTGAGTTAGAACTAGACAATGGACAAACAATATCTCCATGCAATGAGTATGTATACTTGGGTGTCACATTTGATAAGACAGGAACAGACTTAAAGAACTGAAAAAAATAATAGTAAAAGCAAAAACGGTTATTAGATGTCCTAATAACAGTATTTTATGGCGCAGAGAGATAAAAAAAGTAAAATTTAACATATATGAAACAATGATAAAAAGCACGCTGTTGTATGGAATAGAGACTTGTCGCGTAACAGAAAAATACAAAACAAAAATGGAAAGTGTCGAAATGGATGCAATAAGAAGATCAGTGAGAATATCTAGAACAGATCAAGAAATGAGATTATTAAAGAAAGAATGGGAATTGAGGGAAGCATAACGGATAACATCACTAAAAGACAACTGTTATGGTACGGCCATGTACAACGGAATGAACGACGAAAGATTACCAAAGCAGTTCCTAGAATGGCAACCAATAGGGTGCAGTAAGAGGGCGTCCTAAACTAGAATGGCAACAGTCAATTCAAAGATCAATTAGTCAAAAAAAACCTGACAGAAGATGATTGTCAGGATCGGAGGAGCTGGAGAATAGGCGTCGGACAACGTAGAAAAACGTTCTAAACCGACATAGTAGTAGACTTGGGAACCGTGTATATTATTAATATGCATGTTTTATTATAAAAGGGCTGCGTTTTGAAGGCAAAATATTTTGATTATATTATTCCTAGAATTCAAATTAAAAAAGGGAAAGGTTACAAATATAAAAAAAAGGTATCGAAAAAAAGTGTAATGAAAGGAGTTTATATTGTAAGGCTTTATAAGAAAATACTCTGCCAATATATGGGCCCCTAAGCTCACACTAGGTACTATAGGTATGTGAGCTAATATAACTAAAAACTGAAATATATTTTATTCAACTCCACGCTAAATTACCTTTTGTTTGATACCACACAAGCCATGTTTTGACTTAAACTCAAATTTTTTAAATCCACCCCCACCCTTAAAAAAAACAAAAACTAAAATGTATTTTGTTGAACTCCGGACTTAATTACCTTTCGTTTGATATCACACACGCCATATTTTCACTTAAACTCTAATTTTTGAAATATACCCCCACCCTTTTTTTAAAAATAAATTAAAATGTATTTTGTTTAACTCCAGACTCAATTACCTTTCGTTTGATATCACACACGCCATATTTTCACATAAACTCTAATTTTTGAAATCTATCCCCACCCTTTTATTTGGTTTGTGTTCAGTGGATTTTGTTCATTTTTAAATGGGACCATCTCGACCCAAGACCCAGTCCAGGTACCAAATTTCATTAAAATCGGCCAAGCGGTTTTTGAGTTATGCGCGTTGGTCGTTACAGACAGACATACAGACACACAGACAGACAGACAGACAGACATACAGACAGACAGACAGACAGACGGCGCAACAAAAAAGTTTCAAAATCATCTGAAACGCAAAGATATATAAAAATTTTTGAAATCGGAGCAACTTTTTTTTTCTCGAAAAAATTAGGATCACCATAGCTCACACTACTATAGTATAGTATATGTGTGAGCTAAAAATTAGACCATAAAAATAATAATAATATCGACATGCAAAGATCTAACAAGGTAAAGCAGAGATTGCATGATCGCTCACGAAAATACTCTGCCAATCTATGGGCACCTAAGCTCACACTGGGTACTATAGTTATAGTGTATTTACGTGAAAGCTAATATAACTAAAAACTGAAGTATATTTTATTTAACTCCAGACTCAATTACCTTTCGTTTGATACCACACAAGCGATGTTTTGACTTAAACTCTAATTTTTCAAATCTACCCCCACCCTTTTTTTAAAAACTAAAATGTATTTTGTTTAACTCCAGACTCAATTACCTTTCGTTTGATATCACACACGCCATATTTCCACTTAAACACAAATTTTTGAAATTTACCCCCACCTTTTTTTTAAAATAAACTAAAATGTATTTTGTTTAACTCCAGACTCAATTACCTTTCGTTTGATATCACACACGCCATATTTTTACATAAACTCTAATTTTTGAAATCTACCCCCACCCTTTTATTTGGCTTGTGTTTGGTGGATTTTGTTCATTTTTAAATGGGACCATCTTGACCCAAAACCCAGCCTGGGTACCAAATTTTATTAACATCGGGCAAGCCGTTTTTGAGTTATGCCCGTTGGTCGTTACAGACAGACATACAGACAGACAGACAGACATACAGACAGACAGACAGACAGACAGACGGCGCAACAAAAAAGTTTCAAAATCATCTGAAACGCAAAGATATATAAAAATTTTTGAAATCGGAGCAACTTTTTTTTCTCGAAAAAATTAGGATCACCATAGCTCACACTACTATAGTATAGTATATGTGTGAGCTAAAATTTCACCGTATAAAATGTTCTGCCCAGTGGCGTACGTGCTCATGGGGGAGGGGGCAATAAATTCCCCCATGGACCAAAAATTAAACGTAAACAAAAATAAGCATTTTCCATTATAGATTTGTTAAGTATATCAGAGCTGTCAGAAGTACATTATGAAAGTACTTCAAGTACAAGTACCAAGTATATTAAGATTTGTAAAAGTACTTGAAGTACCAAGTACATTTTCTTTTCAAATGTACTTCAAGTACCAAGTACATTATAAAAGTACTTGATTTTCCCCAAGTCTTTTACTTTTACAATAAAAGTACTTCAAGTTCTTTTAATATGTCAAAAAACGAGAAAAATGCCAAAAATATTTAAAAAAATGTCAAAAATGTTAAAAAATTTCAAAAAAGTCAAAAATGTCAAAAATCATCTAAAACTTCAAAAATATCTAAGATGACAAAAAATTTCAACAAATTTTAAAAAATTTCAAAAACCGTCAAAAATGTTTAAAAAATTTCAAAGATGTAAAAAAATGTCGGACATGTTAAAAATGTTAACAAAATTTTCAACGTGAAAGGTTTTATTTTTTGGAATATTATTGTATCTAAATATATATTACTTATATACCTAAATTGCATTTATTTATTTATTTTTTGTGAACTCATCATTTTACAAACAAATGCCATAGAAAGGTAAAGGAAAGAGATAATTTTAATTAACAAAAAGCTGCAAAATTGACCCAGTCAAACATCAAAATGTTTTTAACGTTTTATAATTTTGCAATAGGAGTGTCACAGTTACCCCGAACTCCGGGGTAAATAGGACCTACCCCAAAAGACAAAAACTTTAAAATATATTAAGTTTTTCTGTCTCAAATTGCATACGGTTACCCTACCTTGCCTTATTTCTTTTTTCGTGGAGCACTTGGGGCACTGTTCTTACCGTAAATAATTTCTAAATCACTCATAGAAAGTACTATTTATATAATAGCCCACAAAACTGCTTTAAACTTGTTTAAATCAAAGTAAATAAATGAGCATAACAAACGTAAATATCCAAATTTTTTGAGGTGAATCTGTCAGACTAAATAAATTTTCGGGTTCTTTAAGCCAACCTCCATCAAACGTAGAAATTACGTCTGCTGCAAGGGGAGTAGGTGGATCCCCAAAAATCGAGCTGCAAGTGCAATATACCTGCACTAC
The DNA here is from genome assembly GCA_963576565.1 of Aspidapion aeneum. Classification (NCBI taxonomy): domain Eukaryota; kingdom Metazoa; phylum Arthropoda; class Insecta; order Coleoptera; family Brentidae; genus Aspidapion; species Aspidapion aeneum. The sequence goes on along the minus strand of OY755048.1, from coordinate 14,769,022 downwards.
CGTACTACCGACACCCCTCAATAGATGACATGACTATTGTAGTAGTTTCTCACATTGAATTTGAATTTCACCTACCACGAAATAATGAAAGTGCGTGCAAATAATTAAGCCTATAGGCATTATTCTTTGGATAAGAGTGTACCTAATATTATGATTTTTTGGACGATTAATTAAGACGTACCTATCAAGGTTGCTAAAATATCGGACTTCCCTGCCAAGTTGATAAGAAAACCGGACGGCGCTTTAAAGTTATATCTCACCACATTGTACTTCAAGAATATTTTATTGTACTTGAAATACTTCGAATGTACTTGAAGTACCTTGAATGTACTTGAAGTACATCGAATGTACTTGAAGTACTTATAATGTACTTGAAGTACTTATAATGTACTTGAAGTACTTTACTTGACAAACAAAATCAAGTACATTTCCAAGTACATTATTAAAAGTAATTCAAGTACCAAGTACAATTACCGGATTGTATATGTACTCCAAGTACAGTACTTGAAGTACTTGTAAGTATTTGAAGTACAATTTCAAGTACTGTACTTGAAGTACCTGACAGCTCTGGTATATATGAATATAGCCATACATATGATTTGCAAACGCCCCCCCCCCCCAGACCAATCTCTGCGTACGCCACTGCTTCTGGGCCACATGTTTGTTCATTGAGAAAAAAAAGTCTATTTAAAAGTATACGCTGCCGAAAAGTTGTATAAAAACAGCGCACAACTATTTGCTTATTCGTTCTGAATAACAACAGCTTTTTTAATACATTTTTTCAAGACTTTGTTTTATAAATAAGTTTTATAGCCAACTTTTGGTTTACTAACAAAGTTTTACCACGGATCACCTGTGGTTTTACCTGCTTTCCTGTACTTAGTTAAGACACGGATCACCTAAGGTGATCCGTGGTTAAGACAAACAAAAATTACTTTTAGATCGATAAAATGTACTTTAGACAGTTTTTTAAAATTTTCTTAAAATTTTGAAGATCTTTCAAAACTCATAAAAATCTTTCGATTATTCGAAAAAACTTTTAAATAAATATTTTCTACACATTCTGTAGATAATGTTTTAAGAATACAGAATAAAAATAATAAATTAATAGTTAATATACCGGGTGGGCCAAAAAAAAGGGACAATTTTCTTTCCATTATAGCTTTTGAACTATACAATCGATTTTAATGGGATAAGCTGCACTTGATAGAAAATTAATCAGAGGTTTGACAAGTATGTTTTTTTGTCCGCCATCTCAAAATCCAAGATGGCGGACGAAATTAAAATGTACCCTTTAAAGATGCTCGTTTATTCTTGTGTTGCGAATATGTTTTAATTATTTTTAAATTAGTGAAAAAGCTGCATTCTTGCTACGCACAACAAGGTATGAACTAGCAAAATCGGTCAGTGGTTCTAAAAAATATTTTTGTTTCAACCATTGTTTTTCATATTATACGATTGCCTTGTCAATCATGTCTGCATTTATTTCCTTATAACTTCATTACTACCAAGCCGATTTTGATGCAATAAAAAACATCCTGGTGAGAATTGATTGATTTTTAAAGATCATGATCAAAATTTATTGCCATCTTAAAATTTAAGATGGCGGACAGAATAATACTTGATTCTTAAAAATGGCGTGTTTATTCTTATTTTCCTAAAATGTTTTAGTTTTTTTTAAATTTATAGAAAATCACTACTTTTTCCTCACACAACGACGTACAAATTAGTAAAATCGGTGTGGTTATTATCAAAAAATCTATTTTTGTTTTAACCATTGTTTTACAGATTTCACGATTGCATTGCCAATCCTGTCTGCATTCATTTCCTTATAAATTCGTTATTACTAAACCGATTTTAGTGAAATAAAAAAAATCGTGGTGAGAATTGATTGCTCTTTAAAGATTTTTTTCGAAATTTTCCGTCACCTTCATACTTGATTCTTCAAAATGGCGTGTTTATTCTTATTTTGCGAATATGTTTTAGTTTTTTTTATTTATAGAAAAACACTACTTTTCTCCCGCATAAAGAGGTACAAATGGATAAAATCGGTGTAGAGCTTCTCAGAAAATCGGATTTTGTTTTAACCATTGTTTTACAATTTGCACGTCGTATATTTTTTTTAGAACCATTAAACCGATTTTGCTAATTCCTACCTTGTTGTACGTGGCAATAATGAAGCTTTTGTACTAATTTAAATAAATAATTAAAACATGTTCGCAACACAAGAATAAACGAGCATCTTTGAAGGGTACAATGTAATTTCGTCCGCCATTTTGGATTTTCAAATTGCGGACAAAAAAATATATTTAGTCAAAACTCTAATTAATTCTCTGTCAAGTAAAGTTTGTCCCATTAAAATCGATGGAATAGTTCAAAAGTTATAATGAAAAAAAAATTGTCCGGTTTTTTTTGGCCTACCCGGTATTTCATGGCAATACCTAATGCGCATATGTTTGAGAAATCCGTCTAAAGAGCTATTCAAGTACTTTACTACTACAAATTACAAAGCCAAAACTTAAGGAAATCGTTTGAAATAAAAGACAATGAGTTTTTTATCTGCAAATTTTTTATCAACAAAAATAGTTTCGCGTCAAGTTCGCCCATATGGCCGCGCCCAAATGGCGGCGTCCAGTTGTTCCAGACCGTATAACATTATTTTCGACTTAAATGCACAGGTTTACTTTTTAGAGCTCAATTTTTATGAATTTTTTAGTCCACTCTATAGCAATATCCAGTGGCGGGTCCAGCATTTCCGGGGAGGGGGGGGGGGCAAAGTGGCAGCAAACATAAAAATATTTTTTATTGGTGGTTTTTGATAGATCTGAGGTGTAAAATTTAGAATCTAAAGGAGATTTATAGCGCCGAATTTTTTTATGACAAATTTTAAGTAAGTGATGCTGTTAAACTAAAAAAAAAATATATGTCTGGGTGAGGGAGAGGGGGCCGGGCCCCACTGGCCCCCCACTGGATCCGCCACTGGCAATATCTACATACCTATCGTTGAATAACCACCAAAACGTCATGCTTTTTATAATAAACTCCCGCCAAGCCTCCAAGCTGTAAAAAAATTCTTAAGGTTCTTTTTGACCCCGCATGTAAAGTGGCCTCTTGAAAGTGAGAAAGAAATAAAAAAGAAAATTTAAAAGAGCTTTTTAGAATTTTTTATGACTGCCTGTAAAAAGCAAAAGAGTTTTTGTTCTCCCGAAAACAATGAGGTACACTGGAAGACTGAATAGCAAAGTGAAATAAATTGAAATTTTCTAACAAAAATGTTATGGCTATGTAGCTTTTGCTTGACCTGTTTGGTTTTACTTTACCATTATTCCAATATAATTTTATCAATGTTATGTCTACACCTTCCCCATCAAATTTAAACAATACTAGACCAATCAATGTGAAAATGTATTAATTATCACGATCTTTAAAAGGGATATAATTATTTTTTTATACTCTAAACGAAACGATATTTATTTTGATATACCATCAAGACGATTTTTTTGTTCACTCTTTATTTTATTGTATTGTTTAAAAAAATTAATTTAAAAAATATCCACTTTATTTTTGAATAAAATGTATGGAACACAATTAATAATATTTTGTCATAAGTATGTAGATTGTGTATTTTTAAAACATCTTTTTGATGGAGAAAATATTCATTTAACCAAACCAAATGATTAAGGATAAGAGTGGGTATTTTTAAAATTAGGAAGAATAAGTATTGTTTTTATTTCCAAAATATTATAAAGTATCCTTAAAAGCATAAAAATTGTTGTCAATTTTATTTTTTAATTTTGTTTTTATCACAATACCTACGGTTTAATTTTTTCATTGTGAGTTTTTTCTAAACTGTACAATAAACATAATATCGTTGAATCATCAAACTAGAAAGTGTATTAATGCTTTATTTTTAGGTTTTCTATAGATTCTGGCATGTGATATATTATAAACGAAAATTAATTTTTGTAATGGAAATTTCGTTTTCGTTTTACTTTTTGGTGGATTGTAAATATCAATCAAATTAAAATTAAAACATAGAACATTTAAAAATATATTGCAGTTTTTAATTTTGGCGTAACTTTTTTTATCTATAGACCAATTCAGGGCAAGGGAAAAAGTCGTTTATACGTTTCAAAAAATCCAAGATACACATACTTTTTTTTCTGCTTGGATCAATTTTTGAAATCGATTCAATAGATCAAAAGTTACAGTAAAAACAAATAAAGTTAGAACTTCTACACACACTACTTAAACTTCTGATGATTCTTTAATAACCCTATTGATTTCTGCAGAGCACGTCGTAAACTTTTTTGTGAATAAATAAAAAACATATGAAACAAGGATACTTGTATCTATACTTCAGACTAGGAAAAAAAGAGAAATTTCCCTCGAATACGCACACCTGTTTGGTCGCCTCAGTTAACTCCTCTCCCTACTGACAGAGATGGCATAATTTTCGATGAAAGTTGTTCTATTGGTCCTTAGTAATATAAATAAAAACAAATTTCATCAAAAATGATATCACAAGTAATAAAAAGGGAGTGAAATAACATGCACATACCAATCAGATGCGTTTATTCGAGAAATATTTCTCGTTTTTCCCTAGTTTGAAGAATAGATAGGATACACTTGGTCTTATTAACTGAAAAAATGTAATTTGTTTATTTTTTTAGTATGATAAATGATAAAATTCAACCGAAATACAGCTTTTAAATTTGAGAAACCTTCATTTTGAAGGCTGGTTTATTGATAAATTAAAAACGGTTTTGCAGCAGGCAAATTATCGTCTCATGCGGAAAAAATGATGTACAGCCAAGGCCACAAATAATGTCTAAATGTCTCATAAACCTTAGTAGGTCGATTTGAGCTTGATATACCTATTAATTGTAATATTAGCTGTAACAAGAAAGTAGAACAAATAAAATGAAAATAAAATTATTAAACCAATAAAGAAATCAAACTACAAATAATTTAAAAAAAAATTGACCTTTGCATATGCTTGAAATTAATGTTTTGTCTACTATTAAAAATTTGTTATTTGGATATAAGGTAATAATTGACATTATTTTTTACTTTGACAATAGGTACATCAATTCAACAATTTTTGAATTTCGATTAAAGGCAGCCTTTCATAACTTAGTGCCAATCCCATGATCGCATCTTTATAATATTTTTAATGTAAAAAAATAAGAGATTGATGTTTTGCATTATAATTTTCCTTAGTTGGCCTGCTAAATATGGATTCGCCTGTGTAGAGTAACAAAAAAGAAACATGTTGTTCGTTGTTGATAAATTAAATAACGCTTAGACTATTCATTGTTCAAGCTAAATGTCAATTCAATTTCCTAGTCTAGGGATTTTGATTTATTTTTTCAAGATATCAGTTTGAATTATAGTTTAAAATATATTAACTAAAAAAGAAAACCTTATAATTTATAAATAAGTTTAAACCATTATTTTTTAATAATTTTCTTTTTTATACCTACTAGTAACCCATAATATATTAGCAAAACGTCATAAAATTATTTTCCTGAGAATCTTTTTTCAAATAATTTAGATCAAATATAGTCGCATTAGGTCAAGTTAAGTCAGGTTATGTCAAGTGAAAAGAGGTCCTCATTAGAAATTTATAAGTTAGGTATCTGAGGTGACCTGCATAGTTTGATTTAACCTAACTAAAATACCGAAGTCCAGTTTCATTGCAAAAATAATTTTATGACGTTTTTTAATTTTGTCAATGTGAGTTTTTTCTAAACTGTACAATGAACATAAATAATATGGTTGAATCATCAAACTAGACAGTGTAATAATGCTTTATTTTTAGGTTTTCTATAGATTTTGGCATGTGATATATTATAAACGAAAATTAATTTGTGTAATGGAAATTTCGTTTTCTTTTCACTTTTTGGTGGATTGTTAATATCAATCAAATCAAAATTAAAACAGAACATTTAAACATATATTGAAGTTTTTGATTTTGCCGTAACTTTTTATAACTATAGACCAAAATTTTGACGTGGTTATGATTTCAAGGCAAGGGAAAATGTCGTCCTGACGATTAGAGTAAGATATATGTTTTTAACTCTAAGTCCTTACGATTTAAAAATCCAAGATACACAGAATTTTTTTTTCTCCTTGGATCAATTTTTTTAATCGATTCAATAGATTGAACGTTACAATAAAAACAAAAATCGCAACATGTTTAAACCTATAAATAAATGAGCTCTATACTCTTGCTCTTGTTGTATTTCGGTTTAAAGTAAGAGAGCGAAAGATTCGTTGTAAATTTCATTGAGATTTAAACATACTGGATTAATGAGTCATAACGTCGGCGAAATCCGAAACTCCAATTTGACAAAATTTACAGGAGAGGCCAAAAAGACTTTTTTTTTTAAATTGGATAACAGCTGACTGGAGTTTTCTATTTTATTCATTTTAAAAAGACTGATTGCCTAGGACATACATAAATTTCTATAGTAATAGCTTTCGTTTTTAGTTAATAGATAGATAACACCATAATCTAAAATTCGTCCTAATGTGGAGTTACACATTTTTCGGGTTTCGCCGACGATAAGTAGGTGGACATATGAAGAGGGGTGATTCTTTGGCTTATTTTAGGAGTAAATGTGTATATAGATTCACATATGCTTAGTTACGGACTTAGGTTTTTTAGTTTTTTTTTTAATCAGTTCTGCAGTTTTTGAGTTATTTAGCTCAAATTTGAGAAACAGATTATGATATAAAGTTTATATGATTAAACAAGGCAACGGCTTTCAAAAATCTACAGAGTGATATTTAATCATGGGTGAGCTACTGGTGATTATCATAATACAAAATGAATTTCTTGTCTTCTCTAAAAACTTTTTTGTTTCTTGTAGTTTCAAATTACTTTTTTGTTCATTTAGATCGTAGATTACGTTCAAGTGGTGATTTCCCCCTTTCCGAAGCGCAAGACCGTAACAACAATTTTTTTTTTGCGGAAAGGAAAAAGATTGTTTTTTTAGGTTCTTAACTTCTTTATTTCTTTGTTTTGGTCAATTAAGCGGACGCGTTTCGGAGCCTGGCGCCATTATGAAGGCTTCTTCGGCCTATAACGAAAAAGGACAAAAGTATGTCAAAAATGGATAGAAAAAAGAACAAACATTTAGAAAAAGTTAACAAACAGCACAGGTCGTTTTACAAACTAAATAAAATCTTAAAAATAATCGGGTTAAAAGATTAAAACAAAATAAAATACTCACATAAGGATCTAAATCTGAGCCATCACCAAAAAGATTGCTACAGCAATCATTAAACCTTCCTATGATTGCTGTAGCAACCTTGTTGGTGATGGTTGATATTTAGGCCCTTACGTGAGTATTTTATTTTATTTTAATCTGATTTTATTTCAAGATTTTATTTAGATTATAAAACGACCTGTGCTGTTTTTTAACTTTTTCTAAATATTTGTTCTTTGTTTGTATCCATTTCTGACATACTTTTGTCCTTTTTCGTTATAGACCGAAGAAGCCTTGATAATGGAGCCAGGTTCCGAAACGCGTCGGCTTAATTGACCAAAACAAAAAAAAATAAAGAAGTTAAGAACTTGAAAAAAAAAATCATTTTCCTTTCCACAAAAAATTATAATGTCTCTTCTGGAGTTTTCTACAGAAGTTTTTTTTGTTCACGGTCTATGCACAGGGTAAACCTTGCACCTATGCCTACAAGACATTTTGTGCCCACACTAACTGCAAAGTTCTTAAGAATGGTACTTGAAACACAAACCATCTTATTTTCTAATATAGCAATTTACTAAAACTTGTTTTAATTTTTTTATCCACAACGGTAGCCGATACAAAAAACATCAGAAATCAAAAATTTCTAACAAAACAGGAGAACTTTTTTGTATTTTAGAAACTACCAGTGGTGTATCATAGAAAAATTCAGGAACATTGAAAATTTTAACGCCCTGTATACACTTTTAGTATTAAAATAAGCCAAGGAATCACCCTTCTTGACTTGTCCATCTACTTATGAGTCTCTGTATAATCATATTTTTGGTTGATCAATTATATGACCCCTAGACTTCTTTAATTATTTAAAAATATGTTGATTATTAAATATCCTGACTAATAAAAACTTGGATGTGGTAGGGTAAGGTTATATAGAAAATAATTAAAAGTCGCGTTTTCAGAAAACCACACATGTGATGATTGGTCCACTAAGATGGTAATTTCGACGAGAAATAAATCCGGAGTAGGTTTCTTATGTTTTTTGAGGTGCTGAATCCGAATTCCAACTTTGCCGCGTTGTACAGGTGCCAACATCTTAAATTGATGCTGTAAAGCCCCGTTTGACACAGAAATGCGTCCAAAATGTGAAATTATATATCCGAAAAATAGTATTTTAGCTGCAAAAACTCGCAACGCAAAAACCCATTAGACCCCCCGAAAATCTGACATTTTCAACTTTTTTGTTCATTTTCTAGAAAACTCATTCTTTTAGTAGTCCAAAATCGCCTCCCCTGGGATAGTTGTGGAAGATTTTTAAAACTACCCTAGATCGATTGCTAATAGATTAGACAAGGGTGTTCGCCTCCAATTTGAATAGGAGGGGCCAGTGGTGGTGTCTTTTTTCATATTTTTACACAAACTTTGGCTTATAACTGTCGCTAAATTAGTTTTACAGAAAACTCGAAATAGGTACATTTTTAAAATAATTACAACATTTCTTAGTTTTTACGATATAAAGCTAATTTCTTTACCATCTTAATTGGTGTTTTGTTTACGAATTTACAGTTTTTCTGTAAAGCTTAGTTAGTAAAAGTTATAAGCCAAAGTTTGTGAAAAAACATTAAAAAAAGCCACCATCTTGGATTTATGACGTCACCTGCTCAAATCTATTACCAATCGATCTAGGGTAGTTTAAAACAATCTTCCACCAATGTACAATATACCTTGTTGTAAACACATTATTTCCTAAGGAGCTTGATTTTAAAAATAACTTTGTGAAAAACGTGTATTATGTGTTTTTTTTTAATTACTTCAATTACCGGACGCTGCTGGACAGTTTGTCATTAGTCGAAACCCACTAAATTATACATTGTTAAAAAGGATGATGCTTAGTTTTCTAGAAAATTTTATAAACCTTAAAATTTCAGCATTTGGGGGGTATGAAGGTTTTTTGCAGATTAAATAAAACATATATATTTTTCAGTTATATAATTACATATTTTGGATGCATTCCTGTGTCAAACAAGACATTAAAGCGGCAATTTAAAATTTTGGCGCCAGATTGGCCGCCATCTTGAATATTTCTTAGTTTAAGGTTCAGTTCAATTTCGTATTCAGCACCACAAAATACATACAAAAACCGTTGAAAAACCTAACACCATATGTTTTTTGTTAAAACTACCCTTAGTGAAGTATTTAGGAAAAGATGCGGTTTAGTTTTAAAATAAAAAATCCTTCTTTTACATTAAAAATCCCTGAAAGTGAACCGAAGCGATATAGGAGTGGTAAATATTTATGTACGTACATACAGTTAAAAACATGTTTAAAGTAAGTAATAAAAAGAAGATGTTAATAAATGCGTCAAAAGGCGACTTTTAATTTAAATGATTCAGAATGTATGTGAAATAAGAGAGAGTGAGCTCAGTTTAAAATCATTTAATTTAGTTTTATGGCATAGTTGTCTGGTTCAGAAGACATCATGTCAGTGACACTAAAAATACAGTGTATAAATATTGATATAATTGACAAAAATGTACATTATCTTATATTTCGGACTTTTGACTAAAAAGTTTTTGACAGTAATTAATACCTATTCACATTAATTCATAAGTCCACTAACTACCAATTGGTTGATTCTTGTGGAGGTTTCCGCAAATGAAAACAAAAATACATCCACTTACTTTGTTTTATTATAATACGTACCTATATATCACAAATCCTTTTTGGCTCTCAGAACACACATTCTATCAGCGACACATTTTTTTAATTATTTACTTACAAAAACGTGTAAATTAGTTCTACAAGCACACAACTCTTTCAGCACACATCACTTTTTGATTGCAAATAGTATTTCTTTATGATACAAACACAGATCTCTTGATAAAACTGTAATAATAACATCTATGTACAGCATGATCTTCAATGGAGGACCCATGGAAAACCATAGATTGGTGAGGTCTGGACATCACTAATTTCTTCCACTGTACTTAGGCCGTGCAGTACAGTATCCTTCCATGCTTCAGTTCTTCAAAATTTTGTTTTGAGGCACTATCATTATATCTTAGGATAGGTAGATATGACTTTTTTAGATTAAAAACTATTAAATAGGATATTGTATGGGTTCTTTTGTTCAACGTATAAAAATAGATACTTAAATTGTGCAGATCTAAGCCATTGAAGAATACTTTAGGATGAGCATTTAATAATAATAAGTAGTCCTTGGTGTGCTCAACTGTATTTAGTTAATAGTTAACAGTCAGCACAAGTGGTGGGTTCTGTAACACATCCATTGTTCCCTTTACTTAAGTTTTAGAGCACAGTACAACAGCAATAGCCACTTTTCGTTTTTTCAGGGCTAAAATTCATTTCTCTGACTATTTCTGCGAAAACCTCATTAACATTAGTTCTGTTCTTAGCACTGGCTTCAATAAAAGGACAGCCCCATTGTTGCGAGAGGGACTTGCCTTCTTCGAAATCTACCTCTCTTTGATGATCAAGATCAACTTTGTTGGCGACTAGTAGGATCGGCACCCGTTCAGTACCTTTGACCCGAGTTATGAGCTCTTTCATAGGACGGATATCTTGAAAAGTTTGGTGATTAGTTAAACTGTAAACTACTACGAACCCTTGGCCGTTTTTTATGTACAGATCCCGCATACTTGCAAATTGTTCTGTTCCGGCCGTATCCAAAATTTCCAGCACGCATGGCGAATTGTCTACTTCAATTTCTTTTCGATAAAAGTCTTCTATTGTAGGGTCATATTTTTCCATAAAACATCCGGATACAAACTGGACAGTCAAAGCACTTTTACCAACCCCACCCGATCCGAGGACGACTACTTTAAACTCACGCATCGTATCGTAAATGTCTTGTAAATCTTAACCAACTAAGCTGTTCCCGTCACTGATATTGCACTACACTGATACGAATCAACTGGTAAAAATATATTACTTTCCGAACAGTCTATTATCACATCTCTAAAATCCATTTCAATACAAAACTAAACATATTTTCGCCATCTTAAAGAACAGCTCATCTCACAGTAGTGTTTTCATAAGCGTAGAGCCACGAGGACCCAACTCGGGTACAAAATAATATGGGGGGGCCCCGCTGCTGGCAATCAAGCCCCTACGCATGCGCAAACATATCTTGTTCATACAAAACTACTCTGTCTAAACTGCCCCCTACAGTATATTACCAGCAACAAGCATCAATGATAAAAATAAAATACGTTCGTGAAATCACCTAGCTCGCTTCGTTGTACCCACTGCTAACACAAGAAAAGAGAACATACAAATCCGTTTTCGAACAGGCTTCTTTTATTATATTCAAACACAATTCCCATGACTCGAAAAGGTTGATCAAGTTTCCATCTGTTTGAAACTTTCAATACTAACCAAAAATAATGAATTGTACTAGGTAGATATCTAGTTACAGAAACAGCATATTTAAACCATAAATTATACTCGTTTCTGTTTAAACTTAATAATTGAAAATCTGGACATAAACTAATAAAATACTCGTTTCTGATCTGGATAATGCTGGTGCTGCAAAATATCCCAGAAGTTCAAATATATATCCCCACAGTAAAATAAAAAGCGCTCGAACTATTTTTCTTGCAAAAAATACTAAAATTTACCGAAAAACATGCTTTAAAAGTATTGATTAAATCACTTACCAGATATTGTTCCGCGGCGCCATCTAGAATCGGCCTTGGTCTAGACGTTAACCTAAAACAATCATCATAGATTTTTGGAAACTATAATGGAATAACAACAATTGATAATAAAAATGATAATCAGTCAAAAATTGAAATCAAAGAAATTCACATCATGTTAAAAAATTCAAGGCCTTTATTCAAAAAAATTACATCTTATAGAGTAAGTTTTTTAGTTTCTCCAAAATTTCACCAAACATCAAATTTAACAACATTTAACTTTTAGGACAAATCATACATTAAAATAGTAGAAGTAGGTCCCAGAGATGGTCTTCAAAACGAGTCAGTTAATGTTCCTCCCAACATAAAAATTAAGTTGATAAATCAGTTATCTGAAACTGGACTAAAATCCATTGAAGTTACTAGTTTTGTAAGTCCAAAATGGGTACCGCAAATGGCAGACAATATTGAAGTATTTACTGGGATAAAGAAAAAGGATGGCATCTCCTATCCAGTTTTAGTACCAAATTTAAAAGGATTAGAATCAGCAGTAAGTACACCTTCTAGCTTCTAATAAAGCAGAAATAAAAAGTTGTGTTTTTTAGATAAAAGTTAATGCTAAAGAAGTTGCAGTATTTGTGTCGGCATCAGACGGCTTTGCGAAAAAAAATACAAATTGCACAGCTCAAGAAGGTGTTGAGAGAGTAAAAGAAGTTATAGAAAAAGCCAAAGAACTCAAATTAAAAATTCGTGGATACGTGTCATGTGTAGTAGGATGTCCTTATGATGGAGAGGTCAAACCTATATCTGTTGCAAAAGTTACGGAAGCGTTATTATCTTACGGATGTTATGAGGTATCTCTAGGCGATACCATAGGTGTAGGTACAAAAATCAAAATCGACAACATGTTTAAAGACCTTCTCAAAATTACCTCTCCAGAAAATTTAGCTATTCATTGCCACGATACTTATGGCCAAGCATTAGTTAATATCCTAGCTTCATTAGATCATGGAATAAGGGTGGTAGATTCTTCAGTAGCTGGATTAGGTGGGTGTCCATATGCCCAAGGAGCTACTGGTAATGTAGCTACAGAAGATTTAGTTTATATGTTACATGGCTTGGGGGCAGAGACGAACGTTGATTTAAAGAAACTTATAAGAGCTGGAAGATTTATTACAGATTTTATTAAAAAACCTCCCGCATCTAAGGTTAATAATGCATTGTATCATAAGCTTTTATAAACATATTTATATATTACATTTATACTTTTATACAAAACAATTATATTTTCCAAATAAACATAGCTGAGAACTTTATTGACCAATTGGATAGATAAGTTAATTTTATGTCTTAACAATAAATTATTTAAAAACTATAAATCTCTATTGCTTTTTAATGATATCCGGGTAAACTATGTCCAGAGGCTAAACTCGCCCAGAAACAGTGCCCGTAAAACAGGGACCTTGCATGCAACAGTTGATTATAGGCAACCGGTAAAACAAACGTCAATAAATATTCCCGGGTACAGGACCTTAATCCAGAAATTTTTAATTCAGAAGACCAAAATTTAAGTATTTTTTTTAATTTCGTTCAATGTTTCAAAAGGTTATCAAGATAGTAAAACGAAGCTAGGTAAAAATTAACTTTTAACAAAGCAATAATTCGTGTACCAGTTTAACACATTTGGCTTAGTCTAACTTTATAAAATAATTAAATTTAATAAAAATAATTTTTCACAATTATTTGTAATTAAATTTAAAGCAAACGTTAAACAATTTCTAGTGTTTTGAAACTTTCAACAAAGAGTAAACTGTTCAACACAAAAGTGTGATTTTCTAAAATTCCTGACTTAAACTAACTTAAATAAAATCCGGGACTGCAGCTTTGTTTTTGTCTGGCCTTTTAAACATGGCGTACAAGCAAGTGCATAAGTTGACGTTTCCTTTTAATATCCAAAAAAACTATTGAATTTCCTTTTTCCTAACACATCTCAGGGCACTCTTAAGAATGAACACGCATAAAATCAATGAGTTTATGTGATACGTTAGCGGGGCAAGTTATGGTGACCTCTCAGTTTTCCAATTATAAAAAATCAATCGACCTAGATTTCGTAAATTCATCTAAAAAATGAAGATCAACACTATAACAAGAATGAGTACTCCGATTGAAGAAAAAATATACCAGAAACTTAAAGTACGTACTGGCACGGTGACTGTCAGTGATGGTAAGAGTCGACCGACACCAGTCAGGATACACTTGTCCATGGAGATTCTAAGACTTCAAAAGGAAGAAACAGTACCAGTGGAACCAAGACCTGCTAGTGCCAAAGTAAGTAAAAATTACAAACTTTTAAGTGTTAAACCAAACAGTTTTTAGCGCGATCTAAATAATATCAGACACTAATTTATTTATAGATTAAGAAATTAGAACTTGAATAGATACAGGTTTCTTGACGTCAAATTTAAGAAATTCTCAGAATGTTCAGTTCTTTAGGCTTTAAACAATTTATAAAAGGATTATGGCTTTATCCAAAATTAAGGCTGTCATTTAAGAATGTTTTTAAACATCTCAATTATTTTAATGATTCAGATTATCAGCTTTAAAGAAACTTCCTATTTTAGTGCAGAACAAAACAATAATATGTATTTTTTAGGAAAGAATGGTGCAAATCAGACGCCAAAAGGTCGGCGGATTGGGTTTAAGTATTAAAGGAGGTGCTGAGCACAAGTTACCAATTCTAATTTCTAGGATTTATAAAGGACAAGCTGCGGACCAAACTGGAGAATTGTTTGTAGGAGATGCTATTATTAAAGGTAATCTAATAAACCTACAATATTAAATTTTTTAATTCAAACTGATATAAAAAATAACTAACTACACTATAATAATAATATTGTTTGTAGTTAATGGCGAGTATATAACTGCATGCCCTCATGATGATGCTGTGAATATTTTAAGAAATGCTGGAGATTTAGTTGTATTGACTGTTAAACATTATAAGGCAGCAACTCCATTTCTACAAAAACAAGGTATTAATTAATGAAACTTTATCAAAATAGAAAATTTTAAAAATTATTTGCGGAAATTCAAATAAGAGAATTTAGTACATATAAAATTATTTAAAATATGATAAACATATTTCCTACTTCAGTATTAACCAACTAGAAGACAACAACAAATTTAGAAGATACAAAAAGAGGAAAAATAGACAAAAAATTAATAAAAGAAAAATTGTGGCCCTTCAAAAATAAGTAGACATTAATATTTAACTTAATATTTTTTAGTAATGGGTCTTTTGGAAGATGGACAACATACAGATAGTGAAAAAGAAGCATCAGATGAAAGTTTTAGAGTGACGTCAAACAGCACAAGTAGTAGACCAAGTTCAATATGCTCAGAAACGGAACCAGAACCACAAATGCAAATGCGCTGGATGGATATAGTATCGGTACCGTTAATGATGGCATATGTAACTCGGTACATATTTGGAACTGACAAACTAAGGCCGAATTCATTTGAGGTTAGAGGACTTAATGGAATTAGCACTGGGATAATACACTGTGACGATTCTGCTGTTCTTTCACAGTGGCTAAAGTTTATCACAGATAATATCATTGGACTGACAAATTTACAGGTATTAACATAGCCTAATTTCCAGAGAAGATAGTTGTTTTTATTCGAATTTAAACTAGTTGATTTAGTTTTATCAAAATAAGAATTAACAAGCTAAGTTAAGAGTAATTGGTAGATGCTTTCGAGATACCAAATTAAAAGTTATCTTTATCTAAGGAATTTCTGCAGGTCTCGATGTTTGCTAATTAAGATTTATTGGCAGGTTGTTTCGAGATGCCAAATCAAAAGTAATTTTTATCTTATCCTAGTAAGAAGAATTTCTACAAGTCTCATTGTTTTGTTTTAGATGAAACTCTACAACAGAAACTTTCCAGTGAGCGACAGAATAGAATATATGGGTTGGGTTAACGAATGTGTGCTAAATAACAATCAACCGTGGCAAAATTATAAGCCAAGATTTTTTGCTCTAAAAGGGACTGATTTGATGTTGTTCGATTCGCCACCGGTAAGTTTTTAAATTATTATTTAGGTCTTTATCAGATAGGGCAGTGTAGATTTTAAGCTCATATTGACATTATGTATACATTTTAGTTAAGTGTGACAGATTGGTCAAAATGCACAATCATGTTCAAAGTCTACCAAACGATGTTCAGGGTGGTGAAAGAATCCGAGAATGTGGACGAACGCCAGCACTGTTTCTTGGTTCAAACTTCAGGTCAAGATTCAAGATATTTCTCCGTGGAAACAAGGCAGGATTTGCTCAGAATCGAAAATGCTTGGCACTGCGCCGTTTGCAATGCCGTCATGAAACTGCAAGTAAGCAACCAACTTTTCTAATTAAACCAAGAGAAAAAAACTCACCTTAGGCATATGAGTGAAATGGCACGCTCAAATATGGTAAAATTTACTTAAGAGAAAGATGGCAAACATAGAAGAGATAAAACACCATATTTTTTTTGGTTTACTCCAATGTATGGAGTCTGAATGAAGGAGTACTCCCTCAAAATCGGGTGAAAGTCAAACTGCGCATGCGATCTAACATGGCAAACATAGAAGAGTTGGAACACCATATTTTTTTTTTGGTTTACCCCAGTGTATGAAGTCAGAATGAAGGAGTACTCCCTCAAAATCTGCGCATGCGATCTCACTTGATTTCCGCATCTCTAGTGGTCCTGACGTGGGGAGATGCTCATTCTCACTCTTACCCGTTTCAAGAATCCATACACACGTGTCGCAAACGTTTATCCAATCCATCCAATTATTACACAAAACTTATTTTATATGGGTCACAGTTTTTTTATTTTGCCCTTGCAATAACTGTTTTTGTGAGCTTTACGTTTATCTCCAAAATCTACATTCAGGGTAGATGGAATAACTAAGCCATTTTTCCTCAACCAAAACAGTTCCAATTCTCCTTACAAACTACGGAGAGATGTAACAGTAAATATAAGCCAAAAAAATATACAACAATGCTCGATTTGAGGTTACATTGGTAAAATATTTAAGAGGTATTTACTTTGTCGCCTAGTTGTAAGTATCTTAAGAAATCAAATCTTCAATCGCCAACTTTACACTACACCCTTTACGGTGCAGTTACGATGTAGTGTGAATACATTTTTTAGACGAAAACCTTCACAGTGAGCAGCAATGGAAAGACGGCTGGTTTGACCCTAGACTGGCACCTCGGGTTTTCTTTGCATGAAGGAGACGCAAAAGTTCCAGTGTGGCAATATAAGTTTTCCCAATTACGTGGTTCGTCAGATGACGGCAAATCCAAATTAAAGTTGCATTTCCAGGACTTGGAAACTAAAGTTATTGAAACCAAGGTAAATATTTCCGGAAATGGTGGCATTAATTAATTAGACAGATATCTCATCTAACGAGATGCCGCTTTATAGTCCGAAAGATAATTGGCAATATCGGGTCTAACCTGCATTCAAGGTAATTTATGAATCCGGTTGATGCCACTCTGGCACCCTTGAGAATTTTAAAATATTTAAGATCTTGGATTTTCGACTATTTTTAAAGAAAAAATGTCACAAATCCAAGTGACGGCGCCATTTTGATAATGTTCCTGGAGGGAAATTCATCGGGGCTTTTCTATGTTAATTGACATCCCAAGAGCTATTGATTGCGCCTAGTCTTGTTTTTAAGTTTACACATTTTTTTAATTCCTACTCAGGCGCCATATTTCAAATTGCCCAAGAGTGCCAGAGTGGCATCTATCAAATCCTTAAAGTGGAGCTCTTGGGCTAATCAAGAATAAAAATTTCTATATAACGCAAATCCAACCTCTTTTTAATTAAAATCTTCCTAGTACTATTACCAGACACGGTGCTCTTCAATGATGAATGAGTTTTTTAAAAATGTACTCAAAAACTATTTATAGGGTATCTTTAGGGAACGTTTGGTCTCCTCAAAAACTCAAAATATTTGGATTTTTTAAACTTTTTTTGATTTCTCGTGTTGATTTTTAAGAGACCTTTCCCTAATATGTTACTGTTTCGTTTTCCAATTAAGTCAAAATAAATATAATAGTCTCTAAAAAAAAATTTGCTCTAGAAAAAGGGTAAATCCATAAAAGATCGGCAAACCATGGCGGCGAGGGTCTTGGATTTTCAAAATATTTTAACTAGAGTTAAGTTAGGTTCGGTTCGGTTCGGTTCGGTTCGGTTCGGTTCTCAACTAAGTTAAAAAAGCTTCGTATTTTTACCTCTCACTTTAGAACTCATATCTTTTTCTCCTAATATGATATCAACTTCAAATAAATTATGATGTTTCGGGATTATTATACCCTTTTGAGGTAAATAAAAACGTATTGTGAAAAGGGCCCTAATTATTTTATTTCTGAAACTCTGGTTTTATAAAATTCACAAATTTTAAAAAATTATATTTTTCAATGACACAAAGGGCCACCTTGTGTGACTAATATTAACATTATAAAAATACGCAATGTTGCCAATGCTGCTGAATTCACAAAAAAATAAATAAACGGGACAAATAAAATTGATTTGATCAATTAAGGGAAAAAGCTATAAGTTTTTAAAGTTAGGGGTAAAAATCCGATTTATAGAAAATAAGACACTAGTACCATAAATAACTAAAAAGAAGTAGGTAATATGTTTATTGTTTTTTTTTCTAGTTTTTCTAGGGTTTATTGAATTTTTAGAAACAGGTTATAGGTTTTAATAAAAATATATATATATATATATTTTAAATATCGTCACCCTAATTCTGAAACGTCGTAACCCAACTCAACAAAATTTTACAGGAATAAGAAACATTTGAAGCAAATTACATAGCGTAAGCATTATGCGACTTATAAGAAATCGCGGGAATTACTGTTTAATTTTAATTTTTGTAGTATTTAGCAGCATATAGCTATGCATCATTACTAATCTTTGACGCAAAAATATGAATTTTAATTTTTTTGTGGGTTACGACGTTTCAGAATTAGGGTGACGATATACAAAACAGATATTTTTTGAAAGAAACCCATTAAAGAAAGATCTCCTAAAAATGACAACAAAAAATAAAATCTAAATATTTTGAGTTTCCGGTCAGGTGGGATTTCAATGAAGGTGGTTTTGAGAATACCAAACTCATTCAACCTTGAGGAGCACTGTGCAGACTTTATTGAGTTGAATTTAAATTTAACAGACTTGATTGAATTCACCATGCATTACTAAGAAGGCTATTTTGTTTTAGGAATTAGAATGCGCAATTTTGCAAAGCCTTCTATACTGTATGCACGCATTTTTGACAGCCAAAGTGGCATCGGTGGACCCAGGATTCCTATGTTCCACGCTTCCGTAAGAACAATAGATAATTTTTTTTAGATAAAAGAAAGTTGAACACAATAAAATGTACTGTTTAATTATTACGACTGAGGTTTTTCCAAAAAGTGCAATTTTGTTGAAAATTATTATTATAATGTAGTTATAGGCTCAAGAAAAACTATCTTTCTTGTGATTTATTATCAAAATCAAATTTGTTTTGGTAGCTCCCATCTGTCAAAACAATTAGCCATTTTTCCACGACATCTGATCTGCAGATGTTTAGATATGATCTCTTCCTTGAAACGTTCAAAAAATAGTTCAGAATTATTCTTCCAAATATACAGTCCATTTCATACTTTTTGAGACAACTTGTTGACAGATATCAACTGGTTAGCATAAGAATAACAAAGAAAAGTTTTCCCAAAAATATTGAAGTGCACTGTAGTTAATTTCATAAATTTTGGGAGAACTTTTTTTTGCTGGTCTATGCTGTTTGGCATGATCACTGCCTTAAGTAATTTGTTGCGCTGCACATTTCAGGCAGTGTCTATCAAGGTCCCTATTTCAAGAAATGCGAGATGGCGCCGCAATCAATTTAGAGGAAAAAAATGGTAATCTTAGACAAGAATGTGATTAATTATGGGTTTTTTAAATTTACAACATTTTTGGGGTCAATTTGGACAACTTTGGGAATGTTTTCGAATTTAACCTGTTGCCTGCCCTCCTTGATACGCCACTGAGTTCACAAAAAAAAACTAACGTAAATTTTTTTTTAATGTTCAACATAAGAAAACATCTGTATTTATTATTACTTTATTAGATCGTTTAAACGACCAAAGATAGGTATTATAAGTTTGTTTTATTTATTTTAGTTTATTATTAAGGTGTGCAATAAAGTACATTTAAAACAATTTACAATGATCATGAACATCCTATTGAGTGACAGTCATTACACGAGTTGTACACTATGTTTTATTTCAATTTTCGTGAAAGTAATAAAAGTGGAATAAAATAATACAAGAAGAAAGAAAATTAAAATTCTAATTGAAACAAAGAATAATTTTTTAAAAACTAATTTGCTTAAAAATCTATTAAAAAAAAATATTTTAGTCCATAGGCTGCGAACATTTTTAAGTGATTTCTATAACACAGTGCGCAGACGCAGCTACAATGTTTTCATTTACTTTTAAAAGCATTGCACCATTTTTAAACAAACAGTTCGTTATGTAAACTTCCGGTATTTTTAAAGGAATGTTTAATCTCTTGCCCGTTGCATCAATAAAAATTATGTAACTGATAACTAACGCACGATTAAGCTAATACAGTAGAACCCCGATTATCCGTGCTCCACGAGACCGGGCGAGGCACGGATAAGTGAAAAGCACGGATAATGCGAACATTCATTTATTACATGTTACATACATATTATGTATATATACTCAAAATATGACAGAAAAAAAAGATCCAATAAGTTCAAACTAAGTTTATATGTATGTATTGCATAAAAAGATAACAGAACAAAAAATATAATTCTACATAAGGTTTTGGTCAAATGAGTTCCGGTAACGCTATTTCGATAGAACTTCGAAAACACAATTTCGAAAATGGGAAATAATAGCACGGATAATCTGTTTTACTGTATTGCAAACTTCACGTTCTAAAATACCAACTAACCAAATTTGTTATTTAGGTAACCCCACATTCTGTGTTTGTTTATGTTTTTACGATCTTAATTTTTTTTTTGTAGTATTTTTTGCATAAACAAAAGAAAAATAAGTAAAAACATGGAAAAAAACATAAGCGAGGGCACTCAAAGTAATAAAGAATAAACTGAAAGAAGCTGCTGACTTTATTCTTGTTGCAAATGGCATATTGCAGAACTGTAGATGTCAGAAACTCTTGTGCCACACTTTAAACATGTTCCCTAAATAATTTTTTTAATAAAAAATTTCGATACAAACCTCCTTTCATTCCTCAATAAAAATTATTAGCGTGGATTCAGAGTTCTGTAAAGGAAGCCAAAGGAGGAGGCCAAACCTTCCTGATATTTTTACTAAAAACAATTGGGGGGGTCATAGGATTCGTTTTCGAGCTATACTTATTTAAATTTTACTTACTGAAATATGGAAAAATATGACCTTTTGTAGTTTTTTTGTAATAACTTATCGCCAAATAAAAATAAAAAACTGATATTAGTTTTATTTTATTGACAAAAGAGTTCTTTTAGGAATTTTATCAATTTTTGACATATAGCTTGCATCACATACCTACAGAGTGGCCTTAAACTTATCTCAAATTCAGCTCATCTGACACATCCCGGTAAACAATGTATTTAGTGCCTCCTCCTTTAAGAAAAAATAACCAATCTGGGAACAACATTGTTCATAGGTTTACATCATCATTCCATACTTTTTTTATATTTTCTCAAAAACAAGGACCGCTATGAGTTTATAACTCCAAAAGATTATGTGATATCCTTAAAATATTTTTTTCTGATGTATGGTTTTCTGGGTAGTTTAGCACTTTCATTAACCTCAAGTACCTTCAAATCAATGGCGGAGTGCGCTTTATTGATGTGGGGCGCCCAAGATGTGGGTAAAGATCGGGCCGGTAATATTCAAAAATAATCTGGATCCTAGAAAGAAAGGGGCCCGGGCCCCCTCGCCCCCGACGCGCTGCCGGTGCTCCAAATCAATATTTTCCTAGAAAAACATAACACAAAAGAAAGAAAACTTTAAAAAATCGCCCGAAAAACATAACACAAATTCAGCATAACTTCAAAAATTAGTTAAACTTGCAATTAAACGGCCAAATTGGACATTCAAGTTAAACATCGTTTAAGGCGCTTTAAACTTCCGTTAAAATATGGTTCAAAAGAAATCAACGGATTAAAAGACGTATAATGTTAAACGAAGTTTAACGGGTAACGACCGTTAAATTCGGGGGAACAGGGACTTGCGCCTGTTATTAAGCCACAGAAGAAAAATTAGCCGGATATTAATTCTTTAATGATTTACGAAAATTCAGCATGTTATTCATCACTTAAAAATGTGGATTTTGGCAGTGAAAATATAACTGATTCAGTTATATGTTCGTTGACTTTCGACTATTCGTATAAAGCCATATTAGTCAATTTTTAAATAGCCGAGGTTGTAAGTTTTAGATATAATATAATAAAAAAAGAACTGTTATGAGTGAGCAAAGTAGGTATAAAAGAAAACTGTAGACTGTAGAAAGACAAGAATCTCAATCACATACATGCATACACATACACATTAAATTAAAATAGCATCACATATTGTCATATTTATTTGTTTACTTTAAAATATGTACAGATGGCACAATAGAATATAAATATATACAAGGCCACCATAAACAATGAGATTGAACTTTTAAAAGACAAACGAGTATTTTTTAATGGAACAAAAGATAAAACATACAGAAAAAACAAAATGTACGGTGTATATTAATTTTCAGACAATGAACGAGAGTTTATTGATTCAATGTACACAAACATTAATAAATTAACTTTTAAAGATTATTTCATAATATTATTTTTCTTGTTCATTCAATCAATAACTGTCGTTTATTGACAGAAAATTAATGTACAAATGATTAATTTACGTACCTTCTTCGTTCTGTGTAATTATAAGAAAAAAACAGTTTTTAATAATCAGCATTTTCAAATTTATCTAAAAAATTGCATTCTGTGAAAGTTTTCAATAACGGGTCGGCCAAAAAAAACGGAAAAATGTTTATTATAACTTTTACAATTAATCAGGCTTTTGAGCAAATATATTTTTTTTCTGCAATCCATAATTCCAAGAAGGCAGATTCGTAAAATAGCTCGATTTTCTCCACACACCACGAGTAAAAAAAACGTTGAAATCGATGTGGTGGTTCCCAAAAAGTTATTATTTTTTAACATATTGTTTTACGAGTTAGACGATTACCTTCTAAATTTTGTTTGCATTCAAAGGATAATGATCAGGAACAATTATTGCTTTTCAACGAACATAACCAACATTTGCCGTGTTCTTAAAATCCAAGATAGCGGACAGAATCAAACTTGACCGTTCAAAGAGATTCGTTTATTCTTATGTTTCAATAAACTTTTTGACTTTTTTTAAATTCAAAGAAAAGCCACGAAACAACAAGGTACGAGCCAGAGAAATCGGTTTAGGGATTCCCAAAATAATAATTTTTCTTTCAACCATTGTTTTACAGTCTACACGATTGCCTTGCCAATTCTGTCAGCATTTATTTCTTTAAAAATTTGGTATTACTGAACCGATTTCAATTAAAAACAAAGCATCATGTTAAGAATCTTTTGTATTCAATAAAATCGGTTTAGTAATAAGGATTTTATGAAAAAATAATGCTAAGCTGCAACCGTCTGAAATGCACACAATCGTTCGAACAAACACTAATATCTTGAGAACTTCTGAAGCGACTTTTATTATTGATACCTTATTGTGTTGTGGCAAGCCTAGATCTATAAATTTTAAAAAGGTTCAAAAAATGTTTCGCTACACAAGAAAACGCACTTTAAGAAGAGTTTCCAGATGGTGGCATATTTTGATAATTTTTATTTTTCTTATAGGGCAGTCGATCTTTAACACAATTTTTTTTTATTTCATTAAAATCGATTTAGTAAAAATTAATTTATGGTAAAATTGTGAAAAGAATTATTTAAAAAAAAATTAATTTTTCGGGAACCACCAAACCAATTTTAAGATTATAATGATTCAATTTCCTGGAATGTTTCTTAGTTAGAAAGTTATAATAAAAGGCATTTTGTCCGGTTTTTTTTTTTGCCCACCCGGTAGTCTTGTGGAGGTTCTGTATAATTTGATCGCCCTTCGGTGTATTAATGGCCCTTAAAAATCAAGACAACGCTAATTTATCAGGTTAAAAAATATACATATTATGTATTATACATATATATTTTGCGTTTTATTAATAGATTTTATTCATGTCATATTTATTTGTTTGTTGAATTTTTGACAAATTACCAAAAATAACTTTTGGCAAAGCTAGGTATAATTATTAAGTGTTTTAAGATAGTTTTGCTAAAAATCATTGTTATACTCTATATTAGAAATGTAAAACGACTAAACACACATAAAGGTTTTATTTTAAATTTAAAAACTGAAGTTTTATTTAGGTAAATGATTTTTGTTGTAGAAAACATAAAAAATCATAGATTTCTGTTGAATAATGTACTTACTGGTAGTAAGCTGTTCAAAAATATAGATAATTAAAAAAATTAAATAAAAAAGCGCCCCTTCTAGAATTAAAAACTTAGTTAATTCGCCCATGCATTCAACATATCATCTTAAAATGTTAGTCAATTTAATATTAAGAATGTCTAAAATAATATTTATTTATAGACTTGTGTTGGTTAAAATAGCATTAGAAACTCCTATATTTCTTGTTGAAAATATTAAAAATTTTATTCTAAGTATATTATTATCACTGTGCTTATTTAAAAATATATTTATTTTTATTTTATTCATTACTACCTAAGTCTAAGTATCAAACAAATATACATTGATTTATTTATGTATTAGGTCCTACTGATTTACTTTTTTTTTGTAAATTCTTGAAATTTGTATATTTATTTTTCTTTAAGATTTGCATATAAACTTAATGTAGTATAGATTAATTTTGATATTTTTTTTATCACTCTCTTTACAAAATAATGACCAAGTAGTCAAAATTTGCTCTCCGTAAATGTTATAATATATTATAATTATATTCGTTGACAATATAAACAGAATACATTTATTTAGTGTCCCATTACAATTATCTACCTTTTTTTGTATATTTTTGACTATATGCCATATTTAAAAATTTTATGAGATTTATTTAAAAAATTATGATATTTTTATGATAAATTTAGGAAAACAAAAAATGGATAAAGAAAACTGAATGAACGTACTGATTAAAAAGGTACTTAAAAAAGTGATGATAAAAAATTATGACACTTTTATGTTGGTATATCTGTATTTTATTATATTAAACTATACGATATTAAGATACAGGCCTTAAAAGTACACTTCAAAAATTATTAGAATTATAGATTTATGAAAAAAATATTTTAAAATAAAAAATAGACCAAGAATATTTAAATAAAGAAACTAATTAAAGAGTTTAACTTTAAAGTTATAACGTTTTTATACACTGTGTCTAATTTAAAACTTTCCACCCGGGATTTCTCGAGAACTGCTAAAAATTTTTTTAAATGCCGAGATACGTCGATTTTGTTTGCGAGGGGACACTTTTTGAATATCTTGAAATTTTTGTAGCATGCACCACCTTCGAGGGGTATACTTTACCCCTATATTTTAAATAGGGAAAGTGGGTCTAGTGATACATTGTTTTGAAGGCCTTTTGAATGTCCTTACAACCATGTAAAAATTTCAAAAATCTACCCATTTGTGTTTGAGATAATTGCCTTCAAACTTTCAAATTTAACATGGACTGATAAAATAAAAATTTAATTAGAATTTTATTATTTTTCGGATTTAATTTATTTAATTTAATTTGAAAGCAAATATCTCAAAAACTAATCAATGGATTTTCGAAATTTTTACACGGTTGTAAAGATATTCAGGAGAGCTTCAAAATAAGGTATCACTAGACCCACGTTCCCTATTCAAAATATAGGGGTAAAGTATACCCCTCGAAGGGGGTTCGTGCTACAAAAATTTCAAGATAGCCAAAAAGTGTCCCCCTCTCAAACAAAGTCGACGTGTCTCGGCATTCTAAAAAATTTTCAGCAGTTCTCGAAAAATCCCGGGTGGAAAGTTTTAAATTAGACACAGTGTATAAGGTACTAATACAGTTTCTGAAGTGTCGTAATAAGTGGTGGTCGAAGTAGACCAAGATTTTCACAATTTATTAATCTATGGTTATTAGTTATCTGTAATAACCAATTATCTCCAGCTATATTTGAAATTAAAATGTAATATGAAGTAAATAAAAATACACAAGAAAATTGTTGTGTAAATGTAGTTAATCATGTCGATGTTGTTTACCAAACAACCATACTTTCCTTATTTTTATCACGGATCACCTTTTTTATGCTGTGTGACAATAGTGCTATTTTTGTCGCCCAAGTAGGCACAAATCATAGATTAGTTCAATCTAAACAAAATTTAGATATTTTGATGTCTCCCCGCAGTCATGCATCAACAATACGTAAAAACAAGTACATGAAAATTTCGTACAAAAAAGGCAAATTCTGAAGGTAGATTTTTTTTAATTCAAAAAGAGATAAACATGCTGAAATTAATGGCACGACCACCAGAAAGGGCATGATAATATGCATTAGAAATGCCGGACCTGCCTTGTATAAAGTAGAACCCAAGAAAGTTACTGATGCTAAGTGTTAAAACGATCACATTTCTGCTTGGATCCACCATATTTAAATCAACAATACACAGTGGACAATAATCAATTTGTTTTGATTTATCTAATCGTTTGGTTAGTAATCTATGTTGGGCGCTCTCTTTAATTTTATCGAAGAACGGGCCTGTTTTGCGCATACAGGCCCGGGCCCAGCATTGCCACATTTCCAGTAATTTACGGAAAAAAACACTAATATATTTTAAACAATTAAAAATATTAAATTATTAGAGAAAAATGTTTGTAATATCGTGAGGGCATATATATACAGCGGGTAATTTAAATAATAGACCAAACTTTAAGGGGTTGTGGGAAGGTAAAAAATATACAAAAAGTTCAAATAACTTTATGTTAAAAGTTTTTTGTTTTTAAGTTATAGCATTTGTCAAGTTTAAAAAGTGTGAGAAAACTGTGAATTCTAAAAACGACAAATTTGACAACATTAAATAATTTTGTGATTCATTGTGATCAAAAAATGTTCTATTGCTTTTTCTCAAAAATAATAATAATGCAATAGGCAGAATTAGCTTAATTTTTGATGAGCTATTAAATTTATTTAAAAAAAATTGAGATAGATAGCATAAAAAAATTGATAATATTTTTAAATATTTTAATTTTTTTTAAATTATTTTTACACTTAACCGAATCGAACCTTTATTGTAATGTAAAATGTCGGTTTTCTGTTGTAATTTTTAAGGAAGTTTAAAATAAAAAAGAAATCCTTGAACCCTGTATCCAAAAAACAAAGAGGTTTCCTACCATCCCTTAAAGTTTGGTCATCATTTAAATTACACCCTGTAAATGGTCCTAATGCCCCTTCTTTTTCGAGAGAACTCCAAAGAGGTAACAGTGACACATGCTCGTGTATAACACGTAACACCTAAAAGCAAAAGATTTATTTTTAAAAATTTGTTTTTTGTTTTAACCATAGTATATTCAAAAAATTTAAACAAGCCACGCCCCATTTTTAAAAGTATGGCACCACCCATGGGCGAGTTTAGGTTAGTTTAGGTTTATTCAGGTTAGTTTAGGATAGTTTTGGTGAGTTTAGGTTAGTTAAAATCAGTTGAGGTTACTCTTCATGTTAGTTCACAATCTAAACTAACTTGAACGATCTTTAACTACTGCTGTACGCATGGGGGGGCTTGGAGGCTAAAGACTTATTCTCAAAAATTAAGATTAAAATGTATCGATCTGCGCTCAAGACCCCCCCCCCCCACGATCCATCTCTGCGTATCGATCCGCGCTCAAGACCTCCCCCCGGATTCATTTCTGTGTAAGCCACTGAGTAACCAAATCTAACAGACTAACCTGAATTAAGATAAAATAACATAATTTATCCCAGCTTACTAATTAGTTAATAACCAGAACTATAATACAAACTAACCTAAACTAACATAAACCCGAGAACAGCATGTGTTTGCTGTTCTTGGCATAAACTAACACAATTGAGCTTATGGCGCCCGCATAACTCAAAAACCGCTTTGCCCGATTTCAATGAAATTTGGTACCTAGGCTGGGTCTTGGGTTGAGATAGTCACATTTAAAAATTAACAAAATCCAGTAAACGCAAGCTAAATAAAAGAGGGGTAGATTTAAAAAATTAGATTTTATGTGAAAATATGGCGTGTGTGGTATCAAACGAAAGGTAATTGAGTCTGGAGCTAAACAAACTATATTTTAATTTATTTAAAAACAAAGGGTGAGGGTAGATTTCAAAAATTAGAGTTTAAGTGAAAATATGGCGTGTGTGATATCAAACGAAAGGTATTTAAGTCTGGAGTTAAACAAAATACATTTTAGTTTTTTTTTTAAAGAGTGGGGGTAGATTTCAAAAATTAAAGTTTAAGTCAAAACATGGTTTATGTGGTATCAAACGAAAGGTAATTGATTCTGGATATATATTTCAGTTTTTAGTTATCTTAGCTCACAAGTGCAGTATAACTATAGTGCCTAGTGTGAGCTTAGGTGCCCAGAATATTAGCTCACACTACTACTATAAGTAGTGTGAGCTATGGTGATCCTAATTTTTTCGAGAAAAAAAAAGTTGCTCCGATTTCAAAAATTTTTATATATCTTTGCGTTTCAGATGATTTTGAAACTTTTTTGTTTTGCTGTCTGTCTGTCTGTCTGTCTGTCTGTATGTCTGTCTGTATGTCTGTCTGTAACGACCAACCCGCATAACTCAAAAACCGCTTGTCCGATTTTAATGAAATTTGGTACCTAAGTTGGGTCTTGGGCCGTGATGGTCCCATTTAAAAATGAACAAAATCCACCGAACGCAAGCCAAATAAAAGGGTGGGGGTAGATTCCAAAAATTAGAGTTTATGTGAAAATATGGCGTGTGTGATATCAAACGAAAGGTAATTAAGTCTGGAGTTAAAAAAAAATAAATTTTAGTTTATTTTTAAAAAAAGGGTGGGGGTAGATGTCAAAAATTAGAGTTTAAGTGAAAATATGGCGTGTGTGATATCAAACGAAAGGTAATTGAGTCTGGAGTTAAACAAAATACATTTTCAAACAAGTTTAATGGCTAATCGGGCAAAAAGGAGTTTTTTGTTTCCCTTATATTTTTCCGTGGGTAGCTTGAAAGCTTAACCTCACGGGGGTCCAAGATCTAATGGACACCTAATAAGTGTTGACAGTTAACCGTTTCGTCCTTATGGGACTCCTCAGAACACTGCTGGTCAAGTGACAAATCTTGCGAAGTTAATCAGATGGTTTTGTCTCTAATTAAATGTAATTAGTGAGCGAACTATAGCAAGAGGCGCCATCTACCGAGATATATCAATTTCAACAAAATACATTTTAGTTTTTTTTTAAAAGGTGGGGGTAGATTAAAAAAATTTGAGTTTAAGTCAAAACATGGCTTGTGTGGTATCAAACGAAAGGTAATTGAGTCTGGAGTTGAATAAAATATATTTCAGTTTTTGATTATATTAGCTCACACTATAACTATAGTACCTAGTGTGAGCTTTGGGGCCCATATATTGGCAGAGTATTTTATTATGCCATTATGCCCATGGGTAACGCGTCGCGTCGCATCGGAGTTCAACCTAGGGATTTCATTGGAAATATACTGGCAACAACGTACGCAGCTGTTTTTACTAGTCCATTGTCGGGTTACGTTGCAAGAATGAATTATATCGGGTCTGTAAATAGTCAGCAGATATCGTAGTAATGGCTTTATATTGTAAACATTCGAAATGTTTATTGTGCCGCGAGGGTAGCGAAGTTCCTCACAGAGTTGGGTTGGTGTAGGTGTGTCAAGAACCAACCTATAAACTCGTTTTCCGGTGGTCATAGATGGAGGAAAATACTGACAGTCAGTCAAAGTCGCGGGCTCGCTCAAATTCAGCTAGAGTTTTGGTTTTCGACGAACCCAGGGCTTATTTGGAGCTAAAGCAAAGATGTGGAGCCCTACCTCCCCCAGATTACCCCCACCAACAACTACGACCAGGTCAGGTATACCAGCAGGCTTCAATTTTATTTATATTTTCTTAGCACTTAATGCATGTTTTGTTTATGTTGTCAATGGTCTCGGTACAGTCCATCCAATTATAGTAATTTTGTTTTTGTTTTACACTTTTTATTTAATAAATCAAGGGCGCAATCTATATACCTACATAGGTAAACGATTGTTCTCGCGATTGTTGGTGATGCTGTAAAATTATTATTATTTTAGTAGATAGGAAGGGATTCGCAGAAGCATTACGTCCCAAATAGCATTTTTTTAGTTTTTACTTAATATTTTAAAAACCTCCAAGGGGTGGGAAGTAGCGTTTTTTTCAAAAAATGAAAACTTGGGTTAGTTTCACTTTGATTTTTTTTAACCCACTATTTTTCAACACTTCCAAACATAGGGGGTCAGCAATCCCCAAATTAAGTTAAAAAAAGTATAAAAAATGAACCGAACCGAACACCCTTGAGAAATAGCTGCTTATAAAATATATATTGTGTACATTCAAAAGTACAGGATTAGAGCTTTAAATTGGTGTATTGCTTATCTATATCGTCCCAAAAATAACACCTCTAGAAGGTGTCGAATTAGAGGTAGTTTCTTAAAAGTAAAGTAATTTTTTTAATTAAACAATTTTTTCTCAAAAACCGAAAGTTTTTTTTTAACTTGTTGAGACCAATCTTGTAGAGTTTGAAACTGCCGACAAAAAACTATATAAACTAGCTTTCTAGTTTAAATATGTAGCTGTCCAGGACAGCTTCAATTTGTGACTTAAGGAAAAATCAATATTTTTGTTATACAGAACACAGCTTTCTGGATAACCAATATGAGATACGTCAAAATGGGTTGTGTCATTTTTTATAACACGTAAAATTTGCAGTTGATTGATGTATGACACAGCTACATACCTGTATTAACACGATTAAGAGCAGTACTTATACTAGAATTGATCTGGCTATAAAATAAACCTATTTTTTTAGGCCTCGGATGCTTCGGTCATGCAAAAAATCCGCTGCAAACAAAACAATTTTCTTTGACTTAATATAGTATAAGTGCTGCTAGTTATGTTAACATATGCATTTAGCTGTGTCATACATCATTCGATAGGAAATTTAACGTGCTACAAAAAATATGAAACCAACTTTGACGTATCTGATATTGGTTGTCCAGAAATCTGTCCACAAACTGAAGCTCTCCTGGACAGCTACAAATTAGGACGCTACTTTATATATTTTTTGTAAGCAGTTTCAATTTCAACAATATTGTTCTCTACAAGTTTTTTGAGACAGCTGACGGTTTTTGAGAACTAATTGTTTAATTTAAAAAAATACCCATAATTTGACACCGTGTAGGGGTGTTATTTTTAGCACGATAGTAAATGATATACCAAATTAAAGCACTAATCCTGTACTCAAGGGTCTTTTTTGTTGAAATATATTATTTTTATCACTTTTTCACCTAATTTGGGAGTTGCTGACCCCCCAATGGGGGTATGTAGATGTATGTGTAGATGGTTTAATTAGGGTTGAAATTGCTAAAAAATATTGCAGTATTTTTTTGAAAAAACGCCACCCACCCTATTGGAGGGGTTCTGCACCATATGCGAGAATTCCAACCTAAGAAATTGGTATTCTACGATTTTTTTCTGAAAATTTTGATGAGTCACACATTATTGCAACAAGTCATTTCAGAACTGACTAATCTGACTGGGCTCGGAATAGCGCTTTATTACCATTTAACAAAAATTCTATGTCTTCTACCGTTTCCGAAATCCCCATGTTACTTTAATCTGGGAGGGATTGCGGAAACGGTAAGACGTACAATTTTGGTTATCATGTCGAGATAATCGCCATCTTGTAAAAAGAAAATAATTAAATTTGATAGTTTGGTATTAGAAACTATGGCCAATCGAATAACGTTTACGAATTTTTTCTAAGCCTTCTTCTAGTGACATTACAATCCCTGGTGGGTTTTAGCCTAATTAACCAGAGCCCTCTTTCTGCCCTCTTAGGTACCATTGTTCGTCGCCTTCTTATTCCCATATTCTTGATATCATATTCGACGGCGTCTTTTGGGTATCTTCCGCTTACTCTCCTTTCTGCAGGTCCCCAGTTTTATTTTTCTTGGTGTTCTTGTTCCATCCATTCCCTGTACATGTCCCAACCCAGCTAATCTTCTACTATTAATGAATCTCACGATGTTTGCGCCATCTATTAGCTGTTCATTCCTATATCATCCATATACGCCAATAACAATCTTCTGTTTGAACTAGATTTTTGTTTGTTTTAGAGACTTGAGCAGTTTGTTTTACACCGACACAAACTGGTTTAAAATCTACATAAATACTATATACAGGGTGTCCCAATTCAATTATTTAATTGAAAAATGACGCGTGCGTGAGGCAACGTATATAAAGGTATAAGATCTAACTGTACAAGACAGAGAAAGCAAACGACGTACATCCCATGAATACGCAGGAGGCGAAAGCGGTTGCTGACTGGCTATCCTTTTCATGTAATTTTGAATTGTATACCTTATCACACGCACTCGCGTCTTCTATTTTTGTAGAATTTGCCTTATAAAAAATATTTGATTTGAGGTAGGTCTGTTGGGGCGGAATCCTCATGGTATTCTCCGATAGCCAGCTCAGAATATTCCAATAGTCTGTTGTATAAAGCTACTAAGAATATCTAACAAACTACGTTTAGCAGTGCTATGCCTCGGTAGTTTTGGCAGTTTAGCTTATCACCGTTTTCCGTAAAACGGTCAGAATACTGCTTGGCACTATTACTGCCTAGCTTTATTGCAATAAGTCCCTATTAGCTTAACCGCAGCCCTGTATCTAAGTTTACACAATTAAAATATAAGTTGCTACACTTGTCAAAAATTCAATGGAAATATAGAGATCAAACGCGTGCCGACGTGGGCTGTCGCTGGTCTTCTAAAAGATCTACCAGCCAGTAATCGGCTGCAAAACAGGTGTGCGATTCGGCGTTTGATGTCGGCCGCCGGCTCAAGTGCAGCAACTTATATTTTAAGTGTGTAAACTTTGCCTGTATTAACTGCATTAAAAACCTCTTCGTAATTTGAGTCAACATTTGGTTCTGCTGTGTAGTACACCATAGGTTCTACACTATCACTCTCAGTTAAAAGTTTACCTAAATTCTTGTGTTTCTATTTATACTCCTATACAACTTTTTTCTACTGTCTTTTCGATCATGGTGGTACACCAATGTTTCAACCTTCCTTTTAATGCGACACTTGCAACTTTTTATTTTTACGGCAGATTGTTCTGGCTGCCTCCAATCTCGAGGCCTTCTACTTTTTTCAAAAACCTTTTCCCGAGCCTTTTCCGAAATCCCCATCTAGTTTTTTTGGTCTGGAACAGCCTGTATAGCTACAATATAAATCACACTCTTATCGGGAAAAAAACAGCGTTACTGGATGAAAAGCTTTGTGGGAGTTTTTAACCTTTGAACACTATTGTCAGGTCTAAAAAATAATTTCCACCATGTAATGTCAAACAAAAATTTTGCTTATTCTACCAAAAAAAAAACAAATGTCTCTTTCCAATCCATCCATAGACATTTTCTCCAAAAAGACAATCTGACATTTTGAAAATTATAACTAAGAATATGATTCTGACCACAAAATGGTATTATATTAGAAAGTATTGTGGAATTTAATTTTACCTGACCGTACAAAAGTATGAGTCATTCCCTGTGTTGAATAGGCTCCATGTAAAAGTCACCTTTTAGGAATCTTAGCAACCTTCCTACATTAATTTAAGTAATTTGAATTTAAAAACAAACAAAAAAAATCCTTGTAATAAATATTCTGGTCTTGTAAAATAAATAAAATAACAGTCATTTTAGATTTTTTTCAAATCCACATTTAATCTGCTAGCTTAAGCTTTGTAGATCAGAAAAATAGAGTAATGGGTTTGTTAGGATTTATCCTCATTTTTACAGAAATTTTATCTGTTTTTTGATAGTTGCAAGTCCAAATTTTTATCACATATATTACACTGGTCTGCAAAAAAAAAATTCTTGAGCCCTGGCATTATTTCCGCTGATTCTTATGTAAGACGACGCCCTGAATCCAAATATAGCTTGCGTTTTCTTCTACCACCCACCATTTTTGAGGGAGCAGCCCTTTTACCTATTTTTATTATTTTTCGATAATAATTATAATATAATATAAATATAATAATTATAATATAATATTATCGACATAAATTTAAATTTTTATGTATAAAGAGAGTTATTTTAGATTTAAACAATAATAAATACATGGGCGCACCCCCCCCCCCCAAGTCATAGATTTTTTTACATATATTCCACATATTTCATAAAAAAACACTAAAAATAGCTTAAAATTCGACATCATATGGCTATAGAGGCGTCGGGCCCCCCAAGACATATTCCTGGGTGCGCCACTGATAAATAAGAACTTTCGTACCTTCAATTGGTGCTTGCTTTCCTTTCCAGCAGTACTCCGCCAACATGCTTGCATTTCACTTCCCTGAAAACCTCTTTTCCAACTTAGCGAAACCGTTCCTCGTATTCATCCGAAACTGCTCCTAAATTTTCAGGAAAGAAGTCCAGATGCGAGTGAAGGAAGTGCACTTTAAGGGACATGTTACATCCCATGGCCTTGTATGCTAAGAGCAATTCCTCGACCTGAGCGACATAATCATCACTTTTATGGTCCCAAAAAGTTCTTACACACGTTTTGGAATGCAAACCAAGCTCGTTTTTCTTTTTGATTAAGGTGTTCAATAAACGTCGAATCTTGAAAAAGTTGTCTAATCTGGGGCCCCACACGTTCCTTGAGTTTAGCCTCACTAAGACGAGGAAATTTAGTTTTTAAAAATATGAATGCGTCGCCTGTTTTGTCCTGTGCTTTTACAAACTGTTTGATCAATCCAAGTTTGATGTGCAAAGGCGGCAAGTAAATATTATCTTGCGGGACTAATAAGGATCATTGGCGACATTTTTCTGACCGGGAGGTAATCTTTCTCGCAAAGGCCAGATCCGTACAATGTAATGTTTGTCCCGTGTTCGGCTGTCCCATTCACAAAGAAAGCAACAATATTTTATTTTTTATTATAGTTTCTGCATGAGCGTATACAAGGGGGGAGGGGGGCTTGGGGGTGAAAGCCCCCCCAATTTTTAGAGGAGAAAGGGGGAACATAGATAATTTTTTGCAAAAATATGTTACACAACCGAATGAAATTTTATATTCTGTAATTTTAAATGGTACCAAAACGTTCTTATCCTACAAAAAAAATTAAATGTTTTATAAAAAAAAAATATTTGGCAAATCATTATATAATTATTTATAAAAAAAATTTGACAACCTATATAATAGATGCTTTTAGGACATATTGCATATCGCTGCTTTGCTTTGATAGTGGCACAACTAAAAAAAATGCGTTTTTGCGTTTTCTGTAAAAACTAACTTCTCATCGTATTGTATATATTTTTACCACAAAATTTTTCTTATTGTCTATTTCAAGCATGGGTAAGTTATTGATTGATTTAATTAAAGCAAAAAAAATATATAAATATTTGCCTTTTCCATTATTTTTAAAAAGCGTTACCTAAATTATCATATTTCCAGTTATGCCACTATCAAAGCAAGGCAGCGATAATATTAAAGTAATGTTTTATTGATTTCAGGAATAATATTTAAAATTTAAATATGTTATTATTATAGGCATAATAATTTAATTACCACTCTAGTCTAATGAAGGATTTTGATAAAATCAACATATTAATTACTGTTCGCCAAGCCCAGCTATTTTGCCCTAAATATGCTTTTTTGTTGCTAACTGACCAACCTAGAAAAATTTAAGTTATCATTAGGGCTAAATCATAGGCTACCAGGTATTGTGGCTTAACTAAGGGTCAAATTAATAACACTCGATCGGTCTAATGCCCCCAAACTACTTAATCCTCTTCAATTTATTATTATTTACAATTAAAAAAAGACCCAGGTAATGCTAACTTTATGCGGAAGTTCTCACTTCAATCACCTTAAAAGTTGATTTAAAATATTATTTATGCATTAATTATCGTTTCTTGTCGTAAATTTGCCGCGAAATAAAAAAATAGTCGCGTTGCGTTTTAAAAATCCCTGATAAAGGTAACCCCATACGATGAATGAATGAACCGAACCGAACCCATAAAACTTCCAATTTTAAAATATCTTATTTATGCATAATTGTCGTAAATTTTAATGGGGACGTTAGCACTACCACCCTTAATAGTTGCAATTTGGAAATATCTTATTTATGCATTAATTATCGTAAATTTGTGATAAAATAAAAAAATTGGTCGCGCTTGCATTAAAAAAAAATCTGATAAGCAGAAGTTAGAACTACCAGACTTAAAACCTGCAATTTTTAAATATTTTTTTTATGGCCTAATTGATGTTTTTTTTTGTCAAAAATTGTTTTGTCAGCTTCGTTTTTAAAAAATTTCTCGTGAAAGAACAAAAAAAAAGGCGTATTAAAATAAAATCCTGGTATTCCTTCGTGCTGAACTTACCACTACCACTCTTAAAACATGCAATATTAACGTACATGTTTTATTTTTGCATTAATTGTCGTTTGTTTTTCGAAAATTTGTCGTTAAACAAAAAAAAAATTCGCCCTTCTCTTTAAAAAAAATAGTAATGCTAACTTCATTGAGAAGTCTATTTCAAAATGTTTTATTTTTGCATTAATTGTGTCAAAAATTTGTTGTTAAGGGAAAAAAATTGCGCTGTTTTTAAAAAAAATCTGGTAATGCTAGAAGTTAGCACTACCACTCTTAAAACTTACAATTTTTATCTGAGGGCACGGCAGTGCCCCGCCAAGTTCGCGCAACTGCTGTACCATCTTTTCTTGAAACATTTTAGCCCCTATTTGACCTATTTAAAACTCTACTTCGGAATGAGCTATGAAGCTTAAGCTTTGCACAGTCGCAGATCTTTATTGAGTTAACAACCCCCCTAAGTTTCATGGACTTCCATAAAGTAGTTACGAAATTTCAAAAAATGTCGAAATTGCCACTCACTTATGTATAGATCATCAAAATTCTACTGTACTTCCAGACATGTACAAAGCTAAAATTTGGCAGACTGATAGAAATTGTGACCATATCGTTGGGAAAAATAAAAAAAAAACCAAAATTCTAATTTACTCCCCTCCCCTATGCATGTAAAGTTATGTAAAAGTAACATTGCCCACTTCCAGAAACGCTAGAGCCAAGCTTTGGTAGACTGATAGGAAATATGCGAAACTATAGAACAAAATTAAAAAACCACAAAATTTTAATTTACCTCCCTCCCCTATAAACATTTAATGTCAAGTTATGTAAAAGTAACATTGCACTTTCAGAAACGCTAGAGAGCTGAGCTTTGGAAGACCGATAGGAACTATGATAAAACTATAGCAACAAAATTAAAAACACAAAAATTTTCATTTTTGAGCTGAGCTTTATAAAGCTGATAGGAACTATGATAAAACCAAAGGAAAAAATTTAAAAACCTCAAAATCCAAACATTACAAAAGTTTATCAATATTCCGCGTATTTTACTACTTTCAAACTTAACTATTATCCAAATCCTTTTAAAAAGGAGTGAGATCATAACAAAAACATTTCATTTAAAGAAAAGCCAAGTACGCGAAAATGGTATTCAGTCAAAATAATTGAGATAAAAGTAAAGTCAAGTTCTCTAATACAAATTTCAAAATAAAAGGTTCTTACTAGTTTGGAAATGTTTTTCTAAACTTGGCTATTACGGCTGCAAATGACTGAGGCACAGTGCTAAATTGAACATAAAAAGTTTGATCCGCGTGAAACTAGCAGCCAGTTGCCCGCAGCCAAAGTGTGAAGTTAGCAGCCAGTTGCCCGCAGCCAAAGTGTGAATTTAGCAGCCAAAGGCAGCAGCCAAATATAAAGCTAGCAGTCAATTCTTCAAGCTGCCTAAGGGCTATTTACTCTAATTATTGTTCTGTACGGCTTCATTGTGTTATAAGGAATGAATCTTTAAAAAACATACTTTGTTGAAAAAGTTACGCAATTAAACTTTGGCAGTACAATGGGGCCATCATAAGAAATCAAAAGTCCAAGCCGCATCTCGTAGCATGCCGCTCAATATGGAGAAATGGATAATAGTATGAAAATAAAAAAATAATAAAACATCACACCTAGCGACAGAGTTACGCGATCAAACTTTGTCGGTACATTGAAGCCATCATAAGAAATCAGCTGTCCAAGCCGCATCTCCTTGCGCGCCGTTTAACATGGAGAAATAGATAATAGTATGGAAATTAGAAAAAAAATTCAAAAATCACCCTTAGCGACAGAGTTACGCGATCAAACTATGTCGGTACATTACAGCCATCATAAGAAATCAGCTGTCCAAGTCGCATCTCCTTGCGCGCCGTTTAACATGGAGAAATGGATAATAGTATGGAAGTTAGAAAAAAATTCAAAAATCACACTTAGCGATAGAGTTACGCGATCAAACTTTGTCGGTACATTGAAGCCATCATAAGAAATCAGCTGTCCAAGCCGCATCTCCTTGCGCGCCGTTTAACATGGAAAAATGGATAATAGTATGGAAATTAGAAAAAAATGCAAAAATCACACTTAGCGACAGAGTTACGCAATCAAACTTTGACGGTACATTAAAGCCATGATAGGAAATCAGCTGTCCAAGCCGCATCTCCTTGCGCGCCGTTTAACATGGAGAAATGGATAATAGTATGGAAATTAGAAAAAAATTCAAAAATCACACTTAGCGACAGAGTTACGCGATCAAACTTTATCGGTAGAACGGGGCAATCATAAGAAATCAGCGGTCCAAGCCGCACCTCCTTGCGCGCCGTTTAACATGGAGAAATGGATAATAGTATGGAAATTAGAAAAAAAATCAAAAATCACACTTAGCGACAGAGTTACGCGATCAAACTTTGTCGGTACATTGAAGCCATCACAAGAAATCAGCTGTCCAAGCCGCATCTCCTTGCGAGCCGTTTAACATGGAGAAATAGATAATAGTATGGAAATTAGAAAAAAATTAAAAAATCACACTTAGCGACAGAGTTACGCGATAAAACTTTGTCCGTACATTGAAGCCATCATAAGAAATCAGCTGTCCAAGCCGCATCTCCTTGCGCGCCGTTTAACATGGAGAAATGGATAATAGTATGGAAACTAAAAAAAAATTCAAAAATCACACTTAGCGACAGAGTTACGCGATCAAACTTTGTCGGTACATTGAAGCCATCATATGAAATCAGCTGTCCAAGCCGCATCTCCTTGCGCGCCGTTTAACATGGAGAAATAGATAATAGTATGGAAATTAGAAAAAAATTCAAAAATCACCCTTAGCGACAGAGTTACGCGATCAAACTATGTCGGTACATTACAGCCATCATAAGAAATCAGCTGTCCAAGCCGCATCTCCTTGCGCGCCGTTTAACATGGAGAAATGGATAATAGTATGGAAATTAGAAAAAAATTCAAAAATCACAGTTAGCGATAGAGTTACGCGATCAAACTTTGTCGGTACATTGAAGCCATCATAAGAAATCAGCTGTCCAAGCCGCATCTCCTTGCGCGCCGTTTAACATGGAAAAATGGATAATAGTATGGAAATTAGAAAAAGTGTGATTTTTGAATTTTTTTCTAATTTCCATACTATTATCCATTTCTCCATGTTAAACGGCGCGCAAGGAGATGCGGCTTAGACAGCTAATTTCTTATGATGGCTTCAATGTACCGACAAAGTTTGATCGCGTAACTCTGTCGCTAAGTGTGATTTTTGAATTTTTTTCCATACTATTATCCATTTCTCCATGTTAAACGGCGCGCAAGGAGATGCGGCTTGGACAGCTGATTTCCTATGATTGCCCCGTTGTACCGACAAAGTTTGATCGCGTAACTCTGTCGCTAAGTGTGATTTTTGAATTTTTTTCTAATTTCCATACTATTATCCATTTCTCCATGTTAAACGGCGCGCAAGGAGATGCGGCTTACACCGCTGATTACTTATGATTGCCCCGTTGTACCGATAAAGTTTGATCGCGTAACTCTGTCGCTAAGTGTGATTTTTTTTTTTTTTTAATTTCCATACTATTATCCATTTCTCCATCTTAAACGGCGCGCAAGGAGATGCGGTTTGGACAGCTGATTTATTATGATGGCTTCAATGTACCAACAAAGTTTGATCGCGTAACTCTGTCGCTAAGTGTGATTTTTGAATTTTTTTCTAATTTCCATACTATTATCCATTTCTCCATGTTAAACGGCGCGCAAGGAGATGCGGCTTAGACAGCTAATTTCTTATGATGGCTTCAATGTACCGACAAAGTTTGATCGCGTAACTCTGTCGCTAAGTGTGATTTTTGAATTTTTTTCTAATTTCCATACTATTATCTATTTCTCCATGTTAAACGGCGTGCAAGGAGATGCGGCTTAGACAGCTAATTTCTTATGATGGCTTCAATGTACCGACAAAGTTTGATCGCGTAACTCTGTCGCTAAGTGTGATTTTTGATTTTTTTTCTAATTTACATACTATTATCTATTTCTCCATGTTAAACGGCGCGCAAGGAGATGCGGCTTGGACAGCTGATTTCTTATGATTGCCCCGTTGTAGGTACCAAAAAAGTTTGATCGCGTAACTCCGTCGCTAAGTGTAATTTTTGAATTTTTTTTTTAATTTTCATAATATTATCCATTTCTCCATATTGAGCGGCATGCATTAAGATGCGGCTTGGACTTTTGATTTCTTATGACGACCCCATTGTACCGACAAAGTTTGATTGCGTAACTTTTTCGATAAAGTATGTTTTTTAAAGATTTTCATTAAAACACAATGAAGGCTTACAGAATAATTAGAGTAAATTGCTCTTAGGCAGCTTGAAGAATTGACTGCTAGCATTATAGTATAGCTGCCAATTTTATAATTTGGCTGCGGGAAACTGGCTGCTAACTTCACAATTTGGCTGCGGGAAACTGGCTGCTAACTTCACACTTTGGCTGCGGGCAACTGGGTGCTAGTTTCACACCCCTAAAAGTTTGGCTGTAATAGCAAAGTTTAAAAAAACATTTCCAAACTAGTAAAGCTTTTCATTTTGAAATTTGTATTGGAGAACTTGGCTTTACTTTTATCTCAATTCTTTTTACTGAATACCATTTTCGCTTACTTGGCTTTTTTTTACATGAAATGTTTTTGTTATGATTTTATTTAGACATTAATTAAAATTAAGTTTTTTGTGGTAAAAAATAAAACAATTTGCAAGCGCTAATGCTAACTTCATGAACGTTATGGTTATTATATTGTACTTATGTAGATTTTTCCATATATTATGGTTGGAAAATTATCTCCATCATACAATTACATTTATTCATGATTCATGACAACGGCCAGTCAAAGGATGTAATTTTTTCAACATAAATTTCAAAAAACACGTTGTATTGTTATAGCATTCTACTCTAACCAAACAGTAATACTTTCTGTGAACTATTTTCAGTAAAATTTCTCATTATTATTATTTAGTAATTATCTCTTTATTTTATTTTAAATACTAAGTAGGACTTTACCTGCACATTTGGTCCTAATAAAAATTATATGGCATGGTAATTCTGAAACTTATCAGTGCCTGGGTAATTTGCAATGAAAAAAATGCAATAAAAAAGTTTACTACCTCTGGGCTGTATTGGCTAATGACTGAAAGGTTAATATTA
Source organism: Aspidapion aeneum (assembly GCA_963576565.1). Lineage (NCBI taxonomy): Eukaryota > Metazoa > Arthropoda > Insecta > Coleoptera > Brentidae > Aspidapion > Aspidapion aeneum. The sequence continues at coordinate 14,727,178 of OY755048.1, read as the reverse complement.
TGGTAAAACCATTTAGTGCTATTGTGATTTTATCATCACTTACTCATAGTGATTTTACCATTCATAAACATGGATGTTTATTTGCTAATAAGTAAGTTGAAAATTTTATAGGGCATTTAATTTGTATTAAAATATTATTTTATATTTTAGATCTCCAAAATGCTTCTTCAAATTTGGTTAAATTCCGCAACTCTACTCTTGGCAAATCTGCTCCATCCCTTTCTGCAAATATGGTAAGTACTCAAAATTCAAGTCAATAGACTAGGGATGTCCTGCTTAATTGTAGTACTTATCAGCATACGCATTTACTAAATTAAATTTAACTTGCAGAAGAAACCGACCTTAAACAATAATCAATTGTAAGAAATCGTTACCAGTTTATCAATATTCATTTATTTCATAACGATTCCAGAATCGATAAATTATTAAATTATGAATATTTAACAGTGTCTTGATAACAGCACAGCAATTAGCCAGTTGGGTTTTAAATTGTCAAATTTTAATTTACAGAAAGATTCCATTATCATCCGAAGAAACAATGAACCCCTTAATTGTGATACATATCAGCAAACGCATTTACTAAATTAAATTTAACTTTAATAGAAGAAATTATCCTTAAACAATAATCAAGTTTAAGAAATCGTTACCAGTTTATCGATATTCATTAATTTCATATAATCAACAAATTGTTCCAGAATCAATAAAAGAGCTTATCAATAATCAACAGTTGATAACAACAATTAATCAGTTGGGTTTTTAATTGTCAAGTACCATCAATAAGTTTAAAGCCCCTTGCGATCTTTATATAGTTATAGAAATACCACATAATACAGTCGATTTCAATTTACAGTAGGATTCCAACATCAAACATTGAAACAGTGAACCCCCTAAATACAATTGCATATGCTTTTACTAAATTAAATTTAACTTGCAGAAGAAACCGACCTTAAACAATAGTGAATTGTGAAAAATCGTTACCAGGTTATCAATATTCATTCATTTCATAATCAACAAACGATTCCAGAATTGATAAAGGTTATTATAAATAATCAACAGTTGATAGCAACAATTAATCGGTTGGGTTTTTAATTGTCAAATACCAACATCAAGTTTAAGACACTTTGCGATCTTTATCTCAGTTAGCATTATTCCTTGTTATGGATATATAAGAGCTTGCTTGCATCTAAATAGAAAAAAGCTTTTGATACAGTCGATTTCAATTAACAGAAGGAATTCAATCAACCGATGAAATAGTAGACTCCTTAATTGTAATACTTAATCAGCATACGCATTTACTAAATTAAATTTAACTTGCAGAAGAAATCGACCTTGATAGATCATCATCGATTGTAAGAAATCGTTACCAGATTTTCGATATTCATTGATTTCATAATCAACAAACGATTCCAGAAATAATAAAGGTTATTATGAGTAATCACCAGTTAATACTTACAATGAATCGGTTGGGTATTTAATTGTCAAATACCAACGACATGGTTTAAAGCACTTTGCGATCGTTACCTCAGTTAGCATAGCATAATAATACCTAAAAATGTTAAAGGCTTTTGTACATCTATAGAAAAACGCGTTTGCTACAATCGATTTTAATTTACAGAATAATTCCAAAATCAGCCGATGAAACAATACACCCGCAATCAACCAATCCTTATCCCAGTTAGTTAGCATTCCTCTTCGCTATAGACATACCACATATTACATAAAAATGTTAAAAGCTTACAACTACGTAATAAAAAAGCTTTTGATACAGTAGATTTCACTTTACAGAAGGACTCCAACATAAGCCGACGAAATAGTAGACCCACAATCAACCGGCTTAGTCTTGTTGCCAACGCTTCACCGATTTTGCCAAGATCTCATTCACCTATGTGCGCAAGTCCCATCGACAGCCCCAGAACCCATCAAAGTTTTCTCAACTTCTCCTTCGCTCCTATCAAACGGTAAGTCAACTCTACTGTCATCGTTGTTTAACATGGCAGAGGTAGGTAACAAGAATTTGAGTTCTTGATTCATCTTTATCAAATAGGAAATTCTATCAATTCTGTTATTGTTTCTTCTTGAACATCAAATCTAATATTACTTTGACAGAAGTCACCAATATATGAAGTACGTATTTTATCTCATTTAGGATTGTTGCTGGTTACCGCGGCGATGGGAGGCGCTGGTCTGTGGCTTCTTTACCCTCTTCGGGTTATGGCACAACTCCAGGCAGTTCTAATTTATCCGTATGTACCAACCAATAATCATATAAAAGAATTGTTGTTACATCACCATTAATGTTCCGGATAATTGAAATTAAACACTCGAAAATAATATAGCCCATTGACCAATTTTTGGAATTTTTGCAGTCAAAATGTTCTAGTCAAGAGCGTCTGCACCAGCTCCCCCATATGCCCACTTCCGACGACATCCGAATGCTAACCCATCACTTTTCAAGCAATGAAAGCAACGCTTCCATACCCCCTGGAACCTTTGAGAGTGAACACCACCAACAGCTACCCCATCGCTCTCCCCTACATAGACCTAGATCTAGGAGTCTTAGGTATGATATGGATGGAATTATTTGAAATATTGAATTAGAGAATAAAAACAATTATATTAACTTTCTTGTTTGTGATTACAGTAGCCCAAGTAGATCTCCAATAATCGACAACGAAATTTGTATGATGAACGTCCTATACAAAGAACGGTTTCCAAAGGCCACCCAACAAATGGAAGAACGATTAACCAACTACATTGAAGAAAACAAAGCTCTAGACTTAGGCGAGGATTGTGACTATTTGCCTATTGTACGTTTTGTGCACCACCAAGTTTTAGAAATGGCCAGGGATTGTTTACACAAGAGTCAAAGCAAACTGATCACCAGCCGATATTTCTACGAAATGTCTGAGAATTTGGAAAGGCTGCTGACAGAGACAAAAGAGAAAAATGAGGATGCAGCAACAATGGTTACAGGGTTAATTAAAAAACTCTTGTTAATCATATCCCGTCCAGCAAGACTTCTTGAATGTTTGGAATTCGATCCGGAAGAGTTTTACCATTTTCTAGAAGCCGCTGAGGGTCAAGTCAAAGGTGTACAAGGCATTAAAACCGACGTTCCACAATACATCATCCAAAAATTAGGTCTTAACAGAGATCCAATCGCTGAACTCCAGCAAGAGCTGAAAGACTGCAATTGGTCAAACAATTCGTCCAGATCGTCGCTGTGTCTAACTTCAACTCCTTCCAAAAAGTCGCTGAATAATCCTTGCGAGCAAGATTTCGAAGTCATAAAACTTATTTCTAACGGGGCCTACGGAGCAGTATCTTTGGTCAAGCACAAACAAACCAGGCAAGTGTGAACATTTTCCATTTTCCTCTATTTTCCAGTTCTAAAATTAATCTGTATATTTTATTTTAACACTGGTGTTTTCTACATATTTTACATTAGGTTTGTTTGCTACCTTTTTAATACATTTCTTTTGGACCTTTTTGTATTAAATATTTTATTCCCTTTACTTTTATTATTTATATTTTCAGGCAAAGATTCGCCATGAAAAAAATCAACAAAAACAACTTGATGCTAAGAAACCAAGTTGAGCAGGTGTTCGCAGAGAGAGACATCCTAAGTTTCGCCGATAATCCTTTTGTTGTAAGCATGTACTGCAGTTTTGAAACGAAAAAACATCTTTGCTTGGTTATGGAGTATGTAGAAGGAGGTGATTGTGCGAGTTTATTGAAGAATATTGGACCTCTACCGCCCGACATGGCTAGATTCTATTTCGCTGAGACTGTACTGGCAGTCGAGTATCTCCACTCATATGGTATAGTTCATCGGGATTTAAAACCTGACAAGTAAGTACTTTTTGAGTTATTTTGACTTAATAGCTCAAACCTTATCTTTAGACCAGATATCAAGATATTCAACTTTTGAACCAAATTAGTGATATTATTTGTTTCGGAATACAATTCTAATTTTGTTCATTCTATCTTTACAGCCTTCTCATTACCGCCCTGGGTCACATCAAACTAACAGATTTTGGATTGAGCAAAATGGGATTAATGTCACGTAAGTCAACGCATAGATATATGTTCTAGGGTTATACCCATTTTTGTATTTTCTAGAGGGTTTATTTGAGGACTATAGTTTTCTCCACTTTAGTCTTTTCTTTTTTTTTTAGTGGCAACGAACCTTTACGAAGGTTACATAGATACTGACACGCACCAGTTTTCTGATAAACAAGTATTTGGGACGCCTGAATACATCGCTCCAGAAGTTATTTTGAGACAAGGTAAGCCACTGTTAGATAAACCCCATAGTTTGTGAATCTCAAGAATATTGTAATGTTTGTTTTAACATCTATGAATATATAGTCATATTAAAAACGATCAAGATAAAACTTCTAAAATGTCTTCTAAAATTTAAATATTGACTTAGGGTATGGCAAGCCAGTGGACTGGTGGTCAATGGGCATAATTCTCTACGAATTCTTGATTGGTTGTGTACCGTTTTTTGGAGAAACTCCTGAGGAATTGTTTGCGCATACTGTACAAGATGACATAGAGTGGCCAGAAACCGAAGACTGGTCAATTCAAGAAGACGTCAAGGATTTAATTACAGCACTTCTACAACACTCTCCCAGAGATCGGTAAGTCAACCTTATTTAACTAAATAACATGCTCCCACATCCTCAAGCTGTTCTGTAAGTCATTTTCAAAATTGCCACACACAAAAATAACTGTTGGTTTCAGGTTGGGTACTGGAGGAGCACATGAGGTCAAAGAGCATGTATATTTTCAAGGACTGGATTGGAACTCTTTGCTGAGACAGAAAGCGGAATTCGTACCCCAATTAGAACACGACGAGGACACCAGCTATTTTGACAGCAGGATGGACAGATACAGTCATGAAATTGAAGATGATACAGGTTAATCTTTATAATTTCTTACCCTTTAATAGTAACCAAACTACATATATTATATAATATTCTTCTTTATGTATGAATAAGCTATAGTAAGTAGTGTGAGTTCGTGTCCGCTTGTGTAGGGGTCCTGCTTCGGATATATCGCTGCAATGCTGGCAGCATATATTCGAGCGGACTGCCTCGAGATCACGGCATTTCGCGAGCTTGTGGGTTCGAGTCCCAGTAAACGCATGGTTGTGTTGTTATGTCTAAAAAGCTATTTATCGACGCAAAAACTTTGGCAAAAACTGGGCGATTGATCCTAGTATGGATGGAAAAGTCCCAGTATAAAAAAAAATAGTAAGTAATGTATTTTGCAGATGACACTGATGATTCACCAGTATTCGGCCTATTTTCCTCCTGCTCTCCCCAATACAGAAAAATTCACGCATCAAGATTAAATTTGGAATCCGACTCCAATAGCCAAAAATCGTCGATTTCATCACTAACCATTGACAACAGTACCGCAAATACGGACCACGCTGGAAGCCATACAGCAAACTCTTTTAAGCCGAAATCGATGAGCTGTTTGGCTTTGGAGAATGTTGGCAAACTACTGCCCAAACCCGAACCACGAAAGGTATTTAATCATCATAAATATTGTCACGAGGGGGTTTTATCGTGACGAACACAGTTTAAGTTAGGTGTAATGGTTTTATTATAATACTTATATTTACTACTTACATTGTACTTAAATACATCTTGTCTACAAATCTTCTTTGATAGGCTTAACTTCTTATACTTGACTAAAGTACTACTTGTTCACTATTAACTGCCTGGGCGTTAGGTTCTCAGCGTACAACTAACTGCTAAACTCTTTTGGAGATGCTTTTATTACAAACCGTTTGCCATTGATAGGATATCGAGATGTGTTTTGTTTCCTGTATAAACATCATCGAAATCCCATTAGCCACGTTGTTTATAATACTTCTATATACAATTTATTACTTTTAATACAATTTGAACTATATACAGAAGTTCATTTCCTTAGAATGTTTAGGGTTAATGTGCACTTGCTTATAAACGTAACTTGTGTCATTCACTTAATAGGACTAAATTGGTCAAATGGCATTTTTTCGTCAATTTCATACGCCATATTGAATAAATCATAATAATATTGTTTAATATCCTCAGCACTTCCCTGTTTTCTATTTTTAAATTTAATTTTGAGATTTTTTAGAGGTTGGTCACCCCCAAATTCTTTTAAAAAATCTTGTTTTAAGTGAGCCCAAGTTTTATTTGCATTCTCGGTTTTGCTACTATATTCTAAAAACCATCTGAAGGCGGCGCCTTCCAAATAATTTTTAAAATATGCTATCTTATGCGTTTCGGTCCAACCGTTTACTTGAGATACTTTTTCGTATTTTGTAATGAAATTCACCGGGGAGTCTAACCCTGGGTTAAAGTAAGGTGGGTCTATAAATTTGGGTGATGCCGGATTACTGGTCGTACCCGTCAGAGCGTCACTTAGCGTTGTATTTGTCATTTTAAAAATTTTTGTGATGGCTGAGTCCTGTTTTTTATTGAAGCTAGATTTTGTATTCAACACTTGGTTAATTATGGTTTGACTTTTTTCGTCTTGCAACGTTTCTTCGGTCGAAGAAATCTCCGTTTTATTGGAAATGACCGTTAAATTATTTGAATCTTCAAAAGATAAATTTTGCCCACGGGATAATTTAAAATCTTGTTTTGAAATTTGTAAAACTTTTTTAGGGGTTGAGTGATTTTCGGCACTCGGATCGACGAAGGATAAGTCGAAATTTATTGTCTTTCTGACAGGACTTCTTGAGAGTTTGGTGCTTTTTAAAAAGGGACTGCTCGCAGACTGCGAACTAGAGGCGAAGACGTTATTTTTATCGTCTTCACTAAGACTTTTTGTGACGCTTCTAGTGACTCTGGCTGGGGTACCCATTAATTATAGAAACCATCTTTTTAAGAGAAAAAAAACGTATGAAAATACCGAATTGAAAATGTCGAGACAAAATGAATTAAACTAATATGCGAAAAAATATACACTAATAATAGGTAACATGTCACCACACTTAAACTGCGTTTTTTGATTTAAAAAAAAATATATTATTTTTTCTGTCCATCTAGTTTGAAAATTTTATGAAAATGGTATTTATATAGGAGAAATAATTCTAATGACAGAAAAATAATTGAAAAAAATTATAAAAAATAAATAAATGTAATATTCAATATTTAGTTAATGCATGCCGGAATCGATTGTTTCGGCTGGAGCGTCATAATAATTTCGATACTCCTTAAAATAATTAAAAAAAATTAAAATGAAATAACAAATAGTGAAAAGAGTGAAATTAAGAAAAGTAAAAAATTAAAAATAATTTGAAAAATACATTTTTTCCACTATATGCCTATATGTCTTTCAAAAAAGACAGCGGCGCCTCCACCATATGTCACGAGGGGGTTTTATCGTGACGAACACAGTTTAAGTTAGGTGTAATGGTTTTATTATAATACTTATATTTACTACTTACATTGTACTTAAATACATCTTGTCTACAAATCTTCTTTGATAGGCTTAACTTCTTATACTTGACTAAAGTACTACTTGTTCACTATTAACTGCCTGGGCGTTAGGTTCTCAGCGTACAACTAACTGCTAAACTCTTTTGGAGATGCTTTTATTACAAACCGTTTGCCATTGATAGGATATCGAGATGTGTTTTGTTTCCTGTATAAACATCATCGAAATCCCATTAGCCACGTTGTTTATAATACTTCTATATACAATTTATTACTTTTAATACAATTTGAACTATATACAGAAGTTCATTTCCTTAGAATGTTTAGGGTTAATGTGCACTTGCTTATAAACGTAACTTGTGTCATTCACTTAATAGGACATTATTTTCTATCCTGACAATATACGTATTTCAATTTTAATATTTTTATCTTCATTTTGTTTTAATAAGAGAAAAACTTAACTAAATAACGGCTTGTTTCAGATCTCTTTGGATCTTTCTCTATGTGCAATATCAACTCCAGAGTCTTCTCAAACCGACAGTGATGACGTATCGCCTCAAATTCATCGCAGACGTAAAGCACCACACGGTAGAGAAATTCTACCGAAATTCTCAATATCGGTCGATGACGAACCTAGCAGTTTAGATACGGGCGGGACTTCTAGCTCAGAGAACAATAGAGACTTATCACCACTTCGTCGGGCACAAGTTCCCGTAGAGCCGATCAAACACAAATCAAGATCTGTAGTCAAAAGCGCAAGCGCATCTGGACTTTCACTTATGATTCCATCAGGTTAGTAGATTTATTTGGAAACATTGTTGGAATTCAATTGCTGATCAGGTATAGGGGAAAAATAGATTTCACCAGTAATTAAAATTCTTTCAAAATCCTCACAATATTAACAAAATCTAAGGAACTTAGGTCTCGGCCCATCTAATCCCCATACATCTTTATTTTCCAGATGATTTCCAAACAGCTCCAATGAGCATCCATTCTCCAAGCGGTGGTAATGGTTCCAGTACGGCTAGTTCTCGCGACACTTCGCCTTGCCGGGAACTGTCACCTTTGGTCACCAGCCTAAAGCCTCCAATTATTATAAGAAGAGGCCCTAAAGGATTTGGATTTACCATACACACAATTAGAGTGTATTATGGGGATAGTGATGTTTATACTATGCACCATTTGGTTATGGTGAGGATTTTATTTCAAATGGCATCATTAGCTGCATCCTTGCTGATTCTATTTTAAAAAACTGAAGCATCAATTTTTTTTCAGGCTGTTGACGAAGGCAGTCCCGCATTTGAAGCTGGTTTGAGACCAGCTGATCTGATAACTCACATTAATGGCGAAGCCGTGCAGGGTCTCTATCACACTCAAGTATTGCAGTTATTACTGGGAGGCGCGGAACACATCAGTCTAAGAGCAACCCCGTTGGAACAAACCTCTATTAAAACTGGTGGAAGAAAGAGAGATCCAGGACAGAGCAAACTGGCTAAAAGGAGTTTAAACCGGCAGAAAAAACAGAAGAGAGACAGCGATAAACGCAGAAAATCTTCTTTATTCAGGAGAATCAGTTCTAAAAGAGCTAGTGTCGAAATGCAGCAGGTAAATAATTTTTTTTTGAGATCTTTGTTGTCAATAGTGTTCCACTGTATTCTTTTTTTTATTCTAAAATATACGTACTTTTGTTATAGATGGCGGCCAGTATTCAATCTCCGGTAAGCGTAACCCCAAGCCGCAGTTTCTCCTCCTTTCCGAGAACTGACAGTACCATGTCTGCGTCAACTGTGCGAAGTATTGGAGGAAACCGATCTAGCCTTTCGCCGTCAGACTCCTTCGCACAGCAATCCAACAATTCTTCATCCACATCATCTTCAAGTGGAACTCCTTCACCTACGACTGTTCCAACTGGGAGAACAAATAAGCAGCACTATCAAAGACCTTCGACTTTACACGGATTGAAGCACAAACTTCATTCAACCGGATGTCCAAAAGCAGTGCTTCACGCACCTGGTCCCAGCTGTCCGACAGCGGTCCCAAATAGGAGGAAATCCGTGGGACACATACCGCTGTCGCCATTGGCCAGAACGCCTTCCCCTTCCCCCCTTCCTGCTTCTCCTACGAGATCTCCTAGTCCGTTAGCATTTCCAATCGGTCATCAACCTGGCAGTTCCAATACGACGCAGTCATATAGTCCCAGCGCTGGAACAGCGCCTATACCAATGGCAACACAAAGCAAAAAAGGTAAAACCTAATGTGGTAAAAAAAAAGATTTGCCTAACTTTTTTTGTGTTGGCCTACCCTTGTAGCTGGAAAATCTAGAGCTAGATGTCCAATTTATACATCTTTCAGGTTTTGTCAGAGCTAAAGGAAGCGAACCGGGATCTCCATTGTTAAGACGAGCACTGTCACCAGATCGGCTGCATCCCAGAAGTGCCGAAAGCAAATGTTCCATTTCACCGCTATGTTCGTCTGGAACCATAACGCCAGCTGTTAAAGCTCAAAGTAGGTCTGGCAATTCGACAGTATGGAGGCCGATTCCACAGTCAGACAAAGACAAGGAGATGGAAAAGGAGATAGAAAGTGCTGTCATTCAGATGTGTGATGCCCGTAAGTATATGTATAACTTGGAGAATAATATCTTCCACTTTGTATTGAGTAAGAGAAAAATAAAACAACTTTCAGACTTTTATATTAACAACAAATTGCGCCACTGTATTATTATATATTTACATTTTCATTGTTTTGCAGCTTCTTCTTCTTCATCAGAAAACCGTTTGTCTTTAAACTTATCTGGCCCTGGAGAACTCTTACCAAGAATTGCAGAAGAAAAAGATTCTCCAACCAGTAGTATTCCTGACACCAAACCTTCCTCATCTGAAGGTAAGGTAGAAGTCAAACAAACTATAACAGATACCAAGCTGGATTCCGATATAAAATGTGAAAAGCAAATTGCAGAACAAAATATTGATGAAACCAAATTAAAAGAAACACATGAAGAAACAATAAAAAAAATTGATAAAAAACATGGGGATAAGGAAACAAAAAACCCGAATTTAGGTGAAGATACTAATAAAAAAAAAAGTCAACTCTGTGATAATCAAATAAATTTAGTTCAAAGGGGTGAACTAGATAATAAGGACGAAAAAGCGCAACTTAAAGCAGAAAGTAAAAAAAAAGATCAGGAGAAAAAAGAAGAATCATCCAAAAAGGCAAATGATACTAAAGAAAAGAATAAAGCTACACAAGATGGACAAAAAGATAAAAGTGACAAAACGGAAAAAACTCAAAATATGGAACCAACTAGCACTAAGACTAAAAACGAAAAGTTAATTGAGTCAAAAAATAAATCTGAGACCAAAAGCAATGAAAAACCTGTTTCAAAAACAGAAGAAAAAGAATGTAAACCTGGAAAACATTCAAAAAAATAGCACCTCCTTCACCTCAACTAAATTAATAATCTTACCCAATATAAGTAATAGAATAAAAAAGGTTTGTGTTTATTAATAAAAATATCTCTGTGTCCATGATCACAAATTTTTTGTCAAAATATTAATAAAATATATCTTATTTTGTAATTTGACAAAAAAATTTATTATATGTGATCAAGTTTAGTCCCTGAATGTATTGTAATTTTGAGTGCATAGTAAGAGTAACTAGTAAGTTATTTTACTGGGGAGTATTTTTTAATTAGCTTAATGTTGTTTTTGATAAAAGACTGATGCCATTTTAACTTTAGTAAACTGGCATAAATAATGAGTTTTTTTGTTAAGATATTGTTAAGTTTAGTTTATTCATTGTAATGCCTTTTTTCTCAATTACTCTTAAAATATTTTAATGTTTTTAAAAATATTTTCGTGTTTGAAAATTGAAAGACATTTACAATAGATTTTAGAGCACCTCTGTTTCTAGAGTTGAAATTTTAACCAAAAAATTACCGCTCAAAATTAAATCCTGTTGTTTCTTTTTATGAAATGTACTCCAGATATAATAATATTTAGTAGTTATTAAAATATGTGATGTTAGTAATATTAAAACTATTAACATTTTCAATTTTTAAAACATTTTATTGTTATGGTTATTCCAATATGTAGATACAATTTTTTTTTGCAAAAAAACAATGTTCTTTTTACAAAAAAGAACTGTAAACATTTTTGTCGAGTTTTTGTGTTAATCTTAAACATTTTGGATTTGGAAAGGCATACATAGAATCAGATCCTAGACTTTTCTTTGCTTTTATATTAATTCCTTGTACAACCAATAATTCTTTAAGAGGGAGCCTGAGTATGGCATATAATGAGCGCGTAACGGTTTTCAAATAACTCTTTTATTGGAAAATTATTTAATATAAAGGGGAACTATAAAATAGTTAAAATTTCCTGAAGCCGTTAAGATTGTGGAGGCGGTGCAGAGTTATTAGTTCAGGCCCTACAGGGTCGGATACTGCGTTTAATGATAGAAGCAACACACTTGGTATGGATATACATAAGACTCGCCCGAACATTTTACGAAAGGGAACAACCCCCCCACCCCTGGCAGAGGGGTGGCCCCCCCCCCTTAAACGTGCTTTTTGATAGTTTTTTGCTAATAACTCGAAAACAGTCAACTTTTTCAAAAATCTTCTGGAGATTACTTTTCAAGCGGATACAATTTCCTTTCCAACGATGTACCTTAGTACCCTCTAACGACAGTGGTGCGCATTCCATTGGCGTACGAAAAAAGGGGAAAATCTTTAAAATATTTTTTTATCTATTTTTTGTGGTATTTTTTATCCTTAACAATATTTTATTTTCAAAAAAATATTTTTGGTTAAAAGCCCATTGTATACACTTATATACTTATTAAGCTAGACATATTTTTTCCAAATAGCCGCCTTGAAATAAAAATAAATGTGTTTGTAGAAATCCCTAAATTAGACAAAAATTTTGAACATTAATTTTTGTAACTGAGTAAGTAAAAATGAGTGAGTAAAAAATTATTTTTGGTTAGTAATAACTTAAAACTGACTTTTTCTTGTAAATTTTCTTTAAAGTGGGGGTAAAGGGGCATCCCCCTCTTTCCCCCCTCAAAAGTGCTCTCTTACAGTATTTTCCCAAATATTAGCAAACTTTTAACTTGGCAAAAAACAACTAAGTAACAATTATTAAGGCTGATAAAAAGTCCTCTCTAACGATGTATAACACGCCCCCCTTACATCAGTGGTGTACGTTTTATAGGCATTTAAATAATTGAGAGGTGTGGACAAAACATGTTTTTTTAAATTTTCTTTAATTTTACTGTCCCACATGTCTGGTTTTAAAACTGAAGAAATTTTCATTCCAACGATGTATATCACTCCCCCCTCAAGGCAGCGGTAGATCTAGCATAAACGCACCAAAAATGGTCAAATTTGGTATACACTTGAATCTTCATTTAAGACAACCCTGTTGGAACAGTATTAATACACACACTACGTTCAATGAGAGAAGCAACACACTTGGTATGGATATACAGTATACTCCCCCCAATAATATAACAAGGGGGATCCACCCGCCTACCCTAGATGGGGGGTGGTCCCCCCTTAAATATTAAAAAAAAAAATTCTAACAAACCGAAAAATGTCATTTAAACACATTTAGGGTTGGGACCACCCCCCCACCAAGAGGAGGCGGGTGGATCCCCCTCGTTATATTATTGGGAAGAGTATACTGTATATCCATACCAAGTGTGTTGCTTCTCTCATTGAACGTAGTGTGTGTATTAATACTGTTCCAACAGGGTTGTCTTAAATGAAGACTCAAGTGTATACCAAATTTGACCATTTTTGATGCGTCTATGCTAGATCTACCGCTGCCTTGAGGGGGGAGTGATATACATCGTTGGAAAGGAAATTTATTCAGCTTTAAAAAGAAGTTTTAAAACCAGACGTGTGGGACAGTAAAATTTAAGAAAATTAAAAAAAACAAGTTTTTTCAACACCTCTCATTTATTTAAATGCCTATAAAACGTACGCCACTGATATAAGGGGGGCGTGTTATACATCGTTAGAGAGGACTTTTTATCAGCCTTAAATTAAACCAAAAATATTTTTTTGAAAAAAAAATAGGGATAAAAAATATTTTAAAGATTTTCCCCTGTTTTCGTACGCCAATGGAATGCGCACCACTGTCGTTAGAGGATACTAAGGTACATCGCTGGAAAGTAAATTGTATCCGCTTGAAAAATGATCTCCAGAAAATTTTTGAAAAAGTTGACTGTTTTCGAGTTATTAACAAAAAACTATCAGAAAGCACGTTTAAGGGGGGAACCACCCCCCTGCCAGGGGTGGAGGGGTGGTTCCCTTTCGTAAAATGTTCGGGCGAGTCTTATGTATATCCATACCAAGTGTGTTGCTTCTATCATTAAACGCAGCATATGGCTTGAATCTCGTATGTAAGGCCTGAACTATATCGGAATAAAAATATTAAATATTGTAGGCAACAATATAATTGTAAGGGTTTTGAAATAACACTTTTTTGGGCAGAGTGCAAATTTTGAAGAAAAAAAATTGCACGTTTAAGAACCCAACGCGATACGTGAAACGGTCCTAGATAGAATAATGTATCAAAAAATTACTAAAAATTAAGTAATCTAAGCACGGTTTTTAAGAGTTGCGGTTTATTTTTTTTATTCAGGATTTTTTTTTGCGCGCTACGGAATTATTTTCTTTACAAATTGTCAAGAGTTTTATCAAAAAATATTAAATACTTTTTAGATAAAAGGGTTATTTCAAATCCCTTACATGCTCCTTATATGCCATACGCAGAGCTCCCTTATAACAGTGGCGCACCCAGGAATATGTCTTGGGGGGGGCCCGAGGCCTCTTGGGGGGGCCGAAGCCTCATGATATCGAATTTTAAGCTATTTTTTGTGTTTTTTTCTGAAATATGTCGAAAATATGTAAAAAAATCTAAGGCTTGGGGGAGCCGGGCCCCGGGCCCCCCCTGGGTGCGCTCATGCTTATAAAATACAAATCTTAAGAAACCACAAATAGAGTTGTATTCTTACTTCTTAGTAAGTGCTAAGTTGACTCAGAAAATGTTTTTTTTATTTACTTAGGTATATATATTTTGTGTTTTTAATGTTTTTATGGGTATTGTTTATCAAATGTAGGGTCAAATAATTATTTTTAAAGCAACTGCACAATTTATGTCTAGTCAAAAGTTAAGTTAAAAATATTTGGTTTCTAAAGGTTTGCAGTTTAAGTAGGTTTTAGCTAAGAATAATTGTCAATTATTAATTTCTTCTCTTTGAAAAAATGACCTGAATAAATATCAGCATAGTTTTTTAAAATTTAATTTTTTTTATGTAAAAAAATATCAAAAATCGCTTTTTCTGTTACACGCTGCTCCTACCTTCATAAGTATGCAAAGAAGTGTTTTTTTTTAAGCAGGCTAGCAGACATATTAGATCTCATTTATAGTCTTTTTTATATAGAGCTTTTTGAGATTTTAGGTGTTACTGGATGATTTTTTATAAATGCACAAACATTTTAGGCTAAGTGGATTTTTTTGGAATCAACAAAAATGCTTTTCAAAAATTGAGGTAAATATAGAGGGTTTTATTAAAATACTGCTTTTTTATATCTTTTTGGAACAAATAATAAAAAAATCAATATGTGGTGTGCATTTGTAAAAACTCATGCTGTACAAATCAGTTTTTTTATACAAGTAATATACAGGGTGTTCGGCAGATTAACCGACAAAATTTTTTGGGATATTGTTGGGGTCATTTGCTACCTTTTCAACATGGAACTTGGGTCCTAAGAGTTATGGCTAAAGAGATATGAATTTTTAATTTTTTTTTCTCAAATTACCCAAAATCCCAACCTTAAACCCTCGTAAGCTTTTTATTAATGTCTGGAAAAGCACCATTTTTTTTATAATTCTGTAATCTTATGCTTCTTCAACTAATTAATAGATTTGTTAAAATTGATGTACCAAAGATTAGTGATTTTGTGAAAGAAAATCAATTTCAAAATTAAAAATCAAAAAAAGTATCGACAATTGAGAACTTCATTTTCTTTTAAAAACTTCTTTAGTTGAGTACCTTTTTAACGGTATACTACACATTGATAAAAAAAAACATTTCTGCTTTAAAATACGGATATTCCGTCAGAAGGGCGAGACTCGTTCGGAATTGGTAAGAAAAACAATTTGATGTTTATGATCGTTTACCTACTTAAACAAAAGTTAAACTTTTAACAATAATGTATTGTGTTCTTTATTTATAAATTTTGTTCTAAACGATCATAAACATCAAATTGTATTTCTTATCAAGTCCGAACGATTATTGCCCGTCTCACGGAATATCCGTATTTTAAAGCAGAATTGTTTTTTTTAATCAATGTGTAGCATACCGTTAGAAAGGTAATCAACTAGAGAAGTTTTTAAAAGAAAATGAAGTTCTCAAGTGTCGATACTTTTTTTAATTTTTAATTTTGAAATTGATTTTCTTTCACAAAATCACTAATGTTCTTCAATAAAAAACCTCGTATGTCTCTTTGGTACATACATTTTAACAAATCTATTAATTAGTTGAATAATAAGAATAAGATTACAGAATTATAAAAAAAAATGGTGAGGTGAGAGTTTAAAGGTGGGATTTTGGGTAATTTGAGAAAAAAAATTAAAAAATTCATATCTCTTTAGCCGTGACTCTAAGGACCCAAGTTCCATGGTTGAAAAGGTAGCAAATGACCCCAACAATATCCCAAAAAAATTTTGATGGTTCATGTGCCGAACACCCTGTAGAATCGAGTTAATATTTTGATGTACTTAAAGCTGTAAGCTTACTATTATTATTATTATTACTTGTTCAGTCATAATTTAGGAAAATGTGATTTTCGGTTTGAGATGTTATGTTCACTGAAAGTAATATACTTACTTATTAATTTTAAAAAAAGTACTTAGTTTATTTTAATAATTTTAAACGAACAATGACCTCTGCTGCCATGTCTTTCACTTGGAGGGAGTAGTTCCCTACAGAAAGGTTTTTATAGAGCAGTTCAGTTCCTATATCAAATGGCATCTATCATGAGCTATAGCAAAACATTAGCAGAGACACTGTACGAATTTTCTTTAAAAATGTATAGTATGGCACCGGTATATGACATTAAGTGGAAGGGATATGATGATGATGGGGATCATGTAGTATGCTGCCTCATTGTGTATATTCATTCCCTCGATCCCCCCTTTCCACAGTGCTGTGACCTTAACCCAAAAATTTAAAAAACAGGTTTGGACTTGTTGATTCGCATGCCTCGCAGCGAGACCAAACGAATGCCTCGTTTGCATTCAAGCTTAAGAGAATACGCGCCTCAAGACGAACGATATTCAACTATAAATACTCGTTTGAGGTTCCCAGTTTGATTGAATGGCGTCGCATGCCACGCCTCCAAGGCAGGTACACAAACATATGCGCGTTCGGCCTCGCAGCGAGGCATACGAATTTTGCCTCAAATGAATAAGCGCCTTTAGAATCAATCAATCCCAATTATCTTATTTTCTGTGGTTTACCTATTATAAATCGCTTACTTTATTGTTCTTACTCTCACTTAGCAACATTTGCCGATGATACTGGTTTATTGACGGTAGAAAAATCTATTGAAAAATGCATAGAGAAACTTCAGGATGCAGTCACCCAAATTCACAGTTGGACCACAAAGTGGCGAATAAAATTAAATGAAACCAAATCAATTCATGTTGATTTTACAAACAAAAATATAAATCACATACAAATAACAATTAACAACATTCCAGTACCATATTCGAATCAGGCAAAATATCTAGGTATGACACTTGATACCAAATTGCGCTGGAAAGCACATGTTAAGAAAAAAAAAGAAGAACTTGAGATAAGGTATAGAAAAATGAACTGGCTAATTGGAAGGAAGTCCAATTTAACAATTCATAATAAGTTACTGCTTTATAGACAAATACTGAAACCAGTATGGACATATGGTATTCAACTATGGGGTTGTGCTAAAGAGAGTAACATTCTAGTTGTACAGAGATTTCAAAATAAAGTATTAAGAAACATTGTGAATGCACCTTGGTACGTTCGAAATAGTGACCTTCATCGAGATCTAAAAATCGAAACTGTAGCAGAGACTATAAAAAAGTACGCAAAAAGCCATGAAGATAGACTCCATCGGCATGTGAATGTGGAAGCAATTCAGCTTCTAGACAATACTATGCTAGTTCGACGACTAAAAAGAGTGAAGCCGTTTGAGCTAGTAAACTAAGTGAATTACACATAAAACAAAATAATGCTATAAACACAACACAATTGTGAGTTACAGACTAAACAAAGCGGGGAGAACTGTTGAGTGAACCCTAAGTTTAAATCTGACTTTTCTAGTAAATTAAGTTAAAACAAAATTGCTAATTAGTCTTACTGACTAGATTGTAATAAAAAAAAAACACAGTGTGTTTGACAAATAAAAAAAAAAAAACTTTATTGTTCTGAAGATCCGCAGCTAAATACCGCATTATTCGCTTTTTTCACTTGTTCAAATTGTATTAGAAAACAAAAACGAGTATCTATTTCTAAACAGATAATGGAGGTTTCAGTACAGGTCAAGGTCAAGGTCAATCTACAGAGTTTTTTCATGTACTGGGTGGAAAAAAAAATATGCCACTTTAGTCAAACTCAGTATGTAGGTACATGGGCACAATAGATCCATTTGTGGTCGCAGTGCATGGAGGTCCAGTAGGGCCTGCCACCACTTTCGAATACATACATACATACATACATACAGGTCAAGGGATGTAACTCAAAACAAAAGTTTAAACTGACTACTTAAGGGTCTGTTAAATTTTTACACCCATTTAAGAAGACAAGCCTATACCTAGTCATTCTCATCGGAGACTGATGAAGCTCTTTCACAAAGCATCATTGAAGGTATCTTTGAAAGCAAAGAAAAGGCAGTTAGCGGAACTTGCCTCTTGCAGAAAATCCGATGAGCTGCAATTCACAAAGATGGCGAGAACAGTTAAAGGTCTAACTCTCTTTAACTCCTCATCAAGCTCTATATCTCAACTTAGACCAAGATCTAATGAGAAGACTCTCGTTAACTTCTGAACCTCATATATCTTAAAAAATAAAAATTACTACAAAGAAAGGAACAAAAACAGATGGAGAGGTTGAGAAACAAAAAGTGAGAGAGTAAATGTAGTGTTAAGTTCAAATGAAGAAGTTGCTAATTCAAAATAATTTTTATTTTAAATATTAAAAGAATTAGAAATTAGAACTTATTTACTAGTTAATTACTAATTAAAGTGTTTAAAATTTTGAGTTTGTATTTACTCTGATCTTTAAAAAAGTTAATTAGTATTTTGTATAAGCAGTGTAAAATTTTCAAGTAAGGCATTTTAAATAACTCTTAAATGAGCCCTATATTACTATTCTGATGTAGTAGTTCTCAAGATCTTTTTTGAGTACATATTTGAGCCATTTTTTTTAAATTTAATTTTAAAAAAGCTACAAATTTAGGCTTTGGGATTTTCCATCCTCTTTAAGAGTAAAATAAATGTACCAAAAATTATAAAAATTGGTGAGATAGTTTGCCAAACCTCTGGTGTGAAAAAAGTTCACTATCATCTTCCCTTTTTAGATCTTTCAATTAAAAAAAAGTATAATTATACTGTTTTATTTTATATTGGATTTTATGCAAAGTCTTTTATATGAATCTGGTTGTGTCAGAGGTTGTTAGTATTTTACTTGACCTGTAATGACCCAGTTTTGACAAGACCTGATTAAGTAACTAACTAGCTTCACATAAAAATCCACAATAAAAGAAATTTATTTAAACAACTTAATATTTTTGTCACCAATGGTTTCTACAACCAAAAAGAAACCTATTTCTCATCTACCTATACTTGTTGTGGCTTATCCAACTTAGTTGTGATGTATCCCTAAAAAGGTCTCCTGAAATCTCATAGTATTTCTCCCTCAATTTCTCCTCAGATCTCATACAGAATTTTAGATGATTTGAGGAGTTCTAATCCATGACTTCACATAATTTCATGAAATCTCATCAAACCTATATTCTATGAAAATACTGAGGAAAATACATTTTAGAAAAGATTTGTTAAGATTTTAGGTCTTCATTAATCTTCTAAAATATGCTAAAAACTCATAAAGAGATTTGAGGAGAAGTTAGAAACTGTAACATTTTCAAAAAAAATATATTTAGGTAGGTACTTAGGTACTATAATTTTTTTAAAGAAAGGTGAGCTCTTGGGTGTCCTAAAAAGTCACCATAATTATGATGTCAAAACCTCAGTCAAAACTCTTTTAAAATACCTACCTTGAGTTAAAGTGGGTTCCAGAAATAACCCTGGCATATCAGCAAAAGTGGGAGAAGAGAGAGTTAAGCTGAATTCAGAGTTCTGTAAAGTAAGCGGTAGGTAAAAAGTAAGCAGTAAGAAATGAAAATAATGGTTCATTTTCTTACTAGTTCCTGTTTCCTTTTCTCTGTCAACTATGAACAACAGCATTTTTACCTTTGTGTTACTTCTTAGCACTTTACAAAACTCTGATTCCCGGTTTAAACATAGTGGATGAATAAAGATAAAGCTATTGGAAATGGGATCAGGGTAAAAGGCCTTAAGCCTAATTTAACTATTTTTAATGCATAAATGGTCATCTGAAAGTTGAAATACTGATCCTATCTTCAAAGCAAAGAAAAACATAGCAGTCAGGTAGAATAGTTTTCTCTCTTAGCTAAGGAAACATTAACACACATACTTTAAGTTATGTTTAAGGTCAGTTTAGCCTTGCAAATCAGATTAAATTAAATTAAATTAACTTACCCTAAGCCAAATTAGACTAACTTAAAAATATCTTAGGTTTACTTAGGAAGGTTCCTAAAGGCATAAAATTAGATCTTTACAGAAAATAAAGTAAAAAACTGTAAAAATCAAGAAAATTTTGTCTAAAGTTTCTAATTTGGCTTTGGGTAAGTTAATTTAATTTAATGTAAAGTAATTTATGAGGCTAAACCGACCTTTACATTTAAACATTAAAAAATGGGAAAATTCTTTTCATCAGAGAAGATAGCTCTTCTCTGCTTTGATTTATTTACTTAATATTTTTAAAAACGTACCTTTAGGGTTACCCTCGGAGTTACCCTTGGAGCAATCATTGCTTTGCTCCTGATAGACTGACCATTTCTGAAATCATTGTTTCAAAGTAATTTGTTGACAAGCAAAGTTTATGATGTAAAAATGGCCATAGTCCTTATTAGTATTAGCACAACAACAATCCAAAAAACTTGATTTTTTTAGTTAATAAATTATCCCTACACGAAACCGGGACCAGATTTTACAAAATAGTAAAATAGTCAAAAGTAAAAATCAAAATCAAAATGGTTGCCGAATGAATTTTCCAAATCCAAGAGAGGAAAATGAGTCAGGTGACCGAAGGACATTGAATAAACATTTTGGCACGTGAGCCACGTTTTAAAATATAAAACCAAGTCACGTGATCTTTATAGCGTATTCTTTTGAAAAAGTCAGTGCGCCACTCGTGGTCCACGGACACTGTTTTGGTCCTATCAAAAAATGTAGTGCAGGCGCTAGGGACCATGGTTGAGTATACCGATTATGAGGAATGCAGTTTGACAGTGGATACTAGCTGAGAATAGGTAATAGATTAACGATCCCAACAAACAATTAAAGTTGTAACGACGAAACCCCAACTAGAAAGAATTTCTTAAAAGTAACCGCAACGTACTCCCGCTACGTCTCAGTATACCATACAGCGACGTTATAATTCCCTAAGTGGGGAACCAATTTCTGGTTATAACTACCTGGCCAAGTGTTTAAAGTCACTGTAGTAACAACTACACTACTACGTCGTAGCCAGGTATCTACTACGTCGTAGAGGCTGTTTTTTTTCCGTAATGGCATAAAAGTTGCGATGTAGTTGCAAATAATATAATCGTTTCTTTTTGGTAGAATTGTTACACAATATGGTGGACACAACAGTAAACAGACTCGCTTAGTTTTTTTGTTTGGTTATGGTTATAATATGAACTATGTTATCCAAAAGTGTGAGAATTTACCAGCAGAGGATCAAAATTCGAGTGCGACGCAAAGTTTTTTGTATAACATGCATTATATATATTGCAAAAAACCGGTGCGCCCGTAAAATTGAGCCGTTTTCTGGTAGCTGATGGAATTTTTGTGTTGTGATTTTGGAGGTTATGTTTTCATAATCGACAGTTAACTCCAACAAATGGTGCTTAAGAAGAGCATTTTTGGTAAGCTTCAACTAATTTGTTTATAAAATAGTATGGCTCTTTAATATGAGCTCATAAAACGACAACAAAAATATTAAATTTTCTTTCTTACATAAAAACATGGCGTCCCAAACTATATTCCCTGATAGTCGAAAAGGTTACTTGAAAGTGGTTGCGGCTTTAAAGTTGATCCAAAAAGTTATTTTGTCTACATTGTTACATCAGATGTTACTATGATGACACAAACTTTTGTGGTAAAAATTAAAGTTATAATGTAGTTGTCGGATACACTTGTTTGGGACTCCAATGAAGCTTAACTTTCTAGTGGTAATTAAGTAGGATATAAAAGTCAGGGCGACTACGAAATAACGACTAAAAAGAAAGTAAAACTTTAGCAACGTCCTATTGTGGTAGAGAAGACTATCAGAATCGACTATCAAGAAACAATCCTATGTAGTAGTTTAGAGGGTCGTTTTTACGAAACATCTACTATTTCCTGATACTAAATAGTAGTTAGAACTAAAAAGTAACAAATTTTGGTTGGGATCACCACCTTTCTACTATAAGAAAGTAGCAAAGCCTTTAGAACATGTAGCCGCTACTATAAATGTTAGTTGGGATCCCGATGTTGTCGGACCAATTTGATTAGTAAAAATTGATTTAATATAGAAACCCGTGTGATGTTTTAATCTGAAGATAAATCTCACCTTGTTAAGTAGCGTTTAAAAGGAAATTTCATTGTCTAAAGGCTTGGTTTTTAAGAAAATCTGGTAAAACATGTGTTTTTTAAATTTTTTAAAAATTTTCTCAATAAACGGACGCCGCTTTCGAGTTTGTCATTAGTCTAATCCTACTGACTTACACATCGTTGAAAATAAAAATTCATTTTCTACAATAAAAGTGTAGAATAATTTTTTCCCAATGAGCTTAGTTTCTGACACACATGGATAAAACTTGTAAAAAAATTGGTATGTTTAATGATTTTTAAAAATTGATTTAATTTACGAACGCCCCTAAATTGTTATAGACAAAACTAATCTTGCCTTGTTAAAATGCCAAAAATACATCATTAAAAAGGAAATTTCATTGTCTACAATAAAATAAAGAACACATTTTTTGATATAGGGCTTGGTTTTTAAGAAAATCGGGTAAAACACATGACAACACATATCGTTGGGAAGGGAATATTATTGTGTACAATAAAGGTTTATTATATATATTTTTTTCTAACACCCTGTTTCCACCAATGCATGCCCACCCCGACTCAAAAAACGCATCAGGTGACGCTGCATTTAAAACCGGTGCAAATCCATGGGCCATCACGTGATGCGTTTTTTGAATCGGGGTGGGCATGCATTGGTGGAAACAGGGTATAAGAAGGTTTTGAGAAAATTAAAAAAAAACTAAAAGGTGGTTTTTGAATGCGTCAATTTAGTTAAATTTTCAGAATTCAAACACGACCAAAAACAAGAGGATGATAAAAAAATTAGACCAGAAATTGGTCCAGCAACCTCTGGATCATTAATCTACCTATTCTCAGCTAGTATCGATTGTCAAACTGCATCCTTATATTATTTTGTATAAGCAACTACTTCTAGCGCCTGCACTAATTGCCCCAGTGCAGTTTCAAAAGAATACAAAAGTGCACTAGTGCAACACAAGCTCGGAGAGCACCACTGAGCTTTTTTAAATGAATGAACCGAACCGAATTAATTTCGCCTTGTTGAATTACACTTCTGCCGTGTGGTCTTAAGCACACACAATTTTTTTGATGAAGTTTGTAATCTAAAAAAGTACATATCAGACAATTTTACTTCTGATGACCACAATCTGCCTACCCACGAAAAATGGGCAAAATATTTTAATGCAAGTATTTCTACCCAGTGGACCAAAGAAAGAAATAGGCTGCTTTTATCTTCTGTAAAAGGAATACTCATGACTTCATACAATTTAAGAAATATGAGCTGCTCAGAATTTTACGATTTTGTACTTCTGCCTAAAAATTCAACGCTGTTGAATAAAATACAACGCAGTGAAAAGTACCTATAAAATAGTAGGTATATTATGTTATTTATTAGTTATTGTTTCAATAAAAAAAAAAGTTGATTTTTTTGTGTGTGGCATCGAAAAAATTTTGACGTCCGGATTTTGTCCGGATTTTCTTGACGGCTGGTCCTGGTTGGAGACGTTTTCATCTGGTAACCCTAATTATGTAGCTCTACAATTTTTTTTTAATTGCTCAAAAGAATACAAAAATTGCACTAGTTTTCACAGAAGAATACAAAAATTGCACTAGTGGCGCACGAGTGCTGCACTTTTTTCCAAAAAGAATTCGCCATTATATAGCTCTTCATTTTTTCTGCCTATGGCGTCGGCGGCCCCTATTTAAAAAAATCTGGCATTGATAAAAAAAAACAAATGCTTCCCTAATTTTATAGATGCAGTGCTTGTTTAGAATATTTTGCTGTAGTTTCTAACACCATTCCTGAATCAATTTTTTAGCATTTCTCCCAGCAAAAGGTCAGTGGGTTTTGGGTCGACTCACCCCCCTTCAGTAACGCCCTTTGAGAACTTTTTTTAAGAATATAACCCAACTTTTTAAAGATTTCTTTTTCTGGTGTTTTCAAACACCAGGGTTTCCCTTTTTCGGAAAAGTTTTCAGCGGTGGATTGGTGCATTTTGGACAACCATGACCACATCAGATCTCTCTGGTCGTTCCATAATCTCTGACGAGGTTAACAATTTAGAGCACCTATATAAAATTTAGGTAGGTATATCAGCAATACTTTAAGGTCCTTTTAGTTATAAAGACAGCTTTTGTCATTGGTTTTCTCCGGTGTTCTAATATATCTATAAATATGCAAAATAATTATATTTGTATGATTGACACTCTTTAAATATAAATACAGATTTAGCAGTACCTAATCTTCATAGGTACTAGTCTTAGTCATAGATTTAGTTGTTAGTTTTCTCTTAACAGATCTATCTGTCACTCTCTCTCTTGTATAAGTAACAGTAATACGTATTTGAGTTATTAAGACTAAAACTACAACTAAACAAATGACTATGATAAGTATGAAATGAACAAAGCATAAAAGCTGCATGTATAAAAGAAACTGTAATCTAATTTTTCTAACATATTATATTACCTATATGGAACCTATCTAAATAACACCTAACTAAGATTATTGGGGTATAAAGTTAAAAGAATTTAATAGTTTTTAAACAAACTTAATGAAAAAAAAATGAAAACTAATAAAATTTTTAACAGTCTAACTGACTGATACAAATAAAATATTTTTAGTATTTTGAAAACACAAATAAAGCTTTTTTATTATGGAATGCAACAAATATACATAAATTTCATTTATTTAAAAAAGATGATACAACTATGAAAGAAATATATAACAGAAACACACTTTTCATAATAAATGATAGCATCAACAAACAATATCTAGGGATATAGTGTAACTTTTTTATTTATTCTTTAGCATGATTTTGCACAGTTGTTGAAGATATAACTTGCTCTTTTTTAATATGAGAGTGTGCTTCCTCATAATTGTATCTGAGTCGTTTTATAGGTGGACCATCATCTGCAGGGATGTAATCATCAACATCTGGTTCTATAAATCCTTTTTTATTATATATACCACCATAATCAGGAGGTTTTTTATTAAACAGCTCTGGTTTGTTCCTTTCCAAAAATTCTTTGATAGTTTCAAACATCCGACCAAAGATATTTGTTTTGTCAGAGTTGTTTTTCTCTGAAATGAAATCATTGTATTTCTTACCCATTTCTTCAATCATTTTTGACAGTTCTTTATCTGAAGAGTTGTTTTCAGCTTCCAGGGGATCCTCTGGGAAACGAGGAGACTCATCTGAGTCCTCTGAGTTAAAGACTAGGAACTCATCCATATTTAGCTCATCCTCAGCAGCTGTTGGACTGCTCAGAAGTGACCTCCTTATGCTTACCTGTAAAGAAATACATTTATTATTATTTATTACACAAAACCACAATAACAAAAAAATATGAATTTGGGTTCAAAAAAGACCCTAGACTTTGGGATGTTTCCCTGCTGTCAATTGATATAAATCCATTGAAAAAAAGGAGGTTTGGCAGATCATCTTTTTGATTTTAATAATTTTTGATAGATTCATTCTACTGGTCAAGGGTATGAAAGATCCCTAATTTAAAAATTTCTGATCCATAGTTTTTTTTCTAAAATTACTATTTATGTTTTCTCTTAAAACATGTAGGTACTAAAATAAATTCAGATATCTTAAGAACTGATTACACCAGGATAGCAATATAGGCTTATTTGAAACGAGGAGGAGAATTATATTTTTAACAATATTTCTCATAATGTCAAAGTTCATCAGAGTCAGTAAGATATTGAAATTGGTAATTACATTTTCAAAAAAATTTGTTATAGCATCAAGGAATGCCAGGTCACAATTTAAAAAAAATTGTATATACCGGGTGGGCCAAAAAAACGGAGTAAATTTTTTTGGCCCACGTATCCTTCCAATTTTAATGCATTTTACAGAAAAATGAGAATAAGGGAAATATTTTGTTGTTGTTCATTTTTAAATCCAAGATGGCGGACCGGATAAAACTTGACCCTTTTTTTTAGTTAATATAGAAAAGGTATTACAGTGTTTATTACCTGTTCACTCTCTGTGGTCATTTGCTGTTTTTCAAAAAGTCTCATGTTGGGCAAAGATACGAGCAATGCCGACAACAAAACCACCATAAGACAGGTGGATGGGGTTGCCTTTGACGTGGTAGAGTTGCAAATCAGGGCCTGTAGTCTGTTTACATGGGCGATTAGTGTCTTGTTTTGCTGTTGCAATTCTTTGACCCGTTGTTGAAGGCGCTTATTTTCTTCTGAACCACGTTTTACCCTGGAAAAGAAAATTATTACCTATACACTAAAGGTTTTCTTCAATAACACGACCCCAAAAGAAAAAAAATGCCGAGATCAGTAGTAGATTAAGTTTTCCCAGTGGATCGATTCATATTATGTATGTAATCAACGAAAGAATGAGGAGGTTTGGCAGAGTCTTCAATTTAAATAATCTTTGGTACATTATATTTTACCGGTCAAGTAGATAAGATAAATATTAATATTTTTTCTGAAAATTGACAATCTGCCGTAACTTTTAATTTTAAACAACTTTTTTTTTATCTAATCCGATATCTTTTAAAACAAAGATACTATACCTTTAACACTTTTTATCAAATCAGCTTACTAAACCACCCCGTATGTTAATTGATTTGTAGTCCAGTCATTATTAAATTTAGCTTGCAAAAGGTGGTGTTGGAGGCCAAAGAAATATAATAAGTTATTTATAAAAAATTATTTATTTCCTGTACATTTTCGAAAAAAAAAAGTTTCAAACAAGACTTACACTACACACACAGTACATAAGTTATAAGGCTAAACATTTCTCCGCCATTTTGGATTTTGACCAATTTTTTTGTTTAATGGTCTTTAACATAGAAACTGCTTATTTTCGAGAAAATATGACCATGTTTTCGTGGTCTTAAAAGATAACCCCAATTTAGGGATGCCAATTAAGTGCTAACCCTGTGCTTGACCTACTTAAAGCCTATCCTTAAATTACGTAATGCTCAAAGAGTGGGGGGGGGGAGGGGGGGGGGGGGGGTTTGGCTTTGTGTTACACTCAATGTTTTTTGTTAAAAATGCGTTACGAGGGGGGGGGGTGGGGGTCAAAAATCCTGACTTTTTGCGTTACGTAAGTTAAGGACCCTTTGGTAATAAACTGTTACAAAGATAATTTAATTTTCTACAATAGGTTAATTACACATTTTTGGAGAAATTTACATAAAACATAATAATTTATGTTTATTTTGTATCTAGGTATGCTATGGAAATACATAGGAAACGCGTGTTCTGCCCTTCAGGGTTCGTATCTCAGCAAGAGTACTTCCCAGACAACTCAATTGTATCTCATTTTATAGGCCATTAATTAGTCTTTATTTCGCGTTATTTCTCTAAAGAAGCAGTTTCTAAGTTAAAGCCCACTAAAACAAATTTTGGTTAAAATCCAAAATGGCGGCGAAATGTGTAGCCTCATAACTCGAAAACTACTAGTCTGACGAAATAATGTATAAAAGCGCGTTTATAGGAAATTTTATTGTCTTCGACTTTTGTCAAAAACTTTTTTTCTAGAATGTACAGGAACCAAGTAATTTAAAAAAAAAACATTTTCCTGCACACTAAATCCAAGATGGCGGAGGGAGCCCCCCCCCCCCCCCCCAAGGTCGAAAACTTAATTTTTTTTAGGACTCCAATGTAAAAAATATATGTCAAAATTGCCTATTGGCTCATTTTATTAGTATGAGACCAAAGAAGAGCGATACCCAGAAAATCAGAATCTAATTCGAAATTTTTTTATGATAATTCTGAAAAATCGTCATGTAGCAAGTTTTGGACTACCAAACTTCATATTTGACAATACCCAACTAACATTTATAGTAGCGGCTACATGTTCTAAAGGCTTTGCTACTTTCTTATAGTAGAAATGTGGTGATCCCAACCAAAATTTGTTACTTTTTAGTTCTAACTACTATTTAGTATCAGGAAATAGTAGATGTTTCGTAAAAACGACCCTCTAAATTACTTCATAGGATTGTTTCTTGATAGTCGATTCTGATAGTCTTCTCTACCACAATAGGACGTTGCTAAAGTTTTACTTTCTTTTTAGTCGTTATTTCGTAGTCGCCCTGACTTTTATATCCTACTTAATTACCACTAGAAAGTTAAGCTTCATTGGAGTCCCAAACAAGTGTATCCGACAACTACATTATAACTTTAATTTTTACCACAAAAGTTTGTGTCATCATAGTAGCATCTGATGTAACAATGTAGACAAAATAACTTTTTGGATCAACTTTAAAGCCGCAACTACTTTCAAGTAACCTTTTCGACTATCAGGGAATATAGTTTGGGACGCCATGTTTTTATGTAAGAAAGAAAATTTAATATTTTTGTTGTCGTCTTATGAGCTCATATTAAAGAGCCATACTATTTTATAAACAAATTAGTTGAAGCTTACCAAAAATGCTCTTCTTAAGCACCATTTGTTGGAGTTAACTGTCGATTATGAAAACATAACCTCCAAAATCACAACACAAAAATTCCATCAGCTATCAGAAAACGGCTCAATTTTACGGGCGCACCGGTTTTTTGCAATATATATAATGCATGTTATACAAAAAACTTTGCGTCGCACTCGAATTTTGATCCTCTGCTCGTAAATTCTCACACTTTTGGATAACATAGTTCATATTATAACCATAACCAAACAAAAAAAACTAAGCGAGTCTGTTTACTGTTGTGTCCACCATATTGTGTAATAATTCTACCAAAAAGAAACGATTATATTATTTGCAACTACATCGCAACTTTTATGCCATTACGGAAAAAAAAAACAGCCTCTACGACGTAGTAGATACCTGGCTACGACGTAGTAGTGTAGTTGTTACTACAGTGACTTTAAACACTTGGCCAAGTAGTTATAACCAGAAATTGGTTCCCCACTTAGGGAATTATAACGTCGCTGTATGGTATACTGAGACGTAGCGGGAGTACGTTGCGGTTACTTTTAAGAAATTCTTTCTAGTTGGGGTTTCGTCGTTACAACTTTAATTGTTTGTTGGGTAAACGAAATGAACTAAACCTACATTTAATTTTTTTATTTTACTAGGTATGGAAGTAACAGGTAACGACGGGTTTTCTTTATTTCCTAAATAAATTTTTCGACATACCTTTCCTCAAGTCCATCAACATATTCCTTTTTCCTCTTTCTCGAATCTTGGGCAGATATCTTGTTGCGAATTTTTCGTCTAATCCTTTTTAGTTCCCTTTCTTCGTTTTTTGTCAACGGATGATGGGTGGGCAGCTGAATACCCTCCTTGGCCAAAAGTCGTTTTTCTTCCAGCGAAAGACTCAAAAGTGGGTAAGACTGGTTGGTCGAGGATACCACATTGGTATCATCATCATCATCTTCTGAAAATTATTGCTTTCTGAGATCTAAAGCATGAGAAAGGACCTTCGAACATTTTAAAAATTTAGTTTACACAATTTATTTAAGTTCTAAGTAGCTTTGAAAAAAAATCGTTTCTTAGTTAAAAAAAACTACTTTTTAGGATTTTTTATTTTAAAATCTATCAAAAGTTTAGCCTTCAAAAAAATGTATACTTTGAATTTAAAAGTAAATAATAAATATAAAAGTTTTTTACCCCACCTTACCAGATTTCTGATTATTTTCTTACCAGCGGAGGTTAATGATCATTGGACACGTAATACTACTTGATACTTTTGTAAAGTCACTCAAATATCTTTTTAGGTCTGTCCGTCTAGTCGTTAGTGTTTAAAGAATTATGTTTTGTTTTGCCAAATTTTTTCGTGTGTTGAAGTTTTTTCTTACCTTCAACTTCCACTGGACGGGGTTCTTGTTTGACTTCAACAGTACGTCTTTTAAGATGGTTGCTATTGGTGAGAGCGGCGAGATCGGCGGTAGAGTTCAGAATCTTAATACTTTTAACACTGAGAGGCAACAGCACTGATCTGCCGTTATTCGACACCTGGTGCACTTTTAGGATTTGAGTTTTCGGCTTGTTGATACAAAGCTGTTTTTTGAAATGTGCTAGAAAAAAAACATGTTTTATTTATAATTATTGCTTGGGGTTTTTTTCTGAAAGCTGAAATTTGTTTCATACCGAGTCTCATAACTTCATCATAAAGTTTGAGTTCGTTTTATAATGGTATAATTTTGAAAGAAATCAATCGTAAATTTCTTGATAACCTTTTGGGTTCGGGTACAGGACATGTTAGTCATGATCCCTACACAAAACATACTTAGAATTTGAAGCAGATTTCAAAATTGAAATAAAAATAATTTTTTCTAAAAAAAGTTTTTAAATTTTTTTATAAATTAGTTCTTATAAAATTGTTTTATGTTTTTGAAAAAATAATATTTAAAAAAAATACATTTCTAAAAAAATATTTTTTAGTTTTTTTTTATAAATTAGTTTTTGGTAAAACAACTTTTTAAAAAGTATCTTTTCAAAAATAATGTTTTGTCAATTTTTGTTATGAATGAGTTTTTGAAAAACAACTTTTTGAAGAAGCAGCCATTCTTTTTGTAGGGATATTTTTTTTTGAAATTGTTGGTCCAGACCCCGGTTAGGATATGTTTGCGATCAGTTGACCACGGTATGGTTTACAATAAAACAGGGGAGCTATATGATTTAAGAAAAAAAAAGTTAAGTTAGTCCTATTTGCCGCGGGGATAATTCGCTGCGGCGACGTCCCCGCGGCAAATTGTCATCTTCCTTAAAAATACAACCATGCAAAAAGTGGGACTAGAACTTTGCTGAATTTGATTTATTGTTGGTTTTAGCTTTATAAAACTATTTAGCTTTATAAAAAATTCCCAGCTATGATTCATATGTGAGTGGGTCTTGCCCATGTCTTGCAGCCCTTCCACTGCGACCTCCGCCTTGAGCGATGCAGTTGCACACTACTACACAAGCGGCCAAATCAATTTACCATAAAAATCGCAGTTAAAAATAAAAATCGATATGTCATAGCGTTTTTCCAAAACACAAACTCTTTGCTTCTTTTTTACAGGGTGGCGACTTTAAATGAAACGCACTTCCAGCGAGTTAATATTTACTTTAAAAAAATCAAAAACATATCAACTGAGTGTTTTTACGGGCTTTCTTTCTGATGCAAAACATTTTTGGTTGGACCCCCGAAAAGTAGTCTACTGATATACAATTTTTTTTCAAAGTAGATGACCCCACTTGGTAACTAATTCGAAAGCTTATAAATAAAGAAAAAAAACAAAAAAAAATTGACATGTGTCAAATAAAATGTAACGAATATATATTTTTTCAATTTTTGCTTGTGGTACCTCATTCGAAAGAATATCAAAAAATTTCAAAAACAAATAATATAATATTCTTTTAACATATATCAATTAAAATGTCAAACAATTCGTGTTTTTGTATTTTTTTAAAAATATTGAAGAAAATTTTAATTGAAGTATGTAAAAAAAATCATCCCGTTGTTTTTATTTTTTTAAGCTTTCGAACTAGGTAGGGCAAGTAGGGTCATTCCATCTGAAAAAATTATTCTATGTAAGTAAACCCCTTTCGAGGGGTCCCATCAAAAATTTTTTGCGTAAAAAAGTTTAAAATATGTGAATTGACGTGTTTGTGTTTTTTTACAGAAAAACAAATATTTACCCGCCAGAGGCAGCATTCAATTTAAAATCGTCACCCTGTATGATTACCTGCATTGAAAATGGGTTTCGCAATAAATTTCTTGTTTGAGGGATTCTGAATTAAAAACTTGGTTGGTTTCTGGATGGGTGGCGACGAAGACACAACAGGTTGCGGACTGCTCTTGATTGTGGGCATGATATGATCTTCTATTCTCTCAACTTTGATTTTCTGATCCCGTGGTTCCAACAAGGACAAAAACATTGAGTCATCTAGACCGTCCAGGCTGCTTAAAACTGACGCTCTAAAATGAAAACTAGTGGTCTAGTACCTATTTATAAGAACCAGCAGTTTTTTTAAACGGTTTAATTTAGTAACCCATGTGTAACTATATTTTTTGTTTTATACGTTGTTTTAATTCTTAATACAGCACTTTAAGCTACTTCCCGATTAGCTAGAGAGTAGAAATTTTAGGCTTTCTGGTGCCAATTTAATTAAACCTGTTTTATCACAAATTTTTAAAAAAAATTAAGCTTTGCGGTGTTTAGGCTCACTTAATATAATTTTTGATTCAAACCTAAAAAAATCAAAATGGCGGATCCAAAATTCCGAACTTTCTTTTTTTAGGTTAAAGACTGCTGATTTATAATGTCTGCTTGTGTGATTATTGTTTAATTTTAAAACATTTTTTGGTACTTACGATTCATCAATGGTGCCGGTACTGCTGTAGGTACTCTTGTCACTTTCGGAGTAGACACTCTGGGGTGACAGCATTCCATCGCTTTGGCTAGTATCACTTAGGTTCTGGAGATCTTCCTCAAAATTCGAGAATATGTTTTCCTCAAAGTTATTTTCTAATGAGAGCACTGAGTCAAAAAACTCCGAACTCTGAAAAAAAATATATTTAGTATTTTAAAAGCGAAATTTAAACCTTGGTAATTTTTTTTTATAGAAATTTATGTAAGTGCATCCTGTATTTCAAAGTTTCCG
This sequence comes from Aspidapion aeneum, assembly GCA_963576565.1. Lineage (NCBI taxonomy): Eukaryota > Metazoa > Arthropoda > Insecta > Coleoptera > Brentidae > Aspidapion > Aspidapion aeneum. The sequence goes on along the minus strand of OY755048.1, from coordinate 14,694,216 downwards.
TCACGCATAAAGATGTGCAAAAAAATTAGACTACTTTTAAATTTATAGTTGTTTCCTTTTTAGACAAAAAATCTCAACTAGGTTATTAAAATTGCATAAGTCAATTAAATAACTTTAAAAAGGTACGTTAAATGAAAGAACTCTAACTGTACCCTAGTAGAATTACAATTTACCTTCAAGATGGAGTGACGGAAATTGAAATTGTGACAAAGATATGAAAATACGTCTTTTTTTTTAAATATTTTTTTACTTCTCTAATCCTGACGTTGTTACTTTTACAATCAGTACCTTGTTTTTAATGTTAGTCGCGTTTTACACACCTATTTTATGCGCAGATACCGCGCCCTGACGGTAACTTTTTCAAATTAAAGCTGTTAAGACGGAGATATGGTACACACAGCGTGACAACTAACATTCGGGATTTTATAGTTGATTTGTGTGTTTATTTATCCTTGTATTGAAAGTTTAAATATGGTAGATTATGATAAAATCGCTTTGATCATTATAAGTTGCATGTATATTAAATGACAGAGGTACAAACATTAGAAATTGCAAAATTGCCGCGTGATGGATATATGAAATTGCTTGTATAAAAATCAAAAAAACATGTAAGTCTTAATATTTTTGCAAATTTTTGTCAAAATCACCCAGATTTCAAACTATACATCTATGCAAAAATTTTGTTCAAATCTTGACGAGTATTTATAGCTGTGAGCGTTGACTACGTTCAAATTAAAAAGTTATTGAAGAGAACCCTTACACCTTTATACCACTATTATTTTTTTACGTTTAAATTTTTTATATTTGTCGTCCATGGAAGGGGTTTATTTCTCTTTGTTTGAATTGGGTGGGTTTGGTTTATTTCTTTATGACTCCTTTTGCGTACGCCACTGGTCGGCCGAGGAAAATCAATTGCACCTTCAGATATTTTATACTTATTTAAAACAGGAACAAATCTGATAGTTACATACGTATATCTGATCATATCTTATTCATTTATTAGTTAAAATTTAGTTAAGCGATTTTTGGAACCGAGATAAATATAATAAAATGGTAATTTTGACCTTATCAAAGGGATATTTAAAAAATTGTTATTAATGCTTTTTCAAGTGTTTTTCAACAATGTTAGCAAGGTTAAAAGTATATTTTCCAGAAAGATACACACGTGTTTGGTTATATGTAATATGTAACTAAGCCAATGTTTTATAGGATATATATTTTTTGGTCTAGTATAAAATCATTTATATAAATAAATATATCAAAAATATAATTGATATTTAACTTTAAATAATTTTATTTAAATATTCGCTTAGTGTTTAAATTATTTTGTCTGCAAACAAAATACAATAAAAATAAAATACCTCCTTGATATATTTTTTAACGTTTTATAGTTTTGATATTTAAAGGAAATTATTTAACAGGTTACCTAAATAGTTTTCCCTTGAGAATAAATAGGTGTGGGCAGTGGCGTATATAAGGGGGGACGGCCCCCTCCGAAGATTTTTTAGATATTTGACATACAAAAAATATCATAAGATACGGCCTCATAGGGGAACGTCCTTAAATGACGTAACGCAAAAATTCAGGATTTTTGACACACCCTCCCCCCCTCGTAACGCATTTTCAAAAAAAACCCATTAAAAAACATTGAGTGTAACGCAAGGCCAAACCCCCCCTAGAGCGTTACGTAATTTAAGCACAGGCCCTAGGGTCTCGCCCCCCCCCCCAAACTTTTTTCTAAATACCACTGGATGTGGGTATATATTTAAAATGACGATATAAAAAATATTTATATTAAAAGTAGGCCATTACAAAAAGTTATTTTTCTACAAATAAAAAAAACCATAATTTTAATCAAATTCAAGTTTGAAATATCAAAGATATGTTTTTAATTTTTAATGATTTCAAAAATAAAAATATTGTGAAATTCAAAAACAGCTTGCCTATATGTAAAAACCACGTGTTTAATACTGCAATATGGTATTTTGAAATTGTCAATACTTTAAGCAAATGCATTGCTCTACTACTTAGGTACTTATCTTTTTTTAATTTTTAGACATGAGAGAAATATGAATGTTTTCGAAATGACTAGGTATTTCCCTGTAATTGTTTTTCTGGACGTTTTGAAAAACAAATAAGTAAAATCTTGAAATATGGATTTTATCGAAAAGTGATTAATACGAAACTTGGAGCTCATTGCTTTTAAAAAGGTTTGAAATATGTCGATAAAAACCCATCCCAAAATATGACCGGGATGAGTTGCATATTGCGGGATTTTTAATATCTATTGCATGCATATTTTTAGATACCCTCTCTTTACATTAAAAATATATACCTACATATGTATATATTTTATGCTTTGTTTAGAAAGTTAAAAAAAGATTTTACTAACCATGAGTTCGGAGCCGTCGGAAAAACCATCGATGTTATCCATAGTTCCGATAATTTCAAGCTGCAATTCGTCAATCCGTAGATCAGGTGAAACTTCACTCACACATTGTTTCAAGTTTTTGCTCACTTAGTTTTCAATATTACTAATTTTCACTGCGGATTTTCCACAATTTTCCAAGGAAATATGTTAGCGGACTGCGTCTGTGAATAAACTAAGCCAGCGTGGAACAACCTACGTCATCTACAGGATGAAAGGAGTTCACCTACTATAGCTATCTCGAAAAGTGAATGTTGAAATTTTTGTGAAATTTAGGAAGGGTATCGCGGTCTTGGTTTTAGACCCGATCAGACCGGGCTGACATTTTAAACCCACCCTAATCCGTTTTCAGACAAAACTAATTAAAATTACTCATTTATTTAGCGTTTAGGTAGACATTTCTCATTTAATGGGCGACGCATATACTAATTCAGCATTGATATTTAAATTTATTTGTTGTCAAACTGTACCTGTATAAAATCCTTAAAACTTCAAGATGCTAACAAGACTGGATACAATATGTGTTTTATAAAAAATATATTGTCGAAAAAATATCAAAGTACATAGTTGCTTTTATTTTATTAAACTTCATTTTATTAAGTCCTACATCTTTTAGCTTCTTATTGCTTTTTATTATATTTCTTGGCTCATTTGTATTTTGTGTGAGTTTATTTTGCTCGATTCGTGAAAATATAGCTATTACTTTTGATATATTTTTTGTATGTTTGTTATGGTCGTTATCTTTACCTATTATTCATAAAATTTTCCGCTTTTAAATATGATGTATTTAGTTTTCCAAAGAATGTTTACCTTTGTTCTGACCGAATTTATGTTTGAAGTTGTATCTTATCTAATTGTCAATATTCATTTCCGCTATTGTATTTGTTTTATTTATTTTTGTTCAACAATAACGTCGTTATGTGTTATATGAATTTGTTTTGCTTACTGTCCTTAAATATTTTATTATCTGTTCCGCATCTAAATCTATTTGATTTTTTGTATTAATTTAAATTCTATTTTTTTACCTTTTTAGTTTTACACTCAATCTGTAGCTCAGTTGAAACTTCAGTTACAATAGTTTATCTTATCTTGAAAATTGTCTATTCATATTATCCTTTCTATTCTATTATTATTTTTTATTGATTTTAAATCTGTTTTTATTGTGAATTCGTAAACTCTTATTTTGTTTTTTTAATATTCTTTTATCTCAGTCAAAATAATATTTTATCGTTCTTTTTCCTGCTTACTTGTTTATTGTGGTTTTGTTATTAATTTTATTTATATTTTCATTGGAACTATTGCCTTTGGTTTGAGTAACTTGCATAGTTCTTCGATGTTATATTTGTTTTGCTGTGGCATTCTGAAGTTCGGATTTATTGCTTCGTTTGTTTTTTTTTTCAAATAAATTTGTGTTTATCTTTAGCAAAAACTTCTTGTTTTGAGAATTTAAGTAAAAGTTTTTCCTCTTTTTTCCAATCGTTTTATTAAATACTTTTATCAAAAAGTGGCAACGTAGTATTCAAGTTAAATGCGCGCGCTGTCTGATACCGGAGAATCATTTATAGTTCAAGAAGGATAAATATTTTATTTTGAGTTGTGTTGAAATCGCTCCCAAATTTTATTGATTTTATGATAAGAACTTTGGCGTTTTCTGTGGGTTGATGACATCCTTCCTTCAGAATTAATTTTTCTACGTTTTTACGATATTTTTGGATGACAAATTTTTTTAATGTCCTAGGATGGATGACTAATCTCTTTGTCTGCTTGGTATGCACGATTTAGTTAATGTGCATCTTTCTTTTTTTACCGTTAAGTATAGCGGACCCGTAAAATTTGGGCTTCTGAAGCAGAAGAAAAGTGGTTTAACTTTTACATAACATGATCTACAAGTAGGTATATTGGGCAATATTATGTCAGATTTTTATTCAAGGTAGGTATTAAGATTTGGGCTAGGTAAATGCTGATAAACCTTTTTCAAGAGCCACTACTTTTAAAGTAATGTGAGGCGGCTAATGATCGGCATTAATACTATTTAATAGTAAATTAAAAAACAAATAAATATTTTTTATGAGCCGAGGGAAAAGATTATTCTCTTATGATTATTTAAATTCTACTAGTTATTCAAGTAAAATAAAATACTCATGTTGTGGGAAAACCAGAATAATCTAACCAAGCATACCTATATGTAACTTTGTCTGGTTTGGTTGTTTTCCAAAAATATGTTTTGGTTCTACATGATGATGTAAAACGATCGATAAAAAATTCCCTATAATGTCGTTTACCTCTCTTAAATGCTAAGAAATAATCTTGGCGTCTTTCTTTGGCAAGTCTTCGGGTTTACAAATCTGGTTTTCTACCTGCCAATTTAACATTGCATGAACCTTTTGCTCAAGCTGTAAATGATATTTCTTCACTAAGGGTATTGGCTATTGTCGGGCAATGCCTTCTTCAACCATTGTTTAGACAGTGCTTCAACTAATAGAGGATCTGAAAACAGTTTGATAAAAGGACATGTAATAGATTAATTTATTTGGATTTTGAATAATTATTTGATTGTCCATAGTGAAAAACTTGTTATAGAACTGGCGAAATCAGATTTTATTAAGTTAAAAAATGGAGATACCAACTATGAATAAAAATTATATTTAGTTATAAAGGGTGACAAAGTGGAGTATTTTAAAGGGGGCTTAAATAAGGGTTGTCAGGGTAGTTTTCGGCGTAACCAAAATCGATATGAACTAGTAGGGACAACTTTGAAAGCATGCTGAGGTTTGTTGAGTTGTAAAAGTATATCTGGTTGCCTACTCACTGAGTTCAACGTAAAATGTTTTTATTATTAATAAGTCTAGTTAAAAATTAAAACAAAGGGGTGCAAAAGTTCACAAGAGTTATATTTAGACAGCTGGAAATATAGATTTTTAAAGGTTTTGTTGGTGAAGGTTTAATTTTTTACAGCGTATGGTTTATTTGTTTCTAGCATAATTTTTTTAGGCCCTTTATCGAAAATATTGTTATTTCGTGTGGTTTTATTAATATTGGGATTAGGATTTTTTGTTTATTATTGAGATTTGATTTATTAAGTTCTTTTAATTAATTTTTTGGTAAAACAATTTCTTATAATAAAATGGCGGTAATTTTCAAACGAATAACATCATCTGTTGCTATGGCAACGAACATATGATTCACCACACCTTTCTGTGGTAACAATAATTATGTTATATTAATGTTAGTTGTTTCCTAATTATTGTTTTCAACGTGGCGTCGTGTATTTTTAAATTCGGAAATAGATTTGAGTTAAAAATTTTGTTGAGGAAATTATGCTGGAAAGATTTTCGAAATATTGTCAGTTTAATTTTTTTCTTCTGTCATCGGGAAATTTTATGACTTCTGCGCATGCTCGGTATTATTTTGACCTAAAAGTCAATTTGTACGGCACACTATCCGTGAAGAAGAGTGCGTGAATATGGTGTATTCTTAAAGCATAAGAAAATATTTAGGGTATATTTGTTTGGCGGACCCTAAATTAAGTTTATCTGTGTCTATTATTTGAAATTTTGGTGGCAACTTTGTTCGTAAGTTTAGTTGATAAGTGACGTCGCCCGGTGCGGTTGGATAATGGCGTTCAGCACTCGTTCCCAATCTAATCACAGAATATGGAATTGAAATGACACTTCAGGAAATATTATCAACTTAAGACAACTCTTCATCATTCTGGTTAATGTCTCGACATCCCATCTGGATTAACTTGACATACTTGTGTTCCTGTCAAAAAGAAACTTGATATTTCTTCGTGAATTCACTGTGATAGTGCAAAATGTGATATAGCCTCCAAAAATTTAAATTGTTAAGAAAATTAAAAACTCTCCAATGCAGTGTTTTTTCCGGACTCTAAAGTTATCATAGCATTTTGGAAATTGTTAAGGGTAAGTACCTTTTCTTGTACGTTTGGTTTGGCCTTCAAGAATTCGACTTGTGAAGACTTGTCAAGGCATCTAATACCTGTAGATACTTCATTAATGACCCACCCTTTATACTTCTTGTAGTTATAGTACCTAGTCCATATTAGTTATGTTTTTTGTAAGCTCTTCAAATCCTATTTAAAATTCTATTGACCTATAAATTGATAAAGTTTTAATTCCTGATAAATTTATTTGTTTTTCTTATCTTTATTTTATTTACTCCACAGTCTCCCTTTATTATTGGTTTTAAACTCAATTAGGTACCATATTAATTTCCTTCACAGAACAATCAAATTTATATTCCTTAATATCATTCCGATTTAATATTTCATTTCTATTTTGTTTCGGTACTATTTTAACTTATATATCTTGTTGATAATATATTATTCCTTGCTTTAATCTGTTTCTTTTTATGTTTTTTCTTTTTAAATTTTTTAGGAAGGCCTTTCATTATAACAAGTATTGTAATTAAATCTGTTTTTAAATATAGCTTTAAAACAATAGTTTTTTTTTTAATCTTCGAATTACTTTAGAAGCAAATAATGTTTGGTTAAGTGATTGTTGAGTTGTACAGTTACTTTTATTTTTATTATTTAATCAACCCAAGTATTAGTTGACAAAGGAAGCCCAAATATTTGATTGATTCATTTGTACCTCTAAGTATTCCAGAAATTTTGTTGTTTTTTATTTAATAAGAATTTAACATTCTACTTCTTTTGTTTGTGGTGATTAGCCACCACACCCTGCTGTTGTTTTTATTGTAGGATCAACTTAATAGCTTTTAACAAAGCCCTTATAAAAGGGGTGAATACCCTTTCTTGCTATATTCTCAGTATCCCAAGTATTTGTGTTATTTGATGTTGTTTTATCTTGTTTTACTCCCATCTCTACTTTACTAGGAAACATTATTTTATTGCTTTTAAAAGATTTGAGAAATTTGTTTTCAATTTAAATTTGAGTGAGCTAAAATGATAAACTAAATAAATCTTCATCCTCCATTTTGCATTCAATGAATAAACTCCACAATTTCCTGTCAAATAAATTGAAATTGTCTTTTATGGATTTTTCTTAGGCATGTTTTTTGAGTCGCCCACTCTTCCTCTGGGAAAAATTTCTGTAATAAATTTATGCAAGAATTTATCTCCTCTGCATCAGTGAGGTTTTTTCCACTATTCAATACGTGTCTAAAATTCCAAGGTTTTTACCAAATCTTTTAATTATGTTTTTGTTATTAATCAATGTAATCATATAGTATTGTACCTCTGTGTATTAAATAATGCTTAGATATTAATTTAGCGTTTATTTACAAAAGTCTTAAACTGCTGTTAGTATATGTTGCTCTATGATGGGCTGGTTATTTATTTAATATGTAAGAAATTACACGGTGTGCAGCTGTTTCATAAATAATTACACCACATTATGTTTTGTGTCTTTCAGCTGTTTTTTAAGAAATTTTAAGAAATGCAAACATTGTTGTAGGTATTCAGAAAACATTAGAGTTTTCGAAGGAAAATTGGTCTTCATAAATGCCAATATTTCCCACTTATTTCCAAGATGTGAAACTTAATTTTAAAATTCAAATTGAAAATGAGACAAGCCTACCTTCTATTTGTAAAATGAATTAATACAAGCCAAAGTAATAAAAAAGGCACCCTTTTACATACAAGTACAAATTTTTGTCAAACACAGAACTCTCCATTGGCAAGGGCGGCCCAGTGGCGTAGCGTGGGGGGGTACTGGCGCCCAATGGGTGGCCGAAGCGCCCTCAGCGGTTTGGTCGCAACATTTTTGAGAGGCGCCCTTGTTAGCTGTCGGCCCCCCCGCCCCTTCAGGCACGCTACGCCCCAGACTTAAAAAAAGGGGGGGTGTGATTTACATTTTTTGAACATACGGGTGGGTCCAACAAACGGGCAAAATGTTTTTCATTGTAACTATACCGTCGATTTTAACGGAAGAACCCGCACTTTTCAGGGAATTGATCATAGTTCAATGAATAGAGGCCAAAATAGGGGGGTTACCCTACAAAAGGTCCGGTAGTTCTGAATTTCGGATATGTTGTTAAGCTCAGGAGGGTAGTTAAAAATCTGAGTTTTCGTCACCCCCACCCCTGTGCTCCCTCCGCCATCTTGAAAAAACCATCAAAAATTGGCACTTTTTGTAGTTTTTTGCCTGTAACTTCGTTCCAGTACACTAAATCGCAAAAACAGTTTTATGAAATTTTTTAGAGGATATAATTATCTACAATTGAGTGGTACTGTGGTTGTTCTGCGAGCAGTGTTAACGGAGCTAGGTAATTTCCAAAAATGACTAAAATCACGTGCTTGGGCAAATTTTCAGATTTTTTCTACTTTAGACGGCATAAGCTCCGAAATACTTTGTTCTAGGGTAAAAGTTCTAAGAACATATCTTGTAGAGAATTTTATCAGCTACAAAATCCATTCTTTAAATGTATTTTTAAATATTGTAATGAAGTGGGAGTAACTTAACTTAAAGTAAGTTAGAAAATAATAATTTTTTTAAATTTAGTGCTTTAACGGCACGTTTTTTATTTATTTTTATTTTTTTGTGTAAATTTAGTGACGTACAAAAAGGTAAGAGAGCTTAGGGGTCAAACACCTCCTTAAACTAACCACCTCTTCAAAACCCCCCCCAGACCCCCCAAAATCTAACATATTTAGGTTTTCTCAAATTTTCTCAAAAAATACGCTTCTAAGAGAAAAATGTGTAATATAATACTTTATTATAGACAATGAAATTTCCTTTTGAAAAAGGTACAACTCGATAGGGGTCTAAAGTAGAAAAAATCTGAAAATTTGCCCAAGCACATGATTTTAGTCATTTTTGGAAATTACCTAGCTCCGTTACTACTGCTCGCAAAACAACCATAGTACCACCCAATTGTAGATAATTATATCCTCTAAAAAATTTCTTTTTGCGATTTAGTGTACTGGAACGAAGTTACAGGCAAAAAACTACAAAAAGTGCCAATTTTTGATGGTTTTTTCAAGATGGCGGAGGAAGCACAGGGGTGGGGGTGACGAAAACTCAGATTTTTAACTACCCTTTCGACCTTAATAACATATCCAAAATTCAGAACTACCGGACCTTTTGTAGGGTAAAACTCCTCTATTCATTGTACTATCAGGTTTTCCAGCAAAAATAATGTCTTCTTCAGCATCTTGACATTTAATTCAAACTGGACACTTCAAAGTGGTTCGTTTATTTTTTTGTTCTAGACATTATTACTTTACAAAAAGCCTATTTCCACCACGCTCAACGAGGTGTAAATCACTAAAATCGGAACCACTGTTCCCGATTTTTTTCCAATCATTGTTTTATTAATTATACGATTGCCTTCTCAATTTTGTCTGCATCGATTTCCTCATAAAATAAGTTTTACTACACCGATTTTAATAAAACAGAAAGAATCATTGTAAAGTACCTAGTCAGTTCATAATTAAACATGACCCTTCAAAGAGCGCTTCGAAAAACTTTTTGACTTTTTTGGATTGATAGAAAAGCTCTGTCTTTGTTTATTGGTTCTTAAAATATTTAGTTTGTTTTTAACCATTGTTTTACGTACTATTCAATTGCCTTACCAATTCTTTCGACATTAATTTACTTATAAATTTATTATTACTACTATTATTATTTTTGTATTTCATTAAAATCGGTTCAGTAATAATAAGTTTTAAAAATAAATTAATGTAGAGATGCAAGCGTCTAAAATGCTTAGAACAAATAATAATATATCGAGCACTACTGAAGCGATTTTATTGATTTGTACCGATTAGCACTACTTTAGTCTGTCATACTGGATTTCAAGATTGTTAAAGAGTAGTTGATCCTTACTACAATGCTTTTTATTTAACAATGGTTTAAAAATATATATTTTTCGGGAACCACTGAATCGATTTCAATGATTCATACATCGTTGTGCGTGGTGGAAATAGAGCGTTCTTACGAAATCAAACATTATTAAAAAAAATTCCGGGACATATGGGGATCTTGGAATTTAAGATGGCGGATAAAAAATTTTTTGCCCAAAAACTTGATTAATTCCCTGCGATGTGCAGTTTGTTCCATTAAAATTGATAGGAATTATAGTCGGATTATAGATCCAAAGTTATAATGACCAACATTTTGTCCGGTTTTGTTGGCCCCCGGTATGGTTAAAACGAACAACTTTTTTTTACTCAGCTGTGTAATACACTAGAATGCGCCTCTTGTATTTGGAGTTTTTTGAAAAAAAAGCGGGGGACGAATGAACCCCCCTGAAACCGCCATTGCCATTGGATATACTAAAGGTAGGGTTTTAACATTTTACAAAGCATGGAAAACTTTGGACTGATAACATTTAATCAGAGGACGTCTGCGTCGCTGCAACTTATTACTAATTTAATAAATCCAAAAATGACGTATTAAGAAGTCGTTTCCTTTTGAAACTTGATAACAAATCTCAAATCTTGTAATTAACATATTTTTTAAACAAATAAAAAATATACTTATATAAAAAAATATATACAAAAAAGAAAAAAGCATATGATACCGTTCCAGTAGAAAAATTATGGACAGTGCTAGAGCAGACTAATATCAATCATACATACATAAAAGCGATAAAAGAACTATACAAAGGGTCAAAATCTAAAATTAAAATTGGAAATCGACTATCAAAAGAATTCCTGGTAACGAAAGGCTTAAGACAGGGAAGTTGTATCTCTCCAACTCTTTTTAAAATATTTATCGCAGTAGCTCTAAAAAACTGGAAACGCAAAGTACACGGCATGGGAATACAACTTAACGACCGATTTACCATATACACACTACAGTTTGCTGACGACCAAGTAATTGTAGCTAATGATAAAGAAGACATGGAGTATATGATGAGAAAGTTAATGGAAGAATACCAAAAGTGGGGGTTAACAGTGAACGTGGACAAGACACAGTACTTATGTATTGGAAACGAATCAAGTGAATTAGAACTAGAAAATGGACAAACAATATCTCCATGCAATGAGTATGTATACTTGGGTGTCACATTTGATAAGACAAGAACAGACTGTAAAGAACTGGAAAAAGGAATAGTAAAAGCAAAAAAGGTTATTGGTTGTCTTAACAGTATTTTATGGAGCAGAGAGATAAAAAAGAATGTAAAATTTAACATATATGAAACAATGGTTAAAAGCACGCTGTTGTATGGAATAGAGACTGGTCGCGTAACAGAAAAATACAAAGCAAAAATGGAAAGTGTCGAAATGGATGCAATAAGAAGATCAATGAGAATATCCAGAACAGATCATATAAGAAATGAGATCATAAAAGAAAGAATGGGAATCGAGGGAAGCATAACGGATGACATCACTAAAAGGCAACTAATATGGTACGGCCATGTACAACGGATGAGCGACGAAAGATTACCAAAGCAGGTCCTAGAATGGCAATCAATAGGGCGCAGAAAAAGAGGGCGTCCTAAACTGGAATGGCAACAGTCAATCCAAAGATCAATGAGTCAAAAAAACCTGACGGAAGATGACTGCCAGGATCGAAGGAGGTGGAGAATAGGCGTCGGACAACGTAGAAAAGCGTTCTAAACCGACATAGTAGTAGTAGAAAAAAACATAAAAACATTTAAATAAGGCAAATAAATCAAGAAACATCATCAGAAAAAATTAAATATTAAAACAAAGAAATTATTAAAAGAGACTCAATATATTTTGAAGATTTTCGGGTTCAAAATATACAATTGTTTTTCGGCAGATTGTTTTTCTTTTTAATTCTAATTTGTCCAGCTTTGCCGAGAATTACCCATAGACTGATATCTATTTTTTTAAATTGTAAAAAATATACTTATGTGTAAGATTGAAATTTTGTAAGCAGAATTACAATGGCTTACGAAAACACTGGTGTTGTCCTTATATTAAATCAAGGAAAAATTATTAAAACTCCGTGACGCAAGTAAATGGATTTTAGTAACACTTTGACCGCTATCGTGACGTCACCATTCTGTCTCTGATGCCAACCAATTTTAAATCGGATTTTGTATTAGCAAGTTTTACAGCAGGTATTAAAACAAAAACAACAAAATCGATGTCATTCCCCGTGTTTCTAGTCTGGATTTATGTATAAAAAAGATGTTTTATTTTATTTGTTTTTCCTTTTTCATAAGCATGACTTTAGCTGGGGTCCCCGCCACCTTTGGAATCTCAGACTAGGTATTTTTGATTCTTTTCTCCTTAGAATGTCCTACCGACTCGACAGAGCAAGGGTGTAACAAGGGCCGCCTTCACCAAATATTCGATCTTATCCGGGTTGCGTATTTACGTTTCCGTGCTCATTTCACGTCGGCGCGGTTTTGAAATAGACACGGAAATGTTACAATATATTTGGGTTCAAATACGTGTTGATTTTAAGAGTTTTGATCTCGAAATGAGCATGGATCTGTAAGAGAACATCGCTCATTAAGCTATTACAAAAGCGTATTCAACTGTCAGGTTAAGACGCTAACATAACGAAAGCTAATCAATCAAATCTAACCGAACCGAACCAAAGCAAACTGAACCAATAATTTAAAAAAAAAAAAAAACTTTCCTGACTTCCTACCCGGGATCCTAGAGGATGTGAATCCGAATCGGAACGAACCGAATTGAACCAAACCGAACCGAACCGAACCAAAGCAAACAACCAACAATTCAAAAAAAAACTTTCCCGACTTCTTTCCCGGGATCCTAGAGGGTGTGAATAGTGTTGTAGTTTAGTTTGGTTAGGTTAGGTTTGGTTCGGTTTAGTTAGGATCCGTTCGGTTCGGATTCACATCCTCTAGGATCCCGGGTAGGAAAGTTTTTTTTTTTGAAAAAAATTATTGGTTCAGTTTGCTTTGGTTCGGTTTGGTTAGATTTGATTGATTAGCTTTCCTTAGGTTAGGTTTTTGAAACTTTCTATTTTCATGTGGTTAGAAACTAAGTGAAAATCATTTAAATCATTAAAATTTATTAATAACAGAACAACATCTGTCGTCGTAGTTGCCGGTGTAAGACAATGAACACTGAACTTTGCAGGTATAGTTAATGGAAGAGTGTTCGTCAACCTTCAAAGAATTTCAAAATCTTGAGTAATATTAGTACAAATACTTTTAAACTGCTCCATAATTTTCATATTAACAAACATATAACCTCAAAATCAAACTAATAAACAACGTGAATCCAATTTAAGTTTCAAATGTGCACTAATAAGTACCCCTGCGCTGCGTAATTCAATACAAATCCGTGCCTTGTTCGGGCCTCGACGCCTTAAAATCAACACGCATTTGTAACCAAATATGTTGCAACATTTCCGTGTCTATTTCAAAACAACGCTGCAGTGAAATCAGCACGGAAACGTAAATACGCATCCGGGTTGGTTACCGGCGTAAATGAAGTGGTAGGACTTAATTACATTTTACACCCGCCCAAAGAATGAGAAATTCTGTCTGCAGAACCTGACCTGCATATTCAGGGTGTCCCATTCTTCTCTGCATTTGGCTTTGATAAGTTATATTATTCGTTATAAACCAAACGTGTTAGTTTATCATTTGAAGGATAAAAATCCGCGCGTATTTTGGTCATTTCAACTTTTTTATACATTGTGCACCAATCAGTTCCTGTCGAAAAACCTTTTCGCAAAGAAAAAAAATATTTGATTTTGTTCTCCAAATACCCATGGCTCTTGTATGTGTAGGAGGCAAGCGCGGATTTGAGAGAGGGGACTAACGGGGTAATTACCCCCCCTGGAAAAAAATATATGCTCTTTTAGTTAATAAATAAAGGCTTAACGGATAATTACCCGCCACTGGAAAAAAATAAATGCACAAATATTTTTTTCGTCGACAATAACCCCCCCCCTAGATTTATTCCCAGATGGTGGGGCCATGGTTATGCGAGAAACCTCACCCTAAGTTATGATTCGTAAAAACATTATTTAGCTAGCGAATTTCAGGGTAGAGAATCCTATAAGACCAAAATGACCAAACTTTGAAAATTCATATTTTAAAAACTATACAGTTTGAAAAGGCACCGAGTTGCATTATTGTAAGGCCATAGAGATGCGAAAGAACCACATCCTGAGCTAAGATTCGGAAAAACATCATTTAGCGAATTTTAGGGTAGGAAATCCCATAAGACCAAAATGGCCAAATTATGAAAATTAATATTTTAAAACCTGTACAGTTTATCAACAAAAGATCCGAATTGCAATATGGGGGCCATAGTGATGCGAAAAAACCACAACCAAGTTAAGATTCGGAAAAACGTCATTTAGCGAATTTTAGGGTAGGGAATCCTATAAGACCAAAATGACCAAACTTTGAAAATTCATATTTTAAAAACTATACAATTTATCAACAAAGGCACCGAGTTGCATTATTGTAAGGCTATAGAGATGAGAAAAAACCACATCCTGAGTTAAGATTCGGAAAAACGTCATTTAGCGAATTTTAGGGTAGGGAATCCTATAAGACCAAAATGACCAAACTTCGAAAATTCATATTTTAAAAACTATACAGTTTATCAACAAAGGCACCGAGTTGCATTATTGTAAGGCCACAGAAATGCGAAAAAACATCATCCTGAGTTAATATTCCGTAAAACGTCATTTAGCGAATTTCAGGGTAGAGAATCCTATAAGACCAAAATGACCAAACATTGAAAATTCATATTTTAAAAACTATACAGTTTATCAACAAAAGCACCGAGTTGCAGTATGGTCGGGCTATAGAGATGCGAAAAAAACCACACTAAGTTAGGATTCGGAAAAACGTCATTTAGCGAATTTTAGGGTAGGGAATCATAAGACCAAAATGGACAAACTTTGAACATTCATATTTCAGAAACTATACAGTTTATAAACAAAAGCACCGAGTTGCAGTATTGTGGGGCCATAGAGATGCAAAAAAACCGCACCCTAAGTTAGGATTCAAAAAAACGTCATTTAGCAAATAAGACCAAAATGGCCAAACTTTGAAAATTCATATTTTAAAAACTATACAGTTTATCAACAAAAGCACCGAGTTGCAGTATGGTGGGGCTATAGAGATGCGAAAAACGACACTCTAAGTTAGGATTAGGAAAAACGTCATTTAGCAAATTTTAGGGTAGGGAATCATAAGACCAAAATGGACAAACTTTGAAAATTCATATTTCAAAAACTATACAGTTTATCAACAAAAGCACCGAGTTGCAGCATTGTAGAGCCATAAAGATGCAAAAAACCCACACCCTATGTTAAGCTGAGAAAAAACGTCATTTAGCGAATTTTTGGGTAGGGAATCCCATAAGACCAAAATGGCCAAATTTTGAAAATTCATATTTTAAAAACTATATAGTTTATCAACAAAAGCACCGAGTTGCAGTATGGTGGGGTTATAGAGATGCGATAAAACACACCTTGAGTTAAGATTCGGAACAACATCATTTAGCTAATTTTAGGGTGGGAAATCCCATAAGAATAAATTGGCCAAACTTTGAAAATTCATATTTCAAAAACTATACAGTATATCAACAAAAGCACCGAGTTGCAGTATTGTGGGGCCATAAAGATGCGAAAAAACCATACCCAGATTTAAGATTAGGGAAAACGTCATTTGGCGAATTTTAGGGTAGGGAATCCCATTAAACCAAAGTAAGTTGCAGTATACTGTGGCCCAAGCGTGGATTTGAGGGGGTTGACCTAGATTTATGCCCAGATCCGCGCTTGGTGGGAGGTATAACCATTTCTTGTATCTTCAATTTGCACTACGAGGCCTGTCTTTTATATTTTGCATATAGGAACATAGAGGGCGATTGATCGAATGTCGAAAATTTAACTTCAATCTTTACCTAACGTAAATTTAAAACGTTAGTGCGATATAGTTTTATAGCTACAGTGAATTTTTTAAGTTAACAAATCTGTCGAAAAATGGAATTAAACCAAGAACATTTTCGGGCTATAATTTTTTACAACTTTCAGTCGACAGTTTCTCGTTGGTATGGAGATTTCAAGCGTTGACGGATTAGCCTTACCAACGATCCAAGGCCAGGTACATCCAAAACGGCTGCCATCAAGGAATACATCGATGCTGTGTGCCTGCTTATCACGGAAGATCGACATGTGACATATTGCGAGATTGAGGCTTCATTAGGAATTTCAAAGCCCTCAATTCAAAAAACATTGAAAGAAAGAAGCTGGGGTCAATTGGTGTCTCTGGACCACTTTGAGGCAGGAAACTCGAAAAACGTACACAGCATTGTTAGTGGTGATAAATCGTGAATTTATTCATATGAACCCGAAAATAAACGTCCGTCGTCTGTTTGGGTGTTCGATGAAGAAAAACCAACAAAAGTCACCCGTTCTCGAAGTCTATCCAAAAAAATGGTCGCGACATCTGTCTCAAAAGCAGGTTATGTAGCAATAATTCCTCTGGAAGATCAAAGGACTGTTACAGCCGATTTGTATGCCGAAAGTTATCGCTGAGCTTCGAAAAACGAACCCCGATCGACGAATTATCCTCCACCAAGGCAATGCAAGTTCGCACAAAGCAAAAAAAAACCATTTAATTTTTAACCCAACAAAACGACGAATTGTTGGACCATCCTCCATACAGTTCCGACCTAAGTCACAACGATTTCTATACTTTTCCGAAAATCAAGAATGGACACTGAGTGGTCAAAGATTTTAGTCGCCACAGGAAAAATGAGTGGATACAGCTTTGACAGAATAAGCTCAAAAAATTTTTGCCTCTGGTTCTGAAAATTGTCAAACTTATTTCTCCTAATAGATACATATCATATCCTTGGATCGATAGACCCTTTTTTTTTCTTTCTTGCTTTACAAGTTATTTTTGACTACACGATATATGCCTCTCTGGAAATCATATTCAATACACGCTGCCTATGCCAAAACACTTGTTACATTTTGCGTAGGTTAACAAGAGATAGAAGTTGACCTGGATGAAGTAGAGCCGGGCAAGATGTTAAAATTTGCACATTTTGAGCGACTTTCTCTATACATACATAATTCATTTTTCCCGACTAAGAATTTTCGTGCATGCTTTAAACCTATTAGATATGATGTTACTTAACCAAATCGTGAAGGCAATTTTGTATAAGCTGTTTTTATCTACACTGAGAAAAACATTTTTCACAGGATTTTTTTTGCATATATGAAGCCTCCCAGTACAGATACATAGTATTAACGCTACACTGCATGTTTATATAATGTGTCATTCAAGTTGACACCACGTTAAATGTGTAAGACTTACAACGTTAATTTATAATATTCCTTGTATGCTGTTACATTGATTTAGAACGTATTATTATGACATTCATTCAACATTATTTTTTTTTCATTTAGACAACATTTCACATATTGTTGAAATTTAAATAATCTTTAAAACATGTTTTCGAAATGTAAAAATTGCATGTTGAATAAACGCGATAAGAAAACTTCCAAATAATGTTATAAATACATGTTGTCTCAACGTTATAGTAGAAGTTACATCAATGTTAGATGAATGGTATACATTAACATTGCAGGCCCTAGATACTGGACGTGGTGTCAATCTGTGCTTACTGAGCTGTCTGTTTATCTGTCTGTCGGTCAGTTTATCTTACTATTGGAGGGCGTTTATACATTTTTGTGTTTTTGATAAAAATTGACTTATTATTTTTATTTACAAAATGTTAAAATTGTTATCTGAGGCGTATACTATAACTTTAGTTGTGTGAGCTACAATGGTGTCATAAAAATTAAAAAAAGATTCTCCGATTTCAAAAATTTGATTGATATTGATATATCTTTGCCTGTCAGATGATTTTGAAACTTTTTTGTCGCGCCTTCTTTCTGTCTGCATGTATGTCTATCTGTCTATTTGTAACGACCAACGCGCATAACTGAAAACTAGCTGGTCCCATTTAAAAATGAATTAAATTCACCATAAGCTGATAAAACAGGGTGGGGTATAATCGTTGAGGTTAGGTGCCCATATATTGGCGGAGTATTTTTTTTCTTATTCGTTTCTTGATGTAGGGAATGAAAAGAAGATCATTTTGCGATGTGCAGGTGTTTTGTGACCTGTTCTTATTATTTTTTCATTTAGTTCATAACTTGGTAAAAAATTAACATTTTCTCTTTGAAACTCTAGTCACCTGCCGCTGTCAGTATTATATAAAAAACTACTTTGATAGATTGATAGATGATGATGATGATAATGATTCGACTTCAATTTCTTCATATCTATTTCAAAAACCACTGAACCGAAAAAGATTTATATTTAAAACAAACTTTTCGTTTTTTTTGGTAGAGAAGGCATTTTTTAAAATTATTTTCGTATGATTCTATAAACGTAGAACTTTGCTCTTATCTATAATGCTTAGGTACAGATAACATTTTGTAACCGATTATTCACTTTTGATTAATAACGTCACGAAAAAAATCCCTTTTGTTTAATAAAGAAAATAATATTGCAAAATGGAATGAATAATAAGTAGTATAAATGATAGTAACTAAAACTTTTGATAAATACAAAAATTCTCATTAAAGGACTCTATAGGTATAATTTAGTTAGATTTTGAAGGTTTAGTGTATTTCTGGCATAGATATCAAAATTGAGTTCACATGTCTTAATTTTTGAGGGCGCCACTTTCTTGCTAGGGGTGCTTTCTGAAAAGTTTGCATTTTCAAAATTTGGAGAAAAACATTTTTCATTAATAAAAAGATATGAACCCCTTTTGAAATTGCAAGTTTGTCAGTAAGCCTGCGTAACTCAAAACCCTACTTACTTATTTTTTAACATCTTTGTTAAAAGTATCCTAGACTCCTAAAATCCAACAAAATTATCCAACGTTGTACAACGTGAAAAGAAAATGGTTTAACATTTAATCAGTCAAAGCAAAGTGCATTGCAAATTTCATTTACAGACCAATTTTAATAAATCTGATGTTACGATATGCATATCAACTAGTTACTTAAATGATGCATTGTACATCGAAATGAACGTGCCATATGTAGAATATTGTGTTTCAGATTTTTACAAAAATATCCACCTTTCTCCTGGGGCCATATTCTTGAATTCCTGGCAACTCCTTTTTTTGCACGCATACGAGTTTTCTACAGCACTTTTAATTCCATATGACAATTTGGAACTTCTACAGGACTCTACAGATGACTTATAACATGAAATATAGTAAACAACAAGTGAAATTAAAGAAATAAAAATAAGAAAAAAGTTTTCTGTCTTCGGCCGGGACTCGAACCAGGAATCTCTTGCTCTGTACGCAAACGTTTTTGAACGCTCTCAATGAACCAAATTGCCAATAATGCAAGGACCTAAAACTATAAACAACAAGTGAAATTAAAGAATGAAAAATAAGAAAAAAAATTGAGTTTTCATACCTTTGACAGTGGGAAGGAAGAATTACAGACAGAAAACGTTTTTCTAATTTTTCTACAGACAGAAAACGTTTTTCTAATTTTTCTTTCTTTAATTTCTCTTGTTGTTTATAGTTTTAGGTCCTTACATAATTTGCAATTTGGTATTTAAGAATGAAATATATTGTTTCAGATTTTAAAAAATCTTCGTCTTTCTGTTGGAACGCTATTCTTGAATTCCTGGAAACTTATTTTCTCTAGTGTACATGTGATTTTTCTACAGGACTATACTACACTATATTAAATATTGTGTGTGTGTCATACGTTATTTTACAAAAAACATTACACAGAAAACATTACGCTGATTTCGAAAATCGAAGAAAAAAATGTCATTCTAAAAAAATGTCCCTATCTTATGTAATATAAAAATGTGGCAGATAAAATTCAGTTTAACGGATAGGTTCTTCCTAAAAACTATTAAAAACCATATACAGTGAAACCTCTCCTTGCGGACACCTCTATTAAGCGGACACTCTCTTTAGGCGGACATATTTGTTAGAACCAAGCTTTTCCCTATTTCTTTACTCATGTAAAATTCACTCCTGTAACCGGACACTCTGATAACCGGACGCGGAGAGTTTTCTTGGGTTAAAAAATTCTGAAGCCTCCCTTAACCGGACGCGAACCCCTGACAATGGGACGGAGCACGACATAGGCATAAATATTATATAGTATGTTGGCAACAACGCACTCTGCAGCCGGGGAATTACTCTTTCCGTTTTAATGCGGAGACTAAATACTTCTGTCGTATTTACAATATATTTTATTTGGCGGGCCTGCTGTGTTTTATTCTCGGTTCAGTTGGGTAGTAATAGATCTTTTTAACATGGCGCCTAGTAAAAAACGTCTTAGTTTACGTGAAAAAATGTAAGTTGTCCGTTTCGGAGAAGGAACTTCTATCAGCACGAAAGATTGCTGAAAAATTTATTATCGGAAAAACTTAAGCAGCGAAAATTGTTAATAAATATTAAAATTTCGCAGTTCTCTCTCATAACCGGACACCTCCAATAAGTGGACAAAATCGACGAAACCGTGAGTGTCCGCTTATAGTTTCACTGTACACCAAAATTAAATTTTCATAAATAAAAAGTTACAGATCCTCTCCCAAAATAAAAAATTGTGTGTGCTTAAGACCACAAGGTTGAAGTGTAAACTTCAACAAGGCGAAATTAGTAATACTGGCCCATAACATATTCTGCAAAGCGGACCGAACCGAACTCTTCTGTGTACTGGCCTTCATCTACATCATCATATCGCTCGCTGAATGTTTCTCACACTTAGTCGACTCGCGCCGATTGCACCCGAATGAGCGTTACATAGCCGAGCCTGACGGCTTAGTTCAATTCACTACCCACAAAAACTGCTAAACGCGCCTAAGGAAGTTTACACTTAAAAAACCCTCCGTAGCTCAAAAACGGCTTGATGTGTCAAGATGCTGTTCTCGTCATTGACTTATCTTGAAATTGCAGTGTCGCACAGGGGGGTTATTTTTTATTTATTTTTCCTGAAAGTACCCCAAAAGTGACCAACTACAGGGCAATAATCTTATCTGACTAAACAGGATTTGCAAAAGACTCTACAGGATTTGCATAAGACTCTACAGGACTTCCACAGGATTGTAAAAAGCCACGGGCTCGGGATTATAGAATACCTCGTGGGTTCCTGGCAGTACAATAAATTCGTGAATCATATTTATGTATATGTTAATTTCCCGCACCCATTGTTTCTTGTGGGTGCCTGAGCTCCTGAGCACCTACGTAGTCGGCCCCTGTACAAAGCCAAAATCTCGTACCTTGGGTGTACAACTTAGGTTCACCTGATCGCCCCTGATCTCTAACCGTTTCACACTGAAAGAAATACCTTTAAATCTAGGGAAGATTCTTATGGAATACCAAAGAATACAAGAGAAAAACATTAGGAAAGTAGATCTTAGGGAGAATTGTCGGGGCCTTAAAATGCCAGGGAAATACCGCGAAAGGCATAGAGGTATACTAGGGAATATATTGAGATTATATAACGGACCTAACCTAGGCGCTAAAACTAACCTTTGTGATTTATTATTTTATTCATGAAATATGTGGAACATATCTAAAAAAATCGTACACGGTAAAAAAATTTGTCTTCAATGAAAACACGTACTTTTCTTGAATAAATTGTTTTAGCTTAAAACAATTTGTTTTGAATTAAAATATTTCTTTTTAGTTCAACGCAGCGCTTAATCTTGAAATGAGACTTTATTTTTCTCCTTTAATTGTTTTGTTTCAGTATACCTAGTCCATTTTGTAACAAAGCAAATTATCTTCACATAAGTAATACTTTGCTTCCAGAGAAAACGGTGCCTTAGATTAAATCAGTTCCAATTTATAATAAAACAATTTTTGTTTCACATTAAAATAAAGAGGCAAGACATTTTTTGTGCTATTTCAAGAAAATGTTCTCTTGGTGAATAGGAAAGCACAAATTATTTTACTTCAAAGCAATTTGCTTTGATCTAGGACAATTTTTTTACCGTGTAGGTTTGGGGGACGGGCCTGGGCCCCGAGGCCTCCCCCTGGGTACGCTTATAAAGAAACTAAGAATTTTGCCAGTGATATATCGAATTAAAAGGAATGAAATGCGTGTGTTTTTGAAATTCTGTTTGCAAGCATAGTTTTTAATAACCGCATTTTGAGGAAAAATAATAATAGAAGAATGTAATATCAATTTCCTTTGAATTGAAAATTCACTTCAAAGAATAATATCGAATCGACCCAGTTGTTATAATAAATAAACGAAAAAAACAATTTTTCTCCTGAAATATCGGAAATAGACCGATCATGGCAGGGCATTTAACTGACAGTCAGTCAGTCCACTTTAATGTCGTGTTTTTAACGAGTTTCATTAGAGACCTAAAGCAAAGCAAAAATACGATGTCGTAAACGCATCTGAACCGTTTCTTTAAAAAATATTTTTATTTATGGTCGCAGCAAAGATCTTTGCTAATACTATAGCAACATTTTTTGCCACATAGGCGTTTTTTGGCCTGACCCAATCAGAATGTTTTAAAATGATTGATTTAAAATTCAAAAATAAAAATATAAAAAACAAAAAAAAATTAAGAATTAATAATTCAGTGTGACACGTCATTTTAAAGAAAATTTTTCTCAAAAACTAGAAATGTATAAAATAAACCATAAAAAGCAATTTATGCGAAAACGAAATTTTCACGAATAAGAAAGTTACAGCCTTCCTCCCAAAATGCAGACTTAAAAAAACGGGGGGTTAGGGTTAGCTTAAAAACGACTTTTAACATCAACATGCGGTGTTTACCGTTAGTCATCTCTTGAAAATTAAGGCTTGCAAGTGGGAGATAGTTCATCTTCTCTAGAAATGCCTAAAACCGCACAGAAACTTCGATTTTTTTACACCCTGTACAATTATAATAGGTCACTGTTAATATGTATTGTGTGTTCGTAAAGAATTGTCTTTTCTGTTGTTTTTTACCCCCTGTTTCTGACCCCATGCACTTCTGGCCATTTTGAAGGGTTGTTACAATTTCTGGCGACAGTATAATAGCCCTTATGTCTACATCAACCCCTTTCTATGTTTCACGATATCAAGTAAAATTGTATATCCATACAAAAACGCAAGTAAATATTTAATATAAATAAAATAATAAGTATAAAAAGTATATAAAAGAATTTCACTAAAAAACATAAAAATAAACAAATATTAAATGTTACTTAATATTAAATATTCAATATACCGGGTTGGCCAAAGAAAACAGACAATTTTTTTTTCATTATAACTTTTGAACTTTACCACCGATTTTAATGGGACAAACTGCACTTGGCAGATCAAATCAAAGATGCTTCCTTTTCTTTGTGTTGCGAACATGTTTTGATTATTTTTTTAAATTAATAAAAAAGCTGCGTTTTTGCCACGCACAACAATGTACGAATCAGCAAAATTGATATAGTGGTTCTAAAAAAAATATTCTTGTTTCAACCATTGGTTTGCATATTATACGATTGCCTTGCCAATCATGTCTGCATTTATTTTCTTATAAATTCATTACTAATGAACCGATTTTAATGAAATTAAAAAAATCATGGTGAGAATTGATTGCTCCTTATAGATTATAGTCGAAATTTGCCGCCATCTTAGAATTTAAGATGTCGGACAGAAGGGTAGGGGACAATTCGCCGCGGCCGATTCGCCGCAGCCGATTAGCCGCGGCCGATTCGCCGTAGGACAATTCGCCGCCGGCCGATTCGCCGCGGGGACAATTCGCCGCGAGATTTTTTATTTTATGATGTTACCATTTGCAATTGTTTAAACAGTCATATAATATATTTGTTTATTTGTTTGATCATAACTTTTTTGAAACTTTTCCAACTAGGTATTTGGGGTTAGTATACAATTCAACAATTTTTTCTATTAGAAAAATAAATAAAATGGCTGATCCAAAATGGCGGATTTTCCCATTTATGAACCGATTTGCATCAAACTCGGAACTTTAAGATCTTTCAGGTTGCTGATTATTATTTTTAACTTAATTTTAAAAAATCAAAATGGCGGTTCCACAATGGCGCACTTTCTTATTTATAAACCGATTTGCCTCAAACTTGAAGCAAGGTAACTCAATACAATTTTTGATCTAAATTTCAAAACCTGAAAATGGCGGATTCCTCGGGGCCTAGGCCCCCTCCTCGGGGCCTAGGCCCCCCCCCCAAGCCTAAGATTTTTTTAGATATTTTTCACATATTTCATGAATAAAAAGATTAAAGAGTATAAAATTCGCCATCATGAGGCCCCCATTTTGAGGCAAATCGGTTTATAAACAAGAAAGTGCGCCATTGTGGAACTGCCATTTTGATATTTTGTAAATTTTAGTTAAAAATAATCATCAGCGAGCTGAAAGATCTCAAAGTTCCGAGTTTGATGCAAATCGGTTTATAAATGGGAAAATCCTGAAATTTTGATTGTATTAAGTTACCTTAAGCGCCGCGATGTTTCAAGTTTGAGGCAAATCGGTTCATAAATAGGAAAATCCGCCATTTTATTTATTTTTCTAATAAAATAAATGTTGAATCGTATTATACTAACCACCAAATAACTAGTTGATAAAGTTTGAAAAAGTTATGATCAAACAAATAAACAAATATATTATATGAAGTCAAGCTAAATAAAACTGTTTAAACAATTGCCAATGGTAATATCATTAAAAAACAAATCTCGCGGCGAATTGTCCCCGCGGCGAATCGGCCGGCGGCGAATTGTCCCGCGGCGAATCGGCCGCGGCGAATTGTCCCATCCCCATGGATAGAATCATACTTGATTCTTCAAAATGGCGTGTTTATTCTTATTTTCCGAAAATGTCTTAGTTTTTTTTTTAATTTGTAGAAAACCCTAGTGATTACCTAAATACTCTGCCAATTTATGGGCACTTAAGCTCACACTAGATACTATATTTATAGTGTACGTGTGAGCTAATATAACTAAAAACTAAAATATATTTTATTCAACTATAGACTCAATTACCTGTCGTTTGATACTACACAAGCCATGTTATTACTTAAACTCAAATTTGTGAAATCTACCCCCACTTAAAAAAAAACTAAAATGTATTTTGTTTAACTCCAGACTCAATTACCTTTCGTTTGATATCACACATGCCATATTTTCACATAAATTCAAATTTTTGAAATTTACCCCCACCCTTTTTTTGTTAAATAAACTAAAATGTATTTTGTTTAACTCCAGACTCAATTACCTTTCGTTTGATATCACACAAGCCATATTTTTACATAAACTTAATTTTTGAAATCTACCCCCACCCTTTTATTTGGCTTGTATTTGGTGGATTTGGTTCATTTTTAAATGGGACCATCTCGAGCCAAAACCCAGCTTAGGTACCAAATTTCATTAGAATCGGGCTAGCGGTTTTTGAGTTATGCGCGTTGGTCGTTACAGACAGACATACAGACAGACAGACAGACAGACAGACAGACAGACAGACAGACAGACAGACAGACAGACAGACAGACAACACAACAAAAAAGTTTCAAAATCATCTGAAACGCAAAGATATATAAAAATTTTTGAAATCGGAGCAACTTTTTTTTTCTCGAAAAAATTAGGATCACTATAGCTCACACTACTATAGTATAGTAGTAGTGTGAGCTAAAAATACTACGAAATGATATCTAATAAAAACTAAAACACTAAAACACGCCATTTTGAAGAATCGAATTCGTACCTTGTTATGCGTGATAAGAATGCAGCTTTTTTACTAATTTAAAAAAATAAAGCATGTTCACGACGCGAGAATAAACGAGCATCTTTGAAGGGTACATTTTAATTTCGTCCGCCATCTTGGATTTTGAAGTGGCGGACAAAAAAATATATTTAGGCAAAGCTCTAATTAATTATCTGCCAAGTGCAGTTTGCCCCACTAAAATCGATTGTATAGTTTAAAAGATAAATTGAAAAAAAAAATTTGACCCACCGGGTATAAAAAAAAGACTTGGCTATGGAAGTTAGACCCCTGCTCGCTCCCCATAAATACTGTTTTTATGAAACACTAAGTACACGTTTAATTTGCTCACTCATTTTCCGATTGCATATCAATTTTTTAAACCCATTGTTTATTGATTTTTGTGTTAAATATATTTTCCTGCATATTAATTAGTTATTTTTTTTGTTTTTTTAGGAAGAATATCCTGCCATGGATAAAGACAAGAAAAATTCAAAACATCGAGGTAAGCCATGATTAATTGCACAAATTATTTCTGTTTTTAAGACACAGAATGTAAAAATTGGCATTTTTTTTGCTATTTTTATGTCGACTTTTCTAAAAATACCTACCAACAGAAAAGTGATTTGGCAAATCTCTCTTTTATAAAAATTATTATTTTCTTAACTCCTCCTCTTCTTAGTACGCCGTCTCCTTATCGAAGGTTGGCGATCCATCTGGCAATCATTAATCTAGAAGCCGCTGCTCTGAAAATATCAGTAGACGTGCAGCCGAACCATCTTCGCAAGTCTTTTAACCAAGAGTTTTGTCTTCTTCCAACAAGCTTCTACCTTGTATCTTTCCCTTAATTATTAGCCTAAGCAGCTCATTTCTCACCTCTCATTACATGCCCAATATATCTGGTTTTTCTTTTTTTGAATGTAACGAGAAGTTCCAGTGGTTTGCCCATTCGGTCAAATACAGCTTCATTGATTATTCTTTGTACACCCACGATATCCTCATCATAATTGGGTCGAGAGTCCATCCTTCACACCTTGCAACACAATGGAAAACACATAGCAACTGACCATCCGCATTCGGAGGTCCAGGTTAATGTCACGGGAGGTAAAAAACTCTTTCATGTTTATGAACGCCTTTCTCGCTTGTTCAATTCGAGACCTAATTTCTATTTTTTAATTTCCTAGTTTCGTAACTCCTTTGCCTTATTTTTTAAATTATATTTTGTTGTTTGATATTTTGAAGAAGAGTAAGAATTGGCCAAAAGTGCGGTGACCCTACAAACGTGCGACATGACAAAGTGAAAGAGCGAAAATTGGCGAAATTTGAAAATATATATGTTTTGGCAAGTGGCCATGACGGTGTGTACGAATGTATTTCCGAGTAAAATATTCAGGGATCTTTCCCAGATCCAGTATTTTACCCAGAACACGGGTTCTGTTTTTGCATGTGAAAAAATGACATGTTTTGTGTTTTCAACACTTCTATAAAATTTAAAAAATGTAGAGTGTGTGAGTCACAATTTTTTAATTTCTGAAAAAAATAAATAAATTAGATCGATTTTGTTGTACAAATACAGAGCATCAATGTTGTCGAGTTTTTAAAAAAATTAATAATGCAGTAAAAACATGAAATTTATAAAGATAAAAATTATTTAAAAAAAAATTATGCGGTAAAGTTTTTTCAGAAAAAAACTTTATATATCTCATGTAATCTCAGTGTTTTGTTAATGTGGATGAGTGAAAATGAAAGTTTTATATTTTATTATTCTTGACCAATCTTTAGGTTATTTTGGAAGCTCGTCAATTTGCCATCTATCAAAAAAAAGGTAATAAGTACCATGATTTTAAATATTAATTTAAGAACGGTCCCTTAGTGATGTGTTGTTTAATTTACTAAAATCGGTTCAGTAATAATAAATTTTTAAAGATCAAATCGGTGTAGTAATAACGAATTTATAAGGAAATTAATGCAGACAGGATTGGCAATCCAATCGTATAATCTGTAAAACAATGGTTAAAACAAAAATAGATTTTTTGAGAACCACCACACCGATTTTAATAATTTGTACCTCGTTGTGTACAAGAAAAATACTGGTTTTTATAAATTAAAAAAAAAGTAAAACATTTTTTTTTTGGAAAATAAGAATAAACACGCTATTTTGAATAATGATCTTGAAAGAGCCATCAATTCTTACCAAGATGTTTTTTATGTCATTAAAATCGGTTCAGTAATAATGAATTTATAAGGAAATCAATGCTGACATGATTGGCAAGGCAATCGTATAATATGCAAAACATTGGTTGTAACAAAAATATGTCTTTTTAGAACCACCGAACCGATTTTGGTGAATCGTATCTTGTTGTGCGTGGCAAGAATACAGCTTTTTTACTGATTTAAAAAAATAATTAAAACATGTTCACAACACAAGAATTAACTAGCATTTTTGAAGGGTACAATTTAATTACGTCTGCCATCTCGGATTTTTAGATGGCGGACAAAAAAATATATTTAGTCAAAACTTTGATTAATTCTCTGCCAAGTGCAGTTTGTTCCATTAAAATCAATGGTAGAGTTCAAAAGTTATAATGAAAAAAAAATTGTCCGGTTTGTTTTGGCGACCCGGTATATAGATATTCAACATTAAGTCATAAACGTGATTAGTAACTTTCAGGACTACTTACTCCGGTTTATAAATTAATATTTTTAATCAAAATTAAGCCAGAAACGTGATAAATTTTATTTATAAGTATGTTGGTTTTGGTGGATTAACTTCTGTCGAGAATTCGTTAAACTTCCACCATTGAGCTCGCCGTCCCGTTTTTCATTGACGCCAACTTGAATAAACCTCTTAAGTCCCCCGAAATTGATTTTCTTAAGGAAACGGGCGAAAACGCGAGTCCCTATCTTGCAAAATATATGTTACAACCCTTGCAAAGTGATGTATCTTACCGGACAGCGAACCTGTGTTGACCTGATAAATGATTAGTAGGCTGGAGTATGCACAATTCCAGTCCAATTACCGGTAATTACCTACTAGTTTAGATAGGTCATTTGCAGGATTTGGAGTATATATGCCACAAGCAAAAAAAAATATTTTGTGGAGGCTTACTTAAGCTTTCTAAATTTTATTATAAAGAAAACGGTTAACTATAATTTTGACACCACTTATAGCAAGCGCGGATCTGGGTCAATATCTAGAAGGGGGGGGGGGTAATAGTCGACGAAAAAATCATTTCTATTATAATTTTGTTTCTAGGGGGGGGGGGGGGTAATTCTACTATTTTCCCTTCAAGTATGAATAAAAAGTGTATATGTTATTTTCTAGGGGGGTAATTACCACGTTACCCCTCTCCTCCAATCCGCGTTTGACTTAAAATCGCCAATTATTTAGTAGAAACCAAGAAAAACATTTTTTGAACTATGAAAATGTCCCTTCGTTAACGTGTCACTAGAGGCTTGTCAATTTTTAAAATACAAATATTGCCTTAAAATTGATGGAGCTAATAACTGAAAGTTACCGTTTATACAAATTTGTGTCTGTAGATTTGTAAAGATGGGTTTTGATATATTGTATCCATAGAAAATGAAATAAAAAATAAAACAACTTGTCACAAGAAATCTGTCCCACGGCGCCGGCGGTAACAGCCAATTTTTACCTAAAAAAAATTCATTCCACCTGGCAACGTATAGTTTTGGTATAAACAGTAGTAGTAAGTGATAGAGGACGGCGGCGAACCACTTCAGTAAGTTTTTGAATTATTGATGATAAATCGTTTTGTGTTGTGTGAAAAATAAAAATTAATAGATTTGAGGCAAATGATGTTGTCCTTTCGGTAACGTGGTTTATCTAACGTATAATTTGATTAAAGTAATAAAATCAACTTTCTCCTAAACAAAACCGTTGAAATCTTTAACAAAACTCAAAAAAAAGTTGTGTCATAAATTTGACTTGGCCGGAAAATGTAACACACACATGTCGGTAACACGATTTGTCCCGTTCGGTAACGCTATTTTTCGTTGTTACAGAAATTGTCCTGTTACCGATCGGGACAATTAATTTTTTTTTGGAATTTATTTGGAAAATAGTTTTAAATTTTCTGCCTTGATAGTTTTGACCATTATCTATCTTTGTAATTTTGTCTTGTGTCATAAATTATGTGACTGAATTTTTTTCATTTCGCTAATGTTAATGTCCCTTCTGTAACACCTAAAATACCTGATATTTTTTGAAACTTTGTTTGAGTCCAGTGTTATTTTAAACCATTTTTTTTATTTAAAGATGTTCTTAAGATACAACTTAAGTAAAGGAATAAATTATTTTTCAGAAAATGTGTATTTGATGCATTTGCGACGAAAAAAATATTAAAGATACAAAAGCCAAATCTTTAAAAATTGGATTTTAAGAAATATTTTGCTAATTATAGTTTTTTTAATCAGTTTCTCAATATCTATCTTATTTCAGGCATATTTAAACACAATTGATAAATTTTGGGTAAGTAATATGGCAAAAACTACCGCATTACCAAAGGGACAAAAAGGTGACCAATCCAACAAAAACTCCTTATAAAAACGCAGCTCACATTTATCTTAGCAGCTTCTGGTGACACATAATAGTTTAAAGTCTGACACCGTACAACAATGTTTAATTTGTTTAGAAAAAAGTTTGGTTTTGTTTTTCGGGTAAGGTATAAATGAAAAAAAATATCGATTTAGATTTTGACTTTCTGGGAATCGCTCCTGCTTGGTCCTAACCTAATATGTTACGAAAATGAGACAAATTAATTAATATATAGGGTGCTTTAGTAGGATGATTTGATAAAAAGTGTTGAGTTTAGTATAGTACCTTTGTTTTAAGAGATACCAGAAAAGGTTATTAAGAAAAGTTGTTTAGAATTAAAGGTTACGACTCATTCTCAATTTTCAAAAAAATCAGCTTAAAATCGTCTAAACGAAATTTTCGTAATCGACTTATAAAATCAGAGTTGGCTGATTTTCTAAAAATTGAGAATCATCCCTACCCTAAAATTCGCTAAATGACGTTTTTCCGAATCTTATTCAGGGTGTGGTTTTTTCGCATCTCTATGGCCCCATCATTTTGAAACTCGGTGCTTTTGTTAATAAACTGTATAGTTTTAAAAATATGAATTTTCAAAGTTTGGCCATTTTGGTCTTATGGGATTCCCTACCCTAAAATTCGCTAAATGACGTTTTTCCGAATCTTAACTCACGGTGTGGTTTTTTCGCATCTCTATGACCCACCATACTGCAACTCGGTGCTTTTGTTGATAAACTGTATAGTTTTAAAAATATGAATTTTCAAAGTTTGGCCATTTTGATCTTATGGGATTCCCTACCCTAAAATTCGCTAAATGACGTTTTTCCGAATCTTAACTCAGGGTGTAGTTTTTTCGCATCTCTATGGCCCCACCGTACTGCAACTCGGTGCTTTTGTTGATAAACTGTATAGTTTTAAAAATATAAATTTTCAAAGTTTGGCCGTTTTGGTCTTATGGAATTCCCTACCCTAAATTTCGCTAAATGACGTTTTTCCGAATCTTAACTCAGGGTGTGGTTTTTTCGCATCTCTATGGCCCGACCATACTGCAACTCGGTGCTTTTATTGATAAACTGTATAGTTTTAAAAATATGAATTTTCAAAGTTTGGCCTTTTTGGTCTTATGGGATTCCCTACCCTAAAATTCGCTAAATGACGTTTTTCCGAATCTTAACTCAGGGTGTGGTTTTTTCGCATCTCTATTGCCCCACCATACTGCAACTCGGTGCTTTTGTTGATAAACTGTATAGTTTTAAAAATATAAATTTTCAAAGTTTGGCCGTTTTGGTCTTATGGAATTCCCTACCCTAAAATTCGCTAAATGACGTTTTTCTGAATCTTAACTCAGGGTGTGATTTTTTCGCGTCTTTATGGCCCGACCATCCTGCAACTCGGTGCTTTTATTGATAAACTGTACAGTTGTAAAAATATGAATTTTCAAAGTTTGGCCATTTTGGTCTTATGGGATTCCCTACCCTAAAATTCGCTAAATGACGTTTTTCCGAATCTTAACTCAGGGTGTGGTTTTTTCGCATCTCTATGGCCCTACCATACTGCAACTCGGTGTGTTGTCGCCCCCCCCCCCCCCTCGCCCCGACGGTACTGGCGCCCCATGGGTGCCCTAAGCTTTATTAAGTAGCAGGGCCGCAACGGCAAATAATTGAGAGGGCGGCAAAGCTGTCGCTAGGAAACTAAAGACATGATGACCTTTTTTGTTGGTCGTAAGTTTTTTGATGGGCGCCCGATTTATCTGTCGACCCCCCCGCCCCGTCAGGCACGCTACGCCGCTGAGAATCTGCCGTAACTCTTAAATCTAAACAACTCTGCCGTCAGAAGCAAAAACCCCGTAAGGATATTTGATATTTCACAGTCAAACAATCTCAGATAATATATTTTGAATAAGTGTTACCTTAGAATGTAAGCTATCAAATGCACTTACTGTGTTTTTGCTTCTGACGGCAGAACTTTTCTTTATAACATTTTCGAAAATCTTTTAAAACAAAAGTATTTTAATCTTAACACTTTTTATCAAATCATCCTACTAAACCACCCTGTATATTGATTTGACTCATTTTCGTAACATGTTAGTTTAGGACCAAGCAGGAGCGATTCCCCGAAAATCAGAATCTAAATCGAAACTTTTTTATCATTTATATCTTACCCAAACTCTATCTGTGGACACACTGTATATTATAACATATTTATATAAAGATATATACATACTTCACCGTACAGTCCCCTGTACGTTGATATGATATTTATACGACGACATAAATTCATATTATTACTCAATAATTTTATTAATTAAATTTGTGTTTTGTACCACTCTAAATATCAGAGAATTCCTCAATACGCCACTGTCCATTTAACCGTAATTAATGTCACTAATTACATTATTGATATTAATAATCCATTAAATAGGAATATGCCAAAATAATGTCAGTAATAGGTATTTATGTGACCGAAAACGTAAACTACAGGTCGACCCATAATCAGGAAGATTTTCAAAGAGGTTAGATTTGAGGTATCTAGAAAATTTTATTGCTGATTCTGGTAGCCCAAGAGCTCTACTTTAAGGTTCCGGTTGATGCCACTCTGACACCCTTGAGCATTTTGAAATATTTAAGATGGCTCCCGAGCAGGGATAAAAAATTATTTTATATACTTGAACCACCATTATCCAGAAATGATGGCAAACCTGTCGATGGAATGTCTTTATTACCCTGGAAGAATGGTAAAGCATTGTTATGGGATGCAACTTGCCGAGATACTTTATGTCAAAGTTACGTCTCCCATACATCGATTAAAGCTGGCGAAGATGCAAGGTTGGGAGAGACACAAAAATTTTTTTAAATACCAAGAATTACAGGACCGAGACAGGTCTGAATGAAATGGTTTACTTATAATCATTGTGTTGTATATTTTTTTTATTTTAATTATTTATTTATTTATTTATTTCAGTTTTTACAATTTTAAATTTTAATTTTAAGAATCTGTCTTGTAATTTTATAGAATAATTTAGTTTGGTAAAGCCTATAAATTTTGATAAACCTTTATCTTTTTGTGCATTAATCAAAATAAAATTAACTACTGTAAACATAAAACCAAGACTAGGCGGAATCAATAGCCCTTAGGGTACCATTAAACATAGTAAAAGTATTTTCCTTCAGGAACATTGGCAAAAAGGCGGCGGGCGCCATCTTGGATTTATGATCATTTTTTCCTTTAATAGCCATTTACTCAGACAATACTTCTTTTTGAGAAAATAAGTAAAGGGAGGGCTGAATGCTCATTACAAGACCTATTAAACTAAATATCTTCGAGCTACCTAGGTGCTAGCCTTCCAGAGCTATGTACCCTTAGGTAAGTATCCTCAAAATGCTGATCTCTTGCACATTTTATTTAAAATAAATACACCAAATATTTTAAGTTTAACTTCAATGAAATGAAGTCTTTTGTGAAAAAAAGTATAGTATACTTTTTTGTAGACTGTAAAATTTTCACTTAAAATGTGTATCATTTAATGCAGTCTAGATTGTGAGTAACACTTCACTGGCGTCCGTTAAGTGGTAATTTTAAAAAAAAATACACTAATTATTACGTTTTTTGCAATTTTCTTAAAAACTGAGCATTTTAAGAAAGAAGACTTTATACCTGCGTAACATTTACTCTCCAAAATTTTTCCATTTGCTGTAAATAAATAAGAGCAGCTATGTAGAGTATTTCTCTCAAATGGAATGGACACCTAGGACATTATTGCAATATTCAAAAAAATGGAACAAAAACAAAGATTTTTTTAAATCACGTTATGGTTTCCACATTTTTTTGTCACGCAAGAACTAATATTAGCTCTTTTTTTCCGGAATATCCTTGAAAAAAAGAAGTTTCCGAGCATAAAAATTGGGCACCAGGGGAAATAAAATCGGGGTAGTAATGCACACATACACACAAACACACACAGGTTTAATTGCGAAAATAAAAAATTAGCGCCGGTAGGCACGTATAGCCGTTTATACAATATTCAATTTTTGGTATAATAATCTAAAAAAAGCGTTTTGCTTTTGGAGTTTTTTTTAACCATTCAACCCCCTCTACTCCCTTGCTAAGCCCAACCAACACAAAAAACGAATGGTTTTATGCAAAATTAACAAATAATTTTTGTGCCAAATTTGGTTCAAATTGGGTAAACGGTTTTTAAGTTCTCGCGTTTCAGGCAGGTATACAGGAGATTATAAAATTTGGTAATTAGGGCGTTTTTGACCCAAGTAAGTTAGTTAAGGCAAGATTTCGGAAAATCCACTTTGCCGCTGTAAAGCCACAGGTGAACATTCAAAATATATATTTGAGGTTTTTTCGAATTTTCGTAAAAACTAAGCTTCTAAGAGAAAAATTTATAATATACTTTATTGTAAACAATAAAATCCCTTTTTAGTAAGGTATAATTCAATGTACTGATAACAAACTCTCCAGCGGCGCCCGTTAATTGAAGTACAGTCGAACCTCTATAACTCGAACCTGAAGGGACAACCAAAACAGTTCGAGTTATGGAGAGTTCGAGTTATAGAAACTCGAGTTACATAGGTTAAAATACATGTAAAAAGTGCAGGGACCGCATAAAAGGTTCGAGTTATAGAGGGGTTCGAGTTATAGAGGTTCGAGTTAGAGAGGTTCGACTGTAATTCAAAAAATCTGCAAATATACCAATCTGTTTCCTCTAGATTTATTCGATTTTTTTTAAAACTAATATCTACAGGAAAACGTGTGTCATATTTTATTATAGTCAATAAAATTTCCTTTAAAATGATGTATAACATAATCGGATTGGTTTTATAAATAAAACTTTAGGGACATCCGTAAATTAAATCAAATACATAAAGAAACAGAAAATAAACCATTTTTGTATAATATTTCTCAGAAACTAACCTCAATATAAAAAAATATACACTACACCTTATTGTAGGCAGTGAAATTCCCTTTTTAAAAACGTGAAACTCGGTGGGGTTTGACTTATAACAAAGTCTCGAGCGAAGTCCGTAAATCCCGTTAAAAAAATTATTAAAAAATACATGTTTTTTACACGTTCTATTTTCTTAAAAACGAAGCTCTTTATCAAAAAATGTGTTCTCTACTTTGTCATAGACAATAAAATTTCCTTTCAAACGATGTATAACAAAGTAAAAGTTATTTCATATTACCGCTCCAGTGGTGTCCTTAATTTAAAGGAATTATTTAAAATCACCAAACTAATCAATTTTTTTACAGGTTTTATCCAATTTTCTTAAAAACTCCAGGGACGTGCGTATATTAGGGTCACTCTGAAAAATTAACAAAAAAACATTTTAGTCAAATTTTCTTACAAGCGAAGGTCTATAGGATAAAATAAGCTTATTTTTCTTTAGAAATACATAATATATGTAACAAAAATTGATTATTTTTGTTATTTTTGAAAATTTATTTTTATAATTACGCCCCTGGAGAATTTGCTGTGACATAAACCCCACATTATATTACAGCTTTTAAAAGGAAATTTTATTTTCTACAATAAAGTATAGGTACTACATATTTTTACAAAGGTTAGTTTTATTAGTTAGTTATATTTTTTCTAGTTATATTTTTTCCCAAGTTTAGGAAAATTTTGTAAAACATAATAAACAGACTTTTTCGTAATAATTCCAATTTACGGACGCCACTGGAGAGCTACGTGCTTTTCCTAACCTTATCGACCCATAAATTGTTGGAAAGGGAATTCTGTTCTCCACAAAAAACTTCTTTTTGCAATTTTCGATAAAAAGGTTAGTTTTTGAGAAAATACCCACAAGAACCGCTAAACGCGCCTAAAGAGGGTTTGGGGGGGATTTTCTCCGTCGCTGTCGATATTTCGATTTGGCAACAGGGATATTTCGATTCAGCATGGTAGAGTTAGGGAGAAATGCTCTGTTGCTAAAAAGTAATATGATTTGCTTCTAGACCAAGTTTTCAAATTTTTTGCTCTACTTAAGTCATTTTGAGTGAAAATAAAAATGGCGATCTTGAAAGCCTGTTGGTATTGGACGGCTAAAAAACGTTTTCCTAAAAATAGAGAACGACCGTTTTGGCAAGCGGAATAACGATCCCAAGGCTTGGAGGCACGCTAAAATGGAGTTGATTAAATTTTTTGTGACTCTCCTTGTACCGATATTTACGTATTAGTATAAAGAAAGAAAAATAAACAGTCTATAAGGAAGCTAGGAACTTGTTCTTAGATCTTAAAGACACTGTTTCTTTGACCCACAGAAGCCAGTCTTTCAGCACCGCAGGTCACTCTCCTTTAGTATGTGCTGTCTCATTTGGCGTAGGTACGCCTGAAACTCCTTTATAAGATGCTGTGGAAAATTAAGATCAGCCCAGATAAAAAGAAGAAACATGTACTTACCTGGGTGTCGGTTTTCGTCAA
Source organism: Aspidapion aeneum (assembly GCA_963576565.1). Taxonomy (NCBI): domain Eukaryota; kingdom Metazoa; phylum Arthropoda; class Insecta; order Coleoptera; family Brentidae; genus Aspidapion; species Aspidapion aeneum. The sequence goes on along the minus strand of OY755048.1, from coordinate 14,657,166 downwards.
GAAACTAACCTAGAACGGGCAGTTATCAAATAGACATCAAGAAGTAAGAAGATCCCACAGTAGGCTATATACCTCTTATTAAATGCCAGGAGCACTCTACATAGGATATTAAAACTACAGATATGGAGGTACCTCATCCGCCCAAATGAACGTATGCAGTTTTATGCTGGAACCAAATATGCAAAATTCAAATAACAAGGCTAAAAAGTTTTCAAATCAGAGTCGTTAGACAACTAGTTGGAGCCCCTTGGTTTGTGCGCAACGCACAAATAAAAAGGGAAGTTAATATTGAGAATTTTTCGGAAACGATTCAGGAGCACAAGGATCATAGGATGTCTTTTTTGATAACCTGGAAACAGACCGGGGATTCGCAGAAGAACCATTTATATCTAATTGAGACAAAGAACAAGCTCATCTCGGGTAAATCCACATGAGAATGTACAGACTAGAAATAAAAGAGGTATGTACACACCTGATGCACAAGCATTATATCCTAATATCAGTACTAGATCATCCAGACAAATGGAGATCGCTTCAAGTGGTCGAAGGATTTCGCCTGTTTTTGACAAGAAACTAATCTCGAACGACCAGTTATCAAATACACTTGAAGAAGGAAGAAGACCCTAATCGACGAAGGATAGCCTGACAGAAACGAAACATGAAATTACTAGGGTTAGTTTTCGACAAGAAACTGTTCTATAAGGACCAGTTATCAAATACACTTCAAGAAGCAAGAAGAACCACAGAAAATTGGTTATACTTCTTATTAAATGCCAGGAGCACTCTACATAGGATATTAAAACTACAGATATGGTTGCACCTCGTTCGCCCCAGATGAACGTATGCAGTTTTATGCTGGAACCAAATATGCAAAATTTAAATAACAAGGCTAAAAAGCCTTCAAATAAGAGTCGTTAGACAACTAGTTGTGCGCAAAGCACAAATAAAAACGGAACTGAATATTGAAGATTTTCGAGAAATAATCCAGGAGCAGAAGGATCATTGGTAGAGGATGTGTTATTGGATAACCTGGAAATACACCTGAGATTTGCAGAAGAACCATGTAATCTAATTGAGGTAGGTAAAGGAGAAGCTTAGCACAGGTAAATCCACATGAAAATGTCCAAAATAGTAATGAAAGAGGTATGTACACCCCTCATGCCCAAGCATTATATCTTAATATCAGTACTAGAACGTTCAGACAAACGGAGATTCCTCTAAGTGGTCGAAGGTTTTCGCCTGTTATTGACAAGAAACCAATCTCGAACGACCAGTTATCAAATACACTTAAACAAGGGAAGACCCTAATCGACAAAGGATAGCCTGACAAAGAAGAAACATGAAATTACTACGGTTAGTTTTCGACAAGAAACTAATCTATAAGGAACAGTTATCTTCAAGAAGCAAGAAGAATCACAGTAGATTGGTTATACCTCTTATTGAATGCCAGGAGCACTCTACATAGGATATTAAAACTACAGATATGGAGGCACCTCGTTCGCTCCATATTAACGTATGTAGTTTTATGATGGAACCAAATATGCAAAATTCAAATGAAAGGGCTAAAAAGCTTTTAAATCAAAGTCGTTAGACAACTACTTGGAGCCCCTTAGTTTGTGCGCAAAGCACAAATAAAAAGGGAAGCTAATATTGAGGATTTTCAGGAAACGATCCAGGAGCAGAAGGATCATTGGTAGGGAATGTGTTATAGGATAACCTGGAAACACACCAGGGATTTGCAGAAGAGCCATGTATATCTAATTGAGAGAAAAATGTACAGACAGAGATTACTCTAAGTGGTCAAAGGTTAGTCTATTTCTTACGAGAAACTAATCTCGAACGAGCAATTATCAAATACACTTCAAGAAGCAAAAAGACCCCACAGGAGGCTATACCTATTGTTAGATGTCAAGAGCACTCTATATAGGATATTAAAACTTCCGATATGGAGGCAACTCATTCGCCTCATATTATCGTATGCAGTTCTATGTAACACCTCATGTACAAGCATTATATCTTAGTAGCTGTAGTAGATCCCCAAGACGTTTTTTTACTTCTAGTTGCTCTTCTTGGGCTCTAAAATTGTTTGGACTGTTCACATCCTAGTTATCGTCTCCTGCATATGAATGTATAGATTTTAAGCAGGATAACACAAAAAATAGAGTACCCTGTATGTTTGACGACAATATAGAGCCGCCCTACTCCCACTAGCGGTGGCAAAGAGCCGCAGCCTAGAACAAACAAAATGTTATCAAGTTCCAATCGACTCAATCGAGTAATAATGGTATCCATCGAAGCCACCATTCAAAGAAACAGTAATTTGAAATCAGTATTGAATTTCCCCATTTCCAAAGTGATTTCCTTTTCAGTTCAATTAATAGACTGCCTCGGTCTCGAATCGTGATGGAATTTTCCTTATATATTTCTAGCATTATTTTTCTAGCAAACCACTAAATAAATAAATACAGGAGCCGATGTGCTTTCAGAAAAACCTAAGATGGTTTCAATAAATTTTTTGAAGTTTTTTTTTAATTTTTTTTTATTTTTTTAAGAGTCGAACTTGCTTTTCTACTTTTAAATAAATATCAAACAAATTTTGTTACTTTAAACATCAACACCAGTATTTACTAAAAGATCTAAATTCCTGTGTTTTAAAATTTTAGATGTAACAGTCTAGATTGTGGTTGAAGGTTTAACTCAATTTTTTCCTTGCAGGTCCGTACCCAGAAAAAAACTTCGGGGTGGGGGAGGGAAAGATGTGTAAAATAGAATTTGGGAAGATTGAGATTTGCATTTTGTGTTCGGAGTGTCACAAAACGATATCAATCAACAACAAACGAACCAAGTCTGTAAATAATTCTGTCACTTTTGCACCCTGTCACTGGTGTCCCTTTATCAAATTTTAAATAAGGAAATCGGAAATATATTTGCGGTTTATTCAAATTTAATGTTAAACCTGCATTTAAATACATTCTAAGATAAAATAAGATAATAAAATTAAATTTTGTGTTTCTTTTCAATATCTCAAAAACAAGAATTCTGACAGCATGTTCAGTTAAGAACTTGTTTTATTCATCGCCAACTTTCAATATATTTTGTGGTTTAATACTTATATACATTTTAAAACTTTGAATTCGGATAGAGTCACGCGTGTTCCTAATATGTCTTACCTAAAACAAATATATAGCCGTATTTAGATAAAACAAAAGTAAAAAAAAATGGCTTTAACAGGCACGTAAAGCAAATCCATAAAACCTAGTGTTGAGGTAGCTTTATGTATGTTTAATTTATTAGAGAAAGTAGACTGGTCAGTCAAAAAATGCTAGTAAATTAATATAGCGGGTTACATAATATGTTTAGCCAATTTTGGCATCATCAGACCTAAACAGTAAGGAAATCTAATTGCCTAGAAAGCTACATAAGCTTTTGGTACTCTATCTTGTCTCTCCCATAGTTTGCTCTGGTGCGGAAAAATGTTGCCCCTGTTTGGGACATGTTTAATTTTGACGACTGTTGTCCAAAGCTAAAGAATGAATTTAAGTGCCATATAAATTATTTACTAGGTAGGTTCATTGAAATACCTAATTTGGAAAATTAATAAAAATAAAATAAGGTTTTGATTAATAGATATAAAAATATTTTTCAAATAACTAAGTACAAATTTTCAAAAGTGATCCCAAAATAATAACCTTGACAGTTAAATGGCCAAAATCTATTAATTGGTTTTGTAGTTATAGTGTCCCAGGTAAACGCCATCCTAAATTTTAGTAGTAAGGTGTTTTTGTGCATACTTTTTCAGGCAAATTTATATTTGTCAAGAAAACTTTATCTTGGGCACACAAGTTCAACAGCACGAGAAAAAAATTTAACTATTTTTCAGCAACTTCTTTAATCTTGTAGTAATTTCGCAGTCAATAATCAAGTAATTTTATGCAAAACACTACATGATATCTCAGCTATTAATAAAAGTATTGGTATTATTAAGCGGTAATTGAAAGAAAAAGGTGGGGACATAAGTGAAATGTAGAAAACCAAAATGTTGTACCAGTCACTTTATCTATAAAATACTCTTAACATTTTGTTTTTTGTAGAAAATAGAATACTTATCCTAACCTTAGTTTAAGCATGTTAAACTGTTATAAGAAAACACAAATTCAGAGTCAATTTTGAATGAAAGTTAGAATTGTTCATATCTCTACTACTTCACTATTAATTATTTGATTATTTTTATCTGAAATATTTTGGGGGATAATTGATCCCCTTGATCCCCCCTAGGTACGGCCCTGCTTGAATGCAATTGTTTTTAATTTTTATATAATTTGTTTATAAATACCTTGCAATAGGCCATCTGTTTTCGTTATAGCAATGACATTATATCCACACAAAACTTTTTAAAAAAATAACAAATATAATATTTTTGTTTAAAAATGACAGCTTTATTTAAACCTCTAAACGTTACTAGGAGATGTTGAATAAAAGCGGAGTAAGTCAGTGTCAGCTATATTTTATATGGTAAATATTTGGAGATGTAAGCGATGATCAAACAGATTTTCAATTGTTTTGGTAGAGTGTTACTGAAAAAGGATTCCAATATTTAATACAGTAATACATCTACAGAGACAGTTTTAAGTAATTTATGTATTATTTAGCTTTGAAAATTTTAATTTTAACATCTTAGTAAATACTGGTGTTTGTATGATTATTTTGAAAGCTCTATGATTGAGGATTTATAAATTAGTCACATATATACATAATTATGATAATAAGCCTCGTTTTCATGCTATATTTTGTCACAATGCCGACTACGCTACATTATTTTTAGAATCAAACATTACAATGAGAAACAGTCATATTAAATATATGTAACTTTTTTGCAGTAGACTTTGTGTCTAGAAAGCATGAAGACTTATTATAAATAAAATAGGCGCCTTGTAACAATGAAGGTTTTAATTTGTTTTTTCGGATATTTTATCTGTAATTATTTTTGGAACTACCTCCAAACGCAGCAGTTCAAGAATGTTTTGATCTTGTTATTAAAAGTCAATTAATCCGGAAAAACAAAAAGACCTTTACCCTCGATTGAGCATTTAATTTATCTGAAAGCACTATCAAAGATGTTTTTCGAATTCCTTTTTTTGAAAACACTATAGTCTAAGCATATTAGACTTTTTAGAAGAAAAAATTTATAAAGTTTTGAATTTTTAGTTTTGAACCCCTAGTATATTCCATTAAGTCTGCACCATGGCTAACTTATTATTTAAGTGAAGGAAACATACTGGCTATTCTTAAAAAACTAACTTTGTTCCTATCATGTTTCATTATTAGATAAAATAAAAATATTTCTTTATACAGGGTATTTCTTTAAGTTTGCACCATTGCTAACTTAGGATTTTATTAAAAGAAACATATTCTTAAAAAAAAAACTTTATTACCTAAACCCATTTCTTTTGTTATTAAGTAAAAATAAATATTAATTCTTTATACAGGGTGTTTCATTAAGTCTGAACCATTGCTAACTTTGTTGTTATTGGATTTACTAGATTGGTTAAATTAGCAAACTAGTAGTATTCTTCTCGCTGATTAAGACGATTAAAATACGTGTAAAAACGTGGGATTTATTTATTTCTTGACCTAAAGCAACGATTTAGTTGTAAAGTTTGTTTTTGTATTTGTTTGGCTGTAATGAAGTTAGAGCGAGGGAGAAAGTTTAGTTTTTATTGACGAACATGGTGCAAAATTTCAAAGTGGTAACCAAAAGTAAAATATTTTAACGACGTTTGTAACTAAATCCACATACTAATAGGCAAAAAAGGCAAAAGCGTTTTTAAGTGTAGTAGAAACCATGGTCATTATTTTTATAATTATTTGACAACCATATACGACCATATAAGGAACAACTAATGAACTATTTTTTTTTAATTGCGCTATATAAGACGTACTATATAAAAAATTGACTATGCATATGTTACCTTAATTTTTAGACTTCACCACTGTACCACAAGCTGCTTACAAATATTTATTAATATGAAATGGCAAAACAGTAAAAGTACGTCTCGTTTGTTCAAAAACAAAAAAGGTTATAAATATTTTTATCGGACTTCGCTTATCTTTTTCTTGGATCCACATTTTTTTCTAAAATTCTTTTACAAATTAGTATTTTTCAGGTATTTGACCATTAAGGTGCAGTATGCCCGGGCCCCCCCAAGCCTTGGATTTTCTTACATATTTTCCACATTTCATGAAAAAACACGAAAAATAGCTCAAAATTCGACATTATGAGTCTTCGGGCCCCCCCAAGAGGCCTCGGATCCCCCCCATGTCAGATTCCTGGGTGCGCCACTGGATTAACACATGGAATCAATGTCGTGCGGCGCCTTCCGGTATTTTTATCTTAAACCGTATTTTTGACGAGAAAATCTTAAATGACTTATTATACTCCTCATTATATTTCTTATCAAATTTGTCTTGTAATATTTTTGCGTATCTCCGACCCATAAATGACCTTAAAAATAAACAGTTCTTAGCGTTAAGGGAAAAATGAGGCCACATAAAAATGCCAAATAAACCGAAATTATTCGGTAAAGGGATGAGGTTCATGATAAGCACTCCATTGGCATCTCTATATTGGGGTTATTTTTAAAGATCGCAAAAAAAAAACATGTTTATTTTTAGGTTTTATTCAGTTTACCGAAAAACGAAGCATTTTAGAGAAAAATGTTAGGCCAGGTATTAAAGTGTTTTTTTTCTCTATTTTCTTTCTATTTCGAATAAAATGTACTTTCCCACAGGGCTAAAACAACCTTAGTGTCTCTCGTGGAAAGTTGATTTATATCTCGAGTTTGTTTTTCTAACGAATGAAAAAGAATCCTTATGAATTATGAAAATTGACAACTATTCCATTTTCCATTCAACAAGATGTCCCTGTGCTTTTTAGACGAAATAACATTTTTATTCAATGAAAAAACGTTTTTAAGATTGATGGTGGTATTTTTCTGGCTTGTAAACAAAAAATATTGTCCTGTCTTAAATATCTTCCCAACAAATAAAAACTGACACAGAAAAAATTATGTCGCAAAAGAATTAAACCAGATGATGTTTAGTGAAATTAAGTTATTTAACGCCTAAACATATTAGTAAGAGTTTCTGGCCTAAGTGAAGAAATCTCTACAAAGACAAACAAAAATATTTGAAAAAGAATAACGAAAGAGTTGTAAACCATATTTTATTTTAGTATTTTTTTATGAAAAAAGAAAAGCGATACTGCGGTACTACTTTGATGCTAAAGTACTTTTACGTAAAGTTAATTGTACCATAGTTAACTGGTAGTGAACGGAACTATGGACGAGACAATACTTTGGGCATTGTGCGGGTAATATGTTTAGTCGATGAGACCGGTACCACAGTCGGTACTAAAGTATGTTGACATTCAACATCTGACGCTTTTCGAGGTTAGGAATGTAGTAGGTACTTTAGTGGTTTATTTTCTGATTTCTGGCTTAACTTGTAGTGGAAATTCTCCGTTTTATTGTTTTTCTTGCGAAACCTTTCAAAATCAAACTCATGTCTATGTGGGATAGCTAGTTAATTGCCATGCCGAACGAAAACATCGAAAATCTGATTTCAGGACAGTTCTCCTTCGACAATAATAAAGGTAAAAAGTTCCCATTTAACGTTTTTGAGGCTGCACCAAAGTGTAAGCATTTCCCTTAAAATATGTTCTACATATTAAAATTTTGGAAACTAAAATTTCAAAATGTGATCGTATCTAACCCAGGTAAGTTTTTTCAGACTTCTCCTCATCTCTACAGTGGCACACCCAGGGATATGTCTGGGGGGGGGCGAGGATTTTAAAGGGGGGTCGAGACCAAATAACTTTTATGCTATTTAATTTTTTTATACATGAAATATGTCAAAAATGCCTACAAAAATACTCTGCCAATTTATGGGCACCTAAGCTCACACTAGGTACTATAGTTATAGTAAACGTGTAAGCTAATATAACTAAAATGTGAAATATGTTTTATTCAACTCCAGACTCAATTACCTTTCGTTTGATACCACACAAGCCATGTTTTGACTTAAACTTTAATTTTCGAAATCTACCCCCACCCTTTTTTTTAAATCACCTAAAATGTGAACTCTTTAAAAAAAAACTAAAATGTATTTTGTTTAACTCCAGACTCAATTACCTATCGTTTGATATCACACACGCCATATTTTCACTTAAACTCTAATTTTTGAAATCTACCCCCACCCTTTTTTTTTAAATCACCTAAAATGTATTTTGTTTAATGCCAGACTCAATTACCTTTCATTTGATATCACACACGCCATATTTTCACTTAAACTCTAATTTTTGAAATCTACCCCCACCCTTTTTTTTAAATCACCTAAAATGTATTTTGTTTAATTCCAGACTCAATTACCTTTCATTTGATATCACACACGCCATATTTTCACATAAACTCTAATTTTTTTAATCTACCCCCACCCTTTTATTGGGGTTGCGTTCGGTGGATTTTGTTAATTTTTAAATGGGACCATCTCGACGAGACCCAGCCTAGGTACCAAATTTCATACAAATCGGGCAAGCGGTTTTTGAGTTATGCGCGTTGGTCGTTACAGACAGACAGACAGACAGACGGCGCAACAAAAAAGTTTCAAAATCATCTGAAACGCAAAGATATATAAAAATTTTTGAAATCGGAGCAACTTTTTTTCCTCGAAAAAATTACGATCACCATAGCTCACACTACTATAGTATAGTAGTAGTGTGAGCTAATAGGTTTGGGGTTCGGTTCGGTTCTTTGCTATGAAAAATATACTGAATGCTTTACAAAATTAAAGCAACCCAAGACCAATTAAGCATAAGAAGCAGATAAAGATGAAACAAAAAGAAACTGGGAGAACAATGAATACTGAAATAAGGAGAATATAGGGCAAGATTTTGAGAAACGAAATTTCCTCTGAAACTTGTCTTAGTTGCTATGAAACATGTAATCGATAAAAAAGGAAACTAAGAGGACATAAAAAAAAACTGAAATATAAATTAATAAGAATCTTAAGATCATCTTGGAATGTAAAAGTAAGATAATAAAACATATTTAAAAAAAAGTGTTAACATAAAATTGATAGTTGCTATTAAAAAATTGAAAAGTGCACAAGAGTCTTAAAAAGTTGAAAGAACCTATAAAGAAAGTAGTTGGAAGGTTATTAATAAGTTTTATCATCTGTCTAACTAAAATATGAGACAATCGTTTTTCAAGTCAACTTTATAGTCTTTGGTATGCCAGTCTATTTTTAAGTGATTAGCAACAGGCTGAATTTTTGTAAATGGCTTCATTTGATGTCACATGTATATTTATAATAATTTTTTTAAGAAGTATTATTTTGATAACTTAAAATCATCCTTTTGGTTCGGTTTTATGGCTTCCTTTTATTGAAACGTTCAACGTTTTCGCCTGCGAAAATTCTTGAAAGTGATTCCTAACAGAGTGTGTGCCAGTGCTAAATGGCAATTTAGAAGCTGTAAAAAATTTATTAAGTATTAACAATACATTTTTTGCTTAAATGTAAAAATTTTATTATTAATTATTAAAAAACGTTTTTCCTAAAAATTAGATTCTTAGAATTAACAGTAAATAATTAGTAACCACCTAATTTTTGCTGGGGCTAAAAAAATGCGTTTGAAAGTAAATGGCAACATTGTCGTACAAATCGTATGATTGGTTTAGTCAGTCCGACGCTCGAAAGATGTCTGCGACTGCGCATTCTGCTAAGAATCACTTTCAAGAATTCTCGCAAAGGAAAAAGGTTTTATTATATTCGTATCCCGGTAGATGGCGCTTCTTGCGGAACTTTTCTCACTATAGACGTAGGATGAGACACAAAACGGTCTGATTAACTTCGCAAGAGTGTTCTGAGGAGTCCCATAAGGATGAAACAGTTAACTGTGAACACTTATTAGGTTTCCATTACATCCTGGACCCCCCTGAGGATAAACTTTCGAGCTACCCACGGATAATATGAGCGAAACAAAAACTTATTTTTACCCGATTAGCCACGAAAACTTGTTTGATATTTTTTTTAGTTTTGATTTTTGTTTAATTATTATTTTTTTTTTGCAGGACAAGGGGACGGGCACAACGCTCGGCACAGTGTGAACTCGTCGAGCGGAATCCTGATGGTGGGGCCTAATTTTCGCGTCGGCAAGAAAATCGGATGTGGAAACTTCGGCGAGTTGCGATTGGGCAAAAACTTGTACAACAATGAACATGTTGCAATCAAGATGGAACCCATGAAGTCCAAAGCACCCCAACTCCACTTAGAATATAGGTTCTACAAGCTTCTCGGGAACCATGGTAAGAAGACCTATGGTTAGTTATACTTTTAAATTTTAGTTTAATTGTTTTGTAATTTAGATAAATAAGCACATCTACCTCACTGTAATTTGTAAAATATTAATTTTCCATATTAGCCCAGGCATTTTAGGAATTCACCTGGAAAGAAATAGGTGCAGGCTGGATTTTTGTATAATTATTCCTTAGCCTCTGGGCCACATCCCGACATAATCTCCGAAATAATCCTTGAGCTTCGCTAGATATAAGGTCTCAAATCGTCGCCTTTCTCACGAAGGGACCTCCGTTTCTGCAGTTAGGACAAAAGTGATTTTATTAACCAAAGCTGAACTATTTGTAATGAAGATATGCCACTTCGTGAGACCAAAGGGTTGCATGAGAACAGTTAGACCGCAAAATATTTCAATTTTCTTAATTTTGTTAGGTCCCTTCGTGCGAAAGGCGACGAAATGTTCCAAAAATCAGTTTTTTGCGATTTTCTCGAAAACTAATAACTTTTTCAAAAAAAGTTAAGAGATAAAAAATACGCAAAATCATTCGCTTTATACAATAAAATTAAGAAAAAAACTAATCTAACATTTACAAAAATATATTAGATTTTTTTTTATATTTTTTAATTTTTATTAAGCTTGATTGATTAACTTTAAGTAAAGGTTAGGAAAATGGTTAATACCAGCTGGACCACCATTGGAATTTTGAAAATTTATTTTTTATACATTTAGGAACTGTGTAGCGTAATATTAAAAATATTCAACTTCTGGTTAGAAGAAGTGTTAAAATACGCGCAAATGCGCACACTTTTCTTTTATTTGAAATTCCAGCTTAACAAATATAGTAAGTTTTATAAAATTTTAGAAAAAATAATGTTTGACTAAACTTAAATGTGACAAAGGGGTTTAGAGAAAATAAATGGAACATAAGTGTGGTTTATTAAGGGTTGAAAATTATACTACTATTTACATAACGTTTAAAAAATACTTGAATTAATGTAGATTTTTATTTTATGATTTTGTGCCAAGCCTGTCAAAAACCAGGCTATATGTATATGGATAAACTTATTTTTTTGTAGATATATTAGAAACTAAAGCTTTAAGTATAAATATATATTTGGGGAAAATCATGATACAACGACTATTCGGTGAAACTTTATGTACTTATGTTTATAATTTCAAACCCTTAAAAAACTACCCTTAGGTAACATTTGTTTTGTTTAAACTTCTTTGTCCCATTACAGTTTAGTAAAACAATATTTTTGCTCAATCAATAGCAGTTTGGCTGGAATTTCAAATAGGTATAATGAAAGTGTGCGCTTTTGCGCATATTTTAAAGCTGTTTCTACCCAGAAGTTTAAGTTTTTTTATATAGGGTTTTTTTTTCTCGTACTGTGCTTAATTGTATAAAAATAGTCCCATTGGCGGTCCTGGTATTATTGACCATTGGCCTAACCCTTGGGACTTTAAGTTGTTTAATTTTAAAGAAAAAACTGAATTTAAGTACATGATGTTTTGTGCAAGTTGGGATCAAGCGTAATATTATAAAGCATTAACATTTTAAGACAAGTTAACTACAGGGTGGGAAAAAAATAAAATTAAAAAAAAAACTTTTTTTAAATATATTTTTTAAAATGTTAGGTTAGGTTTTTTTCTTAATTTTATATTATAGACTGAATGATTTTGAGCATTTTTTCTTCACTTTTTTTAAAAAGAGAAAATCACAAAATACTGATTTTTAGGACATCTGGCGAAACTTAAAGGGGATTTTGGCGGAGATTATGTGGGGATGTGTCCCAGATGTTAGGGAATAATTATACAAAAATTCAGCTTGCACCTATTTATTTCCAAGTTTAAGGGTTTTTTTCACCTAATATTACTGGGCTATATGGGGCTTATTGAACTTGATACGTTAAAAATCGCTGAATGACGTTTTTGAAATATCAAGTCAAAATGCGATTTTTTACCATCTTCATGCCCTACCACAACTTCATCTCTTTGTTCATAGAATATAGATACAAAATGTTTGTTTGTTTTCTCCTAAATTCTGGTTTTAATTATTCTTTTTTTGCTTTTTTTCAGAGGGTATCCCGGAAGTTTACTACTTTGGTCCTTGTGGCAAGTACAACGCTCTGGTTATGGAGCTGCTTGGACCAAGTTTAGAAGATCTCTTCGATTTATGTGAAAGGCGATTTACACTTAAGACTACCCTGTTGATTGCTATTCAATTGGTAAGAATTAACTTGAAAAAAAGTCTGAAAGGGACAGGCAGCACCCACTGTACAGGTTATCTTGACAGGAGTCTCGATGGCGGGCTCAGCTCGGATACTAGTGCCTGGTAAACCAGGTCCGACACCTCAAGCGCTGGCCTGCGTCCCTGCACAGCCGGGCTAGGATTGCTCCCCCCTCTTAAGGGTATACACACGCATGAATGTAAGCGAGATCCCTCTGAAACCGACCTAAGTTATGCCACTGCCCCTAAGAGGCTGACACCTAAGAAGAGGCACGCACTAGCCGCGGTGTGGGGCTCCCCTTCCCCTTAGTATTGTGTTAGAAAGATTCTTCTTTTAACGTTGGACAAATCGCCGTCACTCACTGTACAGGTTATCTTGACAGAAGTCTCGATGGCGGGCTCAGCTCAGATACCACCACCACCTCAAGCACTGGCCTGCGTCCCTACACAGCCTGGATAGGATTGGCCCCCCCCGCTTAAGGGCAAAAACAAGCATGAATGTGGGCGAAATCCCTCTGAAGCCGACCTAAGTGATGCCACTGTCCCTAAGAGGCTGACACCTAGGAAGGGGCACGCACTAGCCGCGGCGTGGGGCTCCCCTTCCCCTTATTATTGTGTTAAAAAAATTCTTCTTTTAACGTTGGACAAATCGCCGTCACCCACTGTACAGGTTATCTTGACAGAAGTCTCGATGGCGCGCTCAACTCGGATACTAGTGCCTGGTAAACCAGCTTCGACACCTCAAGCCCTGGCCTGCGTCCCTGCACAGCCGGAAAGGATTGCTCCCCCCGCTTAAGGGCATACACACGCATGAATGTGGGCGAGATCCCTCTGAAACCGACCCACTATAAGTGATGTCACTGCCCCTAAGAGGGCGACATCTACGAAGGGGCACGCACTAGCCGCGGCGTGGGGCTTCCCTTCCCCTTAGTATTGTGTTAGAAAGATTCTTTTTCCACTGTCGAAAAGGGCTTTCGCCCCAATCTACCACATACTCCCATCCAAGTCGCACGGGCTTTACCCACAGTAAGGGAAGGGGATCGCCACTAGCGCGGGTCTCGGACTTTGCGGCTACTACTACTAAGATATAATGCTTGTGCATGATAGGTATGTACACTCGTGCTCATAAAAATCCCGTACACGGAAAATTGAAATTAGTCATTTTTATTGTAAGTTGCTGTAAATTCGCTTCCTCCAATTAAAAAATAAGTACCCTTAAGATTGCAATATTTTGACTTTTTCCTATACTTTTATTTGTCAATCTCTTAAAAATACTAATTTGTTTAAAATGTAAACTTTTATTAAACAGTAGGTGATGATTAAACTGAAATTAAGAACATTTAACTTAATACACTGATAAATAATTTAATTTAAACATAGTCAATTGCCAATTGGGGCTCCATTATTATTTAAAACTTCATGGATCGCCGAGGCATGGAGTTATAAAATTCATCGGTAGCAATTCTTTCCCACTCTTCTTGCATTGCCTCATGGAGTTCTTCAGCATTTTGAGGCCTCCCATTGTGCTGATATATAACTTTGACCAGCCTAGCCCAAACATTTTCCATCGGGTTTTACCCAACCCCAAACGTTTACCGAGAATCAACCAGCCCTTTGTGATTTTTGTGTATATTTTTCGTCAAAACGGCAATGGTCTGGACGATAGACTTTTATTTTTCGGCAGTCTGTCGACGACTGGAAAATTTTCTCATCAGAAAACACAACCCGATTCCAGAAGTCTTCCTCATGGTTAAGATGGTTTAAAACAAACAGTACTCTTGCCTGTTTTTACTCCTCGGATATATGCGGCTTTTTGGCAGCGACTCGACATTTTAGCGGCGATTCTTTTATTCTTCGGATACACGTTTGTCTCGAAGCTGGAAATTCGGTAATGTTTTTGGCTTTTCTTGCAGTGAAAAAGGGATTATCTGTTAAAAAATGTATGTGTTGTTTATGTTCTCCCCGATCCCTCTTTTTTTCAATTGAATTTGTTTCTAACCACCTCTTCTTAATAGAAACCATGGTGCATTTATTTATAATAATATTCGGCAGCTCTTCTAATTGACCACCTATCTTTCATTATCCTAGTTATAATCTGAGATTTAACAAAATTTGGAAGATGTCTTGGCATTTTTAATTTTTTTGTGACGTCTAAAATATCTTAAGTCAATGTTTTCAAATGCCATTTAGTAATGACACTGTGGAGTCAGTTTACAGCAAAATATATATACACTAAGTTCCACGTACGGGATATTTATGAGCACGAGTGTACCTCTTTCATTTCTAGTCTGTACTTTTCTATGTGGATTTACCTGAGCTTTAAAACCTCAATTTGGCGCCCTTGTGGCGCAACTTTGTTAGACATCCAGGGGCCTTTTGTAGGTCCCTGGCCTGCACCACGGGCTTTTGATGCCCCTCAACCCGTCTCATGAAACGATCCTTCTGCTCCTGGATCGTTTCTGAGATATCCTTAATGTTGAATTCCCTCTTGATTGATGGTATAGCCTACTGTGTGCTCCCCTTGCTTTTTGAAGTGCGTTCGATACCTGGTCGTTCCAGGTTAGTTTCTTGTCGAAAACTAACCCCAGAAATTTCACGTTCCTTCTTTGCCAGTCTTGTCTGGGTTTATCTTAATTTTCCACCTTTTAGCCCCGGTTTTAATTTCTACGAGGTGCCTCTGATATGAACCTTGTGCCGACATATTGGATGTTATTACACTTTGACGTTGTGTGTGTCATCCGCGTACCCGCGTAGAGCTTCGTTTTTTGGTCTTTAAGGATGTTACAGGTATACCACGCATATAAGTGTGGTGAGAGCGGGGAGCCTTGTGGGACTCCCGCTCTTATTTGCCTTATCCGGGATCGTAAACAATCTACTTTTACCATAAAAGTTCTCCCTCCCAGGAACGACTGTAATAACTTAAGGATATGTACTGGTACACCGTTATTCCGCAGTTTTAAAAGAAAGCCGTTATGCCAGACCCTCTTAAAATATTCAAGGGAGTCTAGTTTATATCCGTACCAAGTGTGTTGCTTCTTCCATTAAACGCAGTATCTGTAGTAGTGCTGCTTAAATGTATGAAGATATAACAATTTAACCATTTTTGGTACATTTATGCAAGTTACATCGCTGCTTTGAGGGGTGAGTGATGGATATTGTTGAAAAGAACATTTTTTCAGCTTTAAAAGTAAGTTATAATGCAGGACTATAAAAATCAGGAAAATAAAAAAAATATATTTTTTCCGTACTCTCAATTTATTTAAGTGCCTATAAAAGATGCGCCACTGACGTAAGGGATGTGTGTTACACATCGTTAGAAAGGAATTTTTGCCAGCCTTAATAACTACTACTTAGTTGTTTTTCGCCAAAAGTTTGCAAATAAATAGGAAAATATTGTCAGAAGGGACTTTTAAGAGGGGAAGGGGGGATTACCCTCCCCCCACCGTCACTTTATATAAGGCGAACTCAAAAAATTTAGTTTCAAGTTAAATTGAACCAGAAATAGTTTTTTACTTACCTTAATTTATTATTATTTACTGAGTTACAAAAAGAAATATAATATGTATAAATGTTTTTGATTGATTTCAGGATTCTCAGAAATATATTTATTTTTATTTCAAGGCGACTATTTTCGAAAGATATATCTAACTTATAAAATATGTAACTGTGTACAATGGATTTTTACTTAACATACTTTTTTTTCAGAATAAAAATACCAAAAGAAAAAACAAAAATTTTAATTTTAAAAATGTCCCCCTTTTTGATACGTCTATGGCACGTGCACCAATGCTTTCAGAGGGGACTCATGTAAATCGGCGAAAAGGAAATTTTGTCGGCTCAAAAAATGATTTTCGGAGGATTTTTTAAAAAGTTGTCAATTTTCGAGTTATTAGCAAAAAATTGTCAAAACGCATGTTTAAGGAAGAGAAACCAGAGGGGGTTCCCTTTGTAAAATGTTCGGGGAAGTCTCATGTTTATCCATACCAAGTGTGTTGCTTCTCTCATTAAACGCGGAACCTGTGGGCCTGAACTAATTATGGTTTTTTCTGTAGCTCCATAGAATTGAGTATGTCCACACCCGACATCTAATCTACAGGGACGTAAAGCCCGAGAACTTCTTGATTGGGAGGCAGAGTACCAAAAAGAACGGTACCATCCACATTATCGACTTCGGTTTGGCCAAAGAGTACATTGAACTAGAGACGAATAAACACATACCTTACCGGGAACACAAATCTTTGACAGGTAAAAACCAATTTTTCAAGTACTGCTTTCCGGTTTTGTATTTTTTTCTGACAACGGCATTGTTTAGTTTTTTATGGTTTTTGTCTTTTTAACAATATTTTTCTTCATTCTATGATATCTTCAACTTTGCTTTTCAACCCTAGTCTATAATTCTTCAGTCTTCACTGTCCATATCTTTCTTGTCGGCCAAATCAATTGGTTATGGATCACTCTATTTTAAGTCGCCGGGTGTTTGCCTCAAATTTGAGTAAGAGCGCCTGCATGACGTCATAAATCCAAGATTGCTATTTTTTCCATGTTTTTTTCACAAACTTTTGCTTTAACTTTTGCCACATCAACTTTACAGAAAAATTGTATAGGTTATGATTTGTTTGCAATAGAACAACAATTTAACTGTCGTTTTAATAATCTTTGTATATAAAAAACTAAAAATGATATGTTTTTTTTTAATATTAAAAAAATTATAAAAATTCAAGATTGATCAAGAAAGTTTAAGACTACTCTCGGTCGATTGGTAATGGATCACTTAATTTAAAGTCGCCGGGTGTTTGCCTCAAATAACGGCATTTTCCATGTTTTTACAAGCTTTGGCTTATACCTTTTGCTTAATTAGTTTTACAGAGTAAATACATTTTTTGTTTGCAAGAGAACAACAATTATTTAAGTAAGAAATAGCTTTATATCTTAAAAACTAACAAAGATATAAATTATTGTCAAACATTTTTTTTACCAAAAAAATATCTTTGTTAGTTTTTGAGATATAAAGTTCTTTTGCAAACAAAAAACGTATTTACATATTTTCTGTAAAACTAGCTTAGCGAAAGTTATATGCCAAAGTTTCTGAAAAAACATAAAAAAACCGCCATCCTAAATTTAAGACGTCACACAAGCCCTCCTACTCAAAATCGATTTGGGGTAGTCTATAACTTCCTTACCGATTTTTTATTGTTTAAAAAAAATTAATATTTTTGTTAGTTTTTAAGATATAAAGCTGACTTCTCCACTACCTTAATTGCTGTTCTATTGCAAACAAAAAACGTAGTAACAGTTTTTCTGTAAAACTAATTGTGCAAAATTTATAAGCCAAAGTTTGTGAAAAAATATGAAAAAAGCCGCCATCTTGGATTTATGACGTCACATCGTCCCTCCCACTCGAATTGGAGGCAAACACTCGGTGACTTTAAATTGTATGATCTACCAATCGATCTAGCGTAGTTTTACAAAATCTTCCACAACTATCCCACGGGATACCATCTCTTAACTATCTGTAGAAACCAAGCTTAACGGATTTTCAGGTGCACTTGATCATTTGTTTATCTTTTGAGCATGTTATTTTATTTTTCCTTCAGGTACTGCTAGATATATGTCAATAAACACTCACTTGGGCAAGGAACAAAGTCGCAGGGACGATCTAGAGGCCCTGGGCCACATGTTTATGTACTTTCTGAGGGGTTCTTTGCCTTGGCAAGGGCTCAAAGCAGACACGCTGAAAGAACGGTACCAAAAAATCGGCGATACCAAACGGGCGACGCCCATCGATACGTTGTGCGAGGGGCAACCTGAGGAGATGGCGACGTATCTTCGATACGTAAGAAGGCTGGATTTCTTCGAAATGCCTGACTATGAATACCTCAGGAATTTGTTCCAAACTTTGTTTAACAAAAAGGGATACGTTGATGATGGGGAATTTGACTGGACGGGCAAAACTATGGTAAGATTTTTTTTATTTTTCAATGTAACAATTTTTTACATATGACCAACCAATAATTTTATTTTAACCAGCGTCTTCACACTCCTAGTTAATAACGAAGCTTTCGATGTAAATCATAAGATGGGATCAAGCCAAGCTTTCTTTTTCTTTCAAATTTTTCAAAAATTCTTAAATCTCTAATAAATTTACAAAACTAAATACATATTTTCAAATCTCATTATTATATTAAAAACATTAAATGTTGCATAAACTACGATTGTTGATGTTTTTAATCATTTTGGGTATTTATAATGAAATTACCATTAGTTCATTTTCTTCCTTTAGCCCTGTAACTCTGTATTGGAGAAAACCTGTGCGAAGACAGAGTGTTTTCTTTTCTCTGTTAATAAATTTGAAGGATCTTATTCATATCTTTTTTTATATTTTTAAGCCGCCCAATATATATGCTCTTCAACAAATGCGGCACGCTCCTCCGTCGAATAAAATGAAAACGAAATCTGATAAGGTATCATCGTAGGGTCATTCTTTTAAAAATTATACAGAGTCGTTGCATGTATATTATGGATTTTTTTTATTTTTGGTATTTATGTAGTACTTAAACCCCTAAACTCCAAAATTAATTTTAAATATTTTTAAGTTGATTCTGTATTTTTATACATGGATCAAAAATTTCAGTGTCAGCTTTTTTATCAAAAACATTGCTTTTACAAAAAAATTTTAATAGTTATCTCACAATACAAGTTTTATTATTTTCTTTGTAACTAAGTAAAGGGTTAGAACTAAGGATTTGTAAAATATTTTTAAGTGTCCAAGTTTTCCTTAGATGTGACATATATATTTTAATATTAGCGAAATTTTCAGAAAAATCTGTTTTTTTTAGGAAAGTTGATGCTTCTTACTTACTTTTTCTACAAAAATCGGTTCCTCAGTTTATCCGCGGTTAATTGTAGTTCGAAAAATATATTCAGTTGCTTTTAATTTGTGGACAGGGTCTCTCAAATAAAAGAAGTTGAGCATAAAAGGCCTATTTCAAACAGCGCATGCGCCGAAGTGCCTAAATAAATAAAAATATTATCAGATAGATGTGCAGTACTTTCTTTATCTGTCACATAAATAATATTTTTGAGACTTTGCTCATAACACAGTTAGGCAGGTTTTTACCCATACATGATTTTACAAATTATATTAGAGGAATCATATACATAGTAGTATTAAAATGACACTAAATTGAGAATTTATCGCATTTGACCATCTCTAGTAGTTAACCTGAAGGATAGCTTAGTTAGTAAGCTATCGCTATGTACATATTATTGTCCTAAAAATCGAGAAAACGGCTTGACCGCCTCAATTTGCTTAAAAAGTCGTTTTCTAAACAAACACAAGGGTGTCCTCAAAATAATACAAACTTGTATCCGGTCTAGGACAACTGGGCGCCGTCAACTCGTCGCCGCCAACTGGGCGCCGGGCCAACTAGGCGCCGGGCCAACTGGACGCCGACAACTCGGCGCCGGACTAAAAAAAAAATTTTCGATAAAATGTGCAGATGAAATACAAAATAGATATATTATTTATGCAAAAAAAAAATTACGCAATTTTCTTGAAACTTGGTTTTGTTAAGTAAAGTTAAATCCATTAAGTCAAGTGTTGAAATTAGGTAGGTGTAGTGTTTGGTTACCTGGTAACACTACAATTTACGTTTTTTATTACAACAATGGCGGATCCAAAATGGCGGATTTCTTTATTTTTAAACCGATTTGTCTTAAACTTGAGAGTCTGCAGTGCCTGAGAACACTTAATACAGTTTTATCATAAAACTTAAAAAATTCAAAATGGTGAATCCAAAATGGCGGATATTCGTATTTACGAACCGATTTGTCTCAAACTTGAAATATTACATTGCTTGAGGTCATTTAACAAAATTTTTTACTCAAACTTAAAAAAATCAAAATTGCCGATCCAAAATGGCGGATTTTCTTATTTACTTACCGATTTGTCTTAAACTTGAAATATTACATTGCTGGAGGTCATTTAACAAAAATTTTTACTCAAACTTAAAAAAATCAAAATGGCCGATCCAAAATGGCGGATTTTTTTATTTACTAACTGATTTGTCTTAAACTTAAAATAATACATTGCTTAAGGTCATTTAATACAATTTATATAAGTTTAAGTCAAAATCATAAGCAGAGACTTGAAACCCCGCCAATTTCTATATTTGATACACATCGGTTCATAAATAAGAAAGTCCGCCATTTTGGATCGGCCATTTTGATTTTTTTAAGTTTGAGTAAAAATTTTTGTTAAATGACCTCAAGCAGTGTAATATTTCAAGTTTAAGACAAATCGGTTAGTAAATAAGAAAATCCGCCATTTTGGATTCGCCATTTTGAATTTTTTATACGTTTAAGTCAAAATCATAAGCAGAGACTTGAAACCCCGTCAATTTCTATATTTGAAACACATCGGTTCATAAATAAGAAAGTCCGCCATTTTGATTTCTTTAACTTTGAGTAAAAAACCCAATCAAACGCCTCGGAAAGAAATGAAAAACCTAAGACGAACCAAGCAAAGAAACAGGAATATGATTTTTGGTACATGGAACGTACAAGGAATGAATCGAAAACTGAATGAAATAGTACATGAGTGCAGCAGAATGAAGGTAGACCTTGCTGTACTAACAGAAACGAAAAAGAAAGGAAAAGGATCTGAAAACCTAGGACAATATGACCATTTCTATAGCGGAGTGGCAAAAGAAAAACATGCCCAACAAGGAGTATCTATTTTGGTCAACAAAAGATTTAGAAAATTTATCACCAACTGGGAAGCAGTCAATGAAAGGCTAATTAAAATGAATATAACAATAAAAGGAATGAGACTTACGATTTTTGGAATCTATGCGTATAACGACGATGCAAATGTAGCCGTGAAAGACAATTTTTTTGAAGACATACACAATGAAATATCAGCAGTAAGTGCATCTAGAGAAATTGTCATATTGGGAGATTTAAATAGTAGAACCGGTAACAGAGTTAATGATCTGACAGTTGGCCAATATGGAGAAAATGTTGTTAATGACAATGGAAACCGGCTAATTACAGTATGTGAGCAATTAGACCTAAAAATCCAAAACGGTTTTTTTCAACATAAGGAAATACACAAATATACCTGGACCAAACCCTCACAAAACCTGAAATCCGTCATTGATTATTTTATCACTAAACAAAAGACAAAACTAAAAATTCAAGATGTCAGAACAAAGCGTGGATCAACATGCGGAAGTGATCACTATTTTCTGGAGTCCAAAATTCTCTTTCCTTATCAAGGCCGAAGCCTGCATCAACAACATCTTGATGATACAGTGATTGAAGAAATTGATCACCGTAAATATAATCTACTAAGCCTAGAACATGACAGCGTAAAAAACTTATACAAAAAGAGACTGAACGAAAAACTTAATACAAGTTCAGGTGAAACCCCAGATGAGGAATACGAATGTATTACATTAAGCATCCACCAAGCTGCAAAAGAAGCACTAGGATTAGTGGAAGAAACTTCTAAAAGAAGAAAACCATACTGGTGGGATGCTGAGATTGAGAGAGAAATAGAGGAAAAAAGGAAATTATATCACACCTACTTATCCCAAAAGACAGATAGAAGCAGACAAGAATACAAAATCGCGCAATCAAAGGTGAGAAGAATGATCAGTGATAAGAAAAATCATTCGTGGACGCAAAAGTGCCAGAAAATAGATTCTTACTTAGGAGGTAGGAGAAGTACCGAAAGCTGGAAAACTATAAGATCGATTAAAAAAGAAACATGCAGAGATATCATTTCACCAATACCAGACAAAGAATGGGATGAGCATTTTAAAAAACTATTAACTGAAGAAAGAGCAGAATTCAAGGAAGACGCAAGAGACAATATAATTAGAACGATGGGATCTCCAGTACCCCTCACAATCTCTGAGGTCAAAAACGTGTGCACAACCTTAAAAAGCGGTAAATCTGCCGGACCCGGAAATATCCCAGCCGAACTTATTAAATATGGCACTGAAGAACTGTTTTGGAGATTACGGAATCTTTTCCAAAAATATTTAAATGGAACTGTAGTCCCAACTGAGTGGAAAACGTCATATATATCCACAATACACAAAAAAGGAAGGAAAGATATATGTGACAATTATAGAGGTATATCTGTGACTAGTACGCTAAGCAGAATATACGGTAAAATAATAAGAAATAAAGTAGAGAGCGAATATAAAGACATGGAGGCAGAAGAACAAGCTGGTTTCAGGGCGGGTAGATCGACTTCAGATCATCTCTTTTGTATAACCCAAGTTATTGAAAAGAAAATGGCATACGGACAAGAGCTGCATCTGCTTTACGTGGATTTGCAGAAGGCATATGATAGTATACCACTAAATCTACTTTGGAAAGCGTTGGAAAACACAAACATAAGCGTACAACTAATTAAGGCCATCAAAGAGTTATACCGCAATAGTAAGGCAAAAGTTAAAATAAAAGCAAAACTAACCAAAGGCTTTCAAGTAAATAAAGGTCTTAAACAAGGTTGCTGTATCTCGCCTACGCTCTTCAAGATATACTTGGAACAAGTCCTTAAAGTATGGAAGAGAAAATGCCAAAACATGGGAATTCCGTTGGACGAAACCACCTTGTATACTTTATGTTTCGCCGATGATCAGATAGTAGTGGCTCAGGATTATGACGACCTCGAATATATGACGCGAAAACTAATAGAAGAGTACAATAAGTGGGGACTAGAGGTTAATCTCAATAAGACAGAGTATATGTGTATCGGTGGAATGAAACAGGATCTAATCTTAAATACCGGGCAGCGAATTCACTCCTGTGATGAGTATAAATACTTAGGTCTAAAAATTACAGCTGACGGAACACTAGACAAAGCTATAAAAGATCGAAACGTACAAGGAAGAAAAGCAATAACTTTATTAAATGGAATAATTTGGGACCAAAGTATATCAAAACATAACAAAAAGCTTATATATAACACCATTGTAAAAAGTATTATTACATACGGCTCAGAAGTATGGCCAATCAAGGATAGAACAGAAAAAATGCTTTCCGCTACGGAGATGGACTATTGGAGAAGAGCAGCAGGGAAATCAAAAAGAGAAAGAGTTACAAATCAAAGAATAAGAGAAATTATGACAGTGGGTGAACGTACTTTAGTGGATGATATAAGAACAAAACAACTGGTGTGGTACGGACATGTACAAAGAATGAATGATGAAAGACTACCTAAACAAATACTACAATGGAAACCAACTGGCCGAAGAAAACGAGGACGGCCAAGGAGAAGCTGGAGAGAAGGAATAGACAGTGAAATAAGAATAAGAGGCCTAGATGATGAATTATGGGCAAACAGAAACGAGTGGAGATTGGGTATCGGAAGACGTAGAACGTTGTGAAACCGATAAATATATATATATATATATATATATATATATATATATATATATATAACTTTGAGTAAAAATTTTGTTAAATGACCTCAAGCAATGTAATAATTCAAGTTTAAGACAAATCGGTTAGTAAATAAGAAAATCCGTTATTTTGGATTCGCCATTTTGAATTTTTAAGTTTGGGGATAAAACTGTGTGTAAAATAAATAAATCCGCCATTTTGGATCCGCTATTGTTGTAATAAAAAACGTAAATTGTAGTGTTACCAGGTTACGAAACACTACACCTACCAAATTTTAATACTCGACTTAAAGCTTAACTATATTTAACAAAACCAAATTTCAAGAAAATTGCGTAAAAAGATTTTTTTGTATAAATAATATATCTATTTTGTTTTTCATCTGCACATTTAATCGAAAAAAGTTTTTTTAGTCCGGCGCCGAGTTGGCCCGGCGCCCAGTTGGCGGCGCCCAGTTGTCCCATTCCGCTTGTATCAGTACTCATTTCGAGTTCACATGAATTTTTTATTATTGAAAATGCAAGTTTGTATTTTTTATCATTTTTAATAGGATAACAATAAAAATAACAAAAACAAGTAAGAATCAGTTAAAAAGACAACAAAAAAAAAATATTTTTTTTTTTATAAAATAAAAACAAGAACAACAAAGAATAAAAATAAAACTATAGGTACATTTCTATGACTAGAGTGAGTGATTTAGAATTAAGAAAAATATTCTTCCAAGCTGCAGAAGGCCCTGCTTGCTAAAAATTATTTTGCTGTTCGCCTAAATTTCCTTGCATTTTGTATCATTCTTATTTCAAGTGGTAAATAATTAAATATTTTTTTCCCATTGTAAATAAGAGTTTTTTACTAGGGACGAGTGAGATATAGGAAGATTGAGGCATCTCGAAAATTATATTGTCTTGGTAAACTTATTCACTACCATATTTTTTATATAATAAACATACTGTTTCCAAAATAAAGATGAAACACAGTATCGTATCGCCCTTTTTTGTAGGACAAAAACAGAGTTTGTCAAGTATTGTGAACATGATCCCCAAAAGCAAATTTCATACCTAAGGTGCGATTCAACCAGAGAGTGATAAGCGTTTTTTGCTATTTGTAAGTATTATTATTACAAAAATATTTTTTGTGACAAGTAAAGGAAGTTTAGCATATCTATTTGATGAAAATTTTTTGAAAAAAAAAATAGGTTCTTCGTCGCATGCCTTTTATATGTTTGAGGGACTGTGTACAAAACTTGAAAGTAATTTTTCGAACTATGTTCAATAGCAAATATACTGAAAAAAAAACAGATTTTTAAAAATTAGTAAAATCAATGTTTTTGATGAAAAAACCTGAAATCCAAACTTTTAGTCCCCTGTATAAAACTTAAACCAAAAAATAAAAAAATCCGTGATATACGAGGAACCTCTCTGTATGGTTTTCAAAAGAATGACCCCGTATCAACAATTGCGTATCTGCTAAAAATTAAAAAAAATTGTGTAGGTATTTGCTAGAAAGTTTTGTTGATCTTATATTATACTGCCACCTTGTTTATACAGGTTTAAGGTGTAATAATACTTTTTATATTTTTTTAGAGTACGCCTGTTGGTTCCCTACAGACTACTGCTCATGATGTTGTGATTTCACCAAATAGGGAAGGCAGAAACCATAACCAACCTAAAGTAAGAAAACATAAATATAAATTTATAGGTTATATTTTAATTTTATCTTACAGCGGTGAGACGATTTTTAGTTTTTTTTTAGGAATCCATCCAGTAACGGCACTCAAGCCAATTTGGAAAATATTTTTTTAGTTAGTTTTGTTTTTCATTTTATTTTTTTAATATATTTTTTCTTTTATTCAAAAAAAAATAGGACGTATGGTCGAAAGAAGACGCATTGCTGTTAATATCTGAATTTCAGGAGGTATATTTATAACCCAAAAAACATATCTTATTTAATTGTTGTTGTTTCTTGTTAAGACTTTATTTGTCCCGTCCTTGTTGATATTTATGTCTCGCAAGCTAGTAAATTCTGAAAATTAATACTTGTTCAGTTTTTGAAAACGATTTTTCCATAGTTTTTATAGTTGTAAACTGTTTGCTAGTTAAAATTACTTGTGTCGAATTTGATTCTGTCTAATACAACAAAACATACAGGGTGTCCCACAACTAATGTTACAAAGGAATACTGTAGATTCCTTGAATGAAAATATTAATATTTGGCCAAACTTACCACTGTTTTTATTTCGATTTTTTTAATTAACTTATTTTTAAATAAATAATATTTTTGCATAAAATTTTGTGTTTTTGGGGACGAATTAATAAGCACACTGGGATCTTTATATTCAAAAAACTCGAAATCTTTAGCTCAGAGAGGCACTGCAGGCTATATATTTTTGCATGGAAATTATAAGGAAAGGCATTTAAAAAAATTATGACGGGTAATTGGTTATATTTGCATGGCCTTTATCAGAACTTAAGGTAGATAATATGAAAAAAAAGTAAATTATGCCCGAAGTGTCAGATGTCCTTCCTTATCTCTCTCCATCTCTCTCTCCGTCTATCCCTCCCTGTCTCTAGCAAGGCTTAGCAGTGTTGTCACGTCTGGTATAGGGCCCATACCTTACTACGATTGTCATTAGGGAATAGGATTGTGCTCTGTGACGTGTCCAGATCTGAAATATGTCTACGTCACCATTTTATGGTGCAAGCGGTGCATAACTAGATGAGAGAAGGTGTAGTTTAGTCTACACCATTTGTTTTAATATTTACACTTTAATATTATTTGATTTTAAAATATTCATGATACAGATTACTTGATTGTATGGGCATGCCAAATGAATGTGATTGAGGTCTCCCTCTTCGCCATATGTGCAGTTTGGGCTTTCTTTGACTCCTATTCTAGAAAGGTGCTTTGGGGTCCAGCAGTGGTGTGTTCGCATGCGAGTTACAGTGGTGATACTATTACGGCCTACATACATATTTGAAATTGTAGTACCAAGGCTTTTTTGTTTGAGTCGTCTGTAGTGTCGTGGTAGAAACATTTGCTTTACATACGGGCAGTCTGGGTTCGATTCCTGGCTAGGTACTTGGATGTTTGTGATTGTTTAAAATGCTTTAAGTTTGCTGAAACTTTGCGAAACTGAGCGATTGATCCTGATTGGATGGAAAGTCCGAGTATAAAAGTATAAGTTGGCTATTTTGGAGTATTTACGATGCTTACTAGTCACCATTTGTGAATCCAAGTATTCCAGAGCCTTCTTTCAGCAAGTTTAATGAATCATGTATAGTGGATTTTGGTGCTTTGTATAATATCATTTTTCAGTCTTCCTTCAGCAGCAAGTTGATCGCCCTTTTATTACCAGTAATGTTGGTATGGCTAGGTATCCAACTGAGCCTGAGAGTTGAAGTTGTTTTTTTTTAATGATTTCGTTTCTAGTGCTTAAAGTTATGTAATCTGAGTGTCGGTTAATACCCTTGCCAGATATCGCTGCTTTGCTTTGATAGTGGCACAACTAAAAAATGCGTTTTTGCGTTTTCTGTTTTGCGTGGCCCTTATCAGTTTCATAAAATATTTTTACCACATAATTTTTCTTATTGTCTATTTCAAGCATGGGTAGGTTATTGATTGATTTAATTAAAGCAAAAAAAATACATAAATATTTGCCTTTGCCATTACTTTTAAAAAGCGTTTCCTGAAAATTATCATTTCCAGTTATGCCACTATCAAAGCAAGGCAGCGATATGGCCCCTAGAGCACTTGGTGAGTCTGTAATCACTGCTATTTTACTATTATGATCTCCTAGACATTTTAGGGCTTCCCTGATAGCCAAAGTGTCTGCTGTGCATATTGGAGTTACGTCAGCTAACCTTCTGCTAATTTTTTAATTTTTTCGTGGGTAGTAGATTCTGTGTCCACAGTATTCCTGCAGGTTAACTGACCCCTCAGTATAAATTATCGGGTAGTCTTTGAGTTCTTCCATTAATTTTAGAAACTGGGTTATTACCAATAGAATTTCTTGCATATAGATAGAGATAAGGTGATTTTTTTAAATATTTTAGAGGGGGATGGTAAATCCCTCCCAGTTCACTTCTGAGTCTTGTTCCATATTTTCATGGTGTGGCTGTTGCATTGTTGTGGGTAGTTCACCCAGCACTAGTTGCGTTTTGATCTCTTCTATTATTTCTTCTGTAGTTGCATTATCGAGACCCAGCTTTTCTTGGGCTTTATACATAATTGCCTTAACTAGTTGTGTTAGGTATAGCGGACTTGAGTTTGAGATCGGAGTTTTTTTTAAGTATGTGCATAAGTTGCCGTATGGTTTGACTGCTCTGTATTGCTGAACAGGACAGGGCGTTGAGACACTCTGGCTTCTGTAATCAGCTTAAGTTTAAGGCTAGGAAATTCCTGCGGTCTTCTTGTAAATATTTGTGAAAGTTCTTCTTCGGAAGGTCCTGCTTTTTTAGGGTGTAGTTTTCTTGCCTCATGGTATGGTATTTTCTGTTGAACCATTGTTCTTTTAATGTTCCTTTTTCTCTTGTGTTCAGCATAGCTTTTGTCTCCTGTTTCATGGTTTTCACAGCAGTGGATGCATTTCTCTTCAAGTTCTTGGCATAGTAGTTTTTCGAGATCTGCGCTGCTACATCTCTAACATCTAGTCCCGCTTCTACAATAATCTTTACCGTATGACCGTATCTCCAATATTTTTGACATAACATAGATGGGTGTATATATAGATTTACTTTAAGTTCAGCATAATGCAGGTTAACGTTTAAGGGGATAGTTGTTCCTTTAAATGTTAGTAGGATGTTCTTTGTTGGTTTGTTTGCTTTGATAAATCGTCTTACAGCTACCACTGGCTGATACAATGTTTTTAATTATTTCTTTCTTCGGTATTTCGGTAGGCATATCTACAATGGTTCCTTTGCATGTTACGAGGGAGCTCGGGATACAGGCTGAAATATTTTCTTTTTCGATGATGGTGTGTTTTAGAAAATCGTTAGCTGCCTTGGCATTATTAAATGCGATAGCGATTCTATTTTCCTCCTTTTTCTTATTCTTGTTTATAGACTTAATTTGATTTTCTAACAGTTTCTTACCAATTTCCTTAGATTCGACGATGATGAGGCATGGGGGACTGTCGGTAACCGAATAATCGTAGTTAACGTCATTGTCAGTAGATCTTGAGGGACCACTTTGACCCCCAGAGACGCCTAACATTGTTAAAACTTATCCTAAGGATTTTAAGGTTAGGTGTGGGGTGGTTGTCGGGTAAAGTGTGGTATGGGTGTGTATATGAAAAAGTACACCTGTGTTGTATTTTCACAGCAAACACTTGCGTTTTATAATTAGTTTTAAGATTGGCTTTGTGATTAACAAATTCATTTGAAATTTAATCTCGCAAAAACTTTCGGGTCAGTACGTCCAAACAGCGATAATTCCTTATGTCCAATTTTGACAGCAACATTCTTAAAGGAAACCACCTGTATATTATTTTCTGTCAGAACGAAAGACGTATTTGCCCTGATTTTAAAAAACACATAGTTTCTTAGTATCTAGTTAAGCCGTTTTTCAGTTGTTTAAGTTGCAAATTTGTGATTAAAGTATACAGAACCCTGGGCCCAGTTAACAGTAATTTAAAACTAATATAATTTAAAAAGGGCCTATCCAAATGTCAGGGTATTACCTTTAACTTCCTGTCAAAATTTGACATAGGATGAAATCTGACACTTTTAAGATAGTCCAAAAGATAATAACATTTAAACTTTTGTTCCTATCACTTACACTAACGCCTGATAAAGGCCACGCAAATATAACCAATGACCCTGTACACTAAGAAACAAAACAGTAACATTTGTTAAAATATACTGAGAGTGACGCATAAGCGCCGTCTACAATCCAAATCAAAATTGTTAAAAAAAATTGCTCGCCCCCAAAATTTTCTCTATTGTATCTGGGTTATTTTCTAACTTTTAAACTAATCTTTGGTCATGGGACAGCCTGTATATTAATTTTATATAATCTGATTCACAAAATAATAATTCTGTTAGTTATATAAATTATTATTTTGTGGGTCAAAAGAAAGATTCACATCGTCCACAGTACACCGTCTATTTTTAAAGTAATCAGAAACATGCTGAAGTTTTGTAAATATCTTCATTTTGTTCAGACGCCCTTTTTCCTCTGCATAAATTCTTGAAAGTGATTCCTAGCAACAGAGTGCTCAACCCCTACATTTCATTTTAGTGACTGCAAATGATTTTTTGCTTTAATCTAAAGACTTCATGATATCGTCGATATGAAAACGTTTTTCTTACAAATTAAATGCTTTGATAGTCATGTCTCCCACCCCAAACATGTCAAATAAGGAAAAGAAAAAGGTAACAATAAACAATCACTAACCGACTCCTTTTTTCCGTGGCTTCAAAAATGTGTGAAAGTAAATTACAACATTTTCCTACAAATCGCATGCTTGGTTTAGTCAGTCCGACACTTTGTTAGGAATCATCTTCAAGAATTTTCCCAGAGGAAAAAGTAGCAAAATAAAGCTATTTACCAAAATTCAGCCTGTTACTCATCAATAAAAAAATTAACCAGTGTACTAAAAAAAAACCAGAAGTTTAATGCAAAAATCTTCAAAAGTTTTTCTAATTTCAGACCAACAAGACCAACGCCTGGCCTGAAGCCAGCAAACAGTCCACATTAGGTAACCTAACTCCCGCCGACCGCCATGGGTCGGTCCAGGTTGTAAGTTCCACAAATGGAGAACTAAATGCGGATGATCCAACTGCTGGACACTCCAATACGCCAATCACTCAACAACAGGACATAGAAATTCTAGATGAAACGAAGTAAGTACAGTTTTTTTTGGAAAAATGTGTTGCTTGGATGGTTTTTGTTTGTTTTTTTGGTATTTACTTTTTTGCATGTTTCTAAAGGAAAATGGGACAGGTTGAAACACGGGCCACGTTAAAACAGTTCAAATTTTCTGCGCTACATAAACTATTTTAAGCCAGTTTAATAGTATTTACGTTACAGTAGGCAAATATATACTGGGTGTTTCAAGTTAAGTGTTCACCATTGATAGAAAAAAGTTAACCTTGGCAAACTAGTGGAATTTTTGATGCTCTTTAAGATAATTAAATAAAAAAAAATAGAGCTTCTCGTTTTGGAGTTTTCGAGTTTTTTTTAAACAATATTTTAAAAAATATCTTCGTTATTTTTAACTTTAGGAAAAAAAATAATTGAAAGACCTATCAGACAACAGAGTCTTCAATTAAAATTTGTTTTATATTTTCAGTCTTAGATATTTATAGTGTTAACAATCCCTTCAAGTTTTATGGACTTCCATAAAGTAGTAAAGCCGTTACGAAATTTTAAAAAACGTCGAAATTGCCATTTACTTATGTACAGATCATTAAAATTTTACTGTACTTCCGGATATGCTACAAAGCTGAAATTTGGCAGGATGATAGAAATTATGACCAAACCCTTGGAAAAAAATCCCAAAATATTAATTTACTCCCCTGCCTAAGACAAATTATGTAAAAGTAACATTGCCCACACTCAGAAACGTTAGAGAGCTGAGCTTTGGCAGACTGATGAAACTATGATAAAACTATGGGAAATAATTAAATTAAAATTTTAATTTATTTCCCTCCCCTATACATGTTAAGTTTTGCAACACTATTATTGTCCACTTCCAGAAATGACAGAAAGCTGGAATTTAGCAAACCTTCTCTTTTTCTCGTAACAGCATGTAGGTATTTATTAGCAAATCAGGCATTAACGCAGTTTTGTACAATATATAGAAAGGTAGGTAAAACAAATAAATTAACAGTATCAAAATCTAACAATTGAAAAAAAATTAGCTCCACTCCTCTGATTTCCAGTATGAGTCTGTTCTCCTCTATTGTTAAAAGACAGTAATACTGGAAAATATGAACAATCAAAAGCGAAAGCGGTATAGTAAAAAGTACAAAAACAACCATATGCCGAGGTGGGACTCGAACCACAAGATAGGCAGCGCGCCCAGCCCACGCGCGGCGGTCCAGTGTTATCCCTTCAAGTTTTATGGACTACCATAAGTAGTAAAGCCGTTACGAAATTTTAAAAAACGTCGAAATTGCCATTTACTTATGTACAGATCATTAAAATTTTACTGTACTTCCGGATATGCTACAAAGCTGAAATTTGGCAGGATGATAGAAATTATGACCAAACCCTTGGAAAAAAATCCCAAAATATTAATTTACTCCCCTGCCCAAGACAAATTATGTAAAAGTAACATTGCCCACACTCAGAAACGTTAGAGAGCTGAGCTTTGGCAGACTGATGAGACTATGATAAAACTATGGGAAATAATTAAATTAAAATTTTAATTTATTTCCCTCCCCTATACATGTTAAGTTTTGTAACACTATTATTGTCCACTTCCAGAAATGACAGAAAGCTGGAATTTAGCAAACCTTCTCTTTTTCTCGTAACAGCATGTAGGTATTTATTAGCAAATCAGGCATTAACGCAGTTTTGTACAATATATAGAAAGGTAGGTAAAACAAATAAATTAACAGTATCAAAATCTAACAATTGAAAAAAAATTAGCTCCACTCCTCTCATTTCCAGTATGAGTCTGTTCTCCTCTATTGTTAAAAGACAGTAATACTGGAAAATATGAACAATCAAAAGCGAAAGCGGTATAGTAAAAAGTACAAAAACAACCATATGCCGAGGTGGGACTCGAACCACAAGATAGGCAGCGCGCCCAGCCCACGCGCGGCGGTCCAGTGATATCCCTTCAAGTTTTATGGACTTCCATAAAGTAGTAAAGCCGTTACGAAATTTTAAAAAACGTCGAAATTGCCATTTACTTATGTACAGATCATTAAAATTTTACTGTACTTCCGGATATGCTACAAAGCTGAAATTTGGCAGGATGATAGAAATTATGACCAAACCCTTGGAAAAAAATCCCAAAATATTAATTTACTCCCCTGCCCAAGACAAATTATGTAAAAGTAACATTGCCCACACTCAGAAACGTTAGAGAGCTGAGCTTTGGCAGACTGATGAAACTATGATAAAACTATGGGAAATAATTAAATTAAAATTTTAATTTATTTCCCTCCCCTATACATGTTAAGTTTTGCAACACTATTATTGTCCACTTCCAGAAATGACAGAAAGCTGGAATTTAGCAAACCTTCTCTTTTTCTCGTAACAGCATGTAGGTATTTATTAGCAAATCAGGCATTAACGCAGTTTTGTACAATATATAGAAAGGTAGGTAAAACAAATAAATTAACAGTAACAAAATCTAACAATTGAAAAAAAATTAGCTCCACTCCTCTCATTTCCAGTATGAGTCTGTTCTCCTCTATTGTTAAAAGACAGTAATACTGGAAAATATGAACAATCAAAAGCGAAAGGGGTATAGTAAAAAGTACAAAAACAACCATATGCCGAGGTGGGACTCGAACCACAAGATAGGCAGCGCGCCCAGCCCACGCGCGGCGGTCCAGTGATATAAGAAAGCACTGAAGCCATATGCACGAACCAACGCGCTAAGCCGGTCGGCCACGGTTCAAAAAAAAAGGGAAAAGCTATCTGTGATGTATTGCTGGTCGCCTAACTCGCGTAGTCATATCGCGAGGAACATTACGCCTGCGCACATGCGCATTGTATGACATTTCGGCCTCTCATCAAGACAATTCTACCTAAAATAGGCGTCCGATCCGACCACGACTGTTCGCCAAGTGTTCCGCCGTGTACCTCGCCCAGTCGTAAGTATTTTACACTATTAAGTTTTGAACAATATTCCGGATATTTCACTACTTGGAGGGATTGTTAAGACTATTAATATCTACGACTGTGCAAAGTTTGGGTTTCGTAGCTCATTCCGAAGTAGAGTTTTAGATAGGTCAAATATGGGCTGAAATGTTCCAAGACAAGGTGATACAGCAGTTTGCGCGAACTTGGCGGGGCACTGCCGTGCCTCCAGATTTTTTGTTTCAACCTGCCCTACATTTCCAAAATGTGTGTAGGGTAATTTGTCTTTTATCAGTATCATTTCAATTCAAGTCAGTGCCCCCAGATTTTTTGTTTCAACCTGCCCTACATTTCCAAAATGTGTGTAGGGTAATTTGTCTTTTATCAGTATCATTTCAATTCAAGTTAAAAAGGAGGCCAAAATAAGAAGAAAGGTTCATATTACGTGGGGGTCGTCACTTTTCAAGATATAGGATTTTTAAAGTTAGATAAGTGGGAAGGGGGATTTAGACAAAAGAAGATCTGCCACCACCAAATAATGATTTGGCTAATTACGATCCAAAAATGTAGTATTCTTTTTTTTTGGTAAAATGACAAGTTGAGGAGATACATACAAACATTCCGTTTAATATTGCATTTATAAAACTTCATACCAGAAAAAAAAGTTATTCCTGAAATACCTGATAAAAAATTATCACTTAATATTGCTCCCTTACTGCATTTTTAAAAAGCGGTGTAACCAAAAAAGTTTAAAATATCCTCAAATTTGATACTCTTTATCTTGATAACAAAAGTGTTTTGACCCATAATAATGTGTTTTATGAACTTTCTTTTTATTTTGGCCTCCTCGGTCAGCCATTAAAATCGTTTACATCATACAATAGAACTTAAAGAATATAAGTATATTTTGATTTTACTTTGGTTTTAAACATGTATGTAACTGGAATAGTTTTATAAAGTTTTTCTTTCAAGATTGGGGAAACATTGAGGAAACGTAGTCAGGTTTTATTATATATTTTTTTATTTAATTTTTTCCCAGATTGTCTTTTTGTGTTTAATATGTTTTCCTTTCCTTTTTTATTATTTTTGATTTGTTCCTTTTTGGTTTAGAATTTCCCAAGATTCCAGTGGATCCGTCCTGATTGCTTTTAATGAATTTTGGCGGTGTTTAGAACCACTTGCCACAATTTCCTTGGCTACAGGATCCTCAACAAGCCTTGAAAACATTTTTTCCATTTCCGGTTGAAGGTATATTCAAAATTAATTAAAAAACACACAAAAAATCCTGAACTTAAAAATAATTCTCGTATGAGGAATAACCTTTTTAACTTTTCGTAAAGTAAGATTTTTTTCTTTACTTCTACTGGTTTAGTTTTTTACTTTTTTAATCATGTTGTTCAGGTAAAAAAAATCTAATGAAAATATTTGATATCTCTCTTCTAGTAAATACGATTAAAAATATAAAAACACTTCAGTTTACTTTTAAGGGGGAAACTTTTGTGGGACCTTCTTGAGAATAGTTTTTAAGTACTAGAAAAGTGCTAAATTTATTTTGAAAATTTATCGTTCGGATTTTATCCGCTTTTAGAATATTTTAAAAAATTTTCCATTTAAAGGCCAATTAAGATTCCATTCCACTAAAGACCATTTGTATTTTTTTAACCTTGGAGATTAACATTTTCCAAAGGGTAAAAGTTACACCCAAAATTTAGGTGCATCTATGGATCTGTTCTCGAAATATTCGTTTAAAATCCCCTCGCCCAACAATATTAACTTGTTACGTTTTAAATTGAAAAAATAGTCCATTTCTCAAAGTGGAGTTTGCAAATTACAAAGAAAAACTGAATGTCTTCTCCACTAAAGTCTTTATTGTTTCGGGTTTTATTTAGGACATGTTTCAAGTCTAAAAAGACCCATCATCAGCTTTCAAAAACCTTCAAAAGACTCTCGTACCCCCAGCAAGCTAATGCGAGGGTTCAAAAATTCTTCTTTTCCAACAATGTGGCGTAAGAAGCACAAATTTAACAACAAAAAAAAATGTTCATTTGAAATGGAAATAAGTTAAAAATAAAAATGAAATTAAGTTAAATTAAAATTAAATATAGTTAAGATGATGAATGAAAGATATAGTTTGATGGTTGATTAGTGCCTTCAACCAAAAAAAATGTGAATTCTCCACTTCCCACTCCTGTTCAGGATACCTCTTTTTCGCTGGATTTTCAACTAGTAATAGCATCTATTTGAACCCTCGCATTAGCTTGCTGGGGGTACGTGAGTCTTTTGAAGGTTTTTGAAAGCTGATGATGGGTCTTTTTAGTCTTAGCCAAATAAAACCCGAAACAATAAAGACTTTAGTGGAGAAGACATTCAGTTTTTCTTTGTTACGTTTTTGTTGGGTCTTGTTTAGGGTTTTTGTAGAGGTTGATCCAAATTTGGTAATTCATGGTGTGACTTACAAGCATATACCTAATATTTACGTATATGCTTACAAGTGTTTTAAACGTGGTAGAGTGAAACCTAGTCCATATACACCTTGCATGGATGATATGCCAAAAATTGGGTCGAATACAGATTACTCTGTTTAAAAAAGGATTATGTCTGTATATTCATTTCTATGTCCACCAAGGTTTTCGAAGCTGTGTCATATTCCTCCTCAGCGTTTGTTGTTTATGTAAATTCGAAACTGATCATGAGCCATGCCACGACATTTATAATGACCGTGGCACCAATTTTAAGGATGCAGAGGGTTTTTTGTTGTCTTACCTTAAGGCTTTAGCAGAGAAATTGTCAATTAGCTGGCACTTGGGGGTTTATGTAGATAGAGAAAAACTGAGCCTCCGGTTCGACACCCGCACGTCAAAAAGCAACTTAAACCAAAATTTATTTTTCATAAATAAAATATCTAATAATCTAAAAGCTATATCTCGAAAACGGCGTGATGTATCAGAGTCGCTAAGGGGGGGTCAGTTTTTCTCCATTTCCTTTCCAGTACGTGGTTAAACCCCACTAAAGTGCCCAATTCGGACCACCCGGTACAATCTTTGGATTTTTTCTTGCTTGAATGGGTGGTAGACTCAAACTTTATGCGTACAGGGTGTCTCATTATATTTTTTCCCACCCTTTTAGACCAATAATAATTCATATAGGAATATACAAGAAATTGTGTTCAAATTCGCGAAATTTTTACTTTTAAATTGCATCTTGACTTTATTCCTGATGCTTACCATATTTGACAGGCGCAAAGATTTATAGTTTTTATTTATAATTAATAGTAGCCTTGGAACATATTTTCCAAAAATACCCGATATGCCGTAGTTCGGAGCCATAGTTTCTGAGATATTAGCAATTATTTTTTTAAATGATAGAAAGATAACTGCTCTTGAGTTAATTTTAGTATCCTTATTCCAAATTATGTGTGTCCCCATGGACATTTATAAACTTTGTTGTCGTTACCGGTTGTCATTTTGAGCGTTATTTAAAAAAATATTTGTCATTGTCACTGTTTATACATGGGGACTAACATTGTTCGAAATAAGGACACTGAAATTAACACAAAAGTGCTAATGTTATTTTTTTTATTATTTAAAAAATTATCGCTAATATTTCAGAAACTATTTATCAAAACTGCGACATATGGGGTATTTTTGGAAAGTATATTCCAAGCCTAATCTATTAATTACATAATATAAGGGGCATCCAATTTACAAAAACTATAAATTTGAGCGCCTGTCAAATATGGTAAGCATCAGGACTAAAGTCAAGATGCAATTTAAAAGTAAAAATTTCGCGAATTCGAACACAATTTCTTTTATATTCCTATATCAATTATTACTGGTCTAAATGGGTGGAAAAAATATAATGAGACACCCTGTACATATGTTGTATACTAATCAAGTTTTGATTTTTTCTAGGTGTTGCTGTTTCTTTAAACGCAAGAAAAAAAAGGGCGTCCGCACTAAATGACTTCAATACAGTGAGACAGATCAGCATCTCACTTTGCTGTCACAACAGTGTGGTAATATTGACTTGACTTAGTTTCTTTAATTTTTTTCGTGAGATGACCAATACGTCAAAAAACCCTTGTTATTTAAACTAAATAGCTAATAATTATATGGAATTAGTCCTTAATTAAAAAAATATTTGTCTTAAGTTTTACTTTTAAGTCATACCATATCTGTGAATCGGTTTTACAGAAAGCCTTACTCGTCTTTACGCTTTTTTCGCTGTCCGATGCCCCGTGTTTTTAGGAGAATATTTTTGTAATCAAAAATTCATTTAAACCATTGACCATGCCGTTTTCTTTTTTAAATTAAGAATGGAAATAAAATGCTTAAGAACAAGAAATCAAAATCTAATAGTCCACAGTACACTATTCTATATTTCGTGGACTATAATCCGTTTTTTTATTCAGCGTTTTAATTCTAGCCAAGGTTTGAGTTTTTTCTTTTAATATTCATAAATTCATTATTTTTTACTACTATAGTTTTTATCAACTTGCTTTTAAAATTTCACAAAAACTGATTTTCGTCTAAGAAGATTAAGAACGTTTATACAGGGTGTCCTGGATAAATGGAAATTTCGGAGGTTTATAAAAATAACTTAGCCTAGAAAAATTTCGTTAACGTCATTCGATTAGCCGTCGCTAATACAAAACTACAAAAAATACTTTTTGCTCGATATATATTTTTTTTTTGATAGAATAGAATAGAATTGATTATTTGCCCAAAGACAATTTGCAATTGTGTGAGAATAGTCAAAAAACAGTTTCTTACAAAATATTTAAATATTAAAAAGATATGCACTACAGATACATAAGTAACAAACAACCTACCATTCAGTACAATTAAAGAAGTCATCTAAGTCCTAAAAGGTTTTATGAATAAAGACTGTTTTTAAATTTTTAGCAAATTTGTTAATCTTACTTATATTTTTAATGTTGTTTGATAAATGATTAAATATTTTGCAACCCAATATTTCTGACGTTTTTGAGGTTAAATTGAGCCTATAAGGTGGTATATAAATACTGTTTTTTTTTACTGTTACATACAAGTAGTGTATGTTTGATTTATTTTTCAGGGCAAAAGTAGCCAAAATAAAAAGTCCAGTCAATACCGTTTCCGAAATTACCATGTATAGTTGAGAGGCTTATAGTCAAAAATCATGTCCCGTGGGATAGTTCTGGAAGATTTTTAAAAACTCCCTTAGATCGATTGGTAATGGGTCATACAATTTTAAGTCACCGTGTTTGCCTCCAAATGAGTGGGGGCCTGTGTGACGTCATAAATCCAAGATGGCAGCTTTTTTAAATGTTTTTTCACAAACTTTAGCTTATATATATAGCTATAGCAAGACAACACCAATAAATATAGTGAAGAAATTATCTTTATATCTCACGTCGCCGGGTATTTGCCTCAAATTTGAGCAAGAGCGCCTGTGTGACGTCATAAATCCAAAATTGCGATTTTTCCATGTTTTCTCACAAACTTTTGCTTTTAACTATTGCCACAACCAACTTTCTAGAAATATGTAGGTTATGATAAAACAACAAGTTAATTGTCATTTTAACAAGCTTTATATCTCATATTTTTGAATTATTAAAAAATATATAAAAATTCTACATTGAGCAAGTTTTACACACTTCCGATAGATAGACACTAAATGTTAAGTCGCCGGTGTGACTTAACATTGAGTGATCCACCACCAATTGATCGAGAGTAGTCTTAATTTTTTTTAATATTTAAAAAAATAGCAATATATTTTATAGTTCTTGAGATATAAAGCTGACTAAAACGACAGTTCAATTGTTGTTCTATTGCAAACAAATCACAACCTATACAATTTTTCTGTAAAGTAGATATAGCAAAAGTTAAAAGCAAAAGTTTGTGAAAAAACATAGAAAAAATCGCAGTCTTGGATATATGACGTCACACAGACGCTCTCACTCAAATTTGAGACAAAAACCAGGCGACTTAAAATTGGGTGATCCATAACCAATCGATTTGGGGTAGTCTAAAATGTGTTCCTCAATTTTTTTAAATTTTTGGTAATTGTTTTTAAACATTTTTAGTATTTAAAAAAAATTAATACCTTTGTTACTTTGTAAGATATGAAGCTATTTTTTTAACATCTTACTTGGTGTTCCATTGCAAAGACAGAACGTATTAACAGTTCTTCTATAAAACTAATTTACAAAAAGTTATAAACCAAAGTTGATAAAAAAAAAACATGAAAATCTTGGATTTATGACGTCACACCGGCCCTCCTATTAAAATTGAAGGCAAACACGTTCTATTTACCAATCGATCTAAGGTAGTTTAAAAAAAATCTTCCACAACTATCCCACGGGATACCAAAGGCCACTCAACTAGTAGTTGCTTTTATCTGGGACACATGGTATATGTATAGGTATTAGGGTGAGACATTCACTTTTTAAATTAAATTAAAAAGGCACCCTAAACTACCACACTTTGCACATTTTTTAGTTAAAATAATTAACTTTTTATATGAGAATCAGTGTATTTTTATGTTCCTTCTTAAAATTTCACACACCATATTTCGCGAAAGATATAAAAATATATAATATTGTGAGGTTTATAGGCTAAATAAAAAATATATTGTGAGCTATTTGAAGCTATCTAACCTGGCTCAAATCTCTTTATTAAGGAAAAACTGGTCCAATTGATTAGATAGTAGCTCATACATTTTATTCGTTGGCCATTAATAATTTTTTTTCAAATATTTTCGAGTAAGGCCGATTTTAGTACTTTTATATTAAAGAAAAAATTCTTAACAAAGCAATGTATATTACTGATAAAAAAATGTATATAAAATAACCTTATGCCATTCTATCAGGGCAGAAATTTTCAAAAACTGGTTTAAAAATATTTTATAAAAATGCAATTACTGATCTATGCAATATTCAACCAATTATAATAATTGAATTGAAAATAATTTTTATAAAGTAAGTCAGTAATCTTGAACTTAAACGTTTTTATTAGCTAAAAGCTTTATAAAGTTTTTTGTAAATATAAAAATTTCATATTTGAATTTAATAAAAGTTTATCCTTTAATTTAGTTAGCTTGTTACAGCCTTACTTTTTAAAAACATATGAAAAAGTATCTCTTTGCTTGTACTTTTCAAAGACACATGTAATTTTTTTACATTTGGTACTTATCTATATTTTTTCGATGTCAATCTATTTATTAATTCCGTTGCATTTCTAGTTTTTGTTTTCGAAAAATGAATTGTTTGACTGTTCTTTTATAAATACCATACTATTTTAAATTACTCATTGTATTAGCCAAATACCTATAATTATAAAATAAATTAATGCAATTTTAAAAATGCGTCTTTTTTGTTAACTAAAGCACTCAACAAAACTTCTCGGGTAACACCTATGTTTTATTCCAAAATATTTTTTGGGCTTTCTAGTATTCCTTTTTTCAGAAATAAATAAAAGCATTTTGCATTTTAACACACTTGGTATGGATCGACATAAGACTCGGCCGAACATTTTACGAAAAGGAACCACCCCATCAACCCTGACAGGGGGGTAGTTTCCCCCTTAAACTTGCTGAAATTTCAAAATATTTCATTTTCAATATTTTTGTAGAATTTTGAAAATTCTGATTTTTTAAAAATTCGAAAATTTTTGAAAATTTTCAAAACATTTGAAATTTGGATATTTTTTTAATTTTGAAAAGTGTTAAATTTTTGCTTTTTCAAAAGAAAATAAAGATCAAATTGCGACATTTTGTCACAGTTTTTGAAGATTTTTAAATTTGAAAATTCGGAATTTTTTTAAAAAAATTCAAAATTCTTTAAAAATGTTAAAAATCCTTGTAAATTTTTTAAATAAATTATTTTTGCGTCAATCAGTTTCGTAGGAGCGTAAATATGCCATTGCAGTCGTGTTAAGATGTTCGACTAGTATGATGCAGGTAAATACTTTTTGTGCTTGTTGTGAAAAAGGTAAAATAATAGACAATTTAAATTTTAAAAAATTATTTATTTCAAAACGAACTTTACAAAAAATATCATTTTCTTAACAATATATGATGTAAAAAATACTGATTCACAATACAACATAAAAAATAAGTGAGGTAAAATAAATTAAGTGTTAACAATAAAATTAATAAACAGTTAAAAAACATTATCATCACTAAAGATATGTATGATGACTGAAAGTATAGGAGTATTAAATACAAAATTGGCACCTATTTATTCTTTCGTAAGCTATACACAGGCCAGAATAAACCAACGGAGCCTATAAGATAGGTAATCCTGGCTCCTAGACTCCAAAAGGCTATACTAGCAAAAATGGGGCCAACAGCCCTGGCCAAAGCCCCTAGAGATCGAAAAATACCCATCACAGCTCCTTTTTGTTGGTCGCTGCCATATTGAGATGCCAGAGTTGTAATACAGGGCACCACCATTGACGTAGCTAAAAAAATTGTTCTGATAAAAGTTGCAGTTTGTCATATAGACAGATATAATAATAAACATATCCAGGTTTATACAGAGGGTGAAAAAATGTTATATTGCGGTTTTCCGAAAAATTATAGGTTAAGGAGATACAGTGTGGACAAATAGCCTTTGCAACAGGTACTACTTTGTCCATTTTTTTAAGAATTATTTTTATTGAGCTTCATATTAAATTGAAAAAAAAATGAGACAGAGTTTTGTATCTAAATTATCTTGCATTATTTGCAATTTGGTATATGATAATTATATTGGCAATCGCCCATTTGCGATCAGAAATTTTAACACACGAAAAGGTGATCTCATGCTTTCAGACGTTGATTCTTTACGTCAAATTTGAGTTATCATACCTTTGACAGTGGAAAAGAAGAATTAAAGAGATCAGTTGGATGACTTGGTCGAGTTAATACCCAGAGAATTTCTCGTTCTCTTGTATGGCCGAAAATGTATGTATGGCTTCGGTAGTTCAATGCTAAGAATGTTTGCCTAGAGAGCAAGAGATCCCCGGGTTCGAGTCCCGGCCGAAGCAGAAAACTTCTTTTTTCTTATTTTTCTTTCTTTAAATTCACTTGTTGTTTATAGTTTTAGGTCCTTGCATTATTTGCAATTTGGTATTTGATAATTATATTGGCAATCGCCAATTTGCGATCAGAAATTTTAACACACGAAAAGGTGATCTCATGCTTTCAGACGTTGATTCTTTAAAGAAGAATTAAAGAGATCAGTTGGATGACTTGGTCGAGTTAATACCCTGATATTTCTCATTCTTTTATTGAGACACCGCAGCCTGCATAGATGGAAGTTTTCCGAAAATTTATGTATGGCTTCGGTAGTTCAATGCTAAGAATGTTAGTCTAGAGAGCAAGAGATCCCGGGTTCGAGTCCCGGCCGAAGCAGAAAACTTTTTTCTTATTTTTCTTTCTTTAATTTGACTTGTTGTTTATAAAAAAGAGGTTTGATGCAAAATGTAATATGATTTTTATCTCCTTTGACCTTTCTACCACCCCTTAAAGTTTGATGCATCATTTATATTACACCCTGTAATGGATAGGGTGAATAGATTTTCTTCTTTAATTCATAGCGGACTGTAACTTTCTTTAGGTGTAATTTTCTTATTTAATATTTCTTGATCGCGCAACCATACAAAAGCAAGAGAAAAAATGGCACCTACCTTTTGATGGCTATTTTTCTGCTTGCGGGCCTGCTCTGGAAGTAGTCTCACGTTCAGTCTTTGTATTGAGGATGGTAGCACTTAATAACTAAGGTTTTATGTTTAATAGTTAATTTCGAAAGAAAATTAGTCTTCGAAAGAAGAGAATGATTTTTCACGAGTTTACGTGTTTTTTCGCTTGACAGAATGTCTCATCTCATGCGCCTTTTGCGCATGTCCTTAGCACCCGCGTTGTTTCGACGGCGCAAGGTGCCACAATTTGAATTTGTATGGTGATTATTTTTGAGGCGAAATAGATAAATTATAAATAAAATAAAACTAAAGAAAATTGCAGTAACATTTCCCGCCACCGAAAACGAATGTTTTCAACTATAGTAATTTAGTAGAAAAAAAAAACGCGTTTATGCATTTTTTAAG
Organism: Aspidapion aeneum; assembly: GCA_963576565.1. Taxonomy (NCBI): domain Eukaryota; kingdom Metazoa; phylum Arthropoda; class Insecta; order Coleoptera; family Brentidae; genus Aspidapion; species Aspidapion aeneum. The sequence continues at coordinate 14,613,338 of OY755048.1, read as the reverse complement.
TAAAAAATAAAAAAACAAAAAGATAATTCCAAACATTGTTTGAACAGAAAAAATAATAATTTTTTTCCTATTTGAAAAGAAATTTATATTTACAATTAAACTAAAGAAATTAAAATTTAATTTTAATCTGAAGCCATAGGCAAAGGGCACAGTTTAACTATAGGTCGCTTAAATAACCCGGTTTTACTTTTCACCGTAACAACCCTTACATGCCCATCTCGGCCGGGGTGTAACTCGACTATGCGTCCAAGTAACCAATGAATTGGTGGCTCATTTTCATTTTTAATGAGTACCAATGTATTCAATTCAATGTTGGGGTTTGGCTCGTGCCATTTTGACCTTTGTTTCAGGGTGTTCAAATATTCTGATTTCCATCTCTTCCAGAAATCTGTGTTCAACCTTTGTATAAGTTGCCAACGAGATAAGGAATTTAGTTTTAAATGAGAAAGATCTGGATCAGAAACTGAATTTAGTGCAGATAACGTAAGAAAATGCCCTGCAGTCAAAGGAGCTAAGTCGTTCGGGTCAGAGCTTTGCGCCCATAAGGGTCTGCTGTTTAGCAATGCTTCAACATCGGTTAAAAGAGTATAGTACTCCTCAAAGTTTAAGATTTGATCACCGATAACACGAAGTAATGGCTTTTAACGGATTTTACCCCAGCTTCCGCAAGCCCATTGAAATGTGGGGCAGCAGGTACATTGAAAAACCAAGAAATTTTTAAATGATCTGCGGCGTGCTTTGAAAGCTCGGTAAGCTCCTTGTAGGCTCCCTTGTATGTAGTTGCGCAGTCAGAATAAATATTGATGCAAACTCCTCTTCGATTGACAAATCTCCGAAAAGCAGCAATGAAAGCCTCTGAGGTTACGTTAGAAACTAGTTCGAGATGAATAGCTCTAGAAGCTGTGCACACAATCACTAAAATGTAAGCCTTATGAATGACTAATTTACGCCCTTGAGCTAATTTTATAGGTCCAGCGTAGTCAATGCAAACATTTGAAAAACATTTCAGCTGTGATATTCTGAAGCTTGGAAGGTCACCCATGTAGGGGGTAAGAGCTTTGGGTTGAGTGCGATAGCACTTAACGCAAGATGATAAAACCTTTTGAATAACTCTACGTGCTGAAAGTACCCAAACTGTTGTCTAAGTAAATACATAGTTGTTGTCTCACTCCGATAGCTCAAAAAAAATTGGATTACCTAGTGGACTGTATTTAAACAAGTCCTCCGCTTTCATTTGAAGGGTATACGAACGCACGCGAAATCGTACCTTTCTGAAGTGAAATTTAATTGAGACATAAAAATAATATTGGTATGTGATGACTATTTAAGAGCGAAATAATAGAAAAATATTAATGATGCGATCTTATAGGAGAGGGACTTACCGGTGATGTCTTGATCTCTTCCAACTGGTGCACCAGATTCGCCAGAAGTCTTCTATAGCGGTCCAGCACTCCCGAGTTTCAATGTTTGGAGTTTTAGAGGAATTTAATGGTTTTTAGTTATAAAAGCGTTGATCGTTCAAAATATTCCGATCGAGTCGTGTGTGTATGGCGACCGACTTTTTTTTGCGGCGTGTTTCTTCGCCCTCTATAGGAAAATCGCATCACTTCTGATTAAAAGAATTTAGAATTCTAATTTTATTAAAAAGAATAAAAACGCGATTTAAATTAAAATATGCAGAGGGCGGTAGTAATATGAGGATTGAATTAAAATTAGAAATATTATCATTAAATGCGTTTGGAATTTAAATATTAAACTATGCCAAATTGATAGTTTATAGCTAGTTTTAAATATAGCCTTAAATTTAACTTAACCTATTGAGTAAACTACAACCCAATTATACCCAATTGTAACCCAAAATATGAGTTTTAAAAATAAAAATAAAATGTTCTGAAAAAATAATAAAAATTAGATTAAAAGAAAAAAGGTTTTTTGCGAAACCGAAACATACTGGCGGCCGAAAATGCTATGCATTTTCCAAGGGGCCAATAGGTAAAGGACACAGTTTAGAGATTGGTCTCTTTAACAAACTATTTTGTTTTGACAGAGGCTACTCGATTTATCCCATCCTTACCGGGAAAAATTTCAACCACTCTGCCGAGTTGCCGCTGAAGGGGCGGTAATAAATCGTTTTTAATTATAACTAAGCGTCCAACTTCAGGAGTTGAAGTGGGTTCCAACCACTTACTCCTTTGTTGTAGAGTATGGAGATACTCTTGTTGCCAGCGTCTCCAAAAATCTTGGTGGATTCGTTGGAGGAGCTGCCAACGCGTGAGACGATTTATTTTAATATCAATAAAGTTTGCGTCAGGAACGGCACTTAGCGGTTCCATAGATAAAAAGTGACCTGGGGTAGCGCGGAAATATCATTTGTATCGCTAGAAATTTCAGTGAGAGGACGCGAGTTTAAAATAGCTTCGATTTGACAAGTTACAGTGTATAGTTCTTATTTGATGTCCTATTAAGCGGATCAAGTGTTTTTTAACTGACTTGATTCCTGACTCCCAAAGTCCTCCAAAATTTGGACTATTACTCGGGATAAAATGCCATTTAATGGGACGCGTAGAATCGAGCTGTAAAAGCTTGCGGTTAGCTGAGAAAAAGTTCGTTGCATTATCACTATACAAATCGGATACGTAGTTTCGGCGCGCAACAAATCTGCGAAGCGCAGCAATAAAACAATCAGCGGTCAAATCGCTTGCTATTTCTATATGAATGCACTTAGTACTTAGGCAAACAAACAGACATACGTAAGCCTTCGTAGTAAGATTTCTACGATGTCGACTCATGACTATATTTATTGGACCTCCGTAGTCAACACCGGTGTGCAAAAATGCTCTCAACTGAGATACGCGGGGAAACGGTAATGAACCCATCATAGGCTGAACCGACTTAGGATTGCATTTAAAACAGATTATACATTTTGATAAAACATGTGCAATTTCGCGTTTTGCGGCAATGATCCAGTACAATTGACTAAGCAAAAAATGTACCGTCCTCACTCCTGCATGAAGATATTTTATATGGAAATGTTCGATAATCATGAGGGTGAGTTTACTCTTGCGTGGATCTAAAAATAAATTTAATTTTTGCATTGATTTATTTAGTTTTAAGTTGTTTTTTAAAGCGTGAATTTCTTCTGAGAAATAAATTGACTGTTCATTTTTTATGAGTAAATGAATTGCGTTTGTTATTTCAACAAATGTCAGAAAATCTTCATTAATTTTTAAATTAGGCGGTTTTAAGAAAAATTTATTATTTAAAAAGCGTAAAATATAGGCTAAAACTCTACACATTTTAGAAAAATTAGAGTTTTCCATTAAAAGCGTGTCCAAAAAATTAGGAGCTGTATTTTGCGTTGCAATTAAAGTTAAATTAGGCAATGATTTCTCCTCTAAAAGAGTTTCAGGAGAGTCATTTAGTTCACAGTCTTTAGGCCAGTATTCATAAGATTGTCTCAAAAAATCAGGGCCGTTAAAAAATAATTTGTGATTAATTAATTCACTGGGATTAACTCCTCTTGAAGCAACATCAGCGGGGTTTTGTGACGTTGAGATGTATGACCAATTTTTGGGTGGTACTTTATCTTGAATTTGTGTAACACGATTTTGAACGAACGTTTTCCACCTAGAATGGTGCGCTCTTATCCAAGAAAGTGCTACTTGTGAGTCACTAAAAGCAAAAACTTGATGTATTTTCAAGCGGGACTCAAAAGTGGTTAAAACAAAGTGAACTAAATCAGCCACAAGATTACAAGCGGCTAATTCAAGTCTTGCAATACTTGTAAATTTGAGAGGAGCAACTCTAGTTTTAGAGCATAAAAGGTAAACTGAGATTTCATTTTTGTAAATAACGCGTAAATATACTATTCCGGCATAAGCTTTATTACTAGCGTCCGAAAATGCGATTATTTCAATGCGTGCATTACCAGAAAAACTATTTATAAATCTAGGCAAGCGAAAATCTTTGAGTAAGGGTAGTTCCAATTCATAACGTTCCCAAAGTCGAATAATTTCAACAGGTGCTTCGGAATCCCAGTCTATTTAAGTTTCCAAAATTCTTGAATTAGACATTTTATTAAAATGGTTACTGGCGCGAGCCAACCTAAAGGGTCATATATTTTAAAAATTTCAGAAAGTATATTGCGCTTGGTACATTCGCGACTCAAGGGTTCTACCGAGTAAGAAAAATAATCAGAACAAGGCTGCCATCTAAGACCTAAAATTTTAGTGGTCTCGTCCGTATCTAAAGAAAGCGCGGTTGGGTTTATATCGGGTTCAGACAAGTGTTCTAAAACTTTTTTGTTATTACTAGCCCATTTATGAAGCTTAAAGCCTCCAGAGTTAAGCAAACAAGATAGCTCTTTTTGAAGCGAAATAGCTTCTTGTACAGAGCTAGCGCCAGTTAGAAAGTCATCGACAAAATTGTCAGACCTTAAGACTTGAGAAGCGCGAGGAAAATTTTGTTTTTCATCTTCAGCCAATTGCTGTAAAACTCTAAGAGCTAAATAAGGAGCGGGGGTAGTACCGTATGTCACAGTTTTTAAACGATAATCGCGAATAGGTTTAGAGTTATTAGAACGCCACAGGATTCTTTGATAATCCTGGTGCTGAGGTGCAATTAAGATTCCACGAAACATTTTAGAAATGTCGCAACAAAGAGCTACTTCGTGTAATCGAAAATTAAGTAAAATGCTGCAAATGTCCTTTTGCAATTTAGGACCAGCGTAAAGAGTATCATTTAAGGAGAGGTTTTGGTTATTTGATTGCATAACTGTACTCGCATTAAAAACGACTCGAAGCTTAGTTGATAAGCTTTCAGGGCGTTCAATATGATGATGAGGAATGTAATAACTTTTTTCTGTAACTTCCCGGTTTTCGATTAATTCCATGTGATCAAGTGTTAAATATTCTTCCATAAAATCGGAATATTTTTTATAAGTTTCCGGCATTTTTATTAACCTTCTTTCTAGCGAGAGAAACCTCTTTAGCGCAAGATCACGACTATTTGGAAAAATCGGTTCAATATTATCGCGAAAAGGAAGAGTTACAATATAGCGTCCTTCATCATTACGAGATACCGTATTTTGAAATATTTTTTCACACATATCATCTTGAGGTGAAAGAATACGTTTCGTTTCAGGGATATTTTCTATTTCCCAAAATTTTATAAGCGAATCATTTAGCATTTTATTTGAAATTTGACAAAAAAATGATTGTGAAATTTGGTACGTAGCGAGAGAATTAACTTTTCCCATTAAAATATATCCAAAAATGGTATTTAGCGCAATCGGTTCCTGATTATTTCCAAAAATTCGTCCATCTTGAATTATATAAGGAAACAAATCAGCTCCGATTAAAATGTCAATAGCTCCCGGTCTATAAAAGTTCGGGTCCGCGAGATTCAAATTTTTAACTATTTTCCAGTCATTTATTTTAATCTCACTGCTAGGAACTGAAGAGCATATTTGCGGCAAAATTATAGTATTAACCGATAAAGTTTGCGTGTCATTACAAGGCCTGATAATTAAATTTACAGAACCCAATTTTGACTGTAAATGCGTGTCACCAATCCCCTGGACTTCAGTAGTCACGTATACGCGGGGTAACCCTAATTTATTTGCACATTTCAAGGATAAAAATGAGAGCTGCGACCCAGTATCCAAAATTCCCCTAACAGTCTGAAAATTTCCCCTAACATCTTTGATTTCAAAAATCGCGGTTGATAAAAGTACAGCGGAATTATTCATATAAGACGAATAGCATGCACCACCGTTATTTTGGGAATCCTCGACCGTTGGTTGTTGCTGTATGCGCGCTTCGCTGCTGGACGTCGCGACGCCTGAAATTGTTTCAGTGGCAGTGGGTGCGTTTATATCGAGAGTATTAAAGTGACAAGAACTGTGGTGTCGTTTCCGGCAAAATCGACATGAATGTGTGCTTTTGCATTGGAAAGTGCGATGCATATTAGAAGTACAATTTATGCACCATTTTTTATCCTTCAGAAAATTAAATCTTTCTTGAGGAGACTTAGAAACGTAATTTGGACATAAACTTAAAGCGTGATCGCGAGTGCAAATTGGGCATTTTAATTTTTGAGGGGTTTGATTTTGCGGCGAATTATTTGTACCAAAAAAGGCACGTGGAGATTGTCGCGTGTTATATTGATGCGTGGATTGCGTTTTAAAATTATCATTTTGCGATTTTGCGGGTTTATTTCTAAGAGAAACTTGCATATTAAATGAGGAACTAGCGTTTACAGTAAAAAGAGCGTTGCAATGTTGATCAAAGAAATTGTAGATACTTCTATAGGAAGGAATTTCCGTAGTGAAAAAATTCAAAGCGGGTTTGAATATTATGGTCAACCGATTTAAGCAGTTTTTGCGCTAAAATAAAATCCCAAAAATCAGGTTCTAAACCAACTGTTTTAAGAGCCTCGAGATTTTTTGTAAATATATCAAGTAGATTTCTGAGAGCTAAAGGGTCTTCAGAATTAACTTTTGGAGCGTTTTCAATGGCATTCCAATATGTTTGGGCTAAGAGGCGATCATTTTTATAGCGTTTTACTAATTGTTCAAAAGCAATAGGATAATTCGCGTCTGAGAGGGGTAATTGAGTGACCAATTCTTTTGGAGGACCTTCCAAATTTGTAACAAGCAAAGAGTATTTTTGCATATTTGGAATATTTGGATTGTCGTGAATCAAGCTTTTAAACAAATCATAAAAAGCTGGAAATTGATTCAATTCTCCATTAAATTTAATTAAATCGATCCTCGGTAAATGATAAGACATATTGTCATTTTGTTGCGAACCACCCGGAGAATATGGATTCATGGTAAGACGGCGATTACCACTAGAAGCCTGTGCAGAAGTTTGAAAAAGATCATTAAAAATTTCTTGAATTTGCGTGACACTTTTCTGAAAATCGTGAAGTTTTTTCCTAGCTGATTCGACTTCATTTTTATCAGCAAAAATTTCATTTAGCAAAGTAGAGTGTTTTTTTGAAAACTCCGCGCGAATATCTTCAAGTTCTTCAAAGCGAATTTTAAAAGTATTGCGTTTTGTGGCGTCAGTTTTAGCTTCTAGGGCTACTGCTAAAATTTCATTAACATTGGATTCCTCCATATCTCGAAAAACTTTAATTTTCTTGATTTTCTCAGCTGCCATTTTGTATTATAATAAAAGCGTATATTAAAAGCGAATATCAAAAGCGTTTATTAAAATTAAACTGTAAATCAAAGCTATTTTAAAAGCGAAAATAATTTAAAAATATTTTTATAATTTTTTAAATATATTTATAGGAGCGATATAAACGTAGTCATTTTTTCAGTATACCACTGAAAGAATTCCTGAAAATATATGCGTTTATGTGTATAGCGAGGTGACCTCAGATCAGTGATCCAAAACAACCGAATAAACCTTTTTTGTTAAATTGTCGAGACCAAGGATTTTATAAAAAAAACTGATATGGCGATACCTACTACACGAGCAGTAAATAAATTTATATTTTTATATTTTAAGATTTAAAAATTCTTGTAAAAACAGTCCTCATGTTATTACCGATATTACCTGCGTTTCACTTTAGAAAGGATGATTTTTTAATTTCAAATTAATAAAAATCAAAATCCGGCTCGAACGACCAAAAATATGTCTCACTCCGATAGCTCAAAAAAAATTGGATTACCTAGTGGACTGTATTTAAACAAGTCCTCCGCTTTCATTTGAAGGGTATACGAACGCACGCGAAATCGTACCTTTCTGAAGTGAAATTTAATTGAGACATAAAAATAATATTGGTATGTGATGACTATTTAAGAGCGAAATAATAGAAAAATATTAATGATGCGATCTTATAGGAGAGGGACTTACCGGTGATGTCTTGATCTCTTCCAACTGGTGCACCAGATTCGCCAGAAGTCTTCTATAGCGGTCCAGCACTCCCGAGTTTCAATGTTTGGAGTTTTAGAGGAATTTAATGGTTTTTAGTTATAAAAGCGTTGATCGTTCAAAATATTCCGATCGAGTCGTGTGTGTATGGCGACCGACTTTTTAGGTTCTCTTCTTTTTTTTGCGGCGTGTTTCTTCGCCCTCTATAGGAAAATCGCATCACTTCTGATTAAAAGAATTTAGAATTCTAATTTTATTAAAAAGAATAAAAACGCGGTTTAAATTAAAATATGCAGAGGGCGGTAGTAATATGAGGATTGAATTAAAATTAGAAATATTATCATTAAATGCGTTTGGAATTTAAATATTAAACTATGCCAAATTGATAGTTTATAGCTAGTTTTAAATATAGCCTTAAATTTAACTTAACCTATTGAGTAAACTACAACCCAATTATACCCAATTGTAACCCAAAATATGAGTTTTAAAAATAAAAATAAAATGTTCTGAAAAAATAATAAAAATTAGATTAAAAGAAAAAAGGTTTTTTGCGAAACCGAAACAGTTGTATTAAATCCTGGGTGCAAGTAGGTTGAATGAATATTTTGAATGATCAGCTTGGTAAGTGTGCTATCACTTGGTAATAGTAAGGGGTGTTTTACATCAGATGATAATGTGATTGAATTTCTAATCCGCCCGCCAACTCGAATACGATTTTGGGGGTCGAGAAAAGGCGCTAATTTGCGATATGGTTTTGGTAAAAGTTCATTATTTTGAATTTTTAAGAAGATATCAGAAAAATGTTGATTTTGCACGTACTTGACAAGTACAAGTAAAGATTCTTGTAATTCAAAAAGCGTAATAAAACCAGTGCGTTTAGTGTCCTGATGCTTAATGTTGAAAAAGTATCTGTGCCAAATAGCAATAATACGTTGAATTTGTAAAATAGATGAATAATTATGTAAAAGATCGTATAAAATATCATTATTCAGAATTGTGGCCAAAACCTGTATTTTCTCTTCCTCTAAAACAGAACTAGTAATATTCGATTCTGACAGGGAAGCTAAATTCCATTCAGAGCGAGGAGAACATATCCAGGGGGGACCGGTAAACCATAAACAATGATTAAGCAAATTATCTGGAGTTAGGCCGCGACTGGCGCAGTCGGCTGGGTTCTCCAGAGTTCGGATATGATACCAGGGAATATCTGGAATGGTTTCCTGGATGTGACTGACTCTATTAGCCACAAAAGTTTTCCACCTATGCGGAGAGTTAGAAATCCAAGCCAGGACTACCTCTGAGTCAGAAAATGCTAAGATCTCATCGATTGTTATCATTGACGAATAAATGTCAAGGACAAATCGAAGTAAATCAGCAAGGAGCGTAGCTCCCAATAGCTCCAGTCGAGGAATCGAAACTGTTTTGAGTGGGGCTACCTTGCTTTTTGCAATAACAAGGGAAGATTTGATTTCGTTTAATAATTCGATACGTAGATATATAGCGCATGCGTAGCCGCGCTCTGAAGCGTCGCAAAATGCTAAAATTTGGCAACGTTGTATGTTAGATGAAAAAATGTATCTAGGGAGAGAAATCTCCGATAAACTAGAAAACTGTGAGTTAAATTGTAACCAAGTTTCGCAGATGTGGGGTGGGGGTTGATCATCCCAATCGATTTTTTGCTTCCAGAGTTCTTGCATTATTGATTTTGCGAGAAGAGTTACTGGCGATATGTATCCGCAAGGATCGTATATTTTAGCAATTACAGAGAGGATTTTACGTTTTGTTAACGGACTATTATCTTGATTGCATTTATATGAAAATGTGTCTGACGAAGGGTTCCACTGCAGCCCTAAGACCTTAATACTAGAAGGTTGTTCCTTATCGAAAGATATTGGAACTTGACAATCTGAAGGAGACAATGATGATAGCAATCTTGGGTCATTGCTTGCCCACTTACGTAGTTCAAACCCACCGGATTTTAGCAAGCCAATCAGCTCTTTTTGTAGCGCTTGCGCAGAAGACAAATCAGAACTGCCCGTACAGACATCGTCCATGAAAACGTCTTGAAGAACTACTTTTGCAGCATTTGGATACTTATTTTTCTCTTGAAAGGCTAACTCTCGTAAGGTTCTGATTGCTAAGAAAGGGCTTGAAGTGAGTCCGAAAACAACAGTATTTAAACGATATTCTTTTAGGGGTTCATTGGGGTGGAAACGCCACAATAAACGCTGATAGTCTCTATGTTCGGGTACTAAATTGATTTGCAAAAACATTTTTTGAACATCACTAAGAATTGCTATAGAATGAAAACGAAACCTTAATAAAATAGTTGTAATATCTGCATGAAGTTTAGGCCCTGGTAAAAGGGTCTCATTTAAGCTATAATTCTTGCTTCCAATTGAAGATCCATTAAATACAATTCTCAAACGCGTGCTTGTACTATCGGGTTTTAGTACCCCGTGATGTGGTAAATATGAAACATTCATTGATTTCGGTTCATTATTTGAAATAAGGCTCATGTGTCCGTTTTTTAAATATTCTAGCATAAAATCTGAATACATGGAATACATTTCAGGATTTTTAAGAAGTCTAGATTCTAATGAAATGAAACAACGGTAAGCTCTAGAAAACGTGTCACCTAAGTCGGGTTCAGAGTGCCTAAAAGGTAAAGCTACCATGAATCGTCCCGTGCTATCACGTGATACCGTATTTTGATAAATTTCCTCAGCTTTTCTCTCATCTGGGGATAAATAGCTTTTTTGAGGAATCGATTCAAGCTCCCAGAACTTCCTAAGAGTCAAGTCTAGAGAGTTATCGAAAGCTGTAAAGTAGTTTTCGATTTTTAAAGGATTGGATTGATAAGATATGTTTTGTTCGACCCTGCCTAACAACACCCATCCCAGCTCCGTCTCTAGGGCGACTGGTTGACCTTGACACCCAGAAATACGACCTGATTTAATAATTTGGGAATAAATCTCGGCGCCTAGAAGTAGATTAACAGAGGCTGGTTTGTAGAAGAAGGGGTCGCCTAGTTTAATGTTTGAAAGATAATTCCAATTTCTTGGATTAATTTGGACACTAGGTAAAGAAGAGCATAATCTTTGAACGACTAAACCGTTAAAGGAAAATGTGGGATCAGTTTTTCCAACTGGACGAATGGTGCATTGCGTCATACCTTTTGTTGAAGAAGAAGATTGATTTATTCCTAGAATAGGAACAGATAATTTTTTCCTAGATAAACCTAACCTATTTAAGCAGTTTTCGCTGATAAAAGAGGCTTCGCTGGCGTTGTCAAGGACGGCTCTGACTACTTGATAGTTCCCGCGTGCATCGAGGATTTCTACAATAGTGGTAGACAATAGTACTGTGCTTTGACAGTTTGGGGTGAATGAGGTATAACAGTTGGTTTGGTTCGGTTGTTGTCGAGATATAATTTGCGGTAATTGTTGATTTTGTTGCGAAGTAGAAGGATATTGACTTTGATTTATTTGTTGTTGAGATTGATCTTGAATTGGTTGCATTTGTGACTTAAAATTAGATTGTTTAGAATGCTGCATGCTAGTTAAGGTTGGGTTAATATTCTGCTGAATATTTTTATCATAGAAAGGTATTTGATTTGAATCGATATTATTAGGATATAAACTATAATTTGATTGTTGATTCTGCGTTGGTGACTGAATGTTTGAAATAAATGAAGAAGTTTGCATGTTAGGTTGGGCTGGGTTAAATCGAGTTGTGACGTCACATAATAAACTATGGTGACGTAACCCGCAGGATTTGCAATTAAAAGGCGATAAGCAATCTTTTAAAAGAAAATGATTTGATCTTAAACAGTTGCCACATATATTATTTTGTCTCACGAAAGCGAGACGATCAGCTGGAGTTTTTTGTAAAAAAACTTGGCATTGAGAAAAAGGATGTACCGAAAGGTTACATAACTTGCATTCTTTTGATATTTTTGTTTGAAAGTTGCTTTGATTATGATTATTAAAGTTTGGTAAAATTTGTTGTTTTTGTGGTATGCCTGTCATGAAGGAGTTTTTGAAATTATTGTTATTATATGAATTTGGTTTTGAACTATTGTAGTTACCAGATCCAAAACTTTTAGATTTTTTTCCATATTTGATACTGAAGGCTGAAAATACTGAACCGATTCTAGTGCTTGGCACTGTTTTTCTAAAAACTCATATAGATCGGTGTAACTAGGAATTTCCTTTTCAGTATGGCAAACCTCAAAGGCTGATCTAGTCGGAGTGTCTATTTTTCCCAGCAATAAATTAAACAACGGAAACTGCCAATCTTTTGTATTAAACTCTAAGGCATTCAGGGCCTCTAGATTTTCAGGAAACGTGTCCAAAATATTTCTAAGATCTTTAGAGCTCTGATTTGATTTCATGGAGGAAACATGCACAATGGAATTCCAATATGACGTAGCTAAAAGGCGCTTATTGTTGTACCTTTTTTGTAGATTTGAAAAGGCAATTAAATAGTTATTATCAGTAACTGGTAACGACTTTACCAAATTTAATGGTTCACCCTGCAATAAAGTAATTAAATACCGAAATTTTGAGGCATTCGATAGTGCAGGATTTTTGTCTATTATGCTTGAAAAAAGATCTAGAAAAGTCGGCCATTTTAGCATTGAGCCCGTAAAAACCGAAATTGAAGGTTTAACATTTTCAAAACTATGACTGGTGGGAGTAGGCGCAGAGGACTGCGGCCTAGAAGTGCCTGGAATTGGAAATAACTTACAAAATATTGCTTTTGCTTGAAAATAAAAAGTGTCACAATTTTTTCGAATTGTATCTTCCGTATCGAAATCTTTATCGTCGGTCAGCAACCCAATCAATTCGTTATGGAGATGTTTAAACTCAAAATATTGATCTTCCAAAGTTTCAATTTGAAAGATAGGGCGCTCGGCTTCATCATCCTTGGCTTTTACCGCCAAAGTATAGATTTCAGTAATCCTAGTCAAAGCGATTTTTCTTTTTCTAGTAAATGTTTTTAGTTCTGCATCCCCCATTTTGATTGGTAAGTATTTTTTTTTGTATTGACTTGGTTTTAAATTATTGAAACAAAGGTATCTATTTTAAAACAGTTTTTGAGTTTTTGATTTTTTGTATTTGGTTATTTGGATTTTGATTTATTTAAACATTTATTTTTTGCACTTTAGCGCACTAAATATGTTTAAAATCGCGGAAACGCGAAACCGAAAGGCGATATTTGATAGAAGATTTGTATTTTATTTTTGCATTAAATCAAATTTTGAAAACACAAAATTCCCGAATAAATAAATGCATTAAATTTATCGATAGTAGGTAGTAAACAAGACTGATCGTGAAGTTTTTATTTTAAATTTAGAAGGCCACACACACACGCACACATACGTAGGTATCAAGGAAACTCGATTACCTACAACTAAACTGTGCTCCGTTTGATAAGAATGAAGCCCAATATGGCGTTCAAGAAAAATTAGAATATTTTTAAAAACGCTTTTTCATAGCCTAGATGCGGCTCGGAGGTCCATAAAATGTAATGGATAGGGTGAATAGATTTTCTTCTTTAATTCATAGCTGACTGTAACTTTCTTTAGGTGTAATTTTCTTATTTAATATTACTTGATCGCGCAACCATACAAAAGCAAGAGAAAAAATGGCACCTACCTTTTGATGGCTATTTCTCTGCTTGCGGGCCCGCTCTGGAAGTAGTCTAACGTTCAGTCTTTGTATTGAGGATGGTAGCACTTAATAACTAAGGTTTTTATGTTTAATAGTTAATTTTCGAAAGAAGAGAATGATTTTTCACGAGTTTACGTGTTTTTTCGCTTGACAGAATGTCTCATCTCATGCGCCTTTTGCGCATGTCCTTAGCACCCGCGTTGTTTCGACGGCGCAATATGCCACAATTTGAATTTGTATGGCTGATTATTTTTGAGGCGAAATAGATAAATTATAAATAAAATAAAACTAAAGAAAATTGCAGTAACACACCCTATACCTATGTATGTATGGTGGAAATTTTCAGGGGCTGGACCCCAGCGTGCCACTAAAGTAGTGTATAATACACAAATACTTACAAACAGCGTATAAAAACAGTCCGATATATAAAAGTTTTGCTTCAGTGGCTAAGCCAACGCAAATAAATGACGGAATAATAATCCGCAAGCCCAATATTGCAGTTTTTTTAATATTTTCTTCGGGTATTCTGCGGACATATCCGCCTTGTAATACTGCCATAGTAACTCCTAAAATGATCAAACTATTAGCCTTTTGTTTACTTTTTTGCTCAATAAGGTTTGCTTACGTTTTAAACAAAAAGTTAAATGACAAATTGAATTCATTTTTGATCGAAAACTTCTGTAGATATTTTTAGTTCCATTTAACCAAAATTGTATGTCTTGTCGTTTCCGAAATCCCCATCAGATAAAAGTAACCACATGGAGTATATCGGAATCAGGGACAAAAATCTCCAGAACAGCTGAATGGATTTTAATATAATATATATTAACTGGTCTTTTAACTATAATTGGTGGTACTGTGAACTGGTACTTAAGGGGTTGAAAAGGACTTCTTTAAAGATTTTTGGAAATGCATGGGAATGCGGAACAAAAATCATTTTTCCAGCATCGCTTGGCGGATTTTAGCTAAACTTGACAACAATGTTTATTGGTCATTTAGCTACACTGCTATTATATAATAATAGGGTTGAAAAAAGGTAGCATAATTTTAAATTATTTTGGAGTATATGAAAATATGGGTCATAATTTATATCTCAAAAATTGGTGAACGGAATTTAGCCAAAATTGGAAACAATTTTCTTTGGTCCTTCAGCTATATTTGGCGCTAATATAAAAGGGGTTGCCGATACCTACGGTGTAGAAAAAGAACGAAGTTACGTTAAACTTTTTCCTAAGAATATGGAAATGCGAAACAAAAATTCTATTTCCAGTATCGCTCGACGGATTTTAACTAAACCTGGCAACAATGTTTATTGGTCATTTAACTACAATAATAGGTACGCTAGTAACATAAAGGACTAAAAAAAGTGCCGTAATTTTAAAGTATTTTGGAGTAAGTATATCAAAATATGACACATAATTTATATCTCTAAAATTGCTGAACGGATTTTAGTTGAACTTGGCAATAGTTGTCGTTTATCTTTCAGCTATATTTCATGCCACTATAATAAAAAGGGTCGCTGATACCTAAGACGTAAAAAAGGCGTAAGGTTAATTTAATTTTGTTTGGGACTATATGGGTATGTGAAAAAAAATCATATTTCCAGTATCGCTTGACGGATTTTAACAAACTTGGCAATATGTTGCTAGTCCTTTTGGTAGAATGAAAAGGGCAGCTTGTACCAAAGGACTTGAAAAATAGGTAAAGTAGTTTTAAAAAATTTTGGAGTGTAATATCAAACAAAATAGTCTACTTCTCCAAGCAGACTTTGGCAATAACGAGATTTTCAATAGAGTTGCTTTCGGTTGAAAAAACATTCATAGCTACGTAAGTCGCAGGCAGACGCAGATGAATTTAATATATCTTAAAGTATATTAATGCACCACCAAGAAAAGATCAAAACTAGGAGGAGATATTTGGAGTTTTTTAAAGCTATATGAAAGTTGGAAAATTCATAAAGCTTAAGCAGATCAGAAGCAAGAACATGATTTTGAAGTACATATACCTGGGCCTGTAGACTCCATACTAACTTGATCGTAAACACATAATACTTTCACTGCCAAATAAATGGTGGGGGTGTAGAGGGCCTACGACATTTAACTAGGTAAAAACCACTTATCATAGGACTTGTTGGACTCATGAAGTCGAAAATCGATTTATCTATTTTTATCCACGGGACGTGGTGTGACACTTAAATAAAAATACTAATAATTGAATTCCGATAGATTTTTTGTAAACTGATAGCAGCAGTTGTAAGGACCTCATACCTACAATTTATTTTATTTTATTATAAATAATAGGATCATAATTAAAATTACAAAATCCATAGCTTTATTTGTGGTATAAAACTTTTAAAAACGTTACCGAAACTTTTGTCATGTGAGTTCGTAGATTGGTTTTCCTATAAATAAATATTTTCACAATTATTTATTAGTTGTACTTAAGTAAAAAAAAAACAAAAACTTATGTCTCAATTTTACTCGGAATGTCTTATTTTTGGTTTAGACTATTTATACGTGAATTTAATCACTGTCTCATATTTCGCCTGACCTGCCTCATTTTTGAACTTTTTCAAGGTAAAATATGAGACACAGTTTTAATTTTTTCCCATATAGGTCAGATTTCTATGTTTTTACGTTTGCAATATTTTTCTGATTATGGCTTATATCGCAAAAAAAAAATCGAGTTACTACAGAGGAGTCTAAAATCTTAAAAATATAAAAGTTTTAAAAAGTGTCTCATTTTTATACCACTTGATCCTATCGTCGCGATCTTGCAAACAAATTTACTAAACTTTGGTAATTTTGTATAAGCGACTACAGCCAATCAAATGTCCAAATTTTAAATGGTAGCCTCAATGTTGACTTATATGTAATACTGACCTATAGCAAAAAACATCCATCCCTGTTGCATTGAGGTATATTTGAAGACGTGATGCGTTAAAAAAGTGAGTGTAAATTCGAGTCCACTATAAATAAATAAATATACGAAATACACCATTCCTAGCATTCGTAACTCTTTCTGCTCTCGATATTTTAGGTCTCTGATCGCGGTAAACTTAAAGAGGTCTCTCACGTTGACCAAGACCTTTACGTCTGCCATTTTAGCTTTGATATTTTTGCTTCTCTTTTCTTTTGGTAGGGACTCTTTGAAACAGAGAGCGAAGAATAATAAATCTGTTACTGCCAATAAACACGCAAAGAGGGCTGGTATGACAAACCAATTGTCAGTTCTGTGTTTTGCCCAAACGGCGAATGCAGCTCCTATCATCGGACCTACTATGAAGCCCAACGAAAAGGCAATCCCCACCAGAGCCTAAAAAAACATTTTAATTTACAAAGTGGGCCAGTCCGATTTTTCTAGTTGAGTACAAACTCTTTTGACAAATAATTTTTTTATACAATGTGTGTAATTTGGTTTCTACCGGTTATATTTCAGATTTTTAAAAATATTTTTGCTAATTATCAAGATTTCTCCAGGTTTTTTTGGCTTTTTCAATATTCAAATATCTTCCCTTCAACTTTTTTAAAAAATGGGTGTTATTTGATTTTTCCATGTAATGTGTAATTTTCCAAGTTTTTTTAAAAGTATTTTCGCAATTATCAAGATTACTTCAGGTTTTTTCCAGGTAACACATATGTAACTTTTCATGTTTTTAAAATATTTTAGCTAATTGTCAATATTTATCCAGGTTTTTTGGGCTCTTTTCACTTTCCAGGATTTTTATACAGGTTTTCTAGTTAAGTAGGCAGGTAGATGAAACATGTTGAGGATTGAATTTTATAGACAATGTGTAAAATTTGATTTTTCTAGTTGACAAGAACTTGTTTCTATTTAAGAAATTTTCCCAGGTTTTCTAATTAAGGTGGTGGAATCCAGACGATATGTGTAATTTTTCAGGTTTTTAAAAAGCATTTTTGACGTGTGTAAGATTTCTCCAGGTAATTTCCGCTTTTTTCAATTTCCAGAATTTTATCAGGTTTTCTCGTTAAACATGAACCCTGTTGAGGGTTTAATTTTATAGAAAATTATTGGGTTTTCCATGTGACGCACAGTGCGGACAAAAATAGGGTTTTTGGACAATAATCAATATCTTTGTTGTTTTTTAAAAAAGTTAATTTTTTTATAGGGTATGTGATAAAGTGTAGTCTAAAGGTTAAAATAAGTAAAACTTTTTAAAATATATATATGTCATTTTATTTAAAATATTAAAAAAATTAATTAAAGTACATTCAGTTTAACCTACAGTTACGTTAAAAATAAAAATCAATTTACTTTTGTGTTAGAAATTAAACTAATATTATTTTTTTTATTCGGATTCATGGGCGTAGTTTGGAAGGCTTGGGGGGGCTAAGTCCCTTCCAGAAAAATTAAATTAGCAACCCCAAAATAATTATTTTTACCATACACACACACATTGCACCCTCAGTTTCTTTGTTCTCAAAGATGATTCTAAGAAAGCCGTTTTAGGCCTCCAAGACTCGGTCCGGGTACGGCCTCTGTTTCCGAATCTGTATTTTTTGATTTTTCTGAATCCGTTTTATAACAAAATTTCTCAGATATAATATCTATCTTTATTTAACCATTCGAAATAACGGTTTTGAAAATAAATTTTGTTTCGTCCCGATAGCTTCCATTTGAGACTGAGACTTTTGCAAAAATTTAATGATTTAGAATTTGGTTATTTTTGTCAGAACATTCTTCTAAACCCAACAAGGGTTGAATTTTTTTGAAAATATTTAACACCTTCAGATTTTCGTGAGAGGCCAATCATTTAACAAGTCTGAATGTTTTATGCTTATGCGTTCGAAAAGTAAAAAAAAATGATAAAATAGTATATTATCTTCTTAGGGACTTAAGTGGCACTTTTATCCCGAGAAGAAAAAATTGTATAGCTACAGTTCGCCGAGTGCTCAAAAGATACTTTAGTCATTTTTGGGCCCCGTTTTTATTAAAATTATTTTGCAAGAAAAACAGACTTTTCCCATTGTTACGTTTTATCTTTGAACGTCACTTTTTATCCACGGGATAAAAAGTGATACTTTACCCCTAAAATTGGTAATAAAAAGCGCACTTTTGATCTCCAAATAGCAAAAAAACGATTTTTTTTTAAATATTCGCCCACACAAACACCAGAATAATTTTTGGCATATATATTTTAAGACTGATAGCAGTATTTTTATAATTTTATTGACTACCTCAAATTATTGTTTTTGTGCGTTCCCATTGACAAAAAACGGCCAATACGATATGTGATTCTAAAATATTTAATTTTCCATTTTGCTCACAGTAGTATAAGGTGACTTAGTACCATAAATATTTTGGGAATTTTTTTAAAATTTATTATCACCTAAAACTAAGTTATATATATATATATATATATATATATATATATATATATATATATATATATATATATATAAATAGAGATCATTGATAACCACTCGCCATCACCGAATAATAAGCCTCATATCTTCTCCAGATTTCGTGCCATTTTTGACACCTTGCTGCCGCCATTTTTGACGTTGATGAGAGCTGTCACAATTTTATATTTGTCCAAATGGCGGCAAGACTGGTTTTAAGGGTATACCTAAACAGGAGATGATGTGAGGCCTCTCAACCGGGTTGGTAACCAATGTGTTATAAATTATTAGGGTTGAAATATATTATTTAAAAAAATACAGCACCCTTAGTAGCAGCCAGTAGCAAAAAATATTTATGCTACCTTTTTGCTAATGCATTGGACTAATATTTAGGATATATGCCAGACCTTGCAAATCTTTGCAATTTTTTATAACCTTAATAAAATTTAAAAAATATTTTTTTTTGTAAGCATAATAGTTTTAATTAAATTATTTTAAAAGCGAGACGTCAATTTGACAAAATTTTATTTAAACAAATAGCGTAAATATATATCACTGTAATACTTAAAGAAAAATTTTTTTATATTTAAAAGCAGAACCAGTAAAATTAATTTTCTGATAGGTATTTTATACGATTTTTTGTGCCTGTTTTAAAATAACGACTTTAACTAGTTATTTTGTTCACTTTCGCAAGTGTGACTACAAAATAGGTTATGATTACAGATAAACTGGACATTTATCTATATTTTTGCAATAATAAAACTTTTAAAATGTAACCTCAGTTTTTCGAATATTGCCCACAGGAGTCCGCACTGCGTGACGTGTGTAATTTTTCAGGTTTTTTACAACAGTTTTGCTAATTACCAAGATTTCTCCAGGTTTTTTTGTTAATTTCCGAAATTTTCACAAATTTCCTAGCTAGGGATGATCCCTTTGTGGGTTAAACTATATAGAAAACGTGTGTAATTTGATTGTATTTTCGCCAATTGCCATTAATTCTCTAAATTTTATTTTTCTCTTTTCAATTTCCAGGATTTTTCGACGGTTTTTAGTTAAGTATTGGCTCTGTCTAGTGTTAAATTTTATTGAAAATGTCTGTAATTTGGTTGTTCCAGGTAACATGTGTAACTTTCCGGGTTTTTAAAAGTATTTTCGCCAATTACCAAGCTTTCTGGCGGGTTTTTTTGTTTTTTTTTCAATTTCCAGGAGTATGTTGTAGTTTTGTATGAACCCTGTTGAGGATTGAATTTTAAAAATATTTTTGTCAGTTACCAATATTTCTCCAGTTTTTTTTAACTTTTTTCAATTTGCTACATTTTATAAATTTTTAGTTAAGGATAAACCCTGTTGAAGGTTGAATTTTATAGAAAATGTGTGGAATTTGTATGTTCAAAGTATCATTTGTAATTTTCCAGCTTTTTAAAAGTATGCTGCAGATTTTTTTGGATTTTTTCAATTTTCTGGAATTTTCTAGGTTTTCTAAACAAGTATGAACCATATTCTATACGAGTTAAATTTTGGTTTTTTTGAGTTTGTTTTTAACAAAAAAGTGTCACTGGCCAATCCTCAGAGGTTCATATGCTCAGGGACGCTGCGTTTCGGCCTCATTAGGCCTTATTCATAAAACTTTTTCATTAAAATTTTTCACCTCATGAAAATCCTTTAAGTTTTTTTTTTTAATATTTTCAGGTTTATTAACTAAGTATAAGCCCTGCTGGTAGTTGAATTTTACATAGTTACAAATGCATGTAAAAAAAGAAAATAATGGGAGGATGTCTTACCATTCCTTTCCCTCTTGTTTTGGGTGATGAGACATCAGTTATAATTGCCATGCTGATAGACACATTTCCTTTACTTAAACCTCCAATAAACCTGGCCAGAATGAAAATGACCAAATTGGTAGATAACGCCCATAAGATGTAGGAAATTGTAATTCCCACCTAAAAACAAAGCTTAATTAATTAACTCTGTCAATGTCAAATCGTATAAATTTTATATGTTAACACTATCTATAAAACTATTGATATAATTTTTTTTAATAAATGTATTTCTTTTGAAAAATTTAGTACTATTTATAGATATACTTTTCTTTTCGTTTTGGATAGAAATAAATTGGCAAAAAAATTTTTTTAAGTCACAAGCTTTTAGAAAATGCACTAAAAATTAAAAAATTATTTTCTAACATTCTAATATTATCATAATAATAAAAGCGATGGCCGACTGATGGAAATTTTGACGATGTTAGCACGATAAGATATCCGTATCAATTAAATATCACTATTTGCAAGAATCAATCTAGCACCCAACCCGACCCAAGATACCCCACCATTTCTCTGACATAGGTATGGCAATGGCATAACATTGCGGCACATCAAACATATCTTTGATGACCTGCTATGTTGAATATTCTTTAAGTGTTTAGATCACAAATTTAGATTAACTTATGCTTTGATTTGCGGCCATCGCCTTTATTATTATGATAATATTAGAATGTTAGAAAATTATTTTTTAATTTTTAGTGCATGTTAGAAAAGCTTGTGACTTAAAAAAAAATTTTACCAATTTATTTTCTACTTTTTAGTCTCAGCTATCTACTCTATTAAATGAAAATATTTGTTCAATAACAGAACAGAAGAGTTTATTCTAGATTATAATGAAATCGCTGATCGTGAGTTGTTTGGAAACTCATTTTTCTATTGGGGGAAGGAGAGGGTGGGGGTAGAGGTAGAAATATATTTTTTGTTTGGGCTGTATTGCCATCGGACCTTTATGCATATTATACCAAATTTTATAAAAGTCATTTGAAGTGAAGTGTGTCAAAAACGCATTTTTTATGGAAGGGGGTGGGGGGTAGGGTGAGAGGACATTTTTTCATTATTGTTGTATTGTCATCGGACCACTATATGTATACCAAATTTCATCCAAATCGGATAATGGGAAGTGTGTTAAAAACGCATTTTTCTGTAGATGGGGGTGGGGGTAGGAGTGGTAGGATTTTTTTTTCAATGTTGTATTGTCATCGGACCACTATATGTATACCAAATTTCATCCAAATCGGATAATGGGAAGGGTGTCAAAAACGCATTTTCTATGGAAGGGGGTGGGGCTAGGGGTAAGAGGATATTTTTTTTAAATGTTGTATTGTCATCGGAGCACTATGTGAATACCAAATTTCATCCAAATCGGATAATGGGAAGTGTGTCAAAAACTCATTTTTCTATGAAAGGGGGTGGGGGTAGGGGTGGGAGGATATTTTTTTCTTAATATTGTATTGTCATCGGATCACTATATGTATACCAAATTTCATCCAAATCGGATAACGGTAAGTGTGTCAAAAACAAATTTTTCTATGGAAGGGGGTGGGGGTAGGGGTGGGAGGATATTTTTTCTTATTGTTGTATTATCATCGGACCACTATGTGTATACCAAATTTTATCCAAATCGGATAATGGGAAGTGTGTCAAAAACGCTTCACAAGATTTGATAGATAGTTAGTTAGACAGAACATCTGAAGCTAAATAAACGCTTGTAAAAAATACTTACCAGGCAAATAATCATAACAGTTTTTCTTCCTACTACATCAGATATGCCTCCCATAATAGGAGAAGCAACAAATTGCAAATAACTATACATAGATCCCAAAAATCCGCCAAATAGTACAGAGTTAAATTGTTCTGGTGCCCCTACTAATTTCTGGAAATAGTATATCTTTCCAGAGAGCCATGAGTAGAGCCCTGTGCTGTCATTTGTTTTGTAGAGGTCCAGTAATGAGGGAAATAGTGGCAAAATCATTGTGAAGGCTAGCAGGTCCAGAAGAAGTGATATAAAAACTATCCATACTGTAGGATGCAGTTTTTCAACTTTGTTGTTGTTTGACATTTTTTGAATTTACTAAACTTTAAGTTTTTTATAAAAATTGAAATAAATGCATAGTAGTTAAGATAACAAATCTTACTTGTATTGTGTTAGCACTTAATATTTTATCTTAATATTTTGTTTGATTAGCTGGCTTAGGTACATCTAAAACTAAATAAATATACATATTTTTTGTATAAAACACCTGTAAAAAAAATAGTTAAGTATTTTCTAAGTTAAGATTTTTTTAAATGTATTTAACTGTACATGTAGATTGTGAATAGGTACCTATATCCTTTGGTCTAGATAATATTATGGTGAGATCTAAAAAAAGTGAAAGTCATTACCAAATTCCATACATTATTTTTAAAGAAAAAGTAGATACCATGTTGTTTATTTACAAAATCAGGTCTGACAATATAATACCTTTTTTGTCTGTTTAAACAGTCTTCATAACTCAAAGACTAGTTGTTAGATTTTTAATAAAATATTATATGATATTACCTACAATAACTAACATTTATGGAATTGAAATGGAACACTCTTCAACCTTTTGGCATTTATGTCTCATCTATATGTGATCTTAAAAACCGAAATTTTGACGTAATTACCAATTGAGTACCTAGGTACAAACAGAGCAAGCAAATTTATAATTTTTTATTATTTTTACATATATCACAGTGGATCTACACTGTGACTATACCTACTTATGTAGAGAGTGTCCCAAATTCAATACTTTTGGGTGGTCTGCATTTTGAAAGGGGGCCAAAACTTTTTTATTCATGAAAATTTCTTTTTGATCTTAAATGCTTTTTTTATAGTTTTTTTTAAGAAGAACCCAACAGTCAAATTTAATTTTATCTGTCACTGTTACCTAGTTTTTCAGATATTACATAAAGTTGATGTTTTTTTTTATAGAATGATTTTTATTTGATTTTTAAAATCTGTGTAAAATTTCGTTCAAAATAATGTATTACAATCAATATGTTATTTTATTATTAGCTCACACATATACTATACTATAGTAGTGTGAGCTATGGTGATCCTAATTTTTTCGAGAAAAAAAGTTGCTCCGATTCCAAAAATTTTTATATATCTTTGCGTTTCAGATGATTTTGAAACTTTTTTGTTGCGCCGTCTGTCTGTCTGTCTGTCTGTATGTCTGTCTGTCTGTCTGTATGTCTGTCTGTAACGACCAACGCGCATAACTCAAAAACCGCTTGGCCGATTTTAATGAAATTTGGTACCTAGGCTGGGTTTTGGGCCGAGATGGTCCCATTTAAAAATGAACAAAATCCACCGAGCACAAACCAAATAAAAGGGTGGGGGTAGATTTCAAAATTAGAGTTTATGGGAAAATATGGCGTGTGTGACATCAAACGAAAGGTAATTGAGTCTGGAGTTCAACAAAATACATTTTAATCTATTTAAAGAAAAGGGTGGGGGTATATTTTAAAAATTAGAGTTTAAGTGAAAATATGGCGTGTGTGATATCAAACGAAAGGTAATTGAGTCCGGAGTTTAACAAAATACATTTTAGTTTTTGTTTTTTTTAAGGGTGGGGGTAGATTTCAAAAATTTGAGTTTAAGTCAAAACATGGCTTGTGTGGTATCAAACTAAAGGTAATTCAGTCCGGAGTTGAATAAAATATATTTTAGTTTTTAGTTATATTAGCTCACACGTACACTATAACTATAGTACCTAGTGTGAGCTTAGGGGCCCATATATTGGCAGAGTATTTTTTTATATTTTTATTTCTCTCTTTATTTTTGATTTTTTTTAATTGGTGTGAAACTAGCAGCCACCTTACAGCAGCCAAAGTGTGAAGTTAGCAGCCACCTTACAGCAGCCAAAGTGTGAAGTTAGCAGCCACTTACAGCAGGCAAAATGTGAAGTTAGCAGCCACATTTGGCAGTCTAACAAAAAAGTATATTTTCAAAAATTATTTCATTGAGAAACTGCAAAAACCTTAGAAAATAACTTTTTTTATTAAGAAATGGAGAATTTGACAAATGGAATTTGAGAACAACTAGCAGCCGCTTATACACATGACTAGTTGTAGAGTTTACTTAAACACCCTACCAAGTTTCATTGCGTAACTATGTTTTTGAAGGTGACTGAATTTTTTTCTGTTTTTTAATTTTTTTCCATTTGACCATGTTAAACCGGGAACAAGTAACAGCCGCTTTGACACATGACTAGCTATAGGTTACTTAAACACCCTACGAAGTTTCATTGTGTAACTATGTTTTTGACCTTGACTTTTGAATTTTTTTCTGTTTTTCCATTTTTTTCCATTTGACTATGTTAAACCGGGAACAAGGAGCAGCCGCTTGCACAGATGACTAGTTGTAGGCAACTTAAACACTCTACCAAGTTTCATTGCATAACTATATTTTTAAAGGGGATTTTTGAATTTTTCTGGATTTTTATTTTTTTCAAAATTTTTCAAATTCTCCATTTCATAATAAAAAAAGTTATTTTCCAAGGTTTTTGCAGCTTCTCAATGAAATAATTTTTGAAAATATACTATTTTGTTAGGGTACCAAATTTGGCTGCTAACTTCACACTGAGGGGTGAATAGCTCTCACAATCAGTGTATACATCTCTCACAATCTTCTCACAATCCTTCACAATCTTTACACAGTCCGTCCCAATCACTCACAATCTATCACAATCTTACCACAATCCCTCACAATCCCTCACAATCTTTCACAATCTTACCACAGTCCTTCACAATCCCTCACAATCTTTCACCATCTTATCACAGTCCCAGTAGCGTAGCATGGGGGGGGTCGCCACAATCTTACCACAATCCCTCACAATCTTACCACAATCCCTCAAAATCTTTACACAATCTTAGCAAAAGATTGTGGATTTTCACAATCGGTGTACACATTTTGGGTTAGCTGTTCACCCCTCGCTTCACACTTTGGCTACTGTAAGGTGGCTGCTAGTTTCACACCTGTTTATTTTTAAATATTTCAAAACTAGTAATAAAATAAAAACCAACAATATAAAAAAATACAAAAATATAAAGTAATAAAGGGGTTATTCTATCAAAAAATAAACATTTTATGTTATATCAAAACAACTAAAAGGGGCATACAAAATTTTATTTACCAGTAGGATTCTTTATAAAAAAATCTATAAAAAAGCAATTTTATACCAAAATGAAATCATACATAAATACATTAAATAAAAATGTGTTGCTATATCAAAATGTGGTTTTTCCCTTTCGGATTCTCTTAAAAATTGAACCACACAAGTGAGGAGTCAGATTTTTCTCTCTCCCCTAAAAGGACCTAAAACATTGAGACCCCCAAAAAGCATTGAATTTCGTACACTGTATGAGAGTAGTTCAAAAATTCATAAATTTACTGGATTTAAAAAAAAATTATTGGATTGTGGAAGAATGGGAATACCTTGGGAAATACTAATCAAGAAAAGTCTACAATATTTTTCAGAATAAATGAAATGCTACATGCAAACCCTAGGCTGGCTAAAACATCTCTTCACATTAGAAGTGTTTGAAAAACTCAAGAAATTCAGTGTTTAAAAATACCACTGACTTGACTCAGGCTGAGATATATTTGAGGTTTATATAGCCCAGAGTCGGACTACCACCCTAAGCACAGATTCAGACCTGCTGCACAGACAGATCAGGGGCCCTCCTTCGTGAAATAAAATTGCAAACTCCCTTGGAAATATTTTGACCACTAAAAAAGTAGTTTTTCTTCAATTTTCGTTCTTAGTTCTTAGGATGGCCCTAGTGGGTGAGCCACAAGAGACCCACTGGTGGTCACAGCCGAGAGGCTGCAAAGTCCACTCACATATAAATCATCATGGCCCTAGCAGGTTTTAAGAATAAAGGGGGTAACATGCATTTGCTAGGATGCCAGCAGGTGTCCAATATCATGACACTGGTATGGCCTATTTAAAAGGGTGGAATCAAGATGAGCCGTTATCAGTAAATTAATTCAAAAGGTGTGGAATGGCTTTAGGAGCTGAATCAAATTTTTATGACCTACATTAAACAGAATAGTAAAACTTTAAAATAATATATTTACCAAATTTGTTGTAAAAACACAGTGACAGCTCCAAAAACTATTAACGGGTAAACCAATATGGCCTGTTCTTGCATTAGAAAAATATTTTTAATATCAAATTATGTTTTTTTTGAAGTTTTTTTAGGACTTGATCCAAAACACAACAGAAAAAAATATAAACATAATAAACAAAGTTTAAGGTTATGTTGAGGTTTGACGGTGATGACAGTAACCACATGTAGCAGAGTACGACAACAACACAAGCGGAACCGTTGGCAGGACTGATCATCTGTCAAAATAGACAACAAAACCTTGGTGTTCTGTGGTGTTCTGTGAACAAAACTAAAATGTCCCCAGGGTCCAAGAATCGATTCAACATTAACCTAAAACTATAACTTTTCCCATTTTTCCTAAAATTCTTTTGTCAAATGTGAAAAGAACATTGAAGAAATTTATCGCCATCAGTGATGCGAAGTGCCGCAAGGCAAAATATGGCCGGAAGTAACGTCGATATTGAGTGGCTCAAGGGGCTTGGAGTTGGGACCGAGTTTGGGGGCCCTTCATTGTCAACAGTGCCAGAAAACACCGCTGGAACCTCTCAGTTTGAACCCATGGATAGAGCAAATCTTACTAGTGCTACTCTAAAGGTTTGTGCTTTTTAGGAACTTCCAACGGAACTTCACAAAGAAGTTCTCTCCTTGGTTTCCTCTAAACTTGGTCACACATACTTTAATTAATTAATCCAGCAGCTAGTTGTTTATTAAAGTTAGGTACCTCAACACTTGACTATTTTAGTCATTTTGTACAAATATCCTCAAGGGTATGCTTGAATTTTCCTGTCCTAGGTTATAGATTTATGATTTATCTAAAAATATAAATCAACAATTGTCCAAGCTGCATAAGCTTGCCACACAGAGAGCAACTGCAATATATGACTTCCCAAGGGGTGATCAGCTGCCCATAGTAGGTGTACAAAATTTTTCCACAGGACCCTACAATACACTACAGGATTAAGACTATATTTTAAAGTCCTGTAGGATAGTGTAAAAATTTGGTTGAGCTGATCACTCATTGGACTTACCTGTTAACAAGGTGCCAAACTAACAAAATTAGTTGGACTTAAGGTTGGTTCAGCCTAAATTACATTAGATTAAATTAAATTAACTTACCCTTTGCCAAATTAGACTAACTTAAGAGTTTTTTTTCTAAAAAAAGTGTTGTTTTTTTAATTAGGAAGGTTCCTAAAGGCATAAAATAAAATGTTTACAGAAAATACAAGTAAAAAACATCAGAAAAACTGTAAAAGTCAAGAAAATACCCTCTTAAGTTAGTCTTAATTTGGCTTAGGGTAAGTTAATCTAAGTTAATTTAATTGAATCTAATGTAATTTATGAGGCTGAACCAACCTTAAAGCAAAAAGAATGGTGCCCTTATCTTAATGCTGAGTTTAAACAGATAAAAATAAGTATTAAAATATAAATGAAAGTTTCAGTACTCTATGGAAAGCTGTGTTATCTGAAAACATATGTGTGTGATATTGTTGTTTGGAGAAGAGAATTTTATGTTTTTTTTTGTTTTTTAGTAGTATTATTTTTAAGCAATCCAACTTTAAACTCTAGATGCACTGTAAGCCCAATTCTTGGATAAGTAACTTAATTGTGATTAAGTTCTTGTTGCTCACATAATAGAAAACAACAGAGAGAGAGAATGAATTAACTAAGCCATGTTACAGAGCATCTAGGGGTACAAAGCCAGCAGTTTAATCCAAAAATACTTTTACAGTGTTTTTTTACAAAAACAGTGTTAAAAACTTATTTTAATTTTTATTTGGCTGTATAAGCAGCAAAATATTTTTATGATGCTTGTCATGCAAGCCTTATGACTTTATGATTGGAATACATTTTTACCAAGATTTTTACCCTCTTTTTTTTGTGAAATGAACACAAGCTTTACTTATGCATAAAGGTTGACTCTCATTGATCACTAGTTAAACTGTCAAATTTTGTCAGTTTCAGACAAATAGGTTGGTCAAATTTGTAAAACTAGATGATGAGTGGTTATCTAGGTATCTCCTGTTTGATTTGTCTTGAAATATGATTTAAGAATTTTTTTTATGGACATTTAAAATAAAAGTGTATTTTTTAATTATTCATTATTCTTTTTTTATTGGTCAATTTATTGGGCAATTCTTCTCATCAATTGTCCAAAACTCAGTTTGACCAGTCAAATACCCAGACCTACTTTGGTATTGTGCATCTTAGGGTTAGTTATTACTGTAAGGGGTCAGTGTTGTTTTTGACATAGGTACATCCTGGCCAGTTGTAAAAAATTATTTTTTTATAAACACTTCCATTGGTTTAATGTGTACACATGGTGTCCCAAATTCGATGTTTTTGGGGGTTTCAAGTACTTCTAGAGGTGGTATCAAAAAATAACCCTACTTACAAGCCTCAATTTTTAAGAGATGATTAAAAGTGAAAACTTTGGTGAATAATATAGCAATCTATTTTTAAGCTACAGAGTGGTTTTGAAAAGTGCATTTTGGGAGGGAAAGTAGAACTTTTTTATTGATGAAAATTTTGTTTTGGTGTTTTTTTATAAAGAGTCCTACTGGCAAATTGAATTTTATCTGTCACTTTTGGTTTTTGAGATATACATAAAGTTGGTATTTTTCTTATAGAATGGTCCTATTTTTATTTAATTTTTAGATTCATGGTAATTTTTGGAACTTACTTTATTTTAGATTGATTTTTTAACTTAATCATTTTAAAATATTTTAAACCCAGTAATCATAGTAAAATATAAAATAAAAATGAACAATATATTTATAATAACAAAAATATATGAAATTCTGCATCCCAGGAATATAAATAAATAAAGGGGTCATTCCAAAAAGAAATAACCTATGTAATATCTTAAAAACTAGAAGTGACATATACATTTAATTTGATGGTTATTTTATTCTTTATAAAAAAATCTATATAAAAACAATTTACCAAAATGAATTTTTCAGTTTTGTTCTACCCTAGAAACACCTGAGATCTTGAAAACATAGAATTTGGGACACTTTGTACAGTCGGGGACTTTTTAAATTGCCGGTGTATTTTTTTGTGTCAAAATTTATAATATAAAGATAATAGAAAAAATATATTTTTATAATATGTATGTATAAAGAGAGAGGTAAGGTTTACTATTTTTTTGGTTTGGTTCAAACTGGGTTTCCTAATTTCAAATAGGATTAATTTTTATTTCCGAGTGTGGCCAATTAAAAAGTCCCCGACTGTACAATCATTGTCAAATTGCTAAAGACCCAGGGGTCAATAGGATGAGATGCCTTTAGTTTCCAGATTTAAGTCAAATAAAATATATCATCAAGTTTAATATTTAATAACAACATAACAAAAAACAAAAGAGATATAGAGTTTTTAGGTTAAATCATCGAAGAAATGAATATGAAAAGAGATTTGTCAGTGGTTGACCATTCAGCAACCAGTGCTTTACCATCTTTTTCCAGTAACTCAGAATAAAACCACAAAACATACACAAAAATAGTTTCACAAAAAAGTGATCAAAAGATAATATAATAAAAATAGTTTTGATATTCTAATGCCAAACAAATAAATAAAACCCTTTGATCCATTTTCATATTGTGAAGACCACATTCAGTTACTAGTAGTTGAACATTGAGCACAGCCAGTGTTCTGTGCAGCCAGTGGTTAATCACCAATTTGTGCATGTTGTTATGCTCTTGCACCACAGGTTTTTGTTGGATGATCCATGCTTGTTCCCTATGAATGGGTAGCAGAAATGCAAAAGTTTTACAAAAAAAAAACAAAAATTTTATAAAAATACAGATAAAAACTTTAGTGCAATATATCTTCTTAGTTTCTAAACATATTTTGATTGTTTTATGCACTTAATTTATCTTTGGAAATAAAATGAAATAAAATAGTCTATGTAATATATTACTTAACATAAACTGTTTAATGTCTAGACAACCTTTCACACTTTATTAGCGAGACTGCTGCATCTAGAAGTCAAAGGTGCAAGTAAAATAACTTTCTGGACTACAGGGATATTTTTTTTGTTATTTAATTGGTAAATTGGTCCATTACTAGGCGCTGGTCAATTACTGGGTAACTGCCCCCAGGTGAACCAAATTTGTACACCATCCTACAAGAAAAAAATGTATTGGTCCTGCAGTGTATTGAAGCGTCCTGTATAGTGTTTTGTGGGGTCCTGTAGACAAACTTTGGGCACCTACTCTGCCATTCTTAATAAAATTGCTAATGTAGATACGGCGTTGTGCGTTAGGTGCGGCAGGGTAGTCCAGTGGTATGGTCGTCGGCTTCACATGCAGAAGATACCAGGTTCGCGTCTCAAATAACAACGCAAAAAGAAAAAAAAAACACTTTTCAGCGTTCAACAGTCGACATCGAAATGGTGTGCGATACACATGCACACAAAAACATAAGTTGACCTTGTACATCGAGAATATAAGCAGGTGTAGTCCAGGAGCCAACAACCGAAGAGCCAGGATTAATAACCCAGGAGCCTGATACAGTTAGAACCAGGACGGCCGGCGCCAGCAAAAATCTCTTAAAGTCAACTCACGACGACCGCGACTGTTGCGCTGGATAGAAGTCTATCGTCTATAACCAAGTTCTGCTGGGACGATAGCGATGTTAGGTAGATGCAAGTCTAACATGTAGCAGGACCACCTTTCGGAAGGGATGTAAAAGCGTGGGTCCACTGTGTATACTTGCTACGCAGTATAAAGATCCCTGCCCTCGACAAAGAAGGTCAGGCAAAATCCTAACGGGCACGTGCATCCGGGCACGTGCATCAGTTTGGTATATGGTGTACGGACAAATCAGGGTTTGCGAAAAGGGCGCGCCGTGTGCCTTGTCACTGGACCAAATTGGTCTCCCCACCACTACTACTACTACGGCGTTGTCATTAAGCACTGCAGTACTGTGGGCAGCTGATCAACCCCTGTTAAAGACACAATAATTATTTTTATTTGGTAGTATAAATTGTGTGCAGTCCAGAGACATACTGTATAATAATATAATGCTCTTTATTGTTGACAAAACATATTTATGTAGATATGACACCCAATTTTTGGTTTACAATCACACTTTTTCTTGCATGTTTATATGTTAGACCACAGGGAAGGACTAAATTTGATCTTGGTTGTTGGCAACCCATTTTGGCTCATTCCTGTTGATATCTCACCCAGTTTTGTGGCTTGCAGTTGGTCTTTCTATTACATGTTAATATGGTTTCATTTGGCAAAACCAAATATTTATTGAGATACTGAATTCTCAACCCTAAGGACTAAATTTAAATAAAAGCGCTGGTGTAGAAAAATGTGCAACTATTTTATTACTAAAGTAAAATTGACCCATTCACAAGTTTGTAATATTGTTTTTGATTTTTTCGGTCTAAAAATTTCAAAAAATGGTTCTAGTGAGTCTATTTCGCGACTGCGGTTAAAAATTAAGCTAAAAACTGTTAAAAAAAAACTAGTAATTTAGACATGTAGGGGGTAGTTTTTTGAAGTATTAGAAGTAAGTAGTCCTTTATTATTGTTCTTTATTAAAAAAAATATTTTATCCACAGCGAAACACAAAACTAGAATTGTCCAAAAATGATCTACTTAAGCTGGTTACTTGCTTTGAAGGTGAACTCCAAGCTCGAGACATTTCCATTGCTGCTCTTAAGGTAAAAATAGATTTTAGTTTTTATAGTTATAAGAGATATCTATTTAAATACACATTTTAAGTTTAAACTATGTTTAAAAAACTGTTTGTTTTATGTTTTATTTCTTTCTTAAGTCTGAAAAAGTCAAACAAGTTGCAAACATGGGCCGATACCGGCCAGCAGTCCTATCCGACCCATACACGGCGTTGCTGAGGGACACTATCGCTGATACCCCTAATTCCAAACCACCGTTAACGGAAAAAGACATGGCTGCAGCCGCAGAACATCAACAACAAGCGTTAGAGCAACTCTCGATGCGACTAAAATGGGCGCACCAACACATGATGAACATCCTGAAAGAAGCGGAAATTAAACATAAAAAGGTGAAACAAAGTAAATTATGACATAATCTTGGTACAATTTAATCATAGATAACTTTTGCGTGAACGGTGCGATTCAGTCTACTATAAACACAAGAACAGTTCAGTCGAATTTATCAGTATCATCATTATACATAGTGACCAGAATGGCTCAATTCGCCGCCGCCGACTCATCGCGACCGATTCGTCACTGGTCCAATTTGCCGCTGTTCCAACATGCCGGCACCCAATTCGCATACGGACTTGCGCGTCGTTGTTTTATTTTGTTTGTTTAATAATGCTTTTGTTTAATATCTTGCCACAGCGTTTCTAACTTCTTTCCGATAAGCTACAAGTTTAATATTTGACAGGTGTATTAAATTTCGAGGTGTTTAATGTATGTGCTAATTATGGTGCTAAGTATGATTCTTAAGTTAAACAATCCAACATGGTGGACCTTTTTATTTATGAACCGATTTGTATTAAGCTTTGAACTTTGGGGTGTTTAAGGTTGAACTTTGGGGTGTTTAATAATGATTTTTATATTAAACTTGAAAAAAATAAAAATGGAGCATTCAAAATGGCAGAATTTATGAACAGATAGATGTGTATGATTTTGTAATTAAATCAAAAAAGAAATAAAATGGCGGTTTCAGAATGACAAAGTATTAAATTTATGAACCGATATGTATTCAATTTTGAATTTTGGGGCGTATATAATAATTTTATAATTTAATAAGATATATCAGTTTATAAATCCATTTTGGATCCGCCATTTAATTTTTTTACAATAAATTTAATTTCAGCGAACTTGCGCATCGCATTCAAATTTAATACATACATACCCAACTATCGGTTCATAAATGACGCCATTTTAGTTCCATTCAAAAATCATAATCGTAACGTCAAACACACCAAAGGTCCAAATTTATTACATATCAGTTAATAAATAAAAATGTTCGCCATTTTGATTTTTTTTTTAAACTTTGATTCAAAAATCATAATCAGAGACCTTAAACACCCCCAAGTTTTAAATTGATACATATTAGTTTGCCATTTTGGATCCGCCATTTTGATTTTTAAGTTAATTTAATTCGAAAATTGTATAATGTTGTTTTAAACACTAATATTTATAAATAAAAAAGTTCGCAATTCGAATCCGCTGTTTTGTGATAAAAAATATTAAATTGCATTGTCATCGGAACTCTATAAACTTATCAAATATAAAATCTGTAGCTCTTCGAAAAGTAGTTGAATAAGCTTTTGCAAGCTTTTAACAAAAGGACAAATAGACAAACAAAAAAATATACGAAGTTAAGCTGAATATAACCGTTTTATAAACAAAATTGCAAACTAAAAATATGTATGTCTCAGTGGCGGGTTGGCCCTGCGGTAAATTATCCAAGACCCTGACCAGAAGGTGTATTCTGTGTCTCAAAACTGAATATAGTTTAGGATTTGGGGGGTGGGGGTGAATTTCCTCTTTCCCCCTCATCCCCCCGTAGATCCGCGCCTGTTATACATCACCTTTGAAGTTGAAAATAACGCTTGTGTTACCCCCTAAGCACAGTATAGAAGAAGTGGCGCCACATGCTTCCTTAATTTATTTTTAAATCATAAATTTTTTTGGGTTTTATATCGAACTGTAACACGTACAAATTATTTAGGTCATTCAAGAACTAGAAGAGGAAAAATGCAAACATGAGCACGATACTGCACAAGGTGATGACATAACCTATGGCCTTGAAATGGAAAGAACGCGTCTAAAGCAAGAATTAGAGATGGAGCGAACCACCCGAAAAAAATTAGATAAAGAAGTAAAAAGACAAATTGAACTAGCTGATGAAGAACGAGCTAGACAAAAAGAAATAGTTCTACTACTTTTAGCCGAAAGAAAAAAGATAATAGTTAAATACATAGAAGAAAGAAAAAGAAGTGAAGATCTAGCACAGATTTTGGCTGAAGAAAAAGCCAGAATTGATACCATGGCGGAAGGCTTAGAAGAAGAAAGCAAAAAATCTCTGCAAATGGAAGCAGATCTCGAAAAGCAAGCGCACGATTTCGACATCGAAAGAAAAAATATTAAATGTCAAATGACGGCGAAAGATCAAAAAATAACTGAATTAGAGACCGAACTAACTAAACTAAGGATGGAATGCGAAGGCCTACGGAACCGGTTACAACTTGGTGATAGCAGCAGCGCAATGAGCAGCAGCGTTGCCAAAGTTGTTCAACCAACGGCAACTGTTTCTAGCGTGCCTGTCTCAGGACCCAGTAAGTTCTATTATTTAATATTCAATTTAACTGCTCTTTAGAAATAATGCATGCAGGATTAATCCAAGATATTCTAAACTTTTAAAGGGCAGTTTGGTTTTGTTTTGTTAGTGTGCACTGTTATTTTTTCTGCTATTTCCCCTTAATTTCAAAATGAACCCATTATTTTTCAAACTCTTTGTTTATCCAAGTTTTTCGTTACGAAAATCCAGAGTGTGAAAAGGAAGCAGATACAGCAACTTATTCTACCAGGAAAATTTAAACAATCTCATTTTTAAACACGTGGCGAATAAAGCCGAATTCTGTCAGAAAATTTTGTCCTTTGTCTTGTATGGGTAAATTTTATTTTTCCAGCTCACACTCGGATTTTCGTAAGGTTAGGTATTTGTTACAACTATATTATTTTTTTCTTTTAATACGCATGTTTGTTTTGACACTTCATCCTCACAAGCTTAGCTTTCATTTCATGCAGTTGATTGACAGGCCCGTGTACGTTTGACCACAATTTACCTTTCTTTTGACATTATTTTGAATTCTTTTATAGGCAACAATACAAAAATGAAACCTCTAATCTCACAAAAGTCGGTTAGAGGCCGCCCGTACTTGCTACAAACAGGCAACAGGGCTTATAGCATGAAAACACAATATATTTCTGTGACTAGTAAAAATAGCTCAGAAGTGAAACATTATAATAATAATAGTCATAGTATTAGTGGAAGGGAAGT
This sequence comes from Aspidapion aeneum, assembly GCA_963576565.1. Classification (NCBI taxonomy): domain Eukaryota; kingdom Metazoa; phylum Arthropoda; class Insecta; order Coleoptera; family Brentidae; genus Aspidapion; species Aspidapion aeneum. Next base: position 14,577,442 of record OY755048.1, on the reverse strand, counting down.
GCCGTCCAATGACGATTGGGAATTGCCCCCGGGAGGACGTAAGTTATCAATGGAAAATTTGTGTGTAAATGTAAATTCTCTGGTTCACCTTTCTGCTATTGTTTTTGAGAAATATACGATACCAATTTTTGTTGGAGATTTAATTCTACTACTAATTTAATCTACCTCATTAGGTTGGAAGCTTTGGTTCTCGGAATATGATTTTGTATTACTATTACTACCGCCTGCGAGCGCAGATCGAGACGCAGATGAACCCTGGGGGGGGGGGCTTGAGCGCAGATTGATACATTTTAGTATTGATATTTGGGGAAATTTGTTTTAGGGGTATAGTCAGTGGCTCTGGAGGGAAGCTTTATCCCCTAAGCCTGGATTATGACTTGCATTGTTTAAATAAACAATAAGTTCTATAAGATGATTCAACTAAAGTACAATCCAAAATTATAATTCAGAAATGGCGCGATCCTCGAGTCACTATTATACCGAGTGAGCCAAAGAAAACCGAACTATTTTTTTAAATTATAACTTGATCTATACCATCGATTTTAATGAGAGAAACTGCACTTTGCAGAAAATTAATCAGAATTTTGACTAAATATGTTTTTTTTGTCCGCCACTTCAAAATCCAAGATGGCGGATGAAATTAAATTGTGCCCTTCAAAGATGCTTGTTTATTCTTTTGTTGCGAACATGTTTTAATTATTTTTTAAATCAGTCAAAAAGCTGCATTCTTCCCACGTATAACAAGGTACAAATCAGCAAAATCGCTTTGGTGGTTCTAAAAAAAATACTCTGCCAATATATGGGCCCCTAAGCTCACACTAGGTACTATAGTTATAGTGTACGTGTGAGCTAATATAACTAAAAACTAAAATATATTTTATTCAACTCCGGACTGAATTACCTTTAGTTTGATACCACACAAGCCATGTTTTGACTTAAACTCAAATTTTTGAAATCTACCCCCACCCTTAAAAAAAACAAAAACTAAAATGTATTTTGTTAAACTCCGGACTCAATTACCTTTCGTTTGATATCACATACGCCATATTTTCACTTAAACTCTAATTTTTAAAATATACCCCCACCCTTTTCTTTAAATAGATTAAAATGTATTTTGTTGAACGCCAGACTCAATTACCTTTCGTTTGATGTCACACACGCCATATTTTCCCATAAACTCTAATTTTGAAATCTACCCCCACCCTTTTATTTGGTTTGTGCTCGGTGGATTTTGTTCATTTTTAAATGGGACCATCTCGGCCCAAAACCCAGCCTAGGTACCAAATTTCATTAAAATCGGCCAAGCGGTTTTTGAGTTATGCGCGTTGGTCGTTACAGACAGACATACAGACAGACATACAGACAGACAGACAGACATACAGACAGACAGACAGACGGCGCAACAAAAAAGTTTCAAAATCATCTGAAACGCAAAGATATATAAAAATTTTTGAAATCGGAGCAACTTTTTTTTTCTCGAAAAAATTAGGATCACCATAGCTTACACTACTATAGTATAGTATATGTGTGAGCTAATACTTTTGTTTCAACCGTTGTTTTAAATATTATACGATAGCCCTGCCAATCATGTCTGCATTTATTTCGTTATAAACTCATTACTTTCAATGATTTTGATGAAATAAAAAACATCCTGGTTAAAATTGATTGCTTTTTAAATGATCATGATCAATGTTTATCGCCATCTTAAAATTTAAGACAGAATCATACTTGATTCTTTAAAATGGCGTGTTTATTCTTATTTTCGGAAAATGTTTTAGTTTTCCCCCACACAACGAAGTACAAATGATGAATTATTTTTTATTTTATACAAATCGGTTCAGTAGAAAATAAATGCAGACATGATTGGCAAGGCTATCGTATAATATGCAAAACAATGGTTGAAACAAAAATATTTTTTTTAGAACCACTGAACCGATTTTGCTGATTCGTACCTTGGTGTGCGTGGCGAGAATGCAGCTTTTTTACTAATTTAAAAAAAAATAATTAAAAGATGTTCGCAACACAAGAATAAACGAGCATCTTTAAAGGGCACATTTTCATTTCGTCCGCCATCTTGGATTTTGAGATGGCGGACAAAAAAGTATATTTAGTCAAAACTCTAATAATTCTCTACCAAGTGCGGTTTGTCGATTATATAGTTCAAACGTTATGATGAAAACAAAATAGTCCGATTTTTTTGGCCCACCCGGTATATCGACGTAGCCGAGTGGAATGAAATAAATAAAAGACTGGGTTAAAAGTCACTAATCACCATTCTATTTGGGGTAATAAAGTTTATATAAAAACAGCATGTAGTTTAAATTATTAACCTAACCAATTACTATCACATTAAAATCACATGAAAATGAACAGAAGGGCAACACACAAAGGACTATTATTAACAACCTTACAACCTTCTGGGAATCATATATGGGAATCACAAAAACATCGCTGTGAAACACTTAAAAATCACTAGGAAACACCTTAAAATCACTGGGAAAAAATTAAAATCACTGTACGTTCTTTGGGGTGGCGGTACGGGACGCAGGCTAGTTTTGAGGAGAAATTCGCGTGTGTAATCTGGACTTTTTTATGGGAATTACATAGAAATGTCTGTGAATCGCCAGAAAACACCTGGGAATCATTGGGAAAAATACGTTTTTTTGGGGTAGCGAATTTCCTCTCTACTAGTACACAACAAGAAACAGAAAGGTGGAACTGAGTGTGTTTGTCTAGATTATGGTAAAAAATATATTTATCTACAAGTTAATAAGAAGTTGTTTTTTTGTTTCAGCCACTGGCATTGCACAATCAGTTACTCCAGGACAAGCGTTGAAACAAACCGCTCCAGTCCATTCGCCACCTCGAGGTGTAAGTATCTCAAATTAATTGTGAAATTATTACAAATGAGTAATGACGTCGGTATGGGACCATTCCTAAATTACGTAACGCTCAAGGCTGGAGGCATATACGTAATATTCCAATACTCTCTGTTACCCATTTACACATTGACTGGCGTTTGATGCAAATATTCAGAAATAAAGATACGAAAAATGCATAGATACCAAATTTACATAGATAGAGTTTTGTCAACTGTGCGCCGATGATTTGACGTGATGAATACACGAATAAAATAATATGCATGTGTAAAAGTATAACCAATCAGGATATTTTTTCTTAAGGCCCGCATAAGGGATAGACTTATGTCCATTGATATTGCTTGCTTGTACCGTAGGTCTTGGAATAATACGTACTATATGGAAATAAAATGCATATTTGATTAAAAGCAACCAATTAGGCCATTTTTTTTTAAGGACCGCGAGGACTTATGTTTGCATCATGCATTGGCAATTACCGTGGGTATTGGAATATTATTGAAAATATATGACTGGAGGGGGGTTTAGCCATGCATTCTACTCAATGTTTTTTTAATGTTGTTTTTTTGAAAATGCGTTAGGAAGGGGGAGGGTAATTATATTATTATAAATATTTTGTTTATTTCTGATCGTTACTTTCCTCGTTGTTGTCACCGCGCATGCAAATTTTAAAGACAGCCATACTTATATAAGCTACATAGCTATTAATTACACCGTTCGAAATAGAATTGATTTGGCTATAAAACGCACCTATTCGTTTAGGCCTCGGATGATTCGGTCATGCAAAAAATCCGCCGCAAACAAAAAAAAAATATTTGACCTAAAAAAAAGTATAAGTGCTGCTCTTAGTGGTGTTAATATAGCTATATAGCTCTGTTATAAACCAATCGATTGGAAATTATACGGGCTATAAAAATATAACCAATTTTGACGTATCTCATATCGGTTGTCCAGAAATCCCCGTTTTATATAACGAAAACATAGATTTTTCCTAAAGTCACAAATTGAAGCTACAAATTTACACTTGGAAGCTAATTTATATAGTATTTTGTAGGCAGTTTTAATCTCTACAAGATTGGTCTACAAGTTTGTTGAAAAAGCTTTTTGCTTTTGAGAAAAAATTGTTCTATTAAAAAAATCACTTTACTTTTAAGAAACTACCCCTAATTCGACACCCTATAGGGGTGTTATTTTTCGGCCGATATAGATAAGCGATACACCAAATTAAAGTCCCAATCCTTTACTTTTGAATGCGCCTACTAGATTTTATCAGCATCCATTTTTCAAGGGTGTTTTTTGCAGAAATTAAAAAAAAAAGAAATAACGTTTTTAGATCTAATTTGAACGTTACTGGCCCCCTTATGGGGAGTAGATAGTTAAATTCTGTTGGAAAAGGCTGAAAAATAGTGGATAAATAAAACTAAAGTGAAACCAAATCGATTTTTCATTTTTGAAAAAGCGCCAACCCTCATACCTTTCGAGGGGGTGCAGAGTGGATCTGCACCATATGCCAGATCTTCACCATAGAAATTCGTATACTACGATTTTTTCTAAAAATTTTTGCGTATCACACAATATTGTATCTATTGTCGGGTACGATTTTGTTTCAAATCGAACCCTTAAACGAGGGTACCGTAGTAGATCTCTTGTGTGTATAAAATAAATATAAAACAGTTTTAAAAACGTTACAAACTTTAATGAATACGAAATAAAACTCTGTTGCAATTTACAAATTGTTACAAGACTTTTCTTATGACCTATAAAACAAACAAGACCCAAAATGTTAAAATAAATACTTTTTTCTTTTCTGATAATTAGTTTAGAGGTTTTAGCTTAAGTTCAACAAAACTTAGAATGTGACTACCGACTTGCCTCATCAAAGTTTGGGTTTTTATTAACGGTAGGTTAGACCTAAGTAATTCATTATCTCCTCTTTGAAGAGCTTGGAGGAACCAAGTCAGTGGTATTTCTAATAATCCTAAAGTTTACTTTACATTCTAGCTAATGAGCTAAACAAGTAAACCTAAACGAAAACAGAGATAAAATGACATTTTATAGACAACACTTTCTAATCTTATAGTTTTTCCATAACCAATCACTTTGAAGGGAAAACCCTCTCTCTACTTGATGTATCCCCACGCTTAAACATTACAACTCCCACTCTTCACTTTTCAGTAGTTTTTCACGCATCAACCATCTGCTGTGTGGTAGGCGGCAACCAAATGTTTACTATTTTGGAGGGAGGCGGAACCACTTTCTTATCTCTGCAAAACCATGTTTTGCGCGTTTCGTTTTTCTAAGCTAGTTTCGTACAGTGGCACAGTCAAGGGTAATTTACATTCCTGACATTATTTCAAACCTGACTATTTTAATTTCGTTACAGATACCATTTGTGCCAGCTGGCACTTCAACAATGAAGCCAAAGTACAACTCGGTACCCGCGCAGCCACAGAGTACGCCACCGCTGATGCCCCCCAAGAAAGGATCAGTGGCGGCAAGAGGCGTTCCTCCCCCCATTCCCCCAAACAAGCCAGTTATTCCGACGAAGAATGTGCCCCCCAGAAGGCCAGACAGTGGCGGGGACATAGATAAAAAGAAAAATCAAGTAAGTGTCGCTGATAGTTGATTTTTTATTAACTAGTCATCCCTTTTGTATTAAAATTTGACAAAGGTTTTCTGAGTATATTTTAATGTATGTTTTATAAAAAAAAAGTTATTCGAGCAAAACGCAATACAATGTTTAGATGTTATTATAAAAATTGCACATGTAGACAACTCGAGACAAATATAACTTCCAAATTTATTTTTAAGTAATTGTCTTTTGCTTAAATACTTTTTTTATAAAAAAAATAAAACTCAGAATTATTGTTTTTTAAATATTTTAAAAGGCAGTTATTTTTAAAAGAAGATGGTGTTAGTGGGACATGTGTCAAACTTCTCCAAAAGCTATCCCAAATTTTATATTAAGTCAAACAAAAAAATAATTTGGTAGATAACTTTATTTACCAGATTAATGACATCTATAAAACAAATGGCTAAGTACCTAGCTAATTTTTGGAAATTTTGTACATTTGCATCTTATACTCATTTTTTGTGGCGTTTTCTTGCTCCACATATTTTAATACTTCTGATACTAAATGACTTTTTAGTATAATTTTCTTGTATAGATTTAAATTTTGGTAGCTAATTATCACTCAGTATAATTTTGGGTTATCTCTTTAAAAATACCGATTGTCCTATAAAAATCCTGACAATTTTTTCGAAAATATTTTGTCCGCTTTTTATAGTACATCACACTATAACTTTACAGTATAACTTTAGTTCAAACTTATTTCAATTTTCTATTTCTAAATAAATAGTTATTAAATATATATAATGTTTAAAATATTTACTGTATTTAAAAATATACATAATATTTTCTGACAGCCCATTAAGAGGGACAAGTAAAATTTAAGTTTCTCAATGTCACCAAATCAAAATCATATGGACAGTTTTTGTTTCTGCAGGGTTTTTTGTGAATTTTTTTTATTTTGAAGTGTTCTGTACATTTACAAAACTGAAAATTCATGAGGTTTGCAAAAAAAAGTTTTTTTCAATGTTAGTGATAATAAATAAATTTCAAAATCCCTCTCTTAGAGCTAAAAATGTCTTACCTTATTCTACCGATTTAGCTGCTTTTGATCTTATGGAACTGTGCAATAATCAACATCCCACTAAATACAAAAACATTTTTATAATGTTAAAATGTTAGTTCTAACGTAATATTCATATTGAAAAATAAGCTTAATAACCCGTTTTCTGACGGCATGTTTTTTAAAAAGGTTTTTCCAACATTGCAAGAAAATATTTTTTCTAACATTACAACAAATATATTTTTAGAAATAAAATTTCGGACTTTTTGGTTAGTATCTCTAACCGTTTTCAAGTTTACACTTGTCTACGAGTTTCAATGAAAGGAAATATATACGAAATAAAAACCTTATGAAAACAAGCATTTGTTAGTACAGAGAGTAACATGGTAATTAACCTCCCCTAGGAAAAAACATATACACAAACACACAGTGGTATAGAACATGTTTACATGGTTTTACCTACGCAAAAATATAAAATAAATTAAACGTTACAAAAAATAACGTTAATACCTAATGGAATTTTTAAGACAAAAACAAGTGAAGTTTTCAACATGCAAAGCAGTATTTTATGCTACAATGTGTCACTCAAAAATACTACTATGTCGGTTTGGAATGTTTTTATACGTTGTTCAACGCCTACTGTCCAACTCCATCGACCCTGACAATTATCTTCTGTCAGGTTTTTTTGACTCATTGATCTTTGGATTGACTGTTGCCATTCCAATTTAGGACGCCCTTTTGCCAATACTGGTTGTCATTCTAGGACCTGCTTTGGTAATCTTTCATCGTTCATCCGTTGTATATGGCCGTACCATATCAGTTCTCAACATCCCTGTCTTTTCGTTACCAGGAATTCTTTTGAAAGTCGATTTCCAATTTTAGTTTAAGATTTTGACCCTTTGTATAGTTCTTCTTCTTTATTGCTTTTATGTATATATGATTGATATTAGTTTGTTCTAACACTCAATAATTGTTCCACTGGAACGGTATTATATGCTTTTTGTAGGTCCACAAATGTAACATGAGTCTCTATATCTCTGGCGCTTCTTTTCTCAATTACTTGTTTAAGACAAAAAACATTATCATTACAAGATCTGTCTGCACGAAACCCACTTTGCTCTTCTTCTTCTTCTTGCTCATGAAAATAATTATTGGATCTCTAAGAATCCTATCGTCACACGAAAATAATAAATGTTAACTAAACTGCTTGTAAAAGCTTTAGAAACTTAAACATTTTTAAAACACGATTTCAAGCAATTTAGGTTGTATTTGCAGAAGTTGCTTTAGGGGAAAAAAATTAACATAGTTTAGAGTTGTTAAACAATAAATAATGTTATTTTTATAAACGTTTATATTACTTTGATTTTATTTTTTTGTGCTTAGTGGGAATTGCACAGGTCTACTAAACAGCTCATCAATAGGTAAAAATATAAATAAATAAAAGATTAAATATTAACGGGTAATAAAGAAAATTAAGTACACAGTGTATAAATGTATTTGGCGACATATTTTAAAGAAAAATAAGCTAGTGAGAGAAAAATGGTGTTGTAGTTTATAGATAAAAATCGTTCTAGAGGTTATATGCATAGAAATGAATGTTGTCTGCATTTCATTTTGTTAGAAAATGTAACCTAAACCTGCCAGTTGACTGTCTTTCAAAAACAAAAAGAACTCGGGGCTGTCTAACGAATTTTAGCCCAGAAATGGTATTTTTAAATAAATATATGTCGTACTACTACTACTACTACTACTTAATGTTTTACGTTATGTAACGAAATTTTTTGTGTATCTTTATTATTTAACAAACGTGAAATTTATTACCCGTGAATTTAAAAAATCAAACAAGTTTAGTGGCTAATCGGGTAAAAAGGAGTTTTTGTTTCTCTCATATTTTTCCGTGGGTTTCTTGAAAGCTTAACCTCACGGGGGTCCAAGATCTAATGGACACCTAATTAGTGTTGACAGTTAACTGTTTCGTCCTTATGGGACTCCTCAGAACACTGCTTGGTCAATGTGACACTTTTGCGAAGTAAACTAGACGGTTTTGTCTCTAATCCTATGTAAATAGTGAGAAAACTTTCGCAAGAAGCGAGATAGAGATAGATACGAGAGAAACAAGAACAAAAGCAAAAAGATCGAAAACAAATAAAAAGAAACAAACTAATCCGTGACCTACGACAGCTCTTTCTGCCTTTCAGGCCAGATCAACGCTTATTGACACGTGAGCGTCCGTCAACGGAATTTTTAAGCCAAATAATACTAACAAAATCTGTTTATCCTTTGTCTAAAAGATCATTAAAAAGTTTGTTAGACAGCTCTCCACACAATTTTATATTCTGCTTAAGATTGGGGTAGGCTAAAGCTAGCTTCCCAAATAGGACGTGCTAAAATTTAAAAAAAATTATTGTGTGTGTTTAAGACCACACGGCAGAAGTGTAAACTTCAACAAGGCGAAATTAATAATATTGGCCCATAACATATTCTGCAAAGCGGACCGAACCGAACTCTTCTGTGTACTGACTGGCCTTCATCTGCATCATCATATCGCTCGCTGAATGTTTCTCACAGTTAGTCGACTCGAGCCGATTTCACCCGAATGAGCGTTGCATAGCCGAGCCTGACGGCTCAGTTCAATTCATTACCCACAAAAACTGCTAAAGGCGCCTAAAGAAGTTTACACTTCAAAAAAAAATTGTGTGTGTTAAGACCACACGGCAGAAGTGTAAACTTCAACAAGGCGAAATTAATAATACGAAATACAAGATTTTTTGCGTTGTATATTGACAAAGTAATAACATTTACGGTAGTCGACTCGAGCCGGTTTCACCCGAATGAGCGTTACATAGCCGAGCGTGACGGCTCAGTTCAATTCAGTACCCACAAAAAGTGCTAAACGCGCCTAAAGAAGTTTACACTTCAAAAATACAGATATTTTCTGGTATACCTTAATGTTAAGCAGAGACTATTTAAAATCAAACTGTGATTTCTTGGTTACTTACTTACTACTTAACTTGTAAAATTAATATTCAACAGAAGTACTTAGAATAGTACCTTGCAAATTATATGTATTTAAACGCGACGAATTTTACAGAAAAATACCCCACCTGGGCTTTTTCATAAAGGTTTCTACAAAATATAATTAGCTAAAAGTTGAGTAGTTATGTTAATAATCGAGATAAATGTAAATAAAGAAAAATATTGTAAAAGTAGTAGACTCAATGTAAAAACACATCACAGTACATTTAGCTCAGTGATAATGTGTAAATATTTTATGTTTTAAATGAAGTCCATTATTGAAAAATTCAAAGCAATACTCGTTTGGATGAGGTGTTGCTTTGTAATTTGTATACAGGTTTTTTAAGTAACAGAAACTTTTTAGGTTTTTTATCGTACGTTTTGGAAAAATCCACGTAGATTTTGGTTGCAAGGGGAACACTTTTTGGCTATTTTGAAATTCTTGGAACACGCAACCCCTTCGAGGGGGATACTTTACTTATATCTTTTAAATAGGGAAAGTTGGTCGAGTGGTAACTTATATTACATTCTCAAATACCAAATTGCAAATAATGCAAGGACCTAAAACTATAAACAACAAGTGAAATTAAAGAAAGAAAAATAAGAAAACAGTTTTTTTTTACATACCTTTGACAGTGGGAAGGAAGAATTGTAGAAATCAGTTTGATGACTTGGTCGAGTTAATACCCTGAGAGTCTCTCGTTCTTGTATTGAGACACCGCAAGTTTTCTGAAAATGAATGTATGGCTTCGATAGTTCAATGTTTAAAATGTTTGCGTACAGAGCAGGAGATCCCGGGTTCGAGTCCCGGCCGAAGCAGAAAAACTTTTTTCTTATTTTTCTTTCTTTAATTTCACTTGTTGTTTATAGTTTTAGGTCCTTGCATTATTTGCAATTTGGTATTTGAGAATTATATTGGCAATCGCCCATTGCGATCAGAAATTTTAACACACGAAAAGGTGATCTCATGTTTTCAGACGTTGATAGTTTACGTCTAACTTTTGAGTTTTCATACCTTTGACAGTGTGAAGGAAGAATTGTAGAAATCAGTTTGATGACTTGGTCGAGTTAATACCCTGAGAGTCTCGTTCTTGTATTGAGACACCGCAGCCTGCACAGATGAAAGTTTTCCGAAAATTTATGTATGGCTTCGGTAGTTCAATATTTAGAAGGTTTGCGTACAGAGCAAGAGATCCCGGGCTCGAGTCCCGGCCGAAGCAGAAAAACTTTTTTCTAATTTTTCTTTCTTTAATTTCACTTGTTGTTTATAGTTTTAGGTCCTTGCATTATTTGCAATTTGGTATTTGAGAATTATATTGGCAATCGCCCATTGCGATCAGAAATTTTAACACGAAAAGGTGATCTCATGTTTTCAGAAGTTTGAGTTTTCATTCCTTTGACAGTGGGAAGGGAGTATTGAGACACCGCAGCCTGCATAGATGAAAGTTTTCCGAAAATTTATGTATGGCTTCGGTAGTTCAATGTTTAAAATGTTTGCGTACAGAGCAAGAGATCACGGGTTCGAGTCCCGGCCGAAGCAGAAAAACTTTTTTCTTATTTTTCTTTCTTTAATTTCACTTGTTGTTTATATTACATTCTTGAGAAAAAAATTAAAAATTCCGAATAACATCAATTTACCTTTTTTCTTATTTTATCTAATTTGGTTTTTTATTTAATTATTACTTTATTTGTCCATGTTATATATGAAAATTTGGAGGCAAATATCTCAAAAACGAATCAATAGATAAATTTTTACACGGTTGTAAAGACATTCAAGAGACCTTTAAAACAAGGTATCAGTCGACCCACTTTTCCTATTCAAAATATAAAGGTGAAGTTTACCCCTCGACGGGGGTGCACGCTAAAAAATGTCAAGAATGCCAAAAAGTATCCCCCTGGCAAAGAAAATTGACGTGTTCGAGGATTTTTCAAAAAATGTACAACAAATACCCAAAAAAAGCCTCTGTTAACTTAAAAAAAACACCCTGTAGAATATGGGTATGTATAATTTTCGTTTGAGGGTATCTTTATGTTTTACATCACTTTTATTATCACATTTTCGAATAACTAAAATGCATTTTGTTTTTAAATATTTTTTGCCATCAAAAAGAAACAGATTAGTCCGTTGATTTAGTGTAAAAGTATTTCGCTACCAGTTTGAAAGTTTGCCCATTAATGACGTCATCAGGAGGAAGGACCTGTGTGAGAAGAAAGTTGTAAGGACATTATTTTTAACATTTTGTAAGTGCTTTTCAACGATGTATCACAACATCCATTTATGTCATCCATAATGGAAATATTTCCATTTTTCCTAAAACGTACCTGTACAGTGATGACGCAATTAGGATGGGGAAGGGTGGGTGGGTTAAGTGACTTTGATCCACGTTTCATACAAGCATAATGGACATTTCAAACTGGTACCCGGAAGTGAAATGTTAATTATAATAAATTGACGGACTAAAAGTTGCGCACAGCAGGATGAATTTTTATGATGTGAAATTTATTGTTGAAGTTTACCAGCGTTGTAGTAAATAGGTTTAGTATATAAGATTAATTTTAAGAAATTGTACATTGTCATTTATGGCGGCTTATCCCAGTGATTAGTTAAAAAATGTTTTGTGTTTTGTACTGTACATATATCGCAAAACCAAATATTTTAATTAGTTAGATTTTTCGCTCTCTTATTTCTCTTTTCTTTTAGGGCGTGTAAAAACTGTAGTTCAGGCCCTATGGGGTCCGATACTGCGTTTAATGATAGAAGCAACACACTTGGTATGGATAGACATAAGACTCGCCCGAACATTTTACGAAGGAACCACCCCTTCAACCCTGGCAGGGGGGTGATTCCTCCCCTTAAACGTGTTTTAATTGTTTTTTTTCTTGTGGCATAATGTATCCTTAATACATTGTTTTTTTTCAGAAAAGTATTTTGTTCCATTGTATACAGTTAGACATTTAATAAGTTAGACATAACTTTTTAAAGTAGCCGCCTTGTAATAAAAATAAATGTGTTTGTAGAAATCCTCAAATCAAACAAAAATTTTGAACATTCATTTTATTTCAGTAAATAATACTCAAGGTGAGTAAAATAATATTCTTGATTTGTATTAACACAAAACCTAATTTTTCATTTCATTCAAATTGGGGCTAGGGGCATCTCCCCTCTCGCCCCCCTCAAAAGTGATCTTTTACAGTATTTTTCTAATTATTTGCAAACTTTTAACTTGGCCAAAAACAACTAAGTAATAGTTATTGTGGCTGACCAAAAGTCCTCTCTAACAATGTATAATATGCCCCCCTTTAAATAAATGATAGGTATATTTTTTTAATTTTCTTGAGTTTTATTGTCTTACATGTCTGGTTTTAAAACTTATTTTTAAAGCTGAAGAAATTTTCTTTCCAACGATGTATATCGCTCCCCCCTCAAGGCAGCGGTGGACCTAGCATAGACGCACCAAAAATGGTCAAATTTGGTATACACTTGATCTTCATTTTAGACAACCATGTTGGAACCGTACTAATACACACCCTGCGTTCAATGAGAGAAGCAACACACTTGGTATGAAATACAGTATACTGCCCCGAAAATATAACAAGGGCTCACTCTTGGTGGGGGGGTGGTTCCCTCCTAAATATTTTTTTCTACATTTTTTATAACTTGGTCTACTGCTGCGTTGAGGGGGGGGGGTGATGTACATCATTGGAAAGGAAATTTCTTCGGCTTTAAAAATAAGTTTTAAAACCAGACATGTGGAACAGAAAAATTAAAAAGAAAAGGTTTTTTCCACACTTCTTATTTATTTAAATGACTATAAAAGGTGCGCCACTAATGTGAGGGGGGCGCTATACATCGTTAGAGAGTACTTTTCATCAGCCTAATAATTGTTACTTAGTTGTTTTTTGCCAAGTTTAAAGTTTGCAAATAATTGGAAAAATACTGTAAGAGAGCACTTTTGAGGAGGATGAGAGGGGGGATGCCACCCCCCCCTTTAAAGAAGATCCACTAGAAAAAGTCAGTTTTAAGTTACTACTAACCAAAAATAATTTGTTACTCACTCTCATTTTTATTTACTGAGTTACAAAATTGAATGTTCTACATTTTTTTTTGATTTAAGGATTTCTACAAACACATTTATTTTTATTTCAAGGCTGTTATTAAAAAAAAATATGTCTAGCTTAATAAGTATTTAACTGTATACAATGGGCTTTCAACCAAAAATATTTTTTTGAGAAAAAAAATAGTATTAATGATAAAAAGACCACAAAAAAATATTTAAAAAAATACTAATAGAGGGTACTAAGGTACATCGTTGAAAAGGAAATTGTATCCGCTTGAACAATAATCTGTAGAAGATTATTGAAAAAGTTTACTGTTTTCGAGTTATTAGCAAAACACTATCAAAAAGCACGTTTAAGGGGGGGAACCATCCCCCTGCCAGGGTTGAGGGGGTGGTTCCCTTTCGTAAAATGTTCGGGCGAGTCTTATGTCTAGCCATACCAATGTTGCTTCTATCATTAAACGCAGCATATCGCTTGAATCTCGGATGTAGGGCCTGAACTACTGATTCTCTTTTTAAAACCTGTTGAACGTGAAAACAAAAATTTTTTTCAAAACATTTTAAAATTAAAATTTTAGTATTATTATTGGAATTTGCAGAAACGCGCGGACACGTCGATTTTGTTTGCAAGGGGAAACTTTTTGGCTATCTTGAAATTTTTGTAGCACGAACCCTCTTCGAGGGGTATACTTTACCCCTATATTTTAAATAGGGAAAGTGGGTTTAGTGATACTTTGTTTACTGATTCTCTTTTTAAAACCTGTTGAACGTGAAAACAAAAATTTTTTTCAGAACATTTTAAAATTAAAATTTTAGTATTATTATTGGATTTTTTCGGTTTTTTGGCCTGCCTTTTATTTTTTCAGGGGTTTGTTTAATTGCTAAAAAAAGAACAAAAGTTTTAAAACAATTTAATATTTTCCACATACTTTAAGTGACAATACAGGGTGTTTCAACTGAAAGGCAACAGAGGTGTTTTTGGGTATTTTTCGTGCGAATTTGCAGAAACGCGCGGACACGTCGATTTTGTTTGCAAGGGGGACACTTTTTGGCTATCTTGAAATTTTTGTAGCACGAACCCTCTTCGAGGGGTATGCTTTACCCCTATATTTTAAATAGGGAAAGTGGGTTTAGTGATACCTTGTTTTGAAGCCCTTTTGAATGTCCTTACAACTATGTAAAAATTTCAAAAATCTATCCATTAGTTTTTGAGATAATTGCCTTTAAACTTTCAAATTTAACATGGACTGATAAAATAAAAATTTAATTAGAATTTTATTATTTTTCGGATTTAATTTTTATTTTATCATTCCATGTTAAATTTGAAAATTTCAAAGCAAATATCTTAAAAACTAATCGATGGATTTTCGAAATTTTTACACGGTTGTAAAGATATTCAAGAGAGCTTCAAAACAAGGTATCACTAGGCCCACTTTCCCTATTCAAAATATAGGGGTAAAGTATACCCCTCGCAGGGGGTTCGTGCTACAAAAATTTCAAGATAGCCAAAAAGTGTCCCCCTTGCAAACAAAGTCGACGTGTCCGAGCGTTTCTCCAAATTCGCACGAAAAATACCCAAAAACACCTCTGTTACCTTTTAGTTGAAACACCCTGTAGAATAGCATTATGCAAAAAAAAAAGATTTTTAAAAATTTTCCACATACTTTCAGTGACAATACCAGTTATAGAATAGCATATGGTCCATATTTTTAGTGCAACTTAGTATTTTTCCACATAAAAAAAATAAACCTCTAAACTTCTTCTCATCTATGTGCTTCCACTACTATTATCTTTGAGATGTGTAGCCTCTCAAATTTTGAATTTTATTATTTTAATTTAATTGATTTTCTCTAAAATTGATTTTGAAAATACCTTTTTGACAAAACAAGTTACATGAATACATATTTTTTGGAAAAAGGTTTTACGGCCTGTAAAAGGTCATTTTTATGAATCTAAATAAAGGTTAATGAAAAAAAGTTTCATCTTTTAGTGAAGTAAAATTTGTAAATAGAATTTATTTAAAAAGTCATTTATAAAAAATTAATTAATAAAATTCAAAATGTTATGGAATGTATCTGTTGTATCTACAGCGCTTCAAAATGAAAAGGATGAATTTTTCAATGGAAATCAAGGAAGTTTCTTTTAGTAGATATACGGGGTTTTCTACAAAAAGGTATGACGAAAAATATTTTTTAAACTGGATTATATAAGATCATTTTGAAAAAAGAAGAAACTTGAGCTTTGGTGCTTTTATCTGTAGTGATTTTCAAGAAAACCACATAATATCCTACCGGAATGTTTTGGAGATAAGGAAATGTGGTTTTCTTAAGGATCGTTGGAAATAAACGGGTCAGCTATATCAAACCTATCAACTCATTTTACCTGTCCAACTGCGAATTTGGTCAATTTTAGATTTTTTTGATTATAGTAATTTTTATTTTATCAAGATTTAAAAATTGAAAAGGGATTTTTTTTGTGTCCAGATAAGACTTCAAAATTACAACTGAATACGCTGCTCGCCAAAAAATTAGAATAAAAAATTAAAAAACATTTACATAACAAAAACCCAATGAAATAATATGTTGTGAACCCGTCAAAGCCAGTATGATAACCAAAGATTTATACAGGGTGTCGCATTAAGGATGGCAGTCGGATTTATCTCAGAAACTACTACAGCTACGACTTTGGGGACAAAATATAACAAAATCAGGCCTTGCGAATTCACCTAAATTATTTTTGTTTTTTTAGCTTTTCGCTGGGGGGCAGAATCACATCTCCCTACTAGCAAAGTTGCATTTTTTGACGAAACTCGACGATAAACATACAAATTATACAATATTCGTATTCTTTGAGAAATTTTGCATAATTCGGACCCCTCACATGTACCATTATGATGTCGTTTTCCCACATGGAGAGAATGAAAATGTTACCTTTTATTAAAAAAATTATTAATTCTACTTGGTGCATAATCTGGTTCTTATTATTTCAAATCATCTTGACAAAATTTGTTTTTTCCAATAAGGAAATTTTTAAAAAATCTAAATCCAAGGACTTAACTTTCTCAAAAAATTTAGATACCAACTCATCAATATTTTTCCTTGAAGTTGTTTAGTAGTATTTATTTAATAAGTTGCTAAAAACCTGCATTTTAAGATTTAACTTATTTTGCAAGATATTTAGTATATAAGTTTTCTAGACGTGACCTTACTTTTCTTCATGGCGTGTTACTTATACACCTCTGTATCGAGTCTAAAGTCAATCAACGTCCATTGTAAAAATTTATAACAGGTGTGATCTTAAAATAATATTAAATAAGGCAACGTGTCACCACATAATACACACACAAAACACTATTTTTAAATATCTTGAAAACTAAGCCAAATGTTGACTTGTAGATTTTAACAATTTTTTAAATGAATATCTTTTAACAACTTTTGGTAAAAATATGGATGGGGTTGTATCTAAATTCTTTAGGAAATTTAAGCCCTTAGATTTGGTACTTTTTAAAAATTTCCTTTTTCGAAAAAATACAAATTTGAACAAATACTCAAGAAGATTTGCATTATTTCAGCTTTTCTTAATAATTTTATTAAATAACAATAACCGGTTTAGGTACTACGCAGGAATATTTATTTTTTTAATAAAAAGTGATATATTTGATATAAACCGAACCGAACCAAATTATGCAGACATTTTCAAGGAATACGAATATGGTATAATTTGTGTATATCATAGAATTTCGTCACAAAATACAATTTTTCTTATCGGTAGATGTGATTACTGAACCGAACCGAACCCCCCACCCAGCGGGAGCTACAGAAACAAAAATATTTTTGCAATGCCCGATTTTATATTAAAAAAAATTCTCCAAAGTAGTAGCTGTAGTAGTTGCTGAGATAAATCGAGCTGCCATTCTTAATGGGACACCCTGTATAGAAAACACAGGAATAAACATGTTTTTATATTTACGTTTGTTTTTTCACGTGATAAATTAGAAATATAAAAAATGCATTTTTATAAAAATATTTAAGTCGTTTTTTACAGCTTGAAATATCCATCAATTCGAGGTTTTAAAGGTGTACCAAAAATCATCAAAATATTTTCACTTGTTCTAATTTTTTTTGCGAACAGTAAACATATAAAGCAACTTATCAAAAAAAATTTAAATTCGCATTTGCCGATTTTATGTTTTAAGTAGAATATGTTTCCCAACAATTATGGAAATTGTGGACCTCAGGTTAAACTTTAATTTTTTTGGAGGTTTGAGTGACCCAAAGGTAAATAAATCAACGCAAAGAAGCAAACATGTTTTTGATGTATATAAAAACTCAATTAATGTATCGTATTTTTGAGGACCTCTTCCCCCTTTGTACATTATTTAAGAGACTTGCTGAAGCTTTATAGGTTTATTTTTTAAACAAAACAAATATACTTTGTAAATAGCTATAATATTTGTGTTTAGAAAATAATAGTTAGAAACACCAGTATATAATTAGAAAAAAGTTGACGTATTTTCTATTTCAGTTCAAGATATAATAGTTTGATTTTTAGAGGTTCTTTTTAGCTCAGTCATATTAGGTGAAAAAAACCCTGAAACTTGAAAAATATAGGTGCAAGCTGGATTTTTGTATAATTATTATTCCTTAGCATCTCCGCCAAAATCCCCCTCAGCTTCGCTATATATAAGGAGATTTTCTCAAAACCTAACAACTTTTTTAAAAAAAGTGAAGAGGGAATAAATACGCAAAATCATTCGGTATATATCGTAAAATTAAGAAAATAACTTATCCTCACATTAAAAAAAAACATTTTTTTGTTTTATTTTTTTCCTGGCCTGTAGTTAACTTGTTTTAAAATTTTAATACTTTATAATGTTAAGCTTGATCCCCACTTGTACAAAACACCATGTACTTAAATTTAGTTTTTGTTTCTTTAAAGTTAAACAACTTTAAGTAAGGGTTAGGCCAATGGTCAATAATAGCCGGACCGCAAATGGGACTTTAAAAAAATATTTATATACAAAATAAAAGCACTGTACCAGAAATCTTATATAAAAAAGTTCAACTACGCACACTTTTATTAAATTTGAAATTCCAGGCAAACTGCTATCGATAGCAAAGATAGTGTTTCACCAAGTTTTAATGGGACAAAGGGGTTTAAAAAAACATAAATGTTACCTAAGGGTAGTTTATTAAGGGTTTGAAATTATAAACATAGGTACATAAAGTTTTACGGAATATTAATAAATATAAGATAAGCTTTAGTTTCTAAGATATCTACTACTATGTCGGTTTAGAACGTTTTTCTACGTTGTCCGACGCCTATTCTCCACCTCCTTCGATCCTGACAATCATCTTCCGTCAGGTTTTTTTGACTCATTGATCTTTGGATTGACTGTTGCAATTCCAGTTTAGCACGCCCTCTTTTTCTGCGCCCTATTGGTTGCCATTCTAGGACCTGCTTTGGTAATCTTTCGTCGCTCATCCGTTGTACATGGCCGTACCATATCAGTTGCCTTTTAGTGATGTCATCCGTTATGCTTCCCTCGATTCCCATTCTTTCTTTTATTATCTCATTTCTTATATGATCTGTTCTAGATATTCTCATTGATCTTCTTATTGCATCCATTTCGACACTTTCCATTTTTGCTTTGTATTTTTCTGTTACGCGACAAGTCTCTATTCTATACAACAGCGTGTTTTTCACCATTATTTCATATATGTTAAATTTTTTCTTTTTTATCTCTCTGCTCCATAAAATACTGTTAAGACAACCAATAACCTTTTTTGCTTTTACTATTCTTTTTTCCAGTTCTTTACAGTCTGTTCCTGTCTTATCAAATGTGACACCCAAGTATACATACTCATTGCATGGAGATATTGTTTGTCCATTTTCTAGTTCTAATTCACTTGATTCGTTTCCAATACATAAGTACTGTATCTTGTCCACGTTCACTGTTAACCCCCACTTTTGGTATTCTTCCGTTAACTTTCTCATCATATACTCCATGTCGTCTTTATCATTAGCTACAATTGCCTGGTCGTCAGCAAACTGTAGTGTGTATATGATAAATCGGTCGTTGAGTTGTATTCCCATGCCGTGTAATTTGCGTTTCCAGTTTTTTACAGCTACTACGATATATATTTTAAAAAGAGTTGGAGAGATACAACATCTCTGTCTTAAGCCTTTCGTTGCCAGGAATTCTTTTGAAAGTCGATTTCCAATTTTAATTTTAGATTTTGACCTTTTGTATAGTTATTTTATCGCTTTTATGTATGTATGATTGATATTAGTCTGCTCTAACACTGTCCATAATTTTTCTACTGGAACGGTATCATATGCTTTTCGTAGGTCCACAAAGGTAACATGAGTCTCTATATTTCTGGCGCTCCTTTTCTCAATTACTTGTTTAAGACAAAAAACATTATCACTACAAGATCTGCCTGCACGAAACACACTTTGCTCTTCTTCTTGTTCATGAAAATCATTCTCTATTAGATCTCTAAGAAGCCTACCGTACAATCTACTTAGAGTACTGGTTACTGAAATTCCTCTGTAATTGTTGCAATCCAGCGTGTTTCCTTTTTTATGTATTGATGACATGAATGCAATTTTCCAATCATCAGGTACTGAATGTCCGTTTATGCATTGATTGATAATATATGTGAGATTTTCGAGTAGTTTCTCTGATCCATATTTGAGCATTTCAGCTTATATTCGCCCAGGTCCGCTAGCTTTTCCGGATTTAAGCTTTTTAATACTATTCTTCATCATTTCTTTTTTGATGATTACTTCCTCTCCATGAACTTCTATGTCTCTCCTCGGAGGGCTGCCAGATATTCGGGTCTCGTCTCCTGCAGCAGTCCTTTATAGTGTTCTGTCCATTGTTCTGATCTGGATGTTTACTTTTTCTTTGTCTAAGATATCTACAAAAAATAATTTATCCATGTACATATTGCCTGGTTTTTGACAGCCTTGGTGAAAAATCATGACATAAAAATCTGAAAATGAAAATTGCAAAATAATACGAGTATTTGTAAAAACGTTTTGTAAGTACCTACCTCTTTATAATTTTCAACCCTTAATTTTTCTAACATTTTATAAAAATTACTTTAGTATCTGTTAAGTTACCATTCTAAATAAAATAAAAGTGTGCGCAATTGCATTTGATTTTAACACTGTTTCTAACCAGAAGTAGAAGATTTTTAATATTTCGCTTTTTTTTTCTCGTACAGTTCTTAATTTTGTATCAAAATTAAATCTTCAAAATCCCATTGGTGGTCCGGCTGTAACCATTTTCCTAACCTTTGCTTAAAGTTTAGTAAATGGTGTTTGGTACACGTGGGGATCAAGCTTAATATTATAAAGTATTAACATTTTAAAACAAGTTACCTACAGAGTGGGCAAAAATTAATGAAAAAAATTAAAATATGCTTTTTGAAAATGAAACGATAGGTTAGGTTTTCTTCTTAATTTTAGAGTATATAACGAATGATTTTGCGTATTTTTTCTCTCTTGACTTTTTTTGGAAAAGTTATTAATTTTCGAGAAAATCGTAAAAAGCTGATTTTGAGAATATTTGGGCCCTTATATCTAGCAAAGCTCAAGGTGGATTTTGGCGGAGAATATATGGGGATGTGTCCCAGATGCTAAGGAATAATTATACAAAAATCCAGCTTGCGCCTATTTTTTTCCACGTGAATTCCTAGGGGATGGGACAATTCGCCGCGGCCGATTCGCCGCAGACGATTTGCCGCGGCCGATTCGCCGCGGACGATTCGCCGCGGGACAATTCGCCGCCGGCCGATTCGCCGCGGGGACAATTCGCCGCGAGATTTTTTGTTTTATGATATTACATACATACATATAATATATTTGTTTATTAGTTTGGTTTTAACTTTTTTCAAACTTTTCCAACTAGGTATTTGATGGTTAGTATATAATTCAACATTTTTTTTATTAAAAACATAAATAAAATGGTGGATCCAAACTGGTGGATTTTCCTATTTATGAACCGATATGCATCAAAATTGGAACTTTGGGGTGTTTCAGGTCGCTAATTATGATTTCTAACTTAAACTTTAAAAAAATCAAAATGGCTGTTCCACAATGGCGCACTTTTTTATTTATAAACCGATTTGCCTGAAACTTGAAACATCGCGGCGCTAAGGTAACACCAAATACGTTAAAGCATAAATATGGGGCATACCCATGCATTCTCACACGCGATGCTTGAAGCCAGAACCCCTATTTAATTTTTAATGTTCCTTTTTCGGCTAGACAGGATATCCGCTACTGCGCATGCGTCAGTTTTGGTGGTTTTGGAACGTACTTTGTTACGTCACTACATTATTTGACAATTATCAAATATTTAGGGTTATGTCTATTATTTTGTTCTAAAAACTAGTTTGGGTGAAAATTTATCAAATTGTGGATTTATTTTGTAGTTTTTCTAAAACTAATTGTGCAGATTTATTGTGGACGCCATGAAGAGTGTTTAATGGCATCTATAAACCACTCTTAACTTTATTAACAAATTATAAAGAAAAATACACGTAGTTACCTATGGAATGGCACTCCCTTACTTCTCCCGAACATTTTTCCACAAATTGCACATGTTTTACATGAATTATTTCCCATTTTTCACAGAAAAAAACATAATTTTACACGACAAACACAAAACACCGCAAAATTTCAAGATGGCCTCCACTCACGTAGCAGCTGTTTGTCTACATGACAAAACACACGCATGCGCACTTGAAAATTCGCATCCGCGAATTTAAATTTGCCATTGTTTTCAAAGCCAGCTGTGAGGGCTTCACTTTTCGATTCTTTGAACATGTATTTATGCTAGAACGTATTTGGGTAACACAATACAATTTTTGCTTCAAATTTAAAAACCTGAAAATGACGGATTCAAAATGGCAGATTTTCCCATTTATAAACCAATATGCATCAAATTCGGAACTTTGAGATCTTTCAGGTTGCTGATTATAATTTCTCACTTAAACTTTAAAAAAATCAAAATAAGTTAGAAATTATAATGAGCAACATGAAACACCCCAAAGTTCGGAATTTGGTGCATATTGGTTCATAAATGGAAAAGTCCGCCATTTTGATTTTTAAAAAATTTAAGTTGCAAATAATAATCAGGGACCCGACAGATCTCAGAAGTTCCGAGTTTGATGCAAATCTTTTCATAAATGGGAAAATCCGCCATCTTGGAAACGCCATTTTGATTTTTTAAAAGTTTAAGTTAGAAATCATAATTTTATTTATTTTTTTAATAAAAAAAATGTTGAATTGTATACTAACCACCAAATACCTAATTGGAAAAGTTTGGAAAAAGTTATAACCAAACAAATAAACAAATATAATGTTATATAAAGTCAAGCTAAATAAAAATGTTTAAACAATTGCCAATGGTAATATCATAAAATAAAAAATCTCGCGGCGAATCGTCCCTGCGGCGAATCGGCCGGCGGCGATTTGTCCACGCGGCGAATCGGCCGCGGCGAATCGGCTGCGGCGAATCGGCCGCGGCGAATTGTCCCCTACCCGAATTCCTAATATGACTAGGCTATTTGTTTAAATGATTTTGTACAATGAAAAAATGACAAATTAGGAAACTTTGATATGATTGAAGTTGCAGAAATGACAAATTAAGGCTGTCTGGCCCGACTTTTCTCAATTTTGGAACTTTAAGTATGCAAAGATTTGATAGAAAAAAATGCCAAAGTGTTGGCATTTAGATAAATAGCGAAGCGCTTTGTTTAAAATAATTTGTCAAATTTAAAGTTACTTTACTCCAATATTTTGTATGAGCTAATATGGTTTTTAGAAAAAAGAAAATGGTTTTAAAACCTAAGTACTTAGGTTCTTTTTTTAAATATTTTGTTTTGTTGCAATTTAGGTATTGTGTTTCGCATTTGTGTGATTTTTTTGTAAGTTGATTACTAAATTTAAAATACAATAATTATTTTATTGAAAAAAAAAATCAGTTTGTTTTATTTTGGACCTTTTTGTTCCACTCAATCACCTTACCCAGTTATTCTAATGTTAAATTTCCTCGGTAATTTTGAAAGAGACTAGGACCCAATTTACCCTAGTTTTTTATAAAATTCAAGAAAATTAAAAAAAAATTCCACACCTCCCATTTATTTAAATGCCTATAAAAGGCCACTGATGTAAGGGGGGCGTGTTATACATCGTTAGAGAGGACTTTTTGTCAGCCTCAATAACTATTACTTAGTTGTTTTTGGCGTAGCTAAAAATTTGCAAATAATTAGAAAAAAAATGTAAAAGATCACTTTTGAGGGGGGCCTTCTCCCAATTTAGATGAAATCAACTCGAAAAATTAAGTTTTAAGTTAATACTAATCAAAAATACTTTTTACTCACCTTTAGTATTATTTACTGAGTTATAAAAATGGATGTTCAAAACACGGATCATCTAACATAGGTGATCCGTCGTTCAAAATTTTTGTTTGATATGAGGATTTCTACAAACACATTTATTTTTATTTCAAGGCGGCTAATTTTAAAAGTTATGTCTAACTTATTAAATATTTAACTGTAAACAATGGGTTTTTGAACAAAAAAAATTGTGTTAAGGATACAAAATGCCACAAAAAAGATAAAAACATATTTTAAACATTTTCCCCTTTTTTCGTAGGCCTATGGAACTTGCACCACTGCCTTTAGAGGGTACTAGGGCACATTGTTAAAAAGGAAATTTTATCCGCTTGCAAAATGATTTTTTAGAATATTTTTAGAAAAGTTGACCGTTTTCGAGTTCTTAGCAAAAAAACAAAGAGCACGTGTAAGGTGGGGGGGAACCACCCCCCGGCCAGGGTTGGGGGGGTGGTTCCCTTTTGTAAAATGTTCGGGCGAGTCTTATGTCTATCCATACCAAGTGTGTTGCTTCTATCATTAAACGCAGTATCGGACCCAGGGCCTGAACTATGGTACCTACATTCGCTCAAGAGGATTAGGAATCCAAAATTTTTTGATTAGTTTTTCTTAAAATAATTTTTCAAAGTAAAAAATTGTCAATGATTTTTTAATTGGGAAAGGGTACTAAGTCTGCATTTTGAATGGGAGCCTATAACTTTTCTATATCTCAAAATTTATTTTTGGAGTAAATCGCTTCTTTGTAGATTTTTTAAAACTTAATACAATTCTCAAATACCAAATTGAACATAATGCAAGGACCTAAAACTATAAACAACAAGTGAAATTAAAGAAAGAAAAATAAGAAAAAAGTTTTCTGTCTTCGGCCGGGACTCGAACCCGGAATCTCTGCTCTGTACGCAAACGCTCTAAACATTGAACCACCGAAGACGATACATAAATTTTCGGAAAGAAAACTTTCATTTATGCAGGTGTGCGGTGTCTCAATATAAGAACGAGAAACTCTCAGGATATTAACTCGACCAAGTCATCCAACTGATCTCTATAATTCTTCTTTCCCACTGTCAAAGGTATGAAAACTCAAATTAGACGTAAAGTATCAAAGTCTGAAAACATGAGATCACCTTTTTTGTGTGTTAAAATTTCTGATCGCAATGGGCGATTGCCAATATAATTCTCAAATACCAAATTGAAAATAATGCAAGGACCTAAAACTATAAACAACAAGTGAAATTAAAGTAAGAAAAATAAGAAAAAAGTTTTCTGTCTTCGGCCGGAACTCGAACCCGGAATCTCTTGCTCTGTACGCAAACGCTCTAAACATTGAACCACCGAAGACGATACATAAATTTTCGGAAAGAAAACTTTCATTTATGCAGGTGTGCGGTGTCTCAATATGAGAACGAGAGACTCTCAGTGTATTAACTCGACCAAGTCATCCAACTGATTATAATTCTTCCTTCCCACTACTTTACGTCTAATTTGAGTTTCATACCTTTGACAGTGGGTTTGTCAAGAAACGCGACGCGTCAATTTGATTTAAAAAGTCGAGTTTTAAACAAACACGGGCATATACAGGATGTCCTTAAAATGAAAAATGATACAAACTAGCATTTTTTAATTTTAAAAATACAAGTTTGTAATAGTTCGTATTTTGACGGCATATAAATTTTTTCTTATTGAAAAGGCAAGTTTGTACTATTTATTATTTTGAGAACACCCTGTGTATATGTGCGTGTTTGTTTAGAATTCGCTTTTTTAAATTTTATTATAATCGACGTGTCCACGCTTTTTCCGTAAAAACTTCAGTTTTCTCGACAAACCAGTGATTCCAGATTTTTGGGACACCCTATGAGGGTGCAAACGTAAGTTGGGTTTAGTTTAGGTTGGCTGGTTCACCACTTACACCACTCATTCGAGAAATACCCGATATTTTGAGATAAGAAATTGAAAAACGTAATTGTAAAGTTTATGTAAAGGAAATCAGTAAAAACGATGCATATAAGATATCTAAAGTGCACCTACCTTAGTTTTCATCTAGTTGCAGTCGTTTTGGTCGCTTGGAAGATAGGAAAAACGGGAAAATAGTAGCACTCACGGCGTTTCTTGTGCTTCTTGTCAGTTTCCCCGATTGCGACTCCTCGCGCAGACTCGCGCGTGTCTCGGTGCGGGGATAAGTCATATGCATATACCCCGCGAAATTTGAAATGAAAAATAATATTAAAATATAAAAGTAGCCAAAAGCTGGCAAATAATTCTTGCACCAACATTTTCCGGCCACCAAAACACGTGTGTTTTTGGTAAGGATACGAAAAAAAAAACTATATCTATAAATAAAATATATAAAAATTTACCTTAATTCTAGTAAATTGTAAAAAGGGAAAAAAAATTATATATAATGAAAGGAAAAAAAAAATAAAAAATTTTGAGCAAAATTTCGAAAAAATTACTTGTGTTCTACCTCCGGCAGGGGCAGGACACATAACTTGACCACCGGTCTTCGATAAGTACCAGTGGCGGTTTTTACTGTCACGACGCGAGTAAGCCCATCAGCACCTGGATGTCGCGCTACAACACGTCCGAGTGACCACTGCATAGGTGGTTTTTGCTCATTCTTAATAACGACTAAAGTGTTGACTTTTATGTCATTGCATTTCTCAGTCCACTTAACACGTTGTTGAAGTGTGTTTAAATATTCTAAACGCCACTTTTTCCAAAAGTCAGGTTGAAAGTCTTTGGACAAGCTGCCAGCGAGACAAAGTGTTAAGCTTGAGGTCGGAAAAATCAGGTTCTGGTATAGAATTTAAAGGCTCCAATGTTAGAAAGTGACCTGGTGTCAGCGGAATGAGGTCATTTGGATCTAGACTTTGAGCATAGAGAGGTCTACTATTGAGTAAAGCCTCAACTTGTAACAAGAAGGTAGTAAATTCCTCATATGTAAGGCGCTGCTCGCCTACAACACGTTTGAGGTGAGCCTTGGTGGATTTTACTCCAGCCTCGGCTAAACCGTTTAAGTGAGGACTTCCAGGGCTAGAAAAATGCCACGAAATGCTTAAGCTTTCACATGCTTCCTTTGAGTAGGTTTGAAGTAACCTATCTGCACCGACAAAGGCGGTACCGTTATCAGAATAAACGTGTGATATCCTTCCACGTCTGGAGACAAACCTTTTAAAGGCCGCAAGAAACGTATCTGTTGAAAGATCGGAAGTTAATTCTAAGTGCACTGCTTTGGTTGCAGCACAAACGCAAACAAGAATATAGCCTTTATAGAGTTTGGCACCTCGGTGTCTTGACATTAAGATATCAAACGGTCCGCAATAGTCCACGGCAACATGGGAAAATGGTTTTAACTGGGAAATCCTTTGAGGAGGTAAATCTCCCATAAATTGCACAGCTGGTTTTGGATGAAGTCTGAAGCATAAGATACAATGAGAAACTACCTTTTCAATAGCGTATCGAGCAGACAGCACCCAAAATTGCTGCCTTAGCAGATAGTGTAGGGTTTTGAGACCTGGATGAAAGTATTTTGAATGTGTATATTCGATAATTATTGTAGTAAGCCGGTGTGAACGTGGCAAGAGCAACGGATGCTTAGCAGAATAAGAAAGTTCAGAAGCATGCTTAATGCGACCGCCTACTCGGAGACAGTCTTGTTCGTCCAGGAATAATGAAAGTTTACGAAAGGGTTTTGGAAGCAACTTGTTTGTTTTAATTTTTGAAAGAAGATCTGAAAATACTGTACGTTGGACATGGCGGACAAGAACAATCATGGAATTCTGCAGTTCCTTTTCCGTTACCAAATGATCTGAGTAATAGATTTTCGAAATTGGTCTAAGCGTGTAGGAAATGATTCGTTGTATTTTCGTGAGAGAAGAATGTTTATTCAAGAGAACATCGATCTCATGTGGGTCTGACATGACCGTAAGAAATGTCTTGCGTTCTTCCAAATCATCACTGTCGCAAAGATCTGGACAATGAAAGCCATTAGACCATTCCTCTCGTGGAAGGCTTAGAAAGGGTGGACCTTTCCACCACATGTCATGGTGAACAAGTTGGTTAGGGGTGAGTCCACGAGAAGCACAATCCGCTGGGTTTTCAGCAGACGGAACATAGTGCCATACATGAGGGGGTAAAGTTTCTTGGATTTTGCAAACACGATTAGCGACGAATGTAACCCATCTATGGGGAGAATCAGATAACCAGCGCAAGACCACTTGTGAGTCAGACCACGCCCAAATTTCATTAAACACCAAAGTTTCAGCGTAACTTGCTTGAATGAAAGAGATAAGATCACACAGTAGGGTAGCGCCCAAGAGTTCCAGTCTTGGGAGACTAACCGTTTTAAGTGGTGCAACTTTAGATTTTGCCATAACAAGAAAAGTAAACAGATCGCCAGAAGATGCTTCAATGCGAAGGTAGACTGTGGCTGCATAACCAACCATTGAAGCGTCGGAAAATCCGTGTAATTCTATGCGAGTAGGTTTGTCTATTGTAAGACGTCTAGGTAAATGAAGATTAGAAAGTTCGGGAAGCTCCATGCGAAACTGATTCCAAGTATTTATGATATGAAGGGGCGGAAGAGAGTCCCACTCTATCTTTTCCTTCCATAAATCTTGCATCAGATGCTTGGCCAGTAAGGACACTGGAGAACAGAAACCTAACGGGTCAAATATTTTCATTATTTGTGAAAGGATTCCACGTTTAGTGCAAGGCTTATCGTCAGGTATAACAAGATATGTAAATGAATCTGTCACTGGATTCCATTGGAGACCAAGCACCTTGACAAAATTAGGCTCTGCTTTGTCGAAAGAAATAGACATTTGTGTATCAGTCTCTGGAAATGATGAAATAAGTTCTGGTTTGTTACTTGCCCATTTTTTTAGCTCGAAACCACCACGACGTAATAATGAAATGAGTTCTTGCTGTAGATCTATGCCCGAAACTACGGAATTGTGGCCGCTTAAAACGTCATCGACGTAGACGTCTTTTAACAGAACTCTAGAAGCATTAGGAAAGTTTTGAGACTCTAATCTAGCCAATTCCTGTAGAGTACGTATAGCCAAGTAGGGTGATGATTTAAGACCATAGACAACAGTTCTGAGAGAGTAGGTTTGAAGGGGATCGGTTTCAGAGAATCTCCATAAGATATTCTGATATCGTGTGTGCTGAGGTGTGACAAGAATTTGTCGAAACATTTTAACAACATCTGCAGTAAACACTACAGCATGATATCGGAATTTCAGAAGTATTTCGCGGACATCAGATTGAAGTTTAGCACCTGCGCACAATGTATCATTTAAAGATAAACCCCTAGGACCCTTTTGTGAAGCATCAAAAACGCAGCGAATTTTTCCCCTATTGAAAACACTATGGTGGGGAATGAAATATGAACAGTCTAAGATTTCTTTGGAACTAGGTGTAGGGACTGGAATCATGTGATTTGATAATATGTATTCCTTCATGAAGTCTTTGTATGCTTCATAATGCACAGGGTCTTTAAGAAGTCGGAATTCGAGCGATTTAAACCTTTTTACAGCAATAGGATAAGTATCACCTAAAGTAGGCTCTGAGTTAACGAAAGGTAATGAAACTATGAATCTGCCTGATTCGTTACGAGATACTGTGTCCGAAAAGATCTTTCCACATAGAATATCTTCAGGGCTGCTGTGAACTTTATGTGGGACTTGTTCTATTTCCCAAAATTTCTCTAAACAAACTTCTAAGGGCGGTTCTAAAGATGTATAACAGCTAACGACTGTACTTGGCTTGGATTGAATCGAAGCGTCTACCTTACCAATCAAGACGTAACCGAAAACACTGTTAAAAGCGTTAGCTTGCCCTTTTTGTCTCTCTGAGGAAATAATTCACAACCGAGTAAAATATCTATGGGGCTAGGTATGTTGAAAGTTTGATCTGAAAGTTTAATGTTCCGAATATGATCCCATTGACTGGAATCTATAGAAACAGAGGGAATATTGGAACATAATTGAGGCAATACTAAAGCCTCAAACTGAAAGGTAGGATCTATTCTTCCCTGCGGTCGAATAATGCAATTAGTTTTGCCTTTGGTAGTCGAAGATGCCTTTTGATTTAGACCTTGAATGGAAATTGAAAATTGTTGTCTGGGGAGACCTAGTCTATTAAGGCATTTTTCCGAAATGAAATTGGCTTCAGATGCTGAATCTAGCAAAATCCGCACGGGTTGGTAATTTCCTCTAGAATCCAAAATGTCAGCTACCACTGTTGAAAGTAGAAAAGTAGATTGATTGGGAATAGTTGTGGCGTGACAACTTGTTAAGGAAGTACCTTGTGAAACAGAAAGAAAGTGTGGATTTTCCTGAGTACTAGTATTTGTACCCTGCTGAACACGTGTATTGTTCTGACGGGGGTGGGGGCACAGTAAACTGTGGTGTTTAAGGCCACACCCTCTGCAGCTATAAGAAGAAGAACAATTCCTTGTTTGATGAGAAAAATGCATGCAATTTTCACATAAGTTAATTTGTCTTACATAGGAAAGTCTTTCTTCTGAATTTTTATTTAGGAAATCGGGACATCTGGCTAGGACATGATTGGACTGGCACAAATGACATTTGACATTTGAATTGAACGGTTTATTTGGTTGAATTGGATTATTTGAAACTGTAGTATTGAAAGATGAAGTTGATGTATTTTTAGGATAATTATTGTGACTAAAGTTCCGCTGATTATTATTCAGGGGCTTAGCATGATTTGAACTAGAGGAGGGCTTACTAAATGACTGCATATGTTGGACAGACTCCAAGGCTATACAGTGATTTTCGATAAAGCTGTACAAGTCAGTGTAAGAAGGAATGTCGACTTGGCTTTTCTCTCTGCTATAATATAGCTCAAACTCTGTGCGTAGCTTAACATCCAACTTGGAAAGCAATTGATTAAATGTAAGAAAGTTCCACTCTGTCGTAGGAAAACCGAGTTCGGTCAAAATGGCTAAGTTCTCGGAAAAGGTGTCTAACATAAAACGGAGCTCTTTCGCAGAACTGGTTTTCACCGAAACGGAATTCATAGCATTTAACGCAGTCGTAGCTATGAGACGCTTATTTTGATATCTCTTGACTAGAGCCTCATATGCAATATGATAATTGCTGTCAGATAACGGAATTGTTTTTACCAGACTAAGTGCTTCGTTAGTCACTGAACTACGTAAGTGCTGAAACTTTTCTATATCGCTCAAGTCGCTATCATGAATCATGACCTTATAGAGGTCAAACCAATGTTGCCAATTCTTATAGTTGCCATCGAAACTAGCCAACGTGGGTAAAGGAAAAGATCTAGAATTTGACCTAGGGCTATTGGCAGAAGTATTTAGTGAAACGAAATTAGTATTGCTGGCTCGAAAAATATCATAATAAATGCCACGACATTCATAAAAAAGTAAATCGAATCTTTTTCTTATGTTGTCCTGCTCATTAAAATCGAGTCCCAACTCCTCGAGGGATCCGATGATTTGATTATGAGACTCGTAAAACTTTTGATGACATTCGTCATTATCCTCGTTCCTAGATTTGAAGAGGAACTGGAACGAAGAGTCTGCCTTCGCCTGTTTCGCGACCTCATTCGATTCGGTTATTTGATTTACACAAATAGCACGCTTGTCTAGCAATAATGTCTTTTTTGGTTTTGACATTTTGATTTTGAAAATTACCTTTTTTTAAAAACCAAAGATTTGTTAAAACTTCTAAAACGCTTTAAAAATCCAATTTTAGTTCATAAAATGAAAGAAGAAATAATTAATAAAATTTCATTAAATTAAAGAATTTTTAATTTATTTTAATTATTTATTAATTAGTAATTAGTAAATTTTAAAATTAAGGTTGTTTGTACTAACTAGCCTCTCATACCACCAATTACCAAACTAGTAAAGAAAAAAAGTTTTGTGTTGAATGAGTCTCGATCCCATGCCCTGCGGATCACGAGTCGAGCGCTATATACCCTATGCTATACGGGCTGACTAGAAATTTAACGGAGTCCGCGATAAAGTATGTCGACCAATGCCGGCAGTGTAACCCAAGTCAAGTAATTCAAACAGCGCGCGCATGGCGTACAATACTGTATTGGTCGACTATACCTTTTAATTCCTTAGGTATATTCGATATATAACTCACCCGAGTTGATATTTTTAACACACGTGACTTAAGAAAATACGAAAAATCTCGCCGAAAACGGAAAATTTTGGAAATTTGTAAGTTTGAAAAGTTACAGGATAACTGCTGAAAATGTAAATTGAAAGGATCCGGTTCGAAGGACCATCCAATGAGGGTGCAAACGTAAGTTGGGTTTAGTTTAGGTTGACTGGTTCACCACTCATTCGAGAAATACCCGATATTTTGAGATAAGAAATTGAAAAACGTAATTGTAAAGTTTATGTAAAGGAATATATATATCTTGGTATAATTATAGATTCAAAATTAAAGTTTGATAAATACTACGAATATATTATATCAAGAATTTCTTCAAAAATTGGGTATTTAGGAAGTGTTACTGCAATTTTCTTTAGCTTTATTTTATTTATAATTTATATATTTCGCCTCAAAAATAATCAGCCATACAAATTCAAATAGTGGCACCTTGCGCCGTCGAAACAACGCGGGTGCTAAGGACATGCGCAAAAGGCGCATGAGATAACATTCTGTCAAGCGAAAAACCACGTGAACTCGTGAAAAATCATTCTCTTCTTTCGAAGACTAATTTTCTTTCGAAAATTAACTATTAAACATAAAAACCTTAGTTATTAAGTGCTACCATCCTCAATACAAAGACTGAACGTGAGACTACTTCAAGAGCGGGCCCGCAAGCAGAGAAATAGCCATCAAAAGGTAGGTGCCATTTCTTCTATTGCTTTTGTATGGTTGCGCGATCAAGAAATATTAAATAAGAAAATTACACCTAAAGAAAGTTACAGTCCGCTATGAATGAAAGAATAAAATCTATTCACCCTATCCATTACATTTTATGGACCTCCGAGCCGCATCTAGGCTATGAAAAAGCGTTTTTAAAAATATTCTAATTTTTCTTGAACGCCATATTGGGCTTCATTCTTATCAAACGGAGCACAGTTTAGTTGTAGGTAATCAAGTTTCCTTGATACCTACGTATGTGTGCGTGTGTGTGTGGCCTTCTAAATTTAAAATAAAAACTTCACGGTCAGTCTTGTTTACTACCTAGTATCGATAAATTTAATGCATTTATTTATTCGGGAATTTTGTGTTTTCAAAATTTGATTTAATGCAAAAATAAAATACAAATCTTATATCAAATATCGCCTTTCGGTTTCGCGTTTCCGCGATTTTAAACATATTTAGTGCGCTAAAGTGCAAAAAACATAAGAGTGTTTAAATAAATCAAAATCCAAGTAACCAATTACAAAAAAAAATCAAAAACTCAAAAACTGTTTTAAAATAGATACCTTTTTTTTTCAATAATTTAAAACCAAGTAAAAAAAAAAAAATACTTAACAATCAAAATGGGGGATGCAGAATTAAAAACATTTACTAGAAAAAGAAAAATCGCTTTGACTAGGATCACTGAAATCTATACTTTGGCGGTAAAAGCCAAGGATGATGAAGCCGAGCGCCCTATCTTTCAAATTGCTTTTGAAACTTTGGAGGATCAATATTTTGAGTTTAAACATCTCCATAACGAATTGATGGGGTTGCTGACCGACGATAAAAATTTCGATGCGGAAGATGCAATTAGAAAAAATTGTGACACTTTTTATTTCCAAGCAAAAGCAATATTTTGTAAGTTATTTCCAATTCCAGGCACTTCTAGGCCGCAGTCCTCTGCGCCTACTCCCACCAGTCATAGTTTTGAAAGTTTTAAACCTTCAATTCCGGTTTTTACGGGCTCAATGCTAAAATGGCCGACTTTTCAAGATCTTTTTTCAAGTATAATAGACAAAAATCCTGCACTATCGAATGCCTCAAAATTTCGGTATTTAATTACTTTATTGCAGGGTGAACCATTAAATTTGGTTAAGTCGTTACCAGTTACTGATAGTAACTATTTAATTGCCTTTTCAAATCTACAAAAAAGGTACAACAATAAGCGCCTTTTAGCTACGTCATATTGGAATTCCATTGTGCATGTTTCCTCCATGAAATCAAATCAGAGCTCTAAAGATCTTAGAAATATTTTGGACACGTTTACTGAAAATCTAGAGGCCCTGAATGCCTTAGAATTTAATACAAAAGATTGGCAGTAGTAGATACTCCCACTAGATCAGCCTTTGAGGTTTGCCATACTGAAAAGGAAATTCCTAGTTACACCGATCTATATGAGTTTTTAGAAAAACAGTGCCAAGCACTAGAATCGGTTCAGTATTTTCAGCCTTCAGTATCAAATATGGAAAAAAAATCTAAAACTTTTGGATCTGGTAACTACAATAGTTCAAAACCAAATTCATATAATAACAATAATTTCAAAAACTCCTTTATGACAGGCATACCACAAAAACAACAAATTTTACCAAACTTTAATAATCATAATCAAAGCAACTTTCAAACAAAAATATCAAAACAATGCAAGTTATGTAACCTTTCGGTACATCCTTTTTCTCAATGCCAAGTTTTTTTACAAAAAACTCCAGCTGATCGTCTCGCTTTCGTGAGACAAAATAATATATGTGGCAACTGTTTAAGATCAAATCATTTTCTTTTAAAAGATTGCTTATCGCCTTTTAATTGCAAATCCTGCGGGTTACGTCACCATAGTTTATTATGTGACGTCACAACTCGATTTAACCCAGCCCAACCTAACATGCAAACTTCTTCATTTATTTCAAGTATTCAGTCACCAACGCAAAATCAACAATCAAATTATAGTTTATATCCTAATAATATCGATTCAAATCAAATACCTTTCTATGATAAAAATATTCAGCAGAATATTAACCCAACCTTAACTAGCATGCAGCATTCTAATCAATCTAATTTTAAGTCACAAATGCAACCAATTCAAGATCAATCTCCACAACAAATCAATCAAAGTCAATATCCTTCTACTTCGCAACAAAATCAACAATTAACGCAAAATACATCTCGACAACAACCTAACCAAACCAACTGTTATACCTCATTCACCCCAAACTGTCAAAGCACAGTACTATTGTCTACCACTATTTTAGAAATCCTCGATGCACGCGGGAACTATCAAGTAGTGAGAGCCGTCCTAGACAACGCCAGCGAAGCCTCTTTTATCAGCGAAAACTGCTTAAATAGGTTAGGTTTATCTAGGAAAAAATTATCTGTTCCTATTCTAGGAATAAATCAATCTTCTTCTTCAACAAAAGGTATGACGCAATGCACTATTCGTCCAGTTGGAAAAACTGATCCCACATTTTCCTTTAACGGTTTAGTCGTTCAAAGATTATGCTCTTCTTTACCTAGTGTCCAAATTAATCCAAGAAATTGGAATTATCTTTCAAACCTTAAACTAGGCGACCCCTTCTTCTACAAACCAGCCCCTGTTGATCTACTTCTAGGCGCCGAGATTTATTCCCAAATTATTAAATCAGGTCGTATTTCTGGGTGTCAAGGTCAACCAGTCGCCCTAGAGACGGAGCTGGGATGGGTGTTGTTAGGCAGGGTCGAACAAAACATATCTTATCAATCCAATCCCTTAAAAATCGAAAACTACTTTACCGCTTTCGATAACTCTCTAGACTTGACTCTTAGGAAGTTCTGGGAGCTTGAATCGATTCCTCAAAAAAGCTATTTATCCCCAGATGAGAAAAAAGCTGAGGAAATTTATCAAAATACGGTATCACGTGATAGCACGGGACGATTCATTGTAGCTTTACCTTTTAGGCACTCTGAACCCGACTTAGGTGACACGTTTTCTAGAGCTTACCGTTGTTTCATTTCATTAGAATCTAGACTTCTTAAAAATCCTGAAATGTATTCCATGTATTCAGATTTTATGCTCGAATATTTAAAAAACGGACACATGAGCCTTATTTCAAATAATGAACCGAAATCAATGAATGTTTCATATTTACCACATCACGGGGTACTAAAACCCGATAGTACAAGCACGCGTTTGAGAATTGTATTTAATGGATCTTCAATTGGAAGTAAGAATTATAGCTTAAATGAGACCCTTTTACCAGGCCCTAAACTTCATGCAGATATTACAACTATTTTATTAAGGTTTCGTTTTCATTCTATAGCAATTCTTAGTGATGTTCAAAAAATGTTTTTGCAAATAAATTTAGTACCCGAACATAGAGACTATCAGCGTTTATTGTGGCGTTTCCACCCCAATGAACCCCTAAAAGAATATCGTTTAAATACTGTTGTTTTCGGACTCACTTCAACCCCTTTCTTAGCAATCAGAACCTTACGAGAGTTAGCCTTTCAAGAGAAAAATAAGTATCCAAATGCTGCAAAAGTAGTTCTTCAAGACGTTTTCATGGACGATGTCTGTACGGGCAGTTCTGATTTGTCTTCTGCGCAAGCGCTACAAAAAGAGCTGATTGGCTTGCTAAAATCCGGTGGGTTTGAACTACGTAAGTGGGCAAGCAATGACCCAAGATTGCTATCATCATTGTCTCCTTCAGATTGTCAAGTTCCAATATCTTTCGATAAGGAACAACCTTCTAGTATTAAGGTCTTAGGGCTGCAGTGGAACCCTTCGTCAGACACATTTTCATATAAATGCAATCAAGATAATAGTCCGTTAACAAAACGTAAAATCCTCTCTGTAATTGCTAAAATATACGATCCTTGCGGATACATATCGCCAGTAACTCTTCTCGCAAAATCAATAATGCAAGAACTCTGGAAGCAAAAAATCAATTGGGATGATCAACCCCCACCCCACATCTGCGAAACTTGGTTACAATTTAATTCACAGTTTTCTAGTTTATCGGAGATTTCTCTCCCTAGATACATTTTTTCATCTAACATACAACGTTGCCAAATTTTAGCATTTTGCGACGCTTCAGAGCGCGGCTACGCATGCGCTATATATCTACGTATCGAATTATTAAACGAAATCAAATCTTCCCTTGTTATTGCAAAAAGCAAGGTAGCCCCACTCAAAACAGTTTCGATTCCTCGACTGGAGCTATTGGGAGCTACGCTCCTTGCTGATCTGCTTCGATTTGTCCTTGACATTTATTCGCCAATGATAACAATCGATGAGATTTTAGCATTTTCTGACTCAGAGGTAGTCCTGGCTTGGATTTCTAACTCTCCGCATAGGTGGGAAACTTTTGTGGCTAATAGAGTCAGTCACATCCAGGAAACCATTCCAGATATTCCCTGGTATCATATCCGAACTCTGGAGAACCCAGCCGACTGCGCCAGTCGCGGCCTAACTCCAGATAATTTACTTAATCATTGTTTATGGTTTACCGGTCCCCCCTGGATATGTTCTCCTCGCTCTGAATGGAATTTAGCTTCTCTGTCAGAATCGAATATTACTAGTTCTGTTTTAGAGGAAGAGAAAATACAGGTTTTGGCCACAATTCTGAATAATGATATTTTAAACGATCTTTTACATAATTATTCATCTATTTTACAAATTCAACGTATTATTGCTATTTGGCACAGATACTTTTTCAACATTAAGCATCAGGACACTAAACGCACTGGTTTTATTACGCTTTTTGAATTACAAGAATCTTTACTTGTACTTGTCAAGTACGTGCAAAATCAACAATTTTCTGATATCTTCTTAAAAATTCAAAATAATGAACTTTTACCAAAACCATATCGCAAATTAGCGCCTTTTCTCGACCCCCAAAATCGTATTAGAGTTGGCGGGCGGATTAGAAATTCAATCACATTATCATATGATGTAAAACACCCCCTACTATTACCAAGTGATAGCACACTTACCAAGCTGATCATTCAAAATATTCATTCAACCTACCTGCACCCAGGATTTAATACAACTATGTATTTACTTAGACAACAGTTTTGGGTACTTTCAGCACGTAGAGTTATTCAAAAGGTTTTATCATCTTGCGTTAAGTGCTATCGCACTCAACCCAAAGCTCTTACCCCCTACATGGGTGACCTTCCAAGCTTCAGAATATCACAGCTGAAATGTTTTTCAAATGTTTGCATTGACTACGCTGGACCTATAAAATTAGCTCAAGGGCGTAAATTAGTCATTCATAAGGCTTACATTTTAGTGATTGTGTGCACCGCGTCTAGAGCTATTCATCTCGAACTAGTTTCTAACCTAACTTCAGAGGCTTTCATTGCTGCTTTTCGGAGATTTGTCAATCGAAGAGGAGTTTGCACCAATATTTATTCTGACTGCGCAACTACATACAAGGGAGCTTACAAGGAGCTTACCGAGCTTTCAAAGCACGCCGCAGATCATTTAAAAATTTCTTGGTTTTTCAATGTACCTGCTGCCCCACATTTCAATGGGCTTGCGGAAGCTGGTGTAAAATCCGTTAAAAGCCATTTACTTCGTGTTATCGGTGATCAAATCTTAAACTTTGAGGAGTACTATACTCTTTTAACCGATGTTGAAGCATTGCTAAACAGTAGACCCTTATGGGCGCAAAGCTCTGACCCGAACGACTTAGCTCCTTTGACTGCAGGGCATTTTCTTACGTTATCTGCACTAAATTCAGTTCCTGATCCAGATCTTTCTCATTTAAAACTAAATTCCTTATCTCGTTGGCAACTTATACAAAGGTTGAACACAGATTTCTGGAAGAGATGGAAATCAGAATATTTGAACACCCTGCAACAAAGGTCAAAATGGCACGAGCCAAACCCCAACATTGAATTGAATACATTGGTACTCATTAAAAATGAAAATGAGCCACCAATTCATTGGTTACTTGGACGCATAGTCGAGTTACACCCCGGCCGAGATGGGCATGTAAGGGTTGTTACGGTGAAAACTAAAACCGGGTTATTTAAGCGACCTATAGTTAAACTGTGCCCTTTGCCTATGGCTTCAGATTAAAATTAAAATATTAAATTTTAATTTCTTTAGTTTAATTGTAAATATAAATTTCTTTTCAAAATAGGAAAAAAATTATTATTTTTTTTTGTTCAAACAATGTTTGAAATTATCTTTTGTTTTTCTATTTTTTACTTAAAAAATGCATAAACGCGTTTCTTTTTTTCTACTAAATTACTATAATTGAAAACATTCGTTTTCGGTGGCGGGAAATGTTACTGCAATTTTCTTTAGCTTTATTTTATTTATAATTTATATATTTCGCCTCAAAAATAATCAGCCATACAAATTCAAATAGTGGCACCTTGCGCCGTCGAAACAACGCGGGTGCTAAGGACATGCGCAAAAGGCGCATGAGATAACATTCTGTCAAGCGAAAAACCACGTGAACTCGTGAAAAATCATTCTCTTCTTTCGAAGACTAATTTTCTTTCGAAAATTAACTATTAAACATAAAAACCTTAGTTATTAAGTGCTACCATCCTCAATACAAAGACTGAACGTGAGACTACTTCAAGAGCGGGCCCGCAAGCAGAGAAATAGCCATCAAAAGGTAGGTGCCATTTCTTCTATTGCTTTTGTATGGTTGCGCGATCAAGAAATATTAAATAAGAAAATTACACCTAAAGAAAGTTACAGTCCGCTATGAATGAAAGAATAAAATCTATTCACCCTATCCATTACAGGAAGGATTAGTTATTATTTATCATTTTTTTCTAAAAAATGTGTTTACAATACAACAATATTACCACATGTTTCCTACTGCTCAACTATATTATACACAGCGAATGAAAATATTTTAGATAAACTTCAAATATTACAGAATAGAGCAATGAGAATAATTCTTAAAGCAGATAAATACACAAAAATTACACTAATGTTAAAAAATTAAATTGGCTTAATGTAAAAAATTTCATTTTCTATAATGTTTGTATATTTATTTACAAAATTCAAAACAATCTACTACCAGAACAACTTAAAGATTTTGTCCTCCAAAATTCAAATTTCCATTCACATTATACAAGATACAAAGACGATTTTCATTTAAATAATTCCCAAAAATTAATTGTCCAAAAATCAATTTTTTGTAAAGGTTTGTCAGAATTCAATAAATTAAAAAACTCAATAAAAAATGAAAAGAAATTAACCACATTTAAAAAAAGTTTAAAAAAATATTTATTTTCAATGCAGTTTGTTTAATTATAGTATTATTCATTTGGATGCAGGTAGAATAAATTATTGTGTTACAGTTGAAAATATCACTTAGTCTATTAATATTTATATAGCTAACAATTAGATTTTAATGTAATTAACTTTACTATTGTTAAAATTGTAGCATATTCTTGCTAAATAAAGTTTTAAAGTTTAAAGTTAAGTTAAGTTAAGTCAGTAAAAACGATGCATATAAGATATCTAAAGTGCACCTACCTTAGTTTTCATCTAGTTGCAGTCGTTTTGGTCGCTTGGAAGATAGGAAAAACGGGAAAATAGTAGCACTCACGGCGTTTCTTGTGCTTCTTGTCAGTTTCCCCGATTGCGACTCCTCGCGCAGACTCGCGCGTGTCTCGGTGCGGGGATAAGTCATATGCATATACCCCGCGAAATTTGAAATGAAAAATAATATTAAAATATAAAAGTAGTCAAAAGCTGGCAAATAATTCTTGCACCAACACCCTATGTAATATGTACATAGCAATAGCTTACTAACTAAGCTATCATTCAAGTTAACTACTAGAGATGGTCAAATGCGATAAATTTTCGATTTAATGGCATTTTAATACTACTATGCTTCCTCTAGTATACAATAAATTACTTCCTTTATATAAGCGGACACTCACGGTTTCGTCGATTTTGTCCGCTTATTGGAGGTGTCCGCTTATGAGAGAGAACTGAAAAGTTTTAATATATATTTAATAACAATTTCCGCTGCTTGAGTTTTCCCAATATTAAATTGTATGGTCTCAGGAGACTGTAACATAGAAGTATTTAGTCTCCGGATTAAAACGGAAAGAGGTAATTCCCCGGCTACAGTTATGTGCGTTGTTGCCAACATACCACATAATATATATGCCCATGTCGTGCAGCGCTCCGTCCCGTTGCACAATGGGTTATATGGCGGAGCTAGCACGACATTAGCCCTGTATATGTTTTTGAAATTATGATATACAATAAACAATAATAGTACAATAAACCAAACCCACCCAAATGTATTGCGGATAGTCCAGTTAATAAAAAAAATGCAACTAAAAAAAAGTCTTAATGTATTTCTCTGTAACAGAGCCCTAAATTTAAAAAATATTTTGGGAGAAAAATTTATGTATTTTTACAGTATTTTTAGTTAAAAAAAATGACAATACAAACAGCACTTTTTGGGTATATGGGTATAAAGTGGGCATAAGCAGTAACTGCACTTTTAAAAACTACTTGTAATTTCCTAATTCCAAAACCCTTTTTATGGTTAAAATTTTTTGAAATATATTACGTTTATTTTTGTCTCTATCACCAGAATATTAGAGAGAGGGGTCTATTTGACTAAAAAAACAAAAAATTTGCTGCCCCTAGCTGCCCCTTTTTTTGGGGGGTAACCCTAAACACTGCCATGTACGTGGTCTTTATACAATCAGTGTATCAGCCAAATGGAATAAATTCGACAGCGGATTAAATTTAGATTATTCTTAAAAATCCAAAAGTACTTCGACTAAGATTTTTAACGAGCAATATTTCTGTTCAAATTTTTTTGTATAGACCCCCTGCAAAGGGGTCTACTCCTCGGTCTACTCGCATAAAACTTTTTTCTAATTAGATAACCCCACTTGTGGCACCTTGGTCAAAAGCTTATCAAAAAAGAAAAACGATGAACTACTTTTTTTTGACACCTGTCAAATATTAAAAAAAGCTAACCTTTACTTTTTGCCATTTTTAGAAAATAAAAAATATCCTTTTAAGTAAAATGTATAATTTAATTAAAAAACTTAAGTAAAAAGTTAGTAACATCCAACCTCTTTTGCAACTGGTAGACCCAACTTGTGAAAACTTGTTCGAAAGCTTATTAAGAAAAAATATGGTGCGTGATCCTAAACCCGGAAAACCCCTCCACTATCCTTAAAGGTGGAGAGTTTCCAACTTTAGAGCTTTATAATATTGTATTGTCACTGTAACTATAAGTCCATACCAAATTTGATGTTGATCGGATATGTATAAGTTGGTCAAAATTGACTTACAAGAGGCGGCGTCAATTTCACAATTTTAAAAATATAATTAAAAATTCGTGATCCCTATCCCCACAAGTCCCTACATACCAATTTTGAACGAAATCGGACATAGTTAGATGGTCCCCTTCCACCCTCTTCAAAGGGGTGGGGGGTTGCCAACTTTAAAGCATTATAATATACCTGGGAGGAAGTAGAAAGAAATCTTAAAAGCTCACTATCAAAAATAGTAAATTGGTTGGATTATGATATTATCCATTAATCCCGACAAAACTATTATTTGTACCATTTTCAAGCTACGTCACAGGAATGCCCATTTATACAAATATCCAAATATATATACCATGCAGAGGTGCAACTGTAACAATCTCCAGCGCAAACAAGACTGACTATCTAGGTATAACT
Source organism: Aspidapion aeneum (assembly GCA_963576565.1). Taxonomy (NCBI): domain Eukaryota; kingdom Metazoa; phylum Arthropoda; class Insecta; order Coleoptera; family Brentidae; genus Aspidapion; species Aspidapion aeneum. The sequence goes on along the minus strand of OY755048.1, from coordinate 14,534,865 downwards.
TTGGACTCACACCTAAAGTGGGATCTTCAGGTAGAAAAAACAAATAAAAAACTTAGATCGCTCATCTACCTTTTTAAACAAACTAGACAAATTGCGAATTTCCAGATCACCATAATGGTATATTACGGACTGGTTCAGTCTATTTTAAATTATGGGATTTTAGCATGGGGTGGGGCTTATGAAAACACTCTGCGCTCTCTTGAAATCACTCACAAACGGATTCTTAAAATTATATGCAAAGTGAAAAAATTCTCTAAACTACATAATGAACAAAAATATTTTAAAGCCACAGAAACATACTCACAATACACGATTTGTACAGAAAGATCAAGTAGTATTACCTAAGATGCTTAAAACCAAAGGCCAAACATACTTCCTTTACATAGGACAAAAAATCTACAACATTTTACCACCAGAACTCAAAGATAACTTTCACAAAGCAAAAATAAGAAAAAAAAATTAAAAACTGGCTTCTTAACTTAAACTCATTACAATTATTGTAAATATTATACCTGTTTATTTCTATTCATTGTATTGTTTTCTCCTACACATGTAATTCATAAAGTTTAGGATATAAATGGCAACCCAGAGCAGGAACTTTAAAGATAAGGTCTGTAAAATGAAAATATTTATCTCAAGATTTAACCACTTTTTTTATTAATGGGATTGGTGTAGAATTATTTTAGTTTTTGATTATTTTTATGCTTCAACAAATTAATTAATTAATTATAATATATCAAGCCTTCTATAGTGCCTATTAGCTATGTGACAAACACTACAGACAAGTTCTTTCAGAACTGAGAGAAGTTGAAAAAAAAAAGGTTGAAACAAAAGTACACACTTCATATTTATTTATGCATTTTTGTAAAATATGTTTAGTTATTTATTGTAAAAACTTAATTTGTATTAAATAAATAAAAAAAAATAATAATAATATTGTATTTTATTGGCACTGTAACTTATAATAACTATAAGTCCACAACAATTTTGATGTTGATCGGATATGTACAAGTTGTTCAAAATTGTCCAAGGGGGAAGGGGGCGTCACTTTCACAATTTTAAAAATCCAATTAAAAATTCTTGATCCCCATCCCCAAAAGTCCCTGCATACCAATTTTGAACGATATCGGACATACTTAGATAGTAGCCCCCCCAGCATTTTCAAAGGGGGGAGCTGCGAACTTCATAATATCAGTGTATTGTATTGTCATTGGAACTTTAGGTGAGTACCAAATTTGAAGTTGATCCGATGTCTAGAAGTGGGTTAAACTCGGTTAAAACTGACTTAAAATTGAGTGTCGCGCTAGTCCTCTCATATAACCCATTGTGCGTTGTGAGAGCTTCGCGTCCGGTTAAAGCAGGTTTCAGATTTTTTTTCCGCCTAAAGCGAGTCCGCAAGGAGAGGTTTCACTGTAATCGGTAAAATCCTGTATTGGTAAAAATTTGCAAAACTGTGTTGTTGCAAAAGTCTCCACAATAGTTTTTTTGTGAAAAATAAAGGAAGTTAAGCCATCATTTTTTTGAAAAAATATTTAGGCTGTTTGAAATAGGCCTTTTATGCAAAACTTGCTGTATTTGAGCGACCCTGTACAGAATTTAAAAGCAACTGAAGATATTTTTTGAACTATGTTCAATAGCAGATATACTGAGGAGCCGATTATTGTAGAAAAAGAAAGTAATAAACACTTCCTTCCCTCAGAAAAAAAAATCAAAACAGATTTTACTGAAAATTGCTCTAATATTAAAATATAGAATAATATATCATTCATGTCTAAGAAAAACTTGGATACTTTTTTGAAACTCAATAAGAAAATAATAAAACTGCAAACATAAAGTTTAGTACCCGTGAATAAAGAAAAGAACAGTTTTTCGTGGCTAAGCGGGTATAGAAAGATTTTGTTTCTCTTGTATTTTTCCGTGGGCAGCTCGAAAGCTGTACTAATAAAACTTATATTTGGAATTAATTAGATACCTGAAAATAAATTTAGTAAAATCTATCTTTTTGTTGAAAAAAGCTGAAATCCAAATGTTTGATCCTGTGTATAAAAATACAGAATCAAGTTAAAAATATTTAAAATACATTTTTGAGGGATCAAGTACTACCAAAAATTAAAAAATCCCTGATATATCAGCAACGACTTTGTATGGTTTTGAAAAAAATTACCCTATCACAAACTTCTATCCATTTCAGTTATTGGAATACCAGTAGCATTTGATTTTAAAAAAAATCGATACCATGATAAAAATGGTGGGGATAAAGGTTTTCTTTTATATCGTTTTTCTCACCTAGCAAATCCTGAACAGGACAACTTTATTCCGTGGTATGTGTGAGTGGAAGCGTTTAAGCCTATTATAAAATAATTTAATTATACAATTGGTGAAAATGTATCCAGTCTGTAGAGTAGTGTAGGGCTAATTAAAACTGTACTAAATACAATGTTTTTTGTGATAAAAATTTGTGTGTTTACCCTTTCAGTGATCGCCAAAGTTTCGGCAACATATAACGTGTAAGTATATATATCTAAAAAAAATTTGTCCATTTTTGAATTTCATACTTTTATAGTTATAGGGGAGAAAAAAAATGTTCTCAAAATATTTTTACAAAACATTTGTTTTCAAGTGCGTCAATGTTTACTTTATCCTTAGAAATTACGTATGGTATTAGAAACTATAAAAAATGTGCAACTTTTATTAAGTTAACAGGTCTAGTTTTTCAGATTAGATGTTTAAAATTTTAATAAATTGGTAAAAAAATTTTTTTAAGTCACAAGCTTTTATAAAATGCACTAAAAATTAAAAAATTATTTTCTAACATTCTAATATTATCATAATAATAAAAACGATGGCCGCAAATCAAAGCATAAGTTAATCTAAATTTGTGATCCAAACACTTGAAGAATATTCAACATAGCAGGTCATCAAAGATATGTTTGATGTGCCGCAATGTTATGCCATTGCCATACCTATGTCAGAGAAATGCTGAGGTATCTTGGGTCGGGTTGGGTGGGTTTGGTACCTCTGCATTTTTCAGCTAGATTGATTCTTGCAAATAGTGATATTTAATTGATACGGATATCTTATCGTGCTAACATCGTCAAAATTTCCATCAGTCGGCAATCGCTTTTATTATTATGATAATATTAGAATGTTAGAAAATTATTTTTTAATTTTTAGTGCATTTTATAAAAGCTTGTGACTTAAAAAATTTTTTTAGCCAATTTATTATTTTTTTTTTATTACCTCATAATGTCGAATTTTAGGCTATTTTTTGTGTTTTTTCATGAAATATGTTGAAAATATGTAAAAGAATCTAAGGCTTGGGGGGGGGGGGGCGGGCCCCGGCCCCCCCCCTGGGTGCGCCCATGCAAGATTTGATAGTTCATCTGAAGCTAAATAAAAGCGGCGAAAATGTGAAAAATAGTGATCATGTCGGTATTGCGCAAAAAAAACTCCAAGCCTTAAAAGTTCGTATCTTAAAGTGGACAAAAAAAGCTATTTTTTTATCGCCTTCAAATGCAAAGAGAAGTATTTCGACTCATTTTTAGTCTTTCACTCGTATCAACACAAGTTCATATTGTTTTGTCTAAAACGTTGTTTATTTTAAAACTATATGCCTACCCATGTTAAGCGATTTTTTAATTTTTGACGACTAATATCTTTAAAACTAAACATTTTTAAACATAAAACCCTAATAAAAGTTGCAAGCTTATTAGCAGTACTCCAAAACTACTTGCCCGATTTTAGTGAAATTCTCTGGATGGTCCCATTTAAAAATAAATAAAATTCACCGGACATAAGCCGAAAAAAAGGGTGGGGGGTAGATTTTAAAAATTAGAGTTCTGGTAAGAGTATTACTTGTGTGGGTGGTACTATGTTAAAGGTAACTGTGCATGAAGATAAAAAAATGCATTATAGTTTGTTTTGTTCAGTGGTGTTGCACTAGGGAGCGGATAGGTGGTTATTTCGCGGCCAAAACGGGTAAAAATTACATTAATTATTAATCGTGTGAGCTTAGGTGCCCATAAATTGGCAGAGCATCTTGATTATCCTGACACGTTGTTTCTACTTAACATTGATTAAAAAAAAGAATAGGATATGTTAAAACATATTTTTCTTTTCATAAAAATTGTGTTCAAAAATTGCTTTAGTATGGTTCAGAAATTGCTTACCTTAATGTAACCAATTTTTGGGAGTTTTTTAAAAATTATATTTTTAAATACAATTTTTTTTTAAATTCTAGTACAACCTGACTTTTACACCTTTTTAGCTCTGGTTTGGTATGTAAAAAAATATATTCGTTTTTTTTAGTAGAAATCACACAAACATCTATAACAAAGACTTTCAATACATGGATGAGTCGAGTCTGTCTCTGAGAGATATTTTGCCGCTAAGGCCTAAGCATTATGACAAGAATAGAGCCCCAAAATTTCACGGGCAACCAACCATTGTTTATTTTCATGTCACTGTTTTGTCGCTGGATTCTATTAACGAAGAATCAATGGTAAGTATATCGTATACAAACACGGCCGACATTTTCCTAACAAAAGCACCAAGTTAAGAGTATACTCGAGTTAAGGTATTGTCTAACCATTTAGTGGAAAAAAAGCACACAGTGGTTTGAAATTTCGAAAAATTTAATTTACAGATACGGCGCGGCGTATCAAATCACGTAAAGCAAGACTTTAAAAATTCATGTTTTAGAAACAAAAGCATCGAGTTGTGTTATTGTCGGGCGATTTAGATGCCAAAAAAATACACAGTAATTTAAGATTCCAAAACACGTCACCCTGTTTACTATCACTATCAAAATAATAATGCAAAAAATAAATTTATTACTATAATCCCTCGAGTTTGAAAACTGGAGCAAGGAAATAACCTTGAACGAATTTTGCATATGCTTATAAAGGTTTTGAGTTTCACTTTGAGTTTTGCCATATAACTACGAAACAAAATATCAAGTCTCTTTTAAACGGCACAGTTTTAGCACACTTGACGTTGCTTGCAAATGAAAAGTACCTTGTTATGGTCGTAGCTATTGGTCTCCCTTCCTTTTATTTGATTTTGACAAATCCTCAAGGGAATAATAGTTCTAGCTCGTATACTACCAGGGTGGCTATTCTGGGTCTTGAACGGTGTGACCATCCACATCACAGGCTTTGACCAATAGCAAACTCTAAGCGGTCGCCTGTTGAGCAAAATGACTTGTATTCAGAGTAAGTGAATTTTACGCGTTTAAAGTGAAATCTGTTCTCCTGCCCGGGTACCGACTGAACGATCCTCGGTCGGATTGTAGGAGAAGCTTGCGCAATGGACGTCTTTTCGGATAGCACGTGACGGCTCGGAGCTAATTTAAAGCTTGCGATTGGCCAAAGCATGTGATGGAAACTATCACATCCTTCAAGACCCAGCATAGCTACCCCAGGCGTTTTTGCGCTTTTAAGGATTTGTCCTTAAACCTATTTTTTCCTTTGGTCTTTTGAATGTGTCCCCGCAATATATCTCAAGATATCTTTTAAAAGATTGTATTATTGTAAATATATGACTACGTTAGATATAAATTAGGTTTATGGACCGATTTTTCTTATAGGTACCGAATATCTGACATTTTGATATATAGAAGCATTTTGTTTGTAGAATTAGTAGCGAGGTAAAATGTTTAAAAAATCATCCAAATTCCGATATACATACAGTGTGTCCCCGGATGGAGTTGACAAGAGGAAAAAATCCTTTCTTTTTGATTTTACGAAATAAACTCTCTCTTTATAAAAAAATTATTGTGTGTGCTTAAGACCACACGGCAAAAGTGTAAACTTCAACAAGGCGAAATTAATAATATTGGCCCATAACATATTCTGCAAAGCGGACCGAACCGAACTCTTCTGTGTACTGGTCTTCATCTGCATCATCATATCGCTCGCTGAATGTTTCTCACAGTTAGTCGACTCGAGCCGATATCACCCGAATGAGTGTTACATAGCCGAGCCTGACGGCTCAGTTCAATTCACTACCCACAAAAACTGCTAAACTCGCCTAAAGAAGTTTACACTTCAAAAATTCTGCTTAAATGAAAAATTAAGATTGCCATAATAAAATATTTGATTAGATTCGTGAAATTAAAAATAAAGATTTTTCTCCTGTTATTAATTACACGTTTTCTAATTTGATAACACCCTAATCTTAATTTCTCAACAAGCAGAATTTTTTATAAAGAGTGAGTTTTTTTTGTAAAAAAGGATTTTTTCCTCTTGTCAACTCCATCCGGGGATACACTGTATGTATATCGCGTATTTGGATGATTTTTTAAACATTTTACCTCGCTACTAATTCTACAAACAAAATGCTTCTATATATCAAAATGTCAGATATTCGGTACCTTCAGCTAATCAAAGATTTTATTATGGTAATCTTAATTTCTCAACAGGCAGAATTTTTTATAAAGAGTGATTTTTTTTCGTAAAATCAAAAATAAAGGATTTTTTCCTCTTGTCAACTCCATCCGGGGACACACTGTATATGTTAATACAGGGTGTTTTCTTTAAGTAAGCAGATTCAAGATTTCTGACGGGGAGCGGCCACGAAGGTCGCAAAAACCATTTTTTTTTGCTGTTATAATCATGGAAAGTAGAAACAAAATGGTGAACATTTTTGAAACCTGGTGTTTCTCTCGGGTATTTGTTGTACGTTTTTGAAAAAACCCAACAGGTCGATTTGCTTTACAAGGGGGTCACGTTTTCACTACCTTGAAATTTTTGTAGCACGCACCCCCTTAAAGAACGCTTGAATGTCTTTTGGACTTTCGATTCGTTTTTGAGATATTTGCCTAAAAAAAAAGCAAAATAAGAAATAAGCGCCACTGTAAAATGTTTCTTTGATAAAAAAATAAATTCATGTGATTCGGGAATTTTTACACTTTTGCTCAAAATTTTCAAATTTTTTACACAGTTCTAAAGACATTCAAGAGATTTTCCAAACAATGCATCATTCTACCCATATTCCCTATTCAAAATATAGGGGTAAACTTTACTGGTACGAAAAAATAATCAAAAAGTGTTCCTCTCGCAAGCAAATGATGTCGCACAAATTACATGGCCGTTGGGCTTCGGTGAAATGGTTTTAGATTCACGTATGTTATAGAGATTCTCTATTAGAGAAGATCCTTCCATAGCTTTGGAATTTTTATCTAAAATTTGACAATGTTGTGATATTAAACAGGCAAATTGTAAGCGACCTAGAAATCTACAGGGAAACCAGAAGACAGCTAAGAAATTTGATACGCACAGAAAAAAATGAAATGTTCGAGCGCAAATGCCACGATATAAATACATACGTAGGAGGCAGGCAGAGTTCTGAAGTATGGAAATTCATTTCTACAGTAAAAAACCCAACAAAAGAAAAAGTAAACATCCAGATCATCAAACCAGAATAATGGACAGAACATTACAAGGGACTGCTGCAGGAAACGAGACCCGAATATCTGGCAGCCTCTCCGAGGAGAGACATAGAAGTACACGGAGAGGAAGTAATCATCGAAAAAGAAATGATAAAAAATAGTATTAAAAAGCTTAAATCCGGAAAAGCTAGCGGACCTGGAGGAATATATGCTGAAATGCTCAAATATGGATCAGAGAAACTAATCGAAAATCTCACATATATTATCAATTAATGCATAAACGGACATCCAGTACCTGATGATTGGAAAATTGCATTCATATCCTGAATACATAAAAAAGGAAACAAGCTGGATTGCAACAATTACAAAGGAATATCAGTAACCAGTACTCTAAGTAGATTGTACGGTAGGATTCTTAGAGATATAATAGAGAAGGATTTTCATGAACAAGAAGAAGAAGAGCAAAGTGGGTTTCGTGCAGGCAGATCTTGTAGTGATAATGTTTTTTGTCTTAAACAAGTAATTGAGAAAAGGAGCGCCAGAAATATAGAGACTCATGTTACATTTGTGGACCTACAAAAAGCATATGATACCGTTCCAGTAGAAAAACTATGGACACTGCTAGAGCAGACTAATATCAATCATACATACATAAAAGCGATAAAAGAACTATACAAAGGGTCAAAATCTAAAATTAAAATTGGAAATCGACTTTTAAAAGAATTCCTGGTAACAAAAGGCTTAAGACAGTATCTCTCGAACTCTTTTTAAAATATATATCGCAGTAGCTCTAAAAAACTGGAAACGGAAAGTGCACGGCATGGGATTACAACTTAACGAACGATTTACCATATACACACTACAGTTTGCTGACAACCAAGTAATTGTAGCTAATGATAAAGAGGACATGGAGTATATGATGAGAAAGTTAATGGAAGAATACCAAAAGTGGGGATTAACAGTGAACGTGGATAAGACACAGTACTTATGTATTGGAAACGAATCCAGTGAGTTAGAACTAGACAATGGACAAGTAATATCTCCATGCAATGAGTATGTATACTTGGGTGTCACATTTGATAAGACAGGAACAGACTGTAAAGAACTGGAAAAAAGAATAGTAAAAGCAAAAAAGGTTATTGGAATAGAGACTTGTCGCGTAACAGAAAAATACAAAACAAAAATGGAAAGTGTCGAATTGGATGCAATAAGAAGATCAATGAGAATATCTAGAACAGATCACATAAGAAATGAGCGCAACGGATGACATCACTAAAAGACAACTGATATGGTACGGCCATGTACAACGGATGAACGACGAAAGATTACCAAAGCAGGTCCTAGAATGGCAACCAATACGGCGCAGAAAGAGAGGGCGTCCTAAACTAGAATGGCAACAGTCAATCCAAAGATCAATGAGTCAAAAAAATCTGACAGAAGATGATTGTCAGGATCGAAGGAGGTGGAGAATAGGCGTCGGACAACGTAGAAAAACGTTCTAAACCGACTAAATAAAAAAAAATATTGTAAGCCCAAATAATAATGTATATGTAGACCTTTAAGGTTGCTAGCACTTTTCAAATAAGTGAACTTTACATATGTATGTAAATACCGGGGGTCACATTTTAACAATTTATTTTCATTTGACAACTTATCACATTGAGTGTTAAGGTAACTAATTCTATTTATCCGCAACTTGCCAAACTAAAAAAATTGCCGACACGTCTAGACATATTTGTTTCTTTTTATTATGAAAACATTGTAAAATTGTAAACTTTGAATGGAAATTCCAAAGTTCCTGGAGCCCAGTGGAAGATTTGTCCCATTTAAGCGTTATATAGCAGTATCTCGTCTATAATATAAGTAAGTCTTAAAGCATTCCACCGAAGCCCAACGCCCAAGTTATAGGTGCGACCTCATTTGACGTGTTCGAGGATATATCAAAAATCCTACGACAAATACCCTAAAAAGCCACTGTTACCTTTTTTAAAAAAATACCCTGTCTCTATTTGAGAGAAACGGCAAAAAAAAGATCATACAGAGTAAATGGTATAGGATACTTTATACTGTTATTTATAACTCAGTTGACTTTATCCTGTATATTTTGCAGAAATGTTAAGTTTTTTTCAGAAACAGGGATAGATTGATTAACCGATTTTTACAGGGCCATCTTAAGATTAATGACAAAATTCGAGAAAAAATTGTTTTCAGCCGAAGATCACCGTGATAAAGCAAAAACGAGCAAACGAAAGGTCACAAGGGCAACTTTCGAAAAGTTATACAGAGCGCAATATAAAAATACCCAATGATATAACAGCAAGCATCGGGCAATTTATGATGAAAAAAATCAAAATACAGGATGTAATTTAAATGATGAATCAAACTTTAAGGGATGGTGGGAAAGGTCAAAGGCAGATAAAAAGTTTAAATATCTTTTAATTAAGTTTGAAGAGTGGGGGAAAATGCAAATTTTTTGACAACTTCAAATAATTTTGTGATTCATTTATCGGTTTAGAGATACATTTGCAATAAGCAAAAATTTTTTTAAAATGATTAATCTTTATATGAGCTAATAAATTTATTTAAAAAAAATCTAGATAGATTTTTGTACATATCTAAAGGTTAATAATAATTACAGAAAATAGTAAATATTAGAAATAATTTTTTTAAATACTTTTAACACTTTCTATTACCTTTATTATAATTTGACACACCTGTATATACAAAACAAAAAGAATTAATGCACAATCTAATACGAAAAATCCTTCTTTTGACCCTTCTTACTAGCCCTTAAAGTTTTGTGCATCGTTTAAATTACACCCTATATATGGATGAAAATTAATACAAATCAGATAACCCAATTTAATCTTAAAAATTTTAAAAATGTAGAAATTTAAATTAACATGATATTTTTATTAATTTTTATTACCATAATGTTTTGCATATTAAAATTCTTTTTTAAGATGCTGGCCAGTTGGCTCGATCCAGGCCATAAAACCCAAACACACACACACACACACAAAATCCTTTTTTCTTAAATGTTTTTTTGAATATTTTTTTTTGGAATACCCTGTATAAAAATTTTGAAATCATCAGAATATACGATGATTTTTTTTCTAAAAATGAGGAGGGCTTGAGTAGGCAAATATTTTGTATTTTTGCAGACCTATGTAACGGACATCTTCTTAGCACAAACTTGGAGGGATCCAAGACTCCGTCTCCCAGAAAATATGAGCGAGGAATACCGCATTTTAGATGTCGAATGGTTGCACAGCATTTGGCGGCCCGACTGTTTTTTCAAGAACGCCAAAAGTGTCACTTTTCACGAAATGACAATACCCAACCATTATTTGTGGCTCTATCATGACAAGACGCTCCTCTACATGTCCAAGTAAGACAATAATCTTGTGAGCCACAATAGATCAGTTTGCGGTCGCAGTAACTCGATCACTGACAACTGCATCAGTTATTGTAATGACCTAAAAAAATTTGGAAGAAAAATGTAATATGGGCCTTTCCTAGCAAAAAAATTCTCAAATATCATAATCAAAATCATGAGAGCTTTCAAGATGTTTTTGGGGGTTTTCAAATATTTCTTGGTGAGAACCGCATCTTGATATAGTAAGCCGTTTTTATATTACTGGGGATTTAATATATTTTTAGCTCACACTACACTATAGTAGTGTGAGCTATAGTGATCCTAATTTTTTCGAGAAAAAAAAAGTTGCTCCGATTTCAAAAATTTTTATATATCTTTGCGTTTCAGATGATTTTGAAACTTTTTTGTTGCGCCGTCTGTCTGTCTGTCTGTCTGTCTGTCTGTCTGTCTGTCTGTCTGTCTGTCTGTCTGTCTGTCTGTCTGTATGTCTGTCTGTAACGACCAACGCGCATAACTCAAAAACCGCTTGCCCGATTTTAATGAAATTTGGTACCTACGCTGGGTTTTGGGTCGAGATGGTCCCATTTAAAAATGAACAAAATCCACCGAACACAAGCCAAATAAAAGGGTGGGGGTATATATCAAAAATTAGAGTTTATGTAAAAATATGGCGTGTGTGATATCAAACGAAAGGTAATTGCGTCTGGAGTTAAATAAAATACATTTTACTTTAAAAAAAAGGGTGGGGGTAAATTAAAAAAATTAGTGTTTATGTGGAAATATGGCGTGTGTGATATCAAACGAAAGGTAATTGAGTCTGAAGTTAAACAAAATACATTTTAGTTAAAAAAAAAAGGTGGGGGTAGATTTGAAAAATTAAAGTTTAAGTCAAAACATGGCTTGTGTGGTATCAAACGAAAGGTAATTGAGTCTGGAGTTCAATAAAATATATTTCAGTTTTTAGTTATATATTAACTCACACGTACACTATAATTATAGTACCTAGTGTGAGCTTAGGTGCCCATAGATTGGCAGAGTATTTTTTTATTTATGCAAATTTCAATTTGGTCCAAATTGCTTTTTGGTAGTTTTTTTTTATAAATAACCCAAGTGTCAAATTAAATTTTATTGGTCACTTTTAGATTTTGAGATATTACATAATGTTTGTATATTTCTTATGTAGTGACCCTTTTTTTATTCGATTTTTGAAATCAGCATAAAATTTCCTATAAAATAAATATTTTTATTTTTTAACTTCGCCTTTATTTTTTATTAATTAATCACGAGTCGCGGCTGCTTCTTAGCTTCTTCAGAGTGCGTTTCATCATATTTGGATCACTAAAGTCAACTTTCTTATCAGATCCCTTAGTTGTCAACCGCGATATTGAATTGCCACAGTTACGTATTTCAGAAAATCACACGGGAGATTGCACTAACGAATGTCTGACAAGTAACTTCTAAATAAATACCAGAAGACAAATTAAAATATAAAATAAAGACGGCAACATAAAAAATATAAAGAATATAAAGAAATAAAGGGGTCATTCAATAAGGAAATAACAATTTTATGTATTTGTGTATAAAAATATCTATAAAAAAGTTAACTCTTATAAACCTCCTCTCAAAATGTCTTTTCAAATACCCTAGATTAAAAACGGCTGACTGATATTCTTTTCATAAATTGATCAAAAATAGAGTCAATTTCAACGGAATTAGGGAAAACCATTTTTTAGCTCACACATATACTATACTATAGTAGTGTGAGCTATGGTGATCCTAATTTTTTCGAGAAAAAGAAAGTTGCTCCGATTTCAAAATTTTTTATATATCTTTGCGTTTCAGATGATTTTGAAACTTTTTTGTTGTGTTGTCTGTCTGTCTGTCTGTATGTCTGTCTGTCTGTAACGACCAACGCGCATAACTCAAAAACCGCTAGCCCGATTTTAATGAAATTTGGTACCTAAGCTGGGTTTTGGCTCGAGATGGTCCCATTTAAAAATGAACAAAATCCAATAAACAGAAGCCAAATAAAAGGGTGGGGGTAGATTTCAAAAATTAAGTTTATGTAAAAATATGGCGTGTGTAATATCAAACGAAAAATAATTGAGTCTGGAGTTAAACAAAATACATATTAGTTTATTTAACAAAAAAAGGGTGGGGGTAAATTTCAAAAATTAGAATTTATGTGAAAATATGGCGTGTGTGATATCAAACGAAAGGTAATTGAGTCTGGAGTTAAACAAAATACATTTTAGTTTTTTTTTAAAGGGGGGGTAGATTTCACAAATTTGAGTTTAAGTAATAACATGGCTTGTGTGGTATCAAACGACAGGTAATTGAGTCTAGAGTTGAATAAAATATATTTCAGTTTTTAGTTATATTAGCTCACACGTACACTATAAATATAGTATCTAGTGTGAGCTTAAGTGCCCATAAATTGGCAGAGTATTTTCTCGGCGTCGCGTTATAATAGGTAGCGTCGAGACCATATATATAATATTCCAATACTCCCTGTTTTCTATTTACACAATGGTTGGTGTTTGATGCAAACATTCAGAAATAAAGGTACGAAAAATGCACAGATACCAAATTTACATAGATAGAGTTTTTGTCAACTGTACGCCGATGATTTGTCGTAACAAATACATGAATATAATACTATGCATGCGTAAAAGTATAACCAATCAGGACATTTTATCACGGATCCCCTGTGATCCGTGATTTTATCTTAAGGACCGCAAAAAGGCTAGACTTATACCCATTGATATTGCTATTTCAAATATCTTTGCATTCTGCATCATAAAATACCGTAGATATTGCAATAATATGCATATGTCTTTGAAAGCAACCAATCAGGTGTTTTTTGCTTAAAGACCCCAAAGCCCTCATGTTTGCATCATGAATGGGCAGTTACCGTGGGTATTGGAATATTATGTATATGGTCGAGACGCCTTGAAGTTTAAGATTGATAGTAACCTAGTATTTGCCAAATATCTTAAAAACGGTAATACGCAGGAGAGTTTTGTTTTCACTTTTAAGCAGCTAGTACATATTCCTTTCTCTGGTTGTATTACTCAACAAATATTCTGACTTTTTAATAAACATTAACTTTTATTTTTTAATGTTTGAATTATTTAGTTCTCCTCTTTGTGTTGCATTAACCTATATGTTTAGATTACCAAAATTAGTAATATCGTCTTTGCCTTGCTTATTTAGGAAGTTTTTTGGAGTCGTCAAAAAAAAAACTTTTTTAAATAAAAATAAATTAGAATTAAAGGTTACGAGTGATTCTCAATTTTCAGAAGAGTTAGCTCAAAATCGACTAAATAAAATTAGAGTTGGCTAATTTTTCTGAAAATTGAGAATCTGCCGTAACTTTTAATAACATTTTCCGATATCTTTTAAAACAAAGGTATTTTACTCGTAACACTTTTTATCAATTCAGCCTACCAAACTACGTTGATTAATTTTTTTAAGATCTTAGTTTCAGACCAAGCAGAAACCATTGCCAGAAAATCAGAATTTAAATCGAATATTTTTTGTCATTTATACCTTACCGACACTCAAGCCGTGGACACACTGTAGATATCTTTAGCAATTCCCGGCATTTTGTGTATTTCTAGTTTTATTTTTATAAGCAGAGAAATTTATTTTTCAAACAAGTCATTATTAAAATATTTTTAGCTCAATTATTTAACGATAAAATTAAATGACCTCCTTTAAGGCACTGCAAAATAAAAAACAAAGGTTTTTTTGTAATGGTTTATATAATATAATATATAAAATATATAATTTCTTTTGCTCGTGATCAAAACAATATTTTTTTCTAGCTGGTTTGGGATTTTGAAACATAGTGCAGCGAACGCATACACAGCTGCGGGCTGATTAAATTAATATTATTAATTTGTTCATATTGACAATTTTTATTTGTTAAATACACATGATTGACATATAGTGCTTACGGTTTGCAAAAATATATATCCGTATTATTGGTAAATTAATATAGGTATTAGTAAATTTTTTCTCCTTATGTTTTATTAGCAACTTCTCCCACTTTACCCGCATAGTCGCCTATGCTTTGACTCGTCTAAAGGAGGAAGCACTAAACACATTGTTTACCGGGATGCGTCAGATGAGCTGAATTTGAGATATGTTAAAGGCCAAACCTTCTTGATATTTTTTCCAAAAAAAGTTGGGGGGTCATATAGGATTCGTTTTCGAGCTATACTTTTTTAAATGCGCGCCAGTGAAATATGGAGAAACTCTCTTTTTATAGTTTTTTTTAATAACTTATCGTCAAATAAAAATAAAAAACCGATATTAGTCTTATTTTAAAGAAAAAAATGCAGGAAAAATACCTGAGATTTATTAAATATAAAGAGAGGTCCATGTATATTCAACATGGACAAAATTAACTTCACTTGCTTTCATGTGAGTCGTTTCAACTATTCTTAAGTGATGTTTGCATAATAGATTATGTAATAAACCTACAGGGTATTTCAAACATTTTTTTAATTCAACGCATGACATGTTTACTAATTGTCTAGGAAATAGTGTGTTTACCGGGATGCGTGAAATGAGGTGAAATGTTAGAGCCCGTTCAGATACTTACCCAAAAATATAGTGGGGGGGTCATCGGTTTCGTTTTCGATTTAAATTAAAATTATTTAAATGCGCGCCACTGGAATATGGAAAAATGTGACTTTTGTAGTTTTTTTCCTATAACTTCTCGTCAAATAAATATAAAAAACCAATAATAATTTTAGTATGTTTGAAAAGAAGAGTCTCTTTAAGTACGTTCTCAATTTTTGACATATAGTTTTCATCACATATCTACAGAGTGGCTCAAATTATTAATAATAGAAATACAAGAATAGAGGAAAGTCGCCTAATTTTGGATAGTTGCCTAATTTTGGATACAGCATTTTCTCAAAATCCGTTTACAGCTTCCTTCAATTCAAACCACAAAACGAAGCGTCTCTAACATAAAATGATTCTCTGTGAAGCGCATAGTTCGACTGTTCACCACTAGGTGGTGACATAAGCTTATGTGTTTAATTGCGAAAACGAGTTTTTTGTTACTCCACGTGTAAACCATTATTAAAAGGTAAGTACTTAGCCTAGGAAAGTGTAATTTGGCAAGGATATACAAGAATAGTTGTAGAACAAGACTATGTATTTGAAATAAGAATTTCTCTCACGGACTTTTTGATATTAGTCGAATAACCTAGAATATAAAGGTTGCCTAATTTTTGATAGGAACTTATACCTAAATTTGGATATCGAAAATTAGGAACACATGTAGTTGCCTTGCTAATATAGGGTATCCAATTTTGGGAACCCTATTTTTTAATTTGAAAAAGTGATTTGTTTTACTTTGTCGAATTTTTGTATTCTTTAAGGTTAAAATACATATTTTTGTGAGCGTACCCTGTTTTTATTGACGTAACAACATATTTTAGGAACAGAAGAATTAACAAAATATGTTTTCGTCACACAAAAACAGTTCAAATAAAAAACTATCCAAAATTAGGCGACCTTCCTCTAATAATAAAATTAAAGGGTATTTCAAACATTTTTTGAATTCCCATGACATATATACTAATTGTTCATGGAATTTGAGATATGTTTGGTCCCAAGCCGTCGTAATATAATTATACTAATTTAAATGCTGGAATATAGGAAAGTTAAGTGTAATTAGAACCCTTACCGGGGGTTCTACAAAAAAAAATTTGCATCAGAAAGAAAGCCTTTGAAAAAACTTAATTGACAAAACTTAAATATCGAATTTTTATCTCTAGAAGATAGAAGTTGTAGCAAAAATCCATAAGAGTATAGTTCGAAAACGAAACCGATGACCCCCCCACAATTTTTTAAAGACAAGTTTCAGAAGGGCTCGTGCTCTAGCATATCTCACACTATTCCGCTCGACAGTTAGTACACCTTGTTTAATTAAAAAAATGTTATACCATGTAAGTTTACTACATAAGCCATTATGTATGTAAATATTACTTTATAATAGTTACAATGGCTCAGATTGAAGCAAATTCACGAACCGGACTTGCGAATCCACGCGCCGCCGTTGGATCCCAGCTTAATAAGAAATAGCCAAACTTTTTCAAAGGGAATAATAAATAAACAGTTTATAGTTTAAATTTTTAGATTGACACTGGTACTGTCTTGTGCAATGAAATTCGAGTCTTTTCCGCATGATACTCAAATTTGTAGCATGATGATAGAAAGCCGTAAGTAACTAACCCATTTTTTTTACCGTTTCGAAGCAAAAGCGATTAAGATTTCTATTTCTATCACGATTTATTAATATTTTTAAATTCACGATTATATTTGACTGTCTCTAATTCGTGACGCCTCTCATTATTTATTTTTGCAACGTCGAGGTAAGTGTATATTTAATCCCCAAAATAGACATACAATTTCTTCTGTTTCGGTTGCACATTATACTCGAACTAGCTAACCTTTCGCAAAAAATCTTGTTAGATGGCTCTTGGGGTTTCCGTTTAAACATCGCATTCTTGCGTCCTAGACCATGAGGCATCAGTAAAAGGGGAAAAACCCCATCACCAGTATTTACTAAAGGGTCTACAGTGCTAAGTGCTACAATCCTAAGATTAAAGGTTTACATTTTGGTTGAAGGTTTAAATTATTTTTCCCGTGTTTGCAGTAGTTTTTAATATTTATATAAATTGTTCATAAATACCTTGCGATATGGGTCATCTTTTTTCGTTGTAACAAAGACATTATTTCCACACAAAGGTTATAAATAAATAAAAATAATAAAATATTTTGGTTTAAAAATGGTAGCCATATTTAAACCTCCAAAGGTCACTAGGAAATGTCGAATAAAAACGGTGTAAGTCAGTGGCGGCTGTCCGCTATATTTTAAATGTTAATTTTTTAGACAAGTTAGCGACGATTAAACCGAAGGTCGATTGTTTTGGTGAATGTGTAATTGAAAAGGGATTCTAATATATCTTGTGCTTTTTACAGTATTTAAATATTGATACGTATTTAATACGGTAATGCATCTACAGATATAGTTTTAAGTTATTTATGTATTATTTAGCTTTGAACATTTTTGTATATAAGTTTTTTTGTCAATCATGGATTATTTATATTGTTTTTCGAACTTTAAATCACCCCTCAGGGGTGGTACTACAATTTGAGACTATTTTTAACGGGAATCCTACGACTGCACGGACTAAATTTCCAAAAAATGACATTTTGTTACAAAAATTTTATGTGGTTTTTCTTTATTTCTAAAGTTAATTTGAATTTATATGAGATGAAACTCACTGAGAAATTCTTACTATCATATTGCACATTAGGGTGAACCAAATCTTTGCCGTTATTTGACCTGTGAGTATTAAAAAAATACACTTAATCCGGCCGGTATCAAGTGTATAGACTTGATACTTAAACCCGGTCTACAATGCTAAGTCTTAAGGTCTTAGTAAATCATTTATCATCCTGTATAAAGTTTAAATGTTAAGAATTCGTACAGGATGACGCGAATTAAATACGAAGTCCGGTGACGTAGCTTTTAAAAAACTTTTTATTTGAAAAGACTACAAAAAATACTTATAACTAAAATGACCAATACAACTTGTAAAAGTATAATGATACCTAATTAGACCATTTGGGTGCATATATAAACTTCAATGTACGGCGTCAGCAATATATTTGTTATTACAAACAAGATGAGATGTTATTATTCCAGGGATATTACTCCTCCACCCTTAGTTTCGTCAACGTCCTCGTTGATGAGTTTTTGGAGAACCCTTAAGGGAATATTTTTTGTCTTTGAGGTTTTTTGTTTTCGCCAAAAATAGAAAATAAAAATAAATATCAAGATTACTGCCAAACATAAAGTTAAGATAATGTAATTTTGGCTTTCAAAATTAAGTTCCTGTAGGACTAAAGGATCCAAAAGGTCTTCCTGCATTTTTTGCGGGTTTTCTAAATGTCTTATCTGCAAATTGATAGACAAGTTTGTTTCAGGAAGCTTTATTATATCTGGCAATGAAACAGAAATGTTATTTATTGATAATGAATATTTATTTTGATTAATTATTATGTCACACTGGCTGTTAATAAGATAACAGTTTTGAAGTGTGGTTTTCTGAAACTGGAAGCAATTTTCGTAAATTGTTTCGGAGTTTTTTGTACAGAAAAGTAGACCACTTTTATAAGTTAAAGTGTGAATTTGAAAATTATTTTTTACTGTGGCGAAAGGGCAATTTTTTGGTAAAAGGCAACTATGTGCAATGGGGTTGAAACAAATCCAATTTGAGTTAATTTCAGAGCATTGCTGATACCATAAATTGTTACAATAGTATTTACTGGGGCTAATTAATATTTTTGATTCATTATTAGGTATTGGATAAACTATCTTAAGACTACAAGAATATTTTTCAAAGATTGGTATTTTCACTACAATGATTGACATATCTTTTAACAGAATAAGGCCAGTTTTACATATAAGAGTTAATTCTGACAGGTGTTTTAGTGGCCATAGAGAATTTTTTGGATAATGAGCTGTCAAATATTGCCAAATTTCCCTAATTTCATTGACATTCAAAATTTCTAAATCTAAAGTTTGCAGATGCGCAAAAGATATCATTCTCAGCATTTTTTCCAAAAATTTGTTTAGTTTTGAGATTTGTAAAATTTGGTTTTGCATACTGAGTAATAACGTGATTTCATTACTCAATTTTAAAATTTCGAAGCGAATGCATTTTGCGTTTTTATTTATAATGTTTACATTTTCCTGGAATTTGTTTATAATATTCCCGGCAAATGAACTAAGGTCATTTATCTTGTGCATCGTGTTAATTTGATTTTGTTTCAGTATTTGTAAGTTCTGCGTTATTGTGTCTAGGTCGGTATTATCTAGGTTTCCTGTGACAAATTTAATACCGCTTCCCAGTAGGTTGAATAAACCACGTTTCTTTCTAAGTTCATTGTTTTCTAAAGAATTTAGTTTTTCATAAGTATTGTACGTATCGTTTAAGCATGATTCAAGGAATTGAAATTGTATTTTTAATAAAGTATTATTAACTTGATTGACTAAAGGGGATAAAAATAGGGAATTAGTAGTAAAAAGTTGGCTTAGAGACGTTTTAATTTTTGTCATATTAAAAGGTATGTACATAGTATGATAATGGCTTACAACTAAAGAAGGAGAGATTTCTTCGGTGTAGAATCCATTATTGTCCAATCTATTGACCTGAAGGGCCTGGTTGAGGTTCGTCAATGTCAGGAGGGACAGGATCAGGAACCTGGAATGATTTAGGTTTTTTCCTGAGTCTTTTTATTTTTCTGACATGTGTGTTAATTGGTTTAGTTTTTGAGATACCAGTTATAACATTTTTATTGACGTTAGTTACTTTGGTAGGGATAAATTGGGGGTTCATTTTATTTCGAAGGGTGTTTTTTCTAAAGATAGTTTGATCTTTTTGAATTTGAGGGGGCTCTTCGGTGTTTTTATTTTGTTTTTGTGTGGTGTGTAACTGTTTTTGATATGCTTTTTTTTGAAAACTTGATCGTGAAAAGGTATTAGTTCTTTCTTTCGTTGTTCATTATATTGTTCAAAAAGAGTGAGGTCGTTATTTATGTTTGGTTCGTTCACATAAGGCTGTATAAAATTGAAAATTAAAAATGATCGGTAATAGAGTGTACTCTCTGATTAAGTATATATTAGTATGGCTGACGTCATAATATTTTGAGAAGTTTCTTCAAGATGTTTAAATTTTTAAATTTCTTAAATATTCAAAATGTGTAGTCTAGAGAAAGTTGTTCGTTGCAGAATATTTGACATAAATATTTTAAAAGATTGTTATCAATTTTGTTATCTTTTTTTTTTTTAATTTTATTTTATTGTTTATTTTATTATCTTTTGTTTATTTTTTTTTGTGTTCTTATAAGAAAAGTGGTTTTCAAAAATCGTTATAAAATTTTTTGTGTATTTTGAAACAAATCTATTTAAGTTCAAAATTGACAGTTTATAAATTGAAAGATGTCTAAATGATACAAATGTTTTAAATGGTTTTTCATCTAAAAGGGGTCCTTTATAAGCAATTTTATAAGAATGCTTTTTATATGAGTTTTGAAGACATATTTTAAAGTTGTTTATGAAGATGGTAATCGATTCTCTTAGTTTGGGCCAGTAATATTTTTGTTTTATTTCATTGAAGATCTCTGTTTTGTTTTTATGATTAGGTCCATAGTATTTTAATATTAATTCTTTTTGTTTTTCTGCGTTTATCACGTCAATTAGGTATTTAGTCGAAAATATGAGTTTTGCACATGGGTTAAAAATAGAGTTAACTACTTTCTGAAATTCTAGTTTAAGTTCATTGTTTGGAATGTAAATAGTAAATAGAGAGTCAGGTTTCACTATCTCTTTTAGAATTTTAAGAAGGTGCTCTTGTTGTTTTTCATTTATTGTCACAAAATTATGATTTCTATTAAATGGTTTAGAGAAAAAATGTTTATATTGTTGTCCATAATTAATAACCAATCGATTGGTTGTATAATTAAGGGGCAGTTCGGGTGTAGATAAATGTTTTCTTTGTGTCTCATTATTTGAGTGAATAGTGACGTCAGAGGCGTTGTCTCGGGCGTCATTTTGGAGGGGCACAAAATACTCTAAATTCATTTTTGGCGGTTTTAATTTTTCATTGAGTACGGTTACATTAGCTTGGGGTTCTTTGTATTGCTCGTTAATTACGTGTTCCGTGAGATTAAAATCGGTTAAGTTGGTAACAGAGTTACGCACGGTGGGTGCATTGGCTTTATTTATTTCATGTATGTTAAAATTTATCTTCAAGAGGGCGTTAGCAACGACATTTACATTTTCTTTTTCGTAATTTGTATCTTTTTGAGTTTCTGGAATTAAGTACCGTTGAATGCAGTCGATTTTTATTAAATTTGGTTCAGTACCTTCCGGTGTTATGATGTAGTCTGATTTTAATTGTGTTTCAGGGTGAAAATATTGAATAGGTTGTTTCTTAAATCTTTCTTGTGGGATTACTTTTATTTGTTGGTGAAAGTTAATGTTAACGTTTGGACTTGGATAGGGGATTTTACAAAATTCTTTAACTGTTACTGGACAGTTAGGAATGTATTGTTCTTTGAAGCTAAAAGAGGGTGTGAGTTCAATATCTTTTTGGTAGTTTACTTGATAATTTTGGATTGGCTGCTTAACAGGGTTATTATAAGCAATAGAAAGAGGAATTTTTACATTTTTATTTAAAGTTAATATACTATTTTTTAAATCGAGCATACCCTTTAACTTTTCAAGGTCTCTTAAGCCTATTAATGCGTCAAAGTCTTTATGCCAGTTTACAACACGCATTTTAATATTTTCGTTTATTCCTAGTTCTTGTAATAAATTTATTTTTAAATTATTATTTTCTTTATATGTGTTTCTGCAGCTGGTTACTTCAAAGGGTTCAAAAAATAGATTATTGGGGTACATTTTGGCTATTTTTGGGGAGATTATAGAGTCTGAGGCTCCTGAATCGATAAGAATTGTTATTTGCGTTTTTGGTAAATAAAAATATGGTAGTTCGATTTGTCGGGCAACGTTATTTAAGTCGACGGGGGATCCAAGGCTGTTTCCTGAAAATTTTCGCTTGCGGCGTTTGTTTGTAAATTATGTTCGTAAGAGCAGTTTTCTTGTTGGCTAGTGGGTTCTTCGTTATAAAAATGAGGATCGTAAAAATAGTCAGGGTTTTCTTCACTATAATTATTGTAAGTTTGATTTTCACAGGTTTGTTCGTAGGTTTGTTCGTAGTTTTGTTCGTAAGTTTGTTCTGGGTATGTTTCTACATTTGTCAAAAATCCTGAGGGTTTAAAAATTCCTGAAGGTCGATTGTATGGGGGTCTTTGATAGTGTTGCCTTGACGGACCAATTGTTGATGTCGACATAGGGGTTGGCTTGTCTAAAATGGGTTTATTTTGTGGGGCGAAGGCGTTAGTTGGTCTTCCAAAATTTTGAAAATTTTGAGGTTGATTTTGAAAAGGTCTAGGTTGATTAAAATTAAAGTTAGGTTGTCTAAATTGAGAGTTAAAAGGTGGATTAAAATTAAATTGTCTGGTAAACTGAGGGTTCGAAAAAGGTTGCATAAACGGGTTAAAACGTTGTTGGGGTGGTTTTGGTCTTATTTGATTAGTTTGGGGGTTGCGATTAAAATTTTGGTTTTGTCTAAAGTTATTGTTGGGTTTTAAAAATGAATTATTTCCTTTGTGCAAGTTCGAGTTATTACTTGTAAAATTGACTTGCGCTTCTACTATGTTATTACTCATGACGTCCTTGTAGGCTTCGTCTAAAGTTGCAGGAGTTTTAAGCATA
The DNA here is from genome assembly GCA_963576565.1 of Aspidapion aeneum. Lineage (NCBI taxonomy): Eukaryota > Metazoa > Arthropoda > Insecta > Coleoptera > Brentidae > Aspidapion > Aspidapion aeneum. The sequence continues at coordinate 14,511,720 of OY755048.1, read as the reverse complement.
AGAAGCGTTTTTAAAGAGTCTGGGGAGTTTGCGGTCAAAATTAAAACAGATACTTTTTCTACTTGAGATATAAGCAGTAACTTTTGTGCGTTATCTGCTACTTCACATTGAATTTTTCCAAAAATTCTTTGGCAAAAGGCCTTAAGTCTATCGATAAACTGCAAAATGTCTTCGTTTGCGTCAATTTTAATGTACTGAAGTTCTTGCATCAAAATTTCGTGATTAATTGGATCACCAAATTTTTGTCTTAAAGCTAACTTAATTTTTTCAAAAGTATTTAAATCTGGCCTTTCTAATAGAAAATTTTGAGCTTTGCCTACCAGTTTCGATTTTATGGCAGACAGGACCAATTTTTGTTGCTCAATAGAATTACCAAAATAAAGTTCATAAAATTCTTGTACAGAAATCAAAAAACTTTCTAAATGGGATTGACTGCCATCAAATGTGGGCAACAATGACGTGTAAAATTTAAGATTTTCCATTGTGTTAGAAAGTTCTTCGTTTTGTAAAGTGTTATCTAATTGGTTACTACTAACGCTACTTAAACTACTGTTAAAACTAGTGTTTAAATTTGCAAAATTTAAAGAATCAAAATTTTCTAAAAATCTATTTTCTAAATTATTTTCAGTATTTTCTTCTAAACTTTCTTCTATACTTTCTAATTGCTGTTGAGTGTCTAGTCTCGATGTCGACTGACCACTTAAATTTCTTAAACTACTTTGCAAACTACTTATTTGCTCAAAATTTAAATTTAAAGACGGTTTCTTCAAACTTGCTAGATAGTTTTCAATTTCAGTTTTAACGTTTTCTTTCTTATTTTCTGCTCCTAATCCTAGTTTTGTTTTGTTCTTTTCTAAAATATTCTTTAATCGCCTAGGCATCAAGAAAGTCAAAAAACTTACATAACAATCGAGGATAAATCCATAAGGCTTGTTCTGTAGAGGTTACGCCACCAAAAGGAATCCTATAAATGGGGGTTGACTTTAGCTTTTCTGCCTATGACACCGGGCTCAGTAGGGATGTGTCGTTGGTTAGGCTTTTGGCTTCGGCGGGACTCATACAACACGGTAGACGTCACTAGCTTCAACTCCAGGCTTTATTCCACAACACTTCTTTACGTTCGACGTCGTAAAAGGTATTTTCTTTTAAGAAAAAGTTCACAATTCGTACGGGACGTAAAGTTCGGTTTGAATAGCGCACTAAGACTTAAAAGTCACTTTCGTACAACGGAAAACCGATAAAGGACGAAATCGCACTATCCTGTTCGCAGCGCCAATTAAATACGAAGTCCGGTGACGTAGCTTTTAAAAAACTTTTTATTTGAAAAGACTACAAAAAATACTTACAACTAAAATGACCAATACAACTTGTAAAAGTATAATGATACCTAATTAGACCATTTGGGTGCATATATAAACTTCAATGTACGGCGTCAGCAATATATTTGTTATTACAAACAAGATGAGATGTTATTATTCCAGGGATATTACTCGCGCCATTCCAAACCACATGATAAATAAAACTTTTCCCAATACCTAGCTATGCGGTTGGGCCCTTTTAACTAATGTACCATAATCTACGACGCCACGATATTTAAAAAGAGACACTTAACCTCACGAGCCACGGCTGCTTTTTTTGTTTCTTCAGAATGCGTCTCGTCATACAGTGGTTTTCAAAATAATAACAGTGCCTAAAATTGTATGTATCTTTGATACTGCTCCAACTATGAAACCACTAGTGGTATATTTAAAAACTTCGATCTATCTCTCAGTGCACCAGCTATTGCGATTTTTCGCATATAATATTTTAGTGCCTTTTGGCAGGTTTAAAAAAAAGCAACAAAAATATTTCTTCTGTGGCCTCGGGCCCCTCCCAGGACATATTCCTGGGTGCGCCACTGCATAACTGACAAGTACTATTTGATAATTTCATCACCATTGAATATTGGATAGTTAAGATTATGATAGATTAATATTTGATAGAAGTGAATTTGAAAAAGAAATGCTTAAAATAGCCAATTTTTCACGATGTCAGCCAATGTTCGATCAGTTTGACCAATTTCAAAAATTTTAATTTCAACTATTCTTCGTTCAATTGTAAGAATATAAGCGGACACTCACGGTTTCGTCGATTTTGTTCTTGGAGGTCCGCTTATGAGAGAAAACTGCGAAACTTTAATCTGAGGGCACGGCAGTGCCTCGCCAAGTTCGCGCGCCGTAACCATCTTTTCTGGAAACATTTTAGCCGATATTTGACCTACCTAAAACTCTACTTCGGAATGAGCTACGAATCTCAAACTTTTTCCATAAAGTAGTAAAGTAGTTACGAAATTTCAAAAAACGTCGAAATTGCCACTCACTCACTGACTCACTCATGTATAGATCATCAATATTCTACTGTACTTCCAGACATGCTACAAAGCTGAAATTTGGCAGACTGATAGAAATTATGACCAAACCCCTGGGAAAAATCAAAAAACCCCAAAATTTTAATTTACTCCCCTCCCCTATACATTTAAAGTTATATAAAAGTAGCATCGCCCACTTCCAGAAATGCTAGAGAGTTGAGCTTTGGCAGACTGATAGGAACTATGATAAAACTATAGGAAAAAATCAAAAAACCCCAAAATTTTAATTTACTTTCCTCCCCTATAAATGTAAAGTTAAGTAAAAGAAATGCTAGAGAGCTGAGCTTTGGCAGACTGATAGGAACTATGATAAAACTATAGAAAAAAATTTAAAAACACCAAAATTATAATTTACGTCCCTCCCCTATAAATGTAAAGTTATGTAAAATTAACACTGCCCACTTCCAGAAACGCTAGAGAGCTAAGCTTTAGAAGGCCGATAGTAACTATGATAAAACTATAGAAAAAAATTAAAACACCCCAAAACTCTAAGTTACTTCCCTCCCCTATAAATGTAAAGTTATGTAAAATTAACATTGCCTACTTCCAGACATACTAGAGATCTGAGCTTTGGAAGACCGATAGTAACTATGATAAAGTTATAGAAAAAAATTAAAACACCCCAAAATTCTAATTTACTTCCTTCCCCTATTAATGTAAAGTTATGTAAAAGTAACACTGCCCACTTCCAGAAACGCTAGAGAGCAGAACTTTTTAAGACTGAAAGACAATATGATAAAACTATATGAAAAAATTTAAACACACCAACATTTTAAATTACTTCCCTCTCCTATAAATGTAAATTTATATAAAACTAACATTGCCCACTTCCAGAAATGCCAGAGAGCTGAGCATTGGAATGCTGATAGAAATTATGATAAAACCATGGGAAAAAATTTAAAACGTCCAATATTTTCATTTACTCTCCTCCCCTATAAATGTAAAGTTATGTAAAAGTAACATTACCCACTTCCAGAAACGCTAGAGAGCTGAGCATTGGAAGACTGATAGGAACTATGATAAAACTATAGGACAAAATTTAAAAACACGACAATTTTAATTTATTTCCCTCCCCTATACATGTAAAGTTATGTAAAAGTAACATTGTGCACTTTCAGAAACGCTAGAGAGCTGAGCTTTGGAAGGCTGATAGGAACTACGATAAAACCATGGAAAAAAATCAAAAAATCTCAAAAATTTAAGTAAGGTATTGCAAAAGTTTCGAACAATATTCCGCATATTTTACTACTTTAAAAATTAAGTATTATCCAATTCCTTTAAAAAAGAAGTGAAATCATAACAAAAACATTTCATGTAAAAAAAAGCCAAGTACGCGAAAATGGCATTCCGTAAAAAGAATTGAGATAAAAGTAAAGCCAAGTTTTCCAATACAAATTTCAAAATGAAAGGTTCTTACTAGTTTGGAAATATTTTTCTAAACTTGGCTATTACGGCTGTAAATGACTCTTAGGCACAGTGCTAAATTGAACATAAAGAAGTTTGTCTGTAATAGCAAAGTTTAAAAAAACATTTCCAAACTAGTAAGAACCTTTCATTTTGAAATTTGTATTGGAAAACTTGGCTTTACTTTTATCTCAATTCTTTTTACGGAATGCCATTTTCGCGTACTTGGCTTTTTTTTACATGAAATGTTTTTGTTATGATATATATTTATTAACTATTTTCGCTGCTTGAGTTTTTCCAATATTAAAATTTTCAGCGATCTTTCGTCTATCAGCACGAAAGAACATCTATATGTTTCTTCTCCGAAACGTTAACAACTTCCATTTTTTCACGTAAACTTAGAAGTTTTTTACTAGGCGCCATTTCAAAGAGATCTATTACAACCCAACTAAACAATAAAAATAAAACACAGCAGTCTCACCGAATAAAATATGTTGTTAATACAACAGAAGTATTTATTTTCCACATTAAACGAGGTATTTCGCGGTTGCCGAGTGCGTTGTTGCCAACATACTACATAATATTTATGCCCATGTCGTGGAGCGCTCCGTCCCGTTGTCAGAGGTTCGCGTCCGGTTAACGGAGGTTTCAGAATTTTTTTGGCAAAAAAAATTGTCCGCGTCCGATTATTAGAGTGTCCGGTTATAGGAGTGAATTTTACATGTTAAAAATAGGGAAAATCTTGGTTCTAACAAATTTGTCTGACTAAAGGGGTTGTTCGGTTAATAGAGGTGTCCGCAAGGAGAGGTTTCACTGTATAACTTTTACCCCTCTTTCGAATAGTACTAGTCGCTTTTGCCTAAAATTACAATTTTTCTTTGCTTTTTTTTAAACCTGACAAAAGGGCACTAAAATATTGTATGCCAAAAATCGCCATAGCTCGTGAACTGAGAAATGGAATAAGGTTTCCAAATATACTGTTTTAGGAAACTCTTATCTTATTATTTTGAGCACCACTGTATTTGAAGGAATCACAACTCTAGGTCAGTTTTTTTAAGGAGTACATACTTTTTTTAGTTTCGCACACGACAAAGGATCTAGTTTTCATTTGGAATATGACAGATCCCTTAGTTGTCAATCCCGATATTGAATTGCCACAGTTAGATATTGCGGAAAACCATACGACAGATTGCACTAATGAATACTCGACAGGTAATTTTTAAATACACTAAGGATACCTTGCAATTTTTGTAAGACATGTTTTGAAAGAAATACAGCGAGGTGTTTATACTTTCTTAATTTTTTTAAGTAGTTTAACTTTGATCGCCCAAATGGAACATAAAAAAATGTGTGGCAGGCCCCAGCAAAATTATTTATTTAACTGATAATTATAATGATTCCTTCCAATCAATAAAACGGGTGCGGATCTGCGGGAGGGGAAAAGGGGAAAATTTCCCCCTCAAAATCTCAAACTATATTAAGTTTTTACACACAGAATACACCTCCTGGTCACTATGCAAAACAGTTTTATGCAATATTTATTGTGAATCTTCCCCCACAAATAGAGTTTCTAGATCCGCCTCTGAATAAAGTGTGATTATAATTAAAAAAATACCAGGCTCATACATTAGTAGGAACTCCCAGGCCCAGAAATATTTAATTTACTGCAATTTACTTTAAAGCCCAATGTTCCAGCTATAGGCTTTAAACTGAACACACATCACACAAGCTCTGAAACCCAAATGTAGAGTTTTATGTTGATTCACGTGTATAGGGATCTCACTGGCTACAGTGACTGGTTCGAATCCTGTCGGCGCAGAGGTCCCGAGCTGCTGCAGACATTTATAGAATTTCCCATTTTTTGGACCAGAATAAAATGTAATTTAGTCCTACCCCTGCATTCCAACGTTAACCTGATCAAATCAAATATTTCAAGAAGGCAGACCTTCTTAAGACACCTCCTCAGTCGGTAGGCCATTTTAGGGGACAAAAGGACCGGATTTAAAAAATACCCTTTCTAAGTTTCCAAATAAGGATCAGTGCGATTAGGCATGATTTAAGGTCGGCGAAAAAAATACGCTTATCAAAAAAGAAATGAAACAATTTTGTTAAAAATTTAACTAAAGAAAATGTGTTTTGTGAAATAGGGAAAAGAAACAGAATATATAGGTAGAAAACATTAATGCGCGTTTCTATGAATTATAAATAGAATCAAAAATGTTTTCGACTGTACTAATTAACTACATTTTCTTTGATGAGTCACTCACTGTATGTATATTGGTTTATTCAAATTGTACATACTATAGTTACTTTCAATTAAAATTTTGAAAAAAAGATTATCCATTCTAATGCTGCGCCCAACAATAATAGTTTTGGAATTACCAGATATTCTCTATAGATTAACCAATTTTTCAAATACAAAGTTCCTAATTGCTTTTTTTTTAGTTGTATTTTTTTTTGTTTTCTAGGAAATTTCACTTGTTTGGCAGTGATTTTTAATTTGCGAAGACGTTTGGGTTACCACCTATTTCACACCTACATTCCCTCTGCCTTGATTGTGGTAATGTCATGGATTTCTTTTTGGATAAAACCTGAAGCCATACCAGCCAGAGTGACATTGGGAGTTACCTCGCTGTTAACCCTAGGTAATTCTACCTTACATACCTTTTTTTAATGGCGATACTAAGAAGAAAAAGAGGATACTGCATAATCAATATCATGTTTACAATAATTGTTACTTTACTTTCAGCCACTCAAAATACTCAGTCGCAGCAGTCTTTGCCTCCTGTATCATACGTTAAAGCAATTGACGTTTGGATGTCAAGCTGTTCAGTGTTCGTCTTCATGTCTCTGATGGAGTTCGCTGTGGTCAACAACTACATGGGGCCAGTTGCGACCAAAGCTATGAAAGGCTACTCTGAAGAAGACATCCGGTCGGAGTTGAACGACTATAGGGTTAGTAAAATGTGTTTTTCTCTTGTTTTTTATTTTTTAGTTATTTAATTTTTTAAGTTTTTTCTTTATTTGTTTCCTTGATATTTCTTCTTATTCTTCCTTTCTTCCTTTCTTCTTTTCTTCCTTTCTTCCTTTCTTCCTTTCTTCCTTTCTTCCTTTCTTCCTTTCTTCCTTTCTTCCTTTCTTCCTTTCTTCCTTTCTTCCTTTCTTCCTTTCTTCCTTTCTTCCTTTCTTCCTTTCTTCCTTTCTTCCTTTCTTCCTTTCTTCCTTTCTTCCTTTCTTCCTTTCTTCCTTTCTTCCTTTCTTCCTTTCTTCCTTTCTTCCTTTCTTCCTTTCTTCCTTTCTTCCTTTCTTCCTTTCTTCCTTTCTTCCTTTCTTCCTTCCTTTCTTTCTTCCTTTCTTCCTTTCTTCCTTTCTTCCTTTCTTCCTTTCTTTCTTTCTTCCTTTCTTCCTTTCTTCTTTTCTTCCTTTCTTCCTTCCTTTCTTCTTTTCTTCCTTTCTTCCTTTCTTCTTTTCTTCCTTTCTTCCTTTCTTCCTTTCTTCCTTTCTTCCTTTCTTCCTTTCTTCCTTTCTTCCTTTCTTCCTTTCTTCCTTTCTTCCTTTCTTCCTTTCTTCCTTTCTTCCTTTCTTCCTTTCTTCCTTTCTTTCTTTCTTTCTTTCTTTCTTCCTTTCATCCTTTCTTCCTTTCTTCCTTTCTGTCTTTATTATTTGTTGATAATTTTTTATCATTTTTAGGATATGGAGCGGCCCAGGTATAGTACAGTTAGCCAGCCACAGTATCCAACTTTCTGTAATGGAAGGAGTATAGCCCTGTGTATCGATCAATTTTCTAGGTTTTTCTTTCCGTTTTCGTTTTTCATTTTAAACATTGTTTATTGGTCTACATTTCTCTGACGACCGAACTTTGACTATTTTAATATATAGCACAATTATTATTTTTATTTTTATTTTAAATAGTAGGGATATTAAACTAAAATTTATTTTTATCTGTATCCTTATCACTTTTGTAATATATAACAAAAAATAAGAAAGCGTTCGGAATATATGATATGGCTTTTAGCTTTAAACATCTATGCCATTTTTTGTTTAATTAAGGCATGAGTTATGGCAAATTATTACCCTTGTACGTATAAAATTTTTATTTTTGTAGAAACTGAGGTAGAAACAAACATACCTATTTTGGTGTTTTCTCTGTTTGTTAAAGCAGAGAAAAAGAGAAATTTTTTTAACATTTAAAACGTTATTGTAAATATTTTCCTTATAGAGAATAATTTTTGTTTAATTTTAAGGGGTTATAGATCTTCAAGTAATTGGTTAAGACATAATTAAAATAAAAATGTTTTACTTAAATTCTATGATTTATTTATTTCATAGCAAAAGCAATGAGCTTTGGCGCACATACATTTAGTTTAGCAGAAGAAAGACGACAGACTGTCTGTTAAAATGTCCTGATTGGTAATACTTTTACACATGCATATTACTTTATACGTGTATTCGTCATGTCAAATCATCGGCGTACAGTTGACAAAAACTGTATCTATGGAAATTTGGTATCTATGCATTTTTCGTATCTGTATTTCTGAATGTTTGTATTAAACGCCACTCATTGTGGAAATGGGTAACAGGGAGTATTGGAATATTACGTATATGATCTTGCCCCGCTCTCCCCTATTTATTAACCCCGCCAGCTAGAAGAGCCTTGACCTGTTGCTTTTAGAACGGTCAAGAGATACCTTGTTCGAGAGGATTTTTAAATTCATCTTTAGGGTTCATAGGATTATTTTAGAAATTTATCGAATAGTTTTTAAGGTTGACCTAAAGGGTCAAAGCTACTTAAGATCACAAAAAGTGTCCTGTTCGCAAACAAAATCGAGGTTTTTAAAAAATTTTGCTGGGCCACTATGTATATGAACTGTTAAAAAGGAGACTTTTTGGCTATCTTGAAATTTTTGTAGAACGAACCCTCTTCGAGGGGTATATTTACCCCTATATTTTGAATAGGGAAAGTGGGTCTAGTGATACCTTGTTTTGAAGCTCTCTTGAATATCTTTACAACCGTGTAAAAATTTCGAAAATCCATCGGTTAGTTTTTGAGATATTTGCTTTCAAATTTTCAAATTTAACATGGAATGATAAAATAAAAATTAAATCCGAAAAATATAAAAATTCTAATTAAATTTTTATTTTATCAGTCCATGTTAAATTACAAAGTTTAAAGGAAATTATCTCAAAAACTAATGGATAGATTTTTGAAATTTTTACACGGTTGTAAGGACATTCAACAGGCCTTTAAAACAAGGTATCACTAGACCCACTTTTCCTATTCAAAATATAGGGGTAAAGTATACCCCTCGAAGGTTGTGCGTGCAACAAAAATTTCAAGATAGCCAAAAAGTTCCCCCTCGCAAACAAAATCAACGTGTCTCGGCATTTTCAAAAATTTTTATCAGTTCTCGAGAAATCCCGAGTGGAAATTTTTAAATGGAACACAGTGTAATATGCAGATATGTAGATAATTGGAAACATCCAAAACCTTTGTAGTACAATAAATTTCTCGACTAAATCCTGCAGTAAATATTTAGAATAAAGCTCCTAGTTTAACTTTAATGATCACATACATGCATATATAGGTACATACATAATTGTAATACTATTATACATGTAAAATTAATTGACCCATTAGGAAAGGTATTTACAACCTGGCTAATTTGATCAAGCGCGGATCTGGGTCAAAATCTAGGGGTCGACGAATTTGTATTTTTGTGATACAATTTTTATTCTAGGGGGTATGTAGTTCTTCTGTTTTTTTTTAAATTATTAACAAAAAAAGATTTGATTTTCGAGGGGGGGTAAATACGCCCCTCAAATTCGCCCTTAAATTTAATTCAAACACGAGTTGCAATAAAAAATCTCTGGTAAAATTTACCGCGCCTCCTGATATCTCCTACAAGACACAAGGAAGGAAGAGCAACATAACATATTTTTTTCACCATTTGGGAATTTTCAAAAAATTTGGTTTCTTTACAATGTTGAATTTTTGAAATTTATAAAAAAAAATTATTATGAAAATATTTTAGAAATTTAAAAATTCTAGAAAAAAAAATTAAAAAAGAATTTAATTTTTTTAGAATTTAATACATCTTTGAATGTTTTCAGGCATTGTATCTACTTTTCGCTTTTTGTGATAAAAGTTGAGATGACCAAATAATATAACCTTACCGATTTGTCTACTCCCCTTTTTTTGTAGGCAGTGTTAAGGTGAACATATCTACAGATTTAACGTGTTGTCACAAAAATATGCGAGAAAAATAATTATTATCTTATCTTAAGATGGGTGAGCTTTTGGTGCTTTGAAAGTTATTAGCACGTAGTCCAGTGCATTAAAGTTGAAGCGCTGGCAGAGAGCCATGTTTTGAATAAAATTAGCAAGTTTTTCTGCGGAAAAAGCCGTTTATGCCAGACCCTATCCCATAACAATTTGAAAAGGGGTTGGTATTACCGCGTAAATGCACTACGGAATTAATCTCCAATTTCGTTCTTGGCAGTGTTTAAGGGTGCAATTTCGTCCTTAATGATAACACATGCCTTTAGAAGGCAGATCCTTTTGAAAACCCTTAAAGCCGTCCTAGGACAAAATTATGCGATGGCAATACGCGCATTTGAGATACGCTCTTACCGCTATTTAAGGGACAATTATGCAGTCCTATATCTGCTCAATAAACCTTTCTATCCTGCAAAGCTATCTACTCTATCACCGGGTACCGACAAACACGTTTAAAGTCACCATCATACGTACCTAGAATCGCCTTATTCTTTTCCAGACCGCATTGAAAAGATGATAAGTGAGAAGAATGAATCGAAGAAAAGCTCTCTTGACAGTTGCGTTCAACTCTTTAAACAAACTTGGGCGGTCAACCGTTTCCAATCGCGGTTCAACTTTTGGTTTTCTCTAGTTGACCTTGACATATTATATACATTAATTGACATTGAAGATTGACATTAATATTGCAAATTATTACCGCCTATCGTAACTTTATTCACTATCCCACTGGACCCAACTTACCATTCAGAAGGGCATTTGCTAGCTCCAGATTGTCTACTTCTACTAGCCAGCATAATCTCAAAATACATAAGTAAATTTCGGTTCAAACCAAGGTCTTTATACTTTCAGACAGGTTGTCCACAGAATTTGACCAGTCATGTGAACTTAACTAGACGAATATAGCTGCGTCATCGGGTTTCAATAAAACAAACGGTTTAATGCCAACCCGGAGGGTAGATTTTTTAACCTGAGAGTTGGTTCATTGGACAGTTGGCCGGCCAGGTTCAATGACCTTTCAAATTCTGTAGGTAACCTATGTAAATGTATAAAGACCTTGAGTTTAAACCAATGACGTTTTTCGACTTCATCGATGACGTCATATTGTTTAACCAAAGATGACCGTGACCACTCGAACGCATTTGGTTTTTACCAATTTAGAACTAATTACCGATTGATCGCTCAAATTTGTTGTTTGATAGTTGTAATTGATAGATAACAACAGATAACCAGAAAAAAGAACTTTTTCTGTTCTTTATCGATTCTTTTAACTCGATTTTTGGACAGTTAGGTACAGAAATCTATGGGTTAGTGGTTAGTTAATTCGTTGTTTCAGATTCTTAGTTTGTTCTTAAGGTATTTTGACAGCAAAATTTTGTGAAAACGCAAAGCATAAACCGATTAAAATGTTCCCTCTAAACCAATTCTCACGTTGCGTTGGCATGAAATGCCACTTAATTGTTGCAATTTAAGTAAGTAGATCCTACATAAGATTATCTAGATCGGGCGTTTACATCAAGGGCGATATTGTGTATACTTCATCCATTTATTTAAGAATACACATAAAAAACGCAAAAAGAACCGTTTGGATACAGATATGTTAAGCTACAGACAAGACACTCTAAAAAGATATTCCTCGGATATTGGACGCCATTTCCAAATTTTAATATTTAACATTAAAAAACATAACTAATTAAATGACAAAACATTCCGTCCGTGTCTCTTTCTCTCACACAAATCGGTGTCATGGAAGTTTGGCGGCAAATTTAAATCGGGAACAAATAATATTTTTTTTTGGACCCAAAAATACATACATACATTTTTTTCCTATAATTACCTCTCGTGTCCTTCTGTTGAGCGGTCAAAATCGGTTTTAATCGAACCGAACCGCACCTCATGGTCAATTAATTGCAAATGAATCCTAATGTAAGGTCCAATCCCGACCTTTTTTAAAGATGTTCCTTGCTTAATGAAAATGCTGTATGTGCTATAGCAATCCCTATGTAAATACGGCGTTTCCATTGGGCATGGCAAAAAATGCAGTAAAGGCAGCTTCAATTGCATAGCAATATCAGAACCGCTCTTCTTTACGTGAACGTCACAAGCTACGCCGACCACTTTTTATGATTTTGTCCTTTTTGACTTTGTCCGGTTTTGATAAAAGACGTTAACTTCAATATTGCTCTTGTCTTGTTTTTAACATAGGACTGTTATGCCATTTCTTTTATGATCTTAGATTATTTTTTTATTTGTCCTTTATGACAAACTATGGGGGCCCCACTAATGACACGCTTGTTAACATATTTTCTACTTCAACTAAAATCGTTTGTTCTTTTATGCTGTGGTTTTTTTCTAAATTATCCGTTGATAAACGAACAAGGTTTTCCCAGACTCCTTCTATATGTGGTACCCCAGGCGACTCAAAGCAAAAATCGATTTTTTCTTTTGACAAGTGTTTTTTGTTGTTAAAGCCACAATTCGTCCTGCAAAATTCTGTAAGAGGCAATAAAATTTGTACCCTTATCACAATATATTTTTGTTAGAAAACTGAGTATAAGAAATTAAGAAAGAAAGTAGAAGTAGAATAATATTAAAAGATTCTCAAACGCCAAAATCAATTCTTCCTGTGAAATTCTATCAACAGCCAAAAATTTTTACTATTATCACCATATATTTTCGTTGCAAGCCCGCATGTAAGAAACTAGGAAAGGAAGCAGAAAATAAAATCATGAGAAAAACATTTCGTGTAAAAAAAGCCAAGTACGCAAAAATAAAAGAAAGGTTTTTACTAATTTGGAAATGTTTATTTGAACTTTGTTATTAGCCGCAGATATTATTAGAAGTTTTTTAAAGGTTTTCTTCATGAAGTCGATCACACTTAAGCAGCTATGCGCGATTTCTTAAAATGAAACTTTCAAACTGCAAGGATACTAAAATTGTATAATTACAATTAGATCAATTCGAGATTTTTTCTTTTAACTAATTAAACACGAACAATGTTTCCATTTCATTTGTATATCTACTTAAAGAATTTGAAATTAATGCAATTCAGGACACAGGACCAAACATACATAAGGTTGCGGGTGACTTATTATGGCTTACGTTTCCTGCTGGAATTTACAAATGTTGTTGTTACGTGTAAGGTCCCATGTCTGGGCTTACATCGTATTGGTCTGTCTGCGATTAACCGAACGACGAAACAGAGAAACATTCCCCAATCAAAGTATTTTTAATTGTCATTTTCTATAAAAATTTGGATTTGAAGTTCCACTGGTGTACTACCAAGGTACCCCTAATTTCAGAGTTCAAAATGTCACCTTAAGAATCCTGAAACAATAAAAACCAAGTGTACACTTAAAAACGGTTGGAGATACTTACTAACCGAAACGTCGTGTTTAAAATAAATAAAGACAATGGAAGTACGAAATTTTGTTTCTACTCAATCATTTTCTACGAGTTTCAAATAAAAACCTTATTGAAGAAGACAGAAGTTTTTATATAATTTGCTCCTCCTCGGAAAATAGACTATTTTTTTGAAATATATCTGTTTTTACAAATTACTTATCAGAACTGCTTGCTGCTTGGTGAAAGGTAGTAGCTCTATCGTAATGGAGAGTATAGGTCCTTTTCCACTCCTGTCCGTTCATAAATCCTAAACTGCAACTGCAGCGCGTGGCAGCGATCGTTACTATACGTGCCGCTTACTGTCTCTGCACGTTGCCGAATCCACTGCGTACTGCGTCATTTTTTTTCCACCTAAAACCCTGTTTTGTACTCATTAGCAGTTAGCTGGCTTCTTTGGAAGACCCTACCTGTCACGTATAGGTCCTCTTATTTCTCCTTGTCTTTCGAAACAGACCATCATTTTTGATTATTTAAAGAATTAAACGTCTTTTGCCTAGTTGATGGATTGAAATATCCCTGACTCAAGAATCTAATAACAAACTCAGAATATGAGCAAATTTCTATAATAAGTGTAAATGAAAGTTACTTATTTATCATTATCATAGGCCATCGATCGGTATCGAGTATGATTATCATTTATTCTTCATTGTCGTAGGCTCTTGTGAGTTCTTTGATGGCTATTTAAGCCAATTCTGGAGGCGCACACTTTTCCGCAGTCCTAGCATACCCAGTTTCTTTGCGATAGCTTGACAGTTCCTCTCTCGATTTTCTCGTTTCTTTCTGCATCTATGGCATGCGTCGCTCCTTGCCACCGTCTCGAAGTTGTTGGTGACTATCTGGGATGTTATTATTTTGCTCTTGAGAACGGCCTTGTATCTTTTTTGTTGTCCTCCCTGATTTCTTCTTCCCTCTTTCAGTTGTCTATAGAATATCGGCTTTGGAGGACGTGATTCGGGCATGCGAATAACGTGCCCATTTGATTATCAAGATTTGTTTTATTAATAAGTAACTTATTACTAAGTAAATAAACTAAAATACAAAATAAAAAAGCTTGTTTTGAAGAACAAAAAGTTACTGGATTTTAAAATATTAGGGAACAACTCCAAAATGCAGCTCTACAAAAGTTTAATAGGAGCAGCGCTCACATAAATGTATACTGCTAGACATGAACAACGCGTAAGGAACGTAAACAGGATCTGAACATATTCGAAAATCCTTACTATATGGAGCACAAGAACCGACCGGAATTAGGATGATCACGAATGAGAAGCCCTATAATTAGGAACCATAATATTACAATGTTTGTTAAGGTACAAAGCCAAAGACTAAGAATAAATAAACCTCGATAAATATTCGGTGTTGACAAGAATTGAAGGAACATGGGACTTGAAGTTAAAATATAGATGTCGAAGATGACAGATGGCGCAAAGTAGTGGAAAAGTACAAAATATATAAAAGGTCAATAAGGCCATAATGGGAACCAAAAAAATATGTAGGTCCTGCAGCTTAAGAAACTCTGATTTAATTTAACGGATGTAGGGGTAAACCTCAGAAATATCACCAAAACCAGAAAAGACTACTGTTACGGTATCACAACAGCACAAAAGTTGGACACATTTGTCAGTCCTAGATCTAAAGAAACCATGCTCGGTCCAATTCAACAGACTTAAAAGAGAATCTCAGCAGTGTTAGCAAAACCAGAAGAGATGGGAAAAATACCAAGAATGATACATCGTGTGCGCAGCCCAAGAGTACTGTTTATTGGTTTATTTTTTATTTTATTGGTCCCGGATCTAAAACAAACATGGTTCAATTCAATGGATGTAGAGAAGTATTTCAGCAATATCAGCAACAGCAGAGGTAGAGATAGACTTAGGTCAAGGTAACACAACTGGAATCATGCCTTAGGGTGCGGAGTAGAAAAGAGACCAGTTTTTCACTGCCTGACGAAATGCAAGTGGAATAGAATTATAAGAAGTAGAAGTTAAATATTATTAGTTCCTTAACTATTTAGCTTGTCCTTTCTTTGATGGGTGACGAGATGTAACTACAAGAGAAAGGTTGGATTTCAGGTGGACTTGTGAGGTATGGGGCCCTTATTATTGTTATTGGATCTTGTTTTGATGCGATGCGGTTTTGTGGAGGTTAAGAATATTGGCAACGTCGGAGCGTCTATGACGGCAGACTACACGCCGCATGTAGAGTATCGGCGCGTCGCCGCGGTGCGCGTCTCGACGCTCGACACGGCGTCGCTCCAGCAGGAGTAAGCGTCGTCGAGGACCGCGAACACATGGGTAGTCGGAAGTCCGACAACATCATGATATTACCAACAGCCACGGAGAGGCCGAGTGCTGTTTGAGCAAATAATAAGAGCACCAGCAGCAGCAACACTCTGTGATATAAATACACGCGTGTAATATCGACGCTTCGCCTGCTGGTTTTGCTCTTTATTAATAGACGCGTCGTCCTTCGGTCGCCCAGTAGTGATTTTCCATACTATTACGATATAATTACGATTATTAACAAATGGTGTCTCTTTGGAACCCAGTGCTTTAATTAAATTCCTCCGTTTAATCGTGCGCGATGTGGTTTTACTCATGGTTCTCGTTTTTATCGGTGTCCAGTGGCGTGCAATGGTGATGGTACTGACAGACATGCCACTCATCATCACCATCATACGGTGACGATTGTTACGGACGTGACGCTGAGGAATGTTCATCCCCGACACTCTGCGCAGTTGCATGGTGGAGCCCGATGTCTCGTCGTACCTTCAAACGCCGTCCACGGGACAGGTGCCTACCCATCCAACATGCTGCTACCACCACCACCCTCCCTATCTCCCCCGCGCCACCGTCATGCGTGATATGTAATTAACATGATTAACATGAGTGTTATTCTGTTCTGTACTACTGTATATTATTATTATGTTAGCTGTCCGGCCCAGGGCTCCCTACCAACCGACCATTTCACCATTGAAATATTATTTTCACCACCCTGGCAAAAAAAATGTCTACTTCGTTAAGCAAAAAGACCACTCTAAATAGTACCAATACGCGACTTGTACCACCTTAAAAAGATGCATATTGGTAGCAAAGAAAAGGGTTATAACATTTTATAGACATAAATAATTTTACTATTGTTTATTTTTAAAAAGGTGCTAACCAATTCAAAAATAATAAATCTGCGTAACGGACAGGACAAAAAAAATATTAAATCTAAATATTTCGAAAAGTTAAATTAACTACTTACGTAAACAACTTATGTTTAAACCTGGAGTAATAAACAAAAAAAATCAAATTTTTCCGCTTATTGATTTAGGAACTGAAAAGAAAAACAATTCTTTAATACAGGACCATAAACTTCATATATCTTAAGGGACTGAGGTAATTACCCCCCCCCCTTAGCAACGCCTTCGATTCCAGAACGCTTAAGTGTTTTATAGCATATAAATAAGATACTTTATTTTTATGCTTTTATTTTGCTTCTGCTTAATAAATTCGTTTGCTTAGTATTATGCAAAGGTATTGGGTTTTAAAACAATGAACATGTTTTTAAGGTATGCCGGGTGGGCCAAAAAAAACCAGACAAATTGTTTTTTAATATAACTTTCTAACTATAACATCCACTTTAATAGAGCAAACAGCACTTTGCAGGGAATGGCTTCAAGAAAAAATATTTTTTTGTCCGCCATCTTAAATTCCAAGATGGCATTCTTCTTTAGGTTCAATTTAGCAATGTGCCTAAGAGTCATTTGAAAAACATTTCGAAACTAGTAAGAACCATTCATTTTGAAATTTGTATTGGAGAACTTGGCTTTACTTTTATCTCAATTCTTTTTACGGAGTACCACTTACGCGTACTTGGCATTTTTTTTACATGAAATGTTTTTGTTATGATTTAACTGCTTTTTTAAAGGATTTGGATAATATTTAAGTTTTAAAGTAGTAAAATATGCGGAATATTGCTCAAAACTTTTGCTATGCCTTATTAAAAATGTTGAGGTTTTTTATATTTTCCTATGGTTTTATCATAGTTCCTATCAGCCTTCTAAAGCTCAGCTCTAGTGTTCCTGGAGGTAGGCAATGTTAATTTTACATAACTTTACAAAATTTTGGTGTTTTTAAATTTTTTCCTATAGTTTTATCATAGTTCATATCAGTCTTCCACAGCTCAGCTCTCTAGCGCGTCCGGAAGTGGGCAATGTTACTTTTACATTATTTTACATTTATAGGGGAGGAAAGTAAATTATAATTTTGGGGTATTTCAATTTTTTCTATAGTTTTATCATAGGTCCTATCAGTCTGCCATTTCTGGAAATGGGCAATGTTACTTTTACATAAATTTACATGTGTAGGAGAGGGGAGTAAATTAGAATTTTGGGGTTTTTTGATTTTTTCCAGGGGTTTGGTCATAATTTCTATAAGTCTGCAAAATTTCAGCTTTGTAGCATGTCTGGAAGTACAGTAGAATTTTCATGATCTATACATGATTGAGTGAGTGAGTGCCACTTTCGACGTTTTTTGAAATTTCGTAACTACTCTACGACTTTATGAAATTCAATGAAACTTGGAGGGGTTGTTAACTCTATGAGGATCTACGACTGTACAAAGTTTGAGATTTGTAGCTCATTTCGAAGTAGAGTTTTAGATAGGCCAAATATCGGCTGAAATGTTTGCCGTGCCCTCAGATAATACTACGTAA
Organism: Aspidapion aeneum; assembly: GCA_963576565.1. Taxonomy (NCBI): domain Eukaryota; kingdom Metazoa; phylum Arthropoda; class Insecta; order Coleoptera; family Brentidae; genus Aspidapion; species Aspidapion aeneum. Next base: position 14,493,529 of record OY755048.1, on the reverse strand, counting down.
ATGTTTAATTATATATTTTAAACCCTACACAGTAAAAGACAACAAATTTGCCATAAGAATCAGGCAACAGGGACACCTGACCGGCGTTACATTTGGTAATTTAAATATTAGTTACTTTTGATTTGTTCATACAAAAGCTACCGTAATTTGTTTTTTACTACAAAATAAATACCTATGTGCTTTTAAATAAAAATGCTATGTGTTATCCGGTAATGTTTGAACAACTTAATTTTTTTGACTTATTAATAAATGAAATTTTGACTTATTAATAAATGAAATTTTGACTTATTAATAGATGAAATTATGACTTATTAATAGATGAAATTTTGACTTATTAATAACATAAATTAAAAAAATTTTTGTTAATTATACAATGTTGCTAAAAATATAAATAAAACATTCGAAAAAATGTTATTTAACATAATGATCGTCACCATCGAATCACTGCGTTCCATTATTAAAATAGCTTAAGAAAGTTACCAAATGTAGTTATACACGGTGTTTCACGTTTTAGAGTGCACATTTGGAGAAACGCTCGCACACTTCGATTTTGTTTGCGAAGGGGACACTTTTTGGCTATCTTGAAATTTTTGTAGCACGAACCCCCTTCGAGGGGTACACTTTACCTCTAGCTTTTGAATAGGGAAAGTGGGTCTAGTGATACCTTGTTTTGAAGGCCTTTTGATGTCGTTACAATCGTGTAACACAATTTACACAAATTTCAAAAATCTATTCATTAGTTTTTGAGGTAATTGCCTTTAAACTTTCAAATTTAACATGGACTGATAAGAAAAAAATTAGAATTTTCTTATTTTCGGATTTAATTTTTATTTTATCATTCCATGTTAAATTTGAAAATTTGAAAGCAAATTTCCTAAAAATTAAAAGATATTCAAGAGAGCTTCAAAACAAGGTATCACTAGACCCACTTCCCTTTACGAAATATAGGGGTAAAGTATACCCTTCGAAGGAGGTTCGTGCTACAAAAATTTCAAGATACCTAGAAAGTGTCCACCTCGCAAACAAAATCGATGTGTCCAAGCGTTTCTCTAAATTCGCACTCTAAATACCCAAAAAGGCCGATGTTCGTGAAACACCGTGTATATACGGGTATGGTGTTGGCAACTTTAGTACTTAAGGAAATAATATGTTCTAAATTGACTGGTCTGCACAGTGCCAGTAACCTAATTTGGTAACTTGCCACTCCATAGTAACTGATGTGCGTATCATTATCGCAAGAAGCAAATTTCCGCCAAAGAATTTTATCACTCTATGCAGTGTCGACGCGTGACTTTTTCTAAACTGTTACCAAAATCAGATGTAAAAAATATTTAAAAAAAGTTTATTTGACCCTCTAAAATATTTGATATATATTATAACTTTTTTAATTAAACGTTTAAAGTTTTGGCTTTTTTGGACAATATTCCCAGGTGGCAAGGTTTTTTAAACGTCAAAAACAGGTCATTTTTAATGACCATTAACGTCTCTAACCTGACGTGTAAATGACCTTTAAATGACGTTCAAAAGACACACCCAAAATGACGTAATTTTTAGACGTTTTAAAGACGTCAGCAATATGACGTATTTGGGACCAAATCAGAACATCAGACACACACACAGACACAAACCTATTTATGACTTTTTTAAAACTCTTCTGAATATATGAAATATTCCCTGCAGTTGAGAACACTGAAGGAAACTTAGACACAGAAGGTGACTCTTCTGTGACTTAGACCTGGAAGTACTGGAACACAAGACGCTAGCCCTACCAAGTCCACTTTCAATCCCTGACTTCGCATGCGCAGATCTACCAATATTATTTACCTCATGTATTAGAATAGATGAGTACAGGGTGATTTTCACTTGAATGATTCTAACCACATGAAAATAGAAAGTTTCAAAAACCTAATCAATTCTAACCGAACCAAACCAAACTGAACCAATAATTTTTTTCAAAAAAAAACTTTCCTGACTTCCTGCCCGGGATCCTAGAGGATGTGAATCCGAACCGAACCAAACCGAACCTAACTAAACTGAACCAAATCTAACCTAACCAAACTAAACTACAACACGTACTGCTAATTAGGTTTAGTTGGGTAGGGTTAGGTTTGGATAGGTTCGGTTCGGTACGGTCCGGTTCGGATTCACATCCTCTAGGATCCCGGGTAGGAAGTCAGGAAAGTTTTTTTTTTGAAAAAAAATATTGGTTTAGTTTGCTTTGGTTCGGTTCGATCTGATTAGGTTTCGTTAGGTTAGGTTTTTGAAACTTTCTATTTTCATGTGGTTAGAATCATTCAAGTGAAAATCACCCTGTACATCTATTCTAATACATGAGGTAGGTAGCGTCTTGTGTACTGGAACAGGTACAGCGGTGTTACAGGTGAGGTACAGATCAAAATAGACCTATACCTAGACTTACACACACCTAATCTGTGGTCTTGATTTAATATTTAATTTATTTTACATACCCCCACATTCCGTATAAATCCGGTCAAGTACTGACTGTGGCACCATCTATGTAAGTATGAGTGTATGTCCCTTGGACAAAGTGTTCAGTGTGGGTAGTGAGCAATATATGAAGTTTGTCAGACGTCGAAAACTACACTACGAAAAGACGTCAATTAACTGACGCCTTAAAGACAACATTTTTTGGTAGATGACCTGCTGGTCATCCAAATGACCAATTTTCGACGAAAAAAGACGTCATTTGACGACCCCTTGCTACCTGGGTTTATTGGTGAAAACTTTACATCCACAACTTCAGGGCTTATAATTTTGAATTTTTAATCATCTAAGCCCTGAAGATGGCCCAGACCTAGGGCCGAAAAGTCGGTTGTTGATGTAAAGTTTTCACCAATAAATTTTGTCCAGAAAAGCCAAAACTTTTTTAATTTAAAAGATGGCCTTCCATTTTCAATGATCTCCTTTTTTTCTTCAAAATTATACGAAAAGAATCACTCTTCATTTTAAGTAGTTCGACGACTACTAACGAGTAACCGAAATAACAAATGGTAACAAGCGTACATAATAACGTGACGCGCACAGGCTTTCGCGCTGTTGAATTCGAACACGTGACAAAAGACGAAACGGAACCGAAGGACCACCTTCCACCAACAAAATTGGTAACAAGCAATATGTAATCGTTGTTAAAAACGCATAGTCCCTACAGTATAGTAAAGTATATTATTTTAGGAATTACTATTACATATTGCTGTTGGTAAAAAAAAATATTTTACAATAGTCATAAAATATTTATTTCATGGACTCTTCGCCACTATAAGCATAAATCTACTGCTGTTTATTTTTCGCAAAGCCTATGTTATTTCTTTAACTTAAGTAATGGTAACTAGAAGTCGAAGTTGGCTTCTTGCCTTAAGGATGCAATAGCTGTATAGTAGCTAACTTTCGTGGTATTAGTTCCAAATAAAATAGATTTAGTCAGGTTATATAGTCTGATATTTAAGGGTGAAACTGGTTGGTGTGAGGGTCCTCCTGAGGACGCCCGAAGGTCGGACCGCCAATTTTGATGTTGTCATGTTCGATGTTATTACTGACTTTTGCTCTGTTCTGTCCTCATATCTCTTATTTTTATGTTCAACTTCAAACATGCACCGTCATAATTGTATTGATGATTTTCATTGGTGTTTCTATTTGTTTTCGCTGTTTTTTATTTATTTTGCTATGCATTACCTAATACATTAATAACCAAGTTCTAACGACAAAGCACAAATTTAAATATGATAAAAATCTACAGGATCTAACAAAGAAATAGAAAATGAGATGCGCCGTTGTCGGTTAAATGTAAGATTTTAAAAAATTACAATTTTTCATTTGGTATAAATAAAATATTTGTAAAACGCAGGGGTTTTAAACCTATTTTAAGAATTAACACACATACACATATGTATGTATGTTATTTAAAAAATTTGTTTTGACATAATTGCACTCCAATTTGCCATTTTAAATAGATTATTTAAATTATTTTCCAAAAAAAAACCAAAAAGTATTGAGACCAACCGATTTTATTTTATTCCAGAGAACAATTTACAGAAATATTTGCTTTACTAGCGTGTGGTTCGGAAAGGCTTATTATAACACTCAGAACTTTTTTTTATATACCTAGAAAGATTTTGATGTTCTTTTAATTTTATTTAAAAAATTGTAAATATTCTAGAAATCCATCAAATAGTTTTTGATACATTTGCACTAAATGTAGTCTTGGACAAAAAATAAAATGCAAATATTTCAAAACACGGATATTTTAAATATTTACATGCATGATGTGACGCATATAAGAGTGGGTCGGGGGGCCTGCCTCTCTCCCGAAAGTAAGATAAAATACGGCCTTATAGGGTCTCGGGCCACTCCCAAAACTGTCTCGGGCGCACACAAAACGTTTTTCAATATATGCCACTTTCATGTTAGGACATTTAAAATACCTACCATACAAAACGGCGTTCCAATTGAACCACCTTCTCTATTAATAAGCATCATAGCTCTTAGAGGGGGTGCGTTTCACAACCATTTTAATAACCATGAAAATCGCTGTCTCACTATTTTTCTAAAATCTCAGATTTTATACCCGTAAACGACTGTTTTGTAGTTGCACCCTGTATTCTGAACACTATATTTTTAACCAAAAACAAGTTAACTTACCTTACTCCAGCCTAGTTGAACAAGTATCTTACCACGACTTTACTGACCCATTTACAAATATTCAAAAATTTAAAAAAAGGTATTTAAATTCTGTAAAATAGTAGGAAAAAATTTAAAATTTTTGACAGGAGTTGTAGGTTTTGACGTCATTTAGAATAAATAGTTAAATACAGCTCTGGAATTTTTTTAGAGAAGGAAACATTGCTTTCAATTGATTGATTATGCCAAATATTAAAGTGTTAAAAATTTGTGTTTTTTTGACATTCAAATTTTTTTAATCAAAACCAAAATGTAATGCCAAAATTTTGACAACCTGATTTGTTTTTCTTCAAAAATGTTTTTACAGAATTAAAAAAATGTCTTGCAAAATAAGAAAAATATACAGAATTTTAAATAAATGTTATAAAAAAAATTGTTAAAAAATCTATGTTTGTGGCGGATTCATTCCATACGCCACCATTCACGAAATTTTTTAATTAATTAAAAATTCTTGGACAAACGCAGAGGTTTCCTAATTAAAACATTTCCTTAATAGTGGCGTCATTCCCAGATAAAGTTTTTGTTTGTAAAAATGACGTTGTCAAAATTTTATTATAACGTTTGATTTTTAACATCCCTTTAAAAAAAAACAGATTTTTTTTTTTATATCAATGTTTATAAATTATTTTGGTGTTGCTCTTGTATTTTGTAAATAATTTGATAGCAAACAAAAATTAAACTAAAAACTAAACTAAACATAATCAACAACTTAAAGCAATCATTCCTTTAAAAAAATTCAGGTCCGTATTTAAGTTTTCATGTTAAATGACATATGTCAAAAACTACGACTTCTTTTAAGTTGCGATTAACACGTTTTTAAATGATTGGAATATCTTGTAAAATAAGCAACATATATAAAAGTTTGTTTAAATAACGATCCTTTCATATAAAATAAAAACTAAGAAAAACACCATTTTTAAGAGCTCAAAAAAGTAATGTAAAATCCGTAGCGCTATCTTTATTAATAAGCAAGTTTCCCATTTAATCCAATCGAAATGGATCTATCAGTCAAATTGACACTCCTTCAGCTCGTGTCTTCAAGTTCATATTTGCGTGTAATGGCCATCACAACATGCTTGTTATGTAAACTACTATTAAAAGCTTCCTCTATTTAAAGCATTTTGGGTGTTAATTATTATACGAAATACGCAGCAGTATATATATAAAAAAAAACGAAGTGTTTTAAGTTAGTTTAAATCCGAGACGTTTGAAATATCATTATCTCCAAGAGAAAATGAATTTCGAAATTTACTGCGGAAGCTCGGCGGACACACCTGCTTTTCTTACATTATGTACTGCAGCTAAATCAAAGGAAAAACTAAAAATAAGATCAATGTGACTCTAGAGACTACAGCGAGTGTATAATGATATTTATATCTTTTCTCGATTTTAGTGACTTTAGATCTAACCAATTATTTCGGGGATAAATCATCCTTACCAGGGGAAGCAAGGGGGGAAATAACGCCATCCCCCGCATCCAAATAGGGGCGAAACTAGGAATTTAATTTTTGAGGGGGAATTTTTTGCAAGCTTTGCATATTGCAAGGGGAATATGACAATTTGCCGCCGCCTACTTACAAATTGTGCCGGCGCCCACCGGATTCGCCGCCGGCCCAACTTGCTGTCAACCCGATTTGCCGCTGGGCCAACTCGCCGCCGTGACAACACGCCTCCGGTCGCCGTATAGTTTCAGTTGTTTATAAAATTGACAGAGTTCCGGTAACAATGTAATTTAATATTTTTTTGTCACAAAAAAATCCAAAATGACCGGTCCAAAATGGCGGACGTTTCGCGTGTTTAAGGTCGCTGATTTTGATTTTTACATTAAACTAAAAAATAATTAAACGACGGTAAGGCCGCTGAATTTTATATACTTTTTAAACTAAATTTAAAAAATATTAAAATGGCGGAAATTCAATCAATGAATTTATTTTGAAATTTTAGTTTGACTATTATGATTTTATACATATCGGTTTATAAATGTAAAAGTCCACCATTTTGGATCTACCAATTTAATTTTCCTAATGATCTGCCTTTAACATTTTAAAGTTCCAAATTAAACACATAGGAAACATTATTAAATTATAACGCAAAAATGTAGAACTTAATCTTAAAAATTCGTTACGAAGGGGGCACTTCGTAACGTATTTTCAAGAAAAACACCTTAAAAATCATTGAGTGTAACGCAAGGCTCAAACCCTTGAGCGTAACACAGTCTAAGAATAGTCCCATATCGAGTAATAAACGGAAAAGGTTGCCATATTAGATTTTTGCAAGTTTAATTCAAAACTCATAACCTTATAGACATCTTCAGTTCCTAATTTAATACATATTCATAAAGAAAAAATCCGCCATTGTAGATTAGCCATTGTAGATTAGCCATTTTGATTTTTTTTTTAGTTTAATTTAAAACATCAAAATTAGCGACCTTAAACACCACAAGCTTCATAAATAATACATATAGGTTCATAAATGGAAAAGTCCGCCATTTTGGATCCACGATTTTGATTTTGGCGAAAGTTCCAAATGTAGTACGTATTCGTTTATAAATGGAAAAAGCTTTTTTTGGTTTAATTTGTCCGCCATTTTGACTTATTTTCATTTAAAAATCATAATTAACGACTTTAACTGCAATTTACGCTGTATTTCTACATGTTATGTTTGGAAGCGACATTTTGATTTTTTTAGGTTTAAGTTAAAAATTGTATAACGCAGCCTTAATACTGTATTGTTTCCAATTTGAGACAAATCGGTCTATAAATGAGAAACTCCGCTAATTTGGATTTGCTATTTAACAAACCGTTTAATATAGAAAACCTACGGTGGCTTGTGGCGGCGAGTTGTCTCAATAATAATAAATTGCACAAACGTGAAATTTAGTACCCGTAAATTTAAAAAATCAAACAAGTTTCGTGGCTAATCGGGAAAAATATGAGAGAAACAAAAACTCCTTTTTACCCGATTAGCCACGGGTACTAAATTTCACGCTTGTTAGTATTATTTGGCTTAAAAATTCCGTTGCTGACGCTCACGTGTCTGATAGCGGGTAAAAACGCAATAAGCGTTGATCTGGCCTGAAAGGCAGAAAGAGCTGTCTTAGGTCACGGACTAGTTTGTTTCTTTTTATTTGTTTTCGATCTCTTCATTGATCAATATGTTTAGCAGGTTATTTCGCCTGCTTTTGTTATTGTTTATCTCGTATCTTGGTAGATGGCGCGTCTTGCGAAAGTTTTCTCACTATTTACATAGGATTAGAGACAAAACCGTCTAATTAACTACGCAAGACTGTCACATTGACCAAGCAGTGTTCTGAGGAGTCCCATAAGGACGAAACAGTTAACTGTCAACACTTATTAGGTGTCCATTAGATCTTGGACTCCCGTGAGGTTAAGCTTTCAAGCCACCCACGGAAAAATATGAGAGAAACAAAAACTCCTTTTTACCCGATTAGCCACGAAACTTCTTTGATGTTTTAAATTCACGGGTACTAAATTTCACGCTTGTTAGTATTATTTGGCTTAAAAATTCCGTTGACTGACGCTCATGTGTCTGATAGCGGGTAAAAACGCAATAAGCGTTGATCTGGTCTGAAAGGCAGAAAGAGCTGTCTTAGGTCACGGATTAGTTTGTATGTTTTTATTTGTTTTCGATCTCCTTAATGTCGGAAAGCAACTCTGGAACTACCAATCGATTTCGAATTGCGACAGTGCTATAGCAGAAGTCGTAAGGCAGAACGAGAGCTACTATCAGGCGAATCTCCTCTCAGAAACTCTTAAAAGAGCACAAATTTGCGCTAGTACTCTCAAATTGACAAAAAGTTGACATGTGAACACGCACCCCAGACTTAAATTCTGAGAACAGAAAATTATTGCTCTGTTGCCCGTAGAATAAATTATGTACGACAAAATTTTGTGGAAAATTGGGGAAAATCACAGAAAATAGTTAAGAACCCGTTTACTCGCATAGGCTTCTATAAAATTCGACTATTTATATACCGTGCTATTTTTAGTAGCTAGTGAGCAAAAGCAAAGTGACATAGCTATAGGACGCGGATAGTCAAAATATCATTATGACGTCGTTTTAGACATTTTACAGCTTTGTTTTATTACCCAATTGCTCTTATTGCTCTTTTAAATAGTAATTTACCCTATCTAACTACGGAGATACTCGTATGTCAAGTATGAAATGAGGCCGAAAACCTCGCAAAAGAGGTGCTGCTTTTTTTAAATGGGACATATATTGCCTAAGTTTTTCTATTCCATACCACATTAGCTAATATATTTCACAGATGTTATGTATACAGTTGCACTGTTAGTCCCATATATTTCGAGAATAATAATGTAAATCTTATTGAATTATTTTGTATTTACCTTGTTTAGTATTTCGTTTTAGATTTCCCAAATGAACTGTTTTGGAATATACGAGTACGTATACGAATTATATACGGGCGAGAATATATAAAGAGCAAACAACGGAGTAATCATTACTTTATTTTTTGACCTAACTAAACCAAAAAAAAAATATAGTACCTATTTAAAAATTATAATAAAATTTTTCAAATCATTCCTTAAATATTCCAACTAGTGATTTAACGCTTGGGAAAAAAACCGGAAAAATTGGAAAAAAATCTGGGTTTTTACCGTTTTTTCACATACCTTGGAAAAATTGGAAAAAAAATGAAAAATTGAGAAACCACAAATTATATTTATAGAAGCACAAATAGCTCAAATAAACGTAAACCAAATTATACATTCTTGTGGGGTCAATAGCCAAAATCAAATAACATTTATTTTCATATAATATAAAAATAACGTTAGTTTCAAGTTTTTAAACAAAATAAATGTAAAAAAATATTAAAAATTAAACTAAATTATCATTTCAAAAAACAAAAACATTATTTGGCAAAAAAGCTAAGAGGAAGATCTTCCTCCGAGTCCGATCCTGAGTCTTCGGCTTCTGAGTCTGAGTAAGCATCGATATCTGAATCTGCCTCCACTTTACCCTCTTCTTCATCTTGAATATTTTCATCAAAATTTTTATTAAAATAACTTAATAATGATTTAAATAAAAATTATAAATTTTTATGAGGCTTATATGGGCTAACTTCCTTATCAGAGTACTCTACACTAATTTTTAACACAATTTCAATTTTTCCGTTTTTTTCCGGAAAAAAACCCGGTTTTTTTCAATGACTCAATTTTTCCGGAAATTTTAAATCCCTAATTCCAACCATAACTAAACCTCAGATGTACCGTCCCGCGGCTTAGCTAATCCATTCTCCCTCTTTGTTGTTTTGTATGTGAGCAACAAGGACTTAATCGCGATTAAACCCAATCGCGCTTAAGTGTTTACGGTGCATCTGAGGGTATCCAAACCTATCCTTTTGCCCTTGTCTCAGCAAGCCTGGGTTTTTAGTAGCAAAATGCCAAAGATAAAACCCTGAGCCGACCTGACCTATCCAAAATATATAAAATTTTAATTAAAAGTTAAAATGATACAGTATTATTTTCGTTTTTGTTTTGTTTGTGCAATGCTACATTACTTTGTTGCTCTTAAACTGCATGCTAACTTTCAATGTGACCAAAATTCATCTTTATTTTGTTAAACAAAAAATGATGGTGCTGTGATATACTTATCTTATAACTGAGCAGAGCTAACCTTCCAAAAACGTTTCAAACTGGATGCACTTTTTATATCATTTAAGCGAGAATGAAAAAAAAGCTTGCGGTGATTCCAGTATGTGACTCGATTACCGACGACTTAACAGTCATGAAGAAAGTCTAATTGTCTTTCCCGTTTTGCTTAAAACAAATTCCAATAGCAATAAAATGAACTTTTGATGTGTTTATACTTAAAGTCTTTATTTTATAGACAGCGACAAGCATATTACGTTTTGGCTATTAGCTTAGCCTTGCCATAATTTGTGGTTGTTTGTGTCAGGTGGTGTAGCAAGGCATATAGTTCGAAGGTCTGATATTTGCATAAAATAATATCAAAATTATGTTGGCCTTAACACCACTTTCTAGGTCAGTAACCTTTCCTGTGTGGCGAGTGCCAATGATGGCATGACGGTTGCCAGAACTGCTCCTTTAGGCTTCCAAAATCTAGTGCCAAGAGGTGTGTTTACATCATACTGAAGGCTGCAACCTTCTTACTAGTTAGTTGGAATCTGGATCAAATCCTGCAAGTGGTTTTCGATTTTTTTAGGCCAACGTAAACATTAAAGCGCGCCTAGAATTTTTTTTGGCAGATCTTTTATATTTTGTGCATTTTATAAGTCATTACGCAATCGGCAGAATAATTTTTGGATCGTCTTGATTTGTTTATTAAACACGGAAGTGTGGGAGTATTTTAAAATAAATTAAAGACATTTCAAGCAGGGCTTTTAAAAATGATGAAACAGAGGTATATCCGTACAGAGTTTTCATCTGTTTCCTTTTTTCAATATCATATTGTGCAATGCAAACGTATTAGTGAAGAGTGACTGGTATAATTTTCAATTACAAAAGGATCTTCTGTTTTGTTATTCCTTTTTGTTTTTGGCTCTATATAAAGGATTCTGTTATAAATTCTTTCTCTATAGCTTTCTTTACTATTGCTGTTTCCGATATAGTTGAGAGGATTATAGTCAAAAGCTGTGTTCCGTGGAATAGCTGTGGAAGATTTTTTAAAACTGCCTTAGATCGATTGGTCATAGTTTGCCTCCAATTTGAGTTGGAGGGCCTATGTGACGACATAAATCAAAGATTTTTGCACAACCTTTGGCCTATAACTTTTGCCAAATTAGTTTAAAAGAAAAATTGTCAATACCTTTCTGTTTGCAAGAGAACAGCAATTAATATTGTGAAGAAATTATATTTTAAACACTAACAAAGATATTATTTGTTTTTAATACACAAAAGTAGTAAAAATTAAAGAAGGAAGATCTCAAATTGATTGGTTATGAATCCCTTAATTTTAAGTCGCCGAGTATCTCTTAAATTTGAGCAAAGGCCTGCGTGATGTCATAAATCCAAGATTGCGATTTTCCTATTTTATCGCATTCGACACGACTTTCCATACACCAATTTTTATGTAACGTATCAGACTATTTAATTCCGTAGGTAAAATTGACATATTACCCCTTATCTACGTCATTCTCATTCGCGGCACCAGCGGAAAAGCGTACCAAACTTAGCTAAAAACACCAAAAAAATGTCTGGACCAAATTGCGTGTTGATCTGTGTTACCAATCGATTCAGGGTAGTTCCACAATTAGCACAGGAGTGGAACTAATATGGAAGTTGAACCCAATCGAATTCCTTCTTTCTCCTGGATCTTTTTAGTTATATATTGCTGTTTCCAATATGTATGTATGTTCGAAAAACTGCTTCTGTCTCCTAAATTGTTTTAGTTCTAACTCTTTTTAATAAAGTCGTTCTGCTAGGCTTCTCCACTATTGCTGTTTTTCCGATATGAAGTTGCTAATTCCGATGCATTGAAGAGTGTAATTATTGGCGAAACTGCTTCTTTCTTTTGATTTTTTGAGTTATAAATCATAAAAAAAAGAATTGCAAGAATTCGTATATTTTATAATCATTGTGATAAAGTTAGTTTGAGTCGATTGATTTTGCTCGGGATGTATATTTTCAATGGCAATGAATCATTTTTCAAAAGTTATTTTCAGAGAGAGTTTAAAACTTTTGCTCTGCTCAGGCTGTTGACAAAATCGAGTAAGCGAAATGACGCCCGACATTTTATTAAAGAAAAACGCGTAGGACGAAAAATTAAGCTAAATACATATTGTTTTTTCGTTGTGGAAATTTGTTTAAGGGTACACAGTTTGAGACGTTTTAAATAACTAAATACAATGCGCTTAAATACTATCCCTATCCTTTCTGTCTTTAACTTTGTAATTTTAACCTACTTATTTATGATATTGTTGTAATCGATGTGTTTTTTTTTCGTTTTCACCTTATTATCTAGTAGCATTTTCGTATCCTAGTTTTTAAGTTTCCGCCAGTACCGTAGCAATGGTAGGGCCAACCATATAAATGATTTTTAATTTTTTGTGTGGTTTGCGAGTAATTATATTAATTAATAGGGGTTTTAATTTTTAACAAGTAACTTTTTTTACTTGACTAACAAACTAAACTTACCAAGAATTTGATCCAGAATTTTTTTATAGAGTTATTCCTGGCTATTTCGCCTCACTACCTTACTACGGTACTGATCTCGTACTTGGCCAATTTAAGGATTCAATTGATGGAATTCCATAACTGTTGTCAATAATTGTCACTAAACTTACCCCACCTTCTGTAAAATGTAAACGATTTTTATTTGATCCGAGAAAAATATTTTCGAATCTTGTTGTAAATTTGTTTTGATTTAAAATAATATTAAGTTATACATTTATCTTAGATTGGTTATAGTGACAGGAATATATGTCAGAAATTCATTATAGATCAATAAATAATGCTTGATATAAGTTTGCCTCATACATTATCATAAACTAACCAAAACAAAAATTAAAATATTAAAAACTGAAACAAATATATATTTTTTATTAGGATGAATTCCACCCTTTCATCGAGGCACTCCTACCCTTTGTCAAAAGTTTTTCATATACGTGGTTCAACTTACAAGCGGCGAAACGAAAATACTACAAAAAACATGAAAAAAGGATGTCTCTTGAGGAGGAACGACAGTGTAAAGAGGCCTTGCAGGTGAGAATATAGTGATTTTCTCGGAACAAATATAAAGATAGTCACAAATATATTTACAGCTCGGTTCATTTAACTTGAAACAGCGTGATATCTCAAAATTGGAGACTTAAAAAAAATAAGTTTATATTAAAGTTATTTGGTATTGTGGGGGTAAAATAATAATTACATTTATGTATGACCTTGACATCCGTTTTTTCAGGGTTAACTTTATTGTTTTAACAGAAAAATTAATTTTTTATTGGATAATCTTATTCTACCGGGTTCTCTGCCTGTTTCACATAGAACAAGAGTAAGCAATAAAAAGGTATATTTCTATTAAAAAAAAAACACTTCACCTTGAAAAAACCTTGAAAAGGATGTTAAGGTTAAACATAAATTTTGTTTCTTCGCAACAATCAATAACTTTTATTTAAACTTTTTTTTAACAAACTCACTCTTTTTCGGATATCAGGCTCTCTCAACTTAAATGGACCACCCTATATGTATATAGTAATGAATATGAGGATATACCTTAAGCACTTTTGGAGACTTACTAGTACTTCCAGTTCAGAGGAAGAAGAAATTATTGACTTGAGTCTTTTCACATTTCTTAAAATTTGGTTATCGCAATGGGGGGTAAGTCTCTCTCTGTCTCCCATGAAGGTACCTTAAATCCCCTAAAAGTGTCCACGGAACTTTGGTACAACTTCGGAGAAAAAGCTCAGTTCAGCATGCTTAAACTAACAATTAATTAAATGTGTGGTAAAGGCTTTTATGATTTTATCTTTGCATTTAGCTGTTTCATTGGATTTTTCGACATTTCTTTTTACCTGTCAAATTAACTTAAGTAAGCAGTTAAACTCGAGATTTTAATACTTATGTCTTTCGTGGATGCGTCGTCTATTTTTAAAAAGATACTCGGAAATGCGTTTTTATTATTTCTATTTTTGAAAAACTTTTATGACGTAATGAAAAATGCTCGGTTCTTAAGATGTGCTTAGGTGGGTGATAAATAAATGTCATGGTTTCTTTTAATCAGAGGCTAGGTAACAGACTATTTTGGAATTTTTATTATAGTTAGTTTTTTACTCATTTCGATACCCGTGACTTTTTCGCCGACAGACACTGAAACCCGGTTCCCACCTACGACTTTCTCACATGACTGTCATACCATTTCATATTGAGATCATGTGACGCGTGAGCGGGCACCCATAAAGCCCGGTGCCCACCTACGACTTTCTCGTGCGTGCCCGCGCACGCGTCACATGACTGTGATAACATTTCATATTGAGATCATGTGACGCGTGAGCGGGCACCCACGAGAAAGTCGTAGGTGGGAATCAGGTGTAAGAAAATCGTAGGTGGTAACCGGGTGTAAGGCGGTCAGAACAAGCGCGGGTCTTGGACTAAATCTAGAGGGGGGAGTAATGGTCGACGGAGAAAATATTTGTGGATTTATGCTCTTTCTGGGGGAGGGGGTAATTATACGTTAATCAGTCACTCCCCGAAATATTTAGGACTAAAGAATAATAAAATATTTAGTAATAATTAGTATATTATAGATATGGGCAATTCAAAATTTTTCGTGGCAGAATTCAGTCTGAATTTGTTTTTGCTTATAACAGCTTAAAACTAGTATGGTAACTAAAGTTTAATAAAATATTCCTTTTTCTAAAAAAAAACTAAAATCTTAAGCGTAATTTGTGGATAAATGGAAATTTAGTGGCAAAATATTTGTGTTCTCTAATGTTTATGTCCCTCAGATTTTTCTTTTAAATTCTAAAAAAAAATCCTGTGTTGCTTAATTATACAAATAATTTTATTAATAAACAATTGTGTTTTTAATAATATTACTTGACTGCGAAATGAATCCAAGATTGAACTGGATTTTTGCCCAAGACAAAGACAGGTGAAAGTCAGTCGTTTCTCAAGATAAATTTTGTTTGGCAAATATAAATTTGACTGAAAAGATATGCTTGGCTGACATATTTTTAAGCCATCCATAGGTATGTAAGTCTACTGGATGGGATCGTCAAAAAAAACTCGTTTATTTTTACTCAAAATAAATTATTTTTGGTCAAAAATGACCCAACTACTACTAAACTAAATAATGATATAAAGACACAAGTGACAGGGTGCAAAAGTGGCAAAATTCTTTACAGACTTGAAATTTTGGTGGAGAATAAGGTTTTGTTTGACAAAATTGTTTAAGTAGTCCTTGCCTAAAACGCATTTCAAAATATTCCAGAATAAAGTGGCCACTGCTAAAAATGTTTACAAAACACACAATAACGCGACTCCAAAAATAAAAGATTTATTACACCTAGTGACCAACGGAATTGCAAAATTCTTTTGTTCGCGAATTATTTTAAACAAATAAAACTTTTGACGAAAAAAACTTTTTGGGATTAAGTTACAATTCTGCATCATATGGCTACATAAAAATTCTGAAACATCACAGATCCATCCAAGCGGTTATCCTGAATTAACCGTTCTCGTTTGGTTTTTGGTCTGCCACTGATGAAAGTAATTTTTTTAGTATTTTGTATAAATTCGCATTATGGATGTAAAATGCTTGCTGGCTACAATTTTTAATTTGTTTTTTTTGTGAGGACCAGGAAGACTTTTAATTTTTCGCTATTCTAAACCGATCATAGACGTAAGGGGGAGAGCAGTGCGGCATAAGCCCTCTAAAAATAATTGTTTTTTGTTAACAGAAACTTTCAAACTATAGCAAGAATTCTATTGGAATAAACTAAACTTTGGTGATTTTTTATACATCCTTGACTTTACAGGCAATAGATCAGGCTTTTAAGCAGAAATGTTTTTTTTTCCGCGTCTTTAAGGTGGTTCATTCTTGTGATAGGCCCCGTTTCCACCACGTACAACGAGGTACGAATCATTAAAATCAGTCTAGTGATTCAATTTTTGTTTCAACCGTTGTTTTACAGTTTATACGATGATCACCTTCTCAGTTGTATGTTTTATTAAATAAAAATCATTAGGATGATTGCTCTTAAAAAAATTTCCGCCGTTTTGAAATTCGATATGACGACGGGTTAAATCGAATTTAACCCTTTGTAAAAGGTTGCTTTTTCTTATGCTAAGAAGTTTTTTTTTGGCCCAGGTATACTCAATAGTACCTATTTTTGGTGATTCCCCTGTATCCCCACTAGGTACGGCCTTGACGTGCACCAAGCGGCATTTTTGAGAGAAAAAATCATTTGCCTAAATATTTTAAAATCAGAGCAATGGTTTATAGATATAAATATGTTTTTATATTAACCATTGCTGGAACCAAATCTTTCCAAACGGGATTTGGTTTTAGCATTCTGCCGATTTTTATGTAACCCAGATTTCAGTCAGAATTTGAACCAAGATATTTAACACTGGACCGCTAGGATAGAGCTTAAGTTATCATTAGTCCAAAACACAGTGGTTTTTGTTTCAATCAATTTAAGAAAAATCTTATCTCAAGTAGAAACCCGCTCTTCCTTTAACCTATGTATTCGGCAATTAATCTTTTTTGTTTAGGAATGTTCAATGAAGTGAAAAATCATGGATTGCAACACCAAAAAACTATAGAAAATTAAAAATAGCCGAATCTATTTTTGTTCTCACCTACTGTATCTTGTTTGTGAAAGAAAAATGTCTGAAAAAAAGTGACGTTTCGCTTTCGTGATACATATGGCTCAAATCAAGTTGGAACTTCTTAATCAACTTTTTAAATTAGAGAAACCTTTTGTTATTCTTGGTGAGAAAAAATAGTATAATCCTTTTGGCATGTGTAAGCATTGAAAAATACACTCCAAATTTATGTTTTCTTTGCAAAGTGATATTTGGCAGTAAGGGTGAAATTTTAATTAGCAAATGTCACTTTAAGTGTCACTTTGCTAAATCCTCGTCCAAATTGTTATTTTTTTAATTTAACCTTCTTTTGAGCACTTTACCAAGCACCGCAGGATGCCCTCCTTTTCTGTGATATAGAGTATACCAACGCGGTTCTATTGTGGCTCTTTGTAAACTGCTATATATATATCACAGAAAAAAAAATGTCTTCAGTCAATGCAAATTGCTTTGATCCAAGAAAAAATCTACTTTCCTAATCACGAAGACGATATTTTCTTAATAAAAAAAAACTATTCTCTTGAACTGCTGGTTTCCGTTGAAAATAAAAATTGCCTTTATCCAAGAAAATTGATTTGTTTTGAATGGAAGCGGCAACCTTCTTGTTTTCTAATATTATACCAAGACATAATTGAAAAAAAAATATCTTGGTTTAAAACAATGGGTTTGCGATAACTTCTTGCACCAAAAATATATAATTTTTCATCCGAAGATAATTAGAAAAATAAGTTTTCTAGATTGAATTATAGTTTGTTTTGCTTTGAATAATCTTTTTTTTTAAAGAAAACCATTAAATGCATCGAGTCAAAAGGATTTTAATGTCTCAAGTCAAGGCGAAATTAAAGAAAGAATCTTTTAATTCAAAAAAAATTTTAGATACATTTTTTTATTTCAAAATAGTTATTTGTTTAAAATAAAAATCATTTTCGTACTTCCATTGTCATTATTGGATTTTATACACAAGGTATCGACCATTGTAGCTCTGATTGTCTTTAGGTGGTAGTTAATTTACACTGGAAGTCCGAAAATGAGTTTTACTTTAAACAAATAATTATTTTGAAATAAAAAAATGTATCTAAAAGTTTTCTTGAATCAAAAGATTTTTTCTTTAATTTCGTCTTGACTTGAGACATTAAAATCCTTTTGACTCAATGCATTTAATTGTTTTCTTACAAAAAAAGATTATTTAAAGCAAAACAAACTATAATTCAATCAAGAAAACTTATTTTTTTAACTAAATGTAATAAGTACAACAACAATATTTATATTTTCCATTATGTAAACACAAATTGTTTTTTTTTTAAACATACACTCACTTTTTTTTAGCAACGCGATGAAGTCAAGATATTTTGACATTGTATTTATGTTCCCCTGACTTAGGGAATGTAAATATGTCATGACTACACCGCCTTGTTAAAAAAATTATATTTAGGAGAAGTACGTATTAAAAAAATAGCCGACATGGACACGCGTTCGCCCCAAGCTGAAAATACGAAATGCCGAAAGGTCTGAACTTGTCCATTTTCATTTAAGAAATTCTATAATTTATTGCTTTGACTCAAGAAAATATTGATACCCTTTTCTTGGTTTAAAAACTTAATGCGCCTCTATTCTTTATTTTTGTTTTGAGAATTTTCTATTTGTATTTTCTTAAGTTAAAATAAATTAACTTTCCATTGGAATAAATCGCCATTTTCGTTTTGAGATGCCGGATATTTTTAGTAAAAAAATTAAGTCTTTAGGCAAAGTAAAGCTTTATTTGTGTTAAGATATTAGTAAGACATTTTATATCTTGCTTCAAAACTACTTTTTCTTCGCTAAGGGCAGTTTGTTTGAAACCAAAACAATTTACCAAGACAATTTTCTTTTCTCCCAAAACAAGCGGTTTGCTAGATGAAAAGAAAACATTTTGTTCGGAGACTTTTGCTTTTGGGTCAAGATAATTTTTTCAAGAAAACTACTTTTCTTAACTGAAGAACGTCTTTTTTTTTGTATATATATATATATATATATATATATATATATATATATATATATATATATAGCCCAATAATTATTATCATGCTAAAGGTTGGTTTTCATTAATTATATTTTATAGGGGCTGGCCGTGTCTTAAATGTTTTATTTTTAGCTCTTTTCTAATATAATGAGCTAGGTTGTTTTTGTATTGGTATTGAAATTGGTTTATATCATTATCTTTGAGTTGGCAGACGTTTTGATTCACTACTAATGTGCGTAAAAATTTAAGTTGGCAGGTGTTATTTGGTGAGGAATCCCACAGTTTTTTTTTTATAAAATCAATTTATATTTAACAAATATTTAATAAAAATTAGCCGAGACACAACATATTTTTGTTTTATTTTAATCTAAACTCATCTTCAAGTTTGTTTTCTTAACAAAAGTTATAAAAAGGAGTAACTTGAACCGAATCCAATTACTTTTTTTATTTTAGAAAAACAAAATTTATTTTTAAACTAGGACCCAAATTAACTAGTGTCATAAATTTCATTTCGAAAAATCGAATTTATTTTGGTTTAAAAACAAAATTAACTTTTTCGAAAATTAATTTTGTGATTTTTATTAAGAAAATCCTTCGAAATATGATAAAATTAATTTTTACAGGTTGTAAAATTTAAATCACGAGGCATAGCAAGTGAGCTGGAATATTATTTTGAAAGTACGTGTGTCGCAAATAACGACATATATCTATAATTGCGAGGTCTCTAGTGACTAAACTAAAAATAATCCCCATCCCATCCGGATCTTAAATAACATCGAATTTTTATACAGAACACCAATATCAAACCACATGCAATAGATACTACAATCTGTTGCAAATCTGCACATCAAATATTGCAATCTTAAAACGTAGTAACTTAAGTTACTAGGTTTTATCGTTTTAGCGTTAAATCGACTGTTTATGTCATTTTCTATTTTTCTATACAGGGTGTTTCAAAATTTAATAAAATAATTTAATCTTAATTTCCTGGAGTGATTTCAAGACAAAAAGTTTATATAAACATAGTTCCACAAACGAACGCTTAGTTTTCAAGATTCAGAGTGTTTTGTTTTTTTATAGCTTTAAGATATTTAGGTCAAATTTGGCACGAATATTTACTTATAGGTACTACAATATTATGCATGCTAAATAAGTTTTCATTAATTTGTTTATTTTGATATACTCGCGATGCCATACTGTCGCATTTTTTATTTTATAATAGCAGCCTTTGGTGAAACCGACTTTCTCTAAAACGGTTAAAGATGCAAAAAAATTGCAGGAAATAAAAAAGTTTGCAAATAAAACAAGGATTTTATTTCTTGTCTTAAACTGTCTAGTTCTGCCTACCAGTGGATTACAAGGAAAAAAAATCCGGGGAAAAAGGTGACATGACCCCTGAAAACTATCACTATGTAAATTTTTACTAATATTTGGCATGTCTGATAGTGTAGTGTCTATAGCTTAATACACGTGCCAAATTTGATCTAAATATCTCAAAAACTGCAAGAGCTATAAACAAAAAACTATATAAAAAACAAAATTTTAACACCCTGTATCTCGAAAATAAGGCGTTTCAGGACCTATGTTTATATGAAAATTTTATCTTGAAATCACTTAAGGAATTGAACATTAAAATTATGTTACTGAATTTTAAAACACCCTGTACCTATATGTATAACTTGTCTTCCTATGGCTTATATTTATCATACAGCTACACGTTAAACCTAGTAACTTGGGTTTTCATGAGTGATCAAACAATAAAACCCAATAACTATAGACTTTTTTCTGCACACACTCTAATAATTCTTAGAAACAGAATTTTGGACTTCCATTATCTCTATTTATTTTAAACAAAACGGTTAGTAACTATTTCTAACCGTTTTCAAGTGTAAACTAAATAATGCAATATACGGGCTACTACTTATACTACTTGATGTGGGGTGAGGTATGACGGCCCACCCTAGTTTTAATTCTTAGACGCTTGTTTCCCTTAAGCAGTGGTTTCCATATGGTTAGTGTGTCTGTGCTTGGTTGACTGGAAACTGTATTTCCTATAAATGCAGCTTCAATACAAGTTCGTCTTCGCCAATGCGATTCCTTAAGCAAAACTTTAGCTTCAGACCATTGAATCCTGTGATCATTTGTCCATGGATCCGCTAAACCGGATTTTTCAATATTCCCTATTTGGGTACTCTTTAGATGTTCATTTACTCTTACCTCAAGGGGACGTTTCGTTTCACCTACATATGATTTACCACACTCACACGGGATTTGGTAAATACATTCCTTAATATTTGAGGGATTTTTTGGTTGTGTTTTAGTTACAAAACTCCTAATCGTGTTTCCCGATAAAAATACTGTTTTTATATTATAATGTTTGGCTATTCGTCTTATGTTTTCTGAAATCCCTTGAATATATGGAATGGAATAACACCAATCGGATTATTATTTTTAGAATTTGCTACATTTGGTTTGTTTTTAAATTTAGAGATCGTTGAGTTTATTAATTTCTCGGAATAACCATTCTGTTGTAAGTTGTAAATCCTTTTTAATATTGCCGATTTCTGTGGTGAATTCTTCATTATTACTGCAAATATTTACGGCTCTTAAATACAAACTTCTTATAACTCCTCCTTTTGTAGCAACAGAATGATTAGACTTCAAATTTAGGTACTGTCCTGTCCCGTGTGTGTAGGTTTCCTATATACAGTGGTTTGATTGTTTATATCTATTCGTTTGAAAAGAACATCCAAAAAGGGTAAGGCCGAATCTTTTTCAATTTCCATTGTGCATTTGATTGTTGGTCCAAGACCGTTTAGATGGTGTACAAGACTCTACAGTTCGTCTTCATTTTCCCGCCATATAATAAATGTGTCTACATGTATCGTAGCCATAGTTTTGGCTTGACTCTTGCTGTGTTGATTGCATGGTTCACTACATGTAGATTTTTGCTACCACTGGCGAAAGAGACGAGCCAATTGGAAATCCATGATTTTGCGCATAAAACTTATCTTTACTTAAAAGTAAGAGTTACGGAGACAGAGCTCCAACAGATCCACCACCACCTCCACCGATAACGTTGTTCTCTCGTAAAGTGTTTAATCAGTTTGTAATTTCTTTTTGATGAGACTGAGTAACTCATTTATTGGAGCGTTGGTGTAAACACTTTCTACATCAAAACTTATCAATCTATCGTCGGGATCTAATTCGATTCTTTTTAAAATCTCGACGAAAATGCTCCGAGTTTTAACAAAAGATTCGGACTTACCCTGTAATGGTGGAATAATATCCAACAAAAACCTCGACAAAGTGCTGGTCGGTAAGTCCCTGGAGCTGGTAATTAGTCGCAGTGGTAAATCCTTCTTATGGATCTTTGGTAGTCCATAGAAATGTGGTGCCATACTGTGGTGTGGAGTCAGGCGGGATCTAACGGCGTCCGGGATATTTTCAGTCTTCTTCTTTAACGTCCTGTAGATGCGCCCTTCCATGATTGTGGTTGGATCTTTTGATAGTGGTTTGTAGTCTTTTTCTCCAGAACTTCTTCGAACTTTCTGTCGTGTGGTTTAGGCAGGTCGAATCTTGATTGATTTGTCATTCTGCAGGTTCTTTATTGCCCGTGGTTCGTGTCTGGTGATGTATGCCTTTTGTTGCTCCTTTCTGTCCAACGTTGTTCTTATTTTATGGCGAAACTCATCAGCTTCGGGTTGATGTACACTAACAGACTCTATTGCCGCAATTATCAGATGTTTACTATAGTGGTTGGGGCGTTGTTGAGTTTGGTCTAACTTGAATACCTGTCTGTAGTTTCTTCAGTTTTTTGGTGAGTTGATCTTATCTTCTGTCCATTGTCTGTGTGGCACGTACTGTTAATTTTACTTAGTATTGGCTCGTAGTCTTTCTCCCAAGAGTTTCGTCTAATTTCCTTAAAACGCTCCTGCATGTCGGTGTTAAAATCGCTTTCCTTATTTGATTGTAACTAATTTGGGATCGGATTAGTGCTTGGCTGGTCCTGTCTTAGATCTTCTTCGCTCTCACCCCAGGAATGTTGGCATTTAGGCGGAAACCAACCAACCACAAGAACTAAATGTGTTCT
Organism: Aspidapion aeneum; assembly: GCA_963576565.1. Classification (NCBI taxonomy): domain Eukaryota; kingdom Metazoa; phylum Arthropoda; class Insecta; order Coleoptera; family Brentidae; genus Aspidapion; species Aspidapion aeneum. Next base: position 14,470,431 of record OY755048.1, on the reverse strand, counting down.
TCTTCCTTTTGGCCTTTCGTAGCCTCTGAATAGATTGTTGATTCCGTGTCCGTGCCGTTCTTCAACTCTTTGTTGGAAACTTGTAGACAATGATTGACTAGGAACAAAATTTTGGACTACCATTGTCTTTATTTATTTTAAACACGACGTTTCGGTTAGTAAGTATCTCTAACCGTTTTTAAGTGTAAAAATCAATTTTGTTCGATGGGTGTCATCTATAGACCAAATTTCGACTCATACTGTGGCAAACGAAAAAAAATAACACGGGCGGCGTTACTATTTAGCATGTGATTATTTTTTTCTTGGCCTTATTTGATTAGACAGGTTATGTCAATTTTTTAAAAAATTTTGATCTTTTTAAACAGTTTTGATTGTTTTTTAACATTTTTGAAAATTTCGATAAATATTTGTGAGAAATAGTGTTTTTGGTGACCTTTATAAGTCACTGTTTTGATTTGTGCGCCGTGAACTTGAACCTGGAAGCAAGATGACCCCTGGGCGTCCACAAAATTGGGGTACAAAGAAGTTTAGGAGTTTGGAACGTTATAACAGAAGAAGTCGGAAGTTACAAAACGAGTAAGTGCTAAATCTACTAGTCAAATTAAAAAGTGTTTAGAAAATGTTTTCCTTTTTGGTTACAGTATGACATTTATTTTAAAATTTACCATATGCGGGGGGGAGATAAAAGTGATGTGTTTTTAAAGGAAACACCATATATATTTTTACAGGTATGAATAAGGCCTAAAATCTTCTTTATAAAACTATAACATACTTTATACAAGACATAACCATTTAAAATTTTTCCAATTATTAAAAAAATATGGTAGCACTCCTAGTATAATTTCACCTTTTACTGATTTTAATGGGCATATATGATGTCTATAACATCTAAAAATGACATTTGACCGTCAAAATTGTTTTGATTTTCTCACAACCTGTCACATATAACTTAAAAGAGTGGTATATACCAGGGGTGCCAAGTGGTACTTTTTTTATTATTAGAAAAGAAGTGCTTACTCATAAACTATTGTTCACAGCTATAAAGTATGTTATTATTTTAGAAAGAAGATTTTAAGCCCTATTCATAATATGAATGTAAAAATATATAGGGTGTTTCCTTTAAAAAAAAGTTACTTTTACCTGCCACTTGTATATGGAAACTGCCAAAATAAATATCATACCGTAAACAAAAAGGAAAACATTTGCAGATCTCTTTTTAATTTTTTCCTTTAGGACAAAAATTCTAGAAAAATTGGACGGTAGAAATATAATGAAACACCCTGTACAGGGTGTCCCAAATTCGATGTTTTTGGGGGGTTTAGGGTATTTCTAGGGGGGATAGAAAAAAACTGTCCCACCTTTATGATGCTCAAATTTCAAGCGAAGCTGAAAGGTGAAAACCATATTTTAATATAGTAAGCCATAAGTCTGCATTTTGGGAGGGGGTCTATAACTTTTTTATTTATGAAAATTTTGTTTTTGTGTAAATTTTGTTTCTTTTTTTGGGGTATTTTTTGAGATATGTGAGAAAATAGGGTAATTTCATATCAAATTAACCAGAGGTTTGGCAGACCATTTCACCGATTTTGATAAAATTTGGTACACATATTCTCTATATGGGTGGGATCAAAATTCCAAAATATTTTTTTTTTCTGATTGGTAGTTTTTTTAAAATTAATTTTCAAAAATTTTTCTAACAGCTTCACAAAAATTAAAATATCTTGAGGACCACTTACCGCAGATTAATAAGATATAGCTCTTTGTAAAGACAATTTAAATACCTTTCCAACTATGTGTCACATGACCTAGTATATTTTCATCTGTTTTTTTTTTTAAATTTTGAAAAAAACATTTTTTGATTTTTTTCAAAAAAGTTATTCTTGATTTTTTTCAAAAAAAAGTATTTTTTTATCAAGGCTTTAGGAAAATATGTGCCAAATTTCAAAATGGAGAAATTATGGGTTCATGGTTAAAAAAAATAAAAACCAAATAAAAGTAACAAAAAATCTGAACAAAATTGTTTGAAATTCGTATTATCATGCATACATAATATGTGTATGTGCTGTAGGAAAAAATTATATTTTGAATATTAATTTGGTGTAGTTAAATTAAAGCTAAAATAAAAATACCCCCTTTTTTTCATCCCTCCCCCTCCCCCTGTCAGTCAGTGTGCAAACTTCCTGTTCATTTCTACTTTTTCATTGGTGAGTGATTCCCAGCCAATCAGACCAGACAATCTGTGCCTGTTTGATACAGGAAAATTCCTGCAAGAAATTGTCGCAAGAACACACCAAAATATAATATATTTGCGACCAGGTGTTGTGATCCGTTAAAATTGAAGAAACATTCTGAAATATTGAGGAATGTTTCAGAAAATATGTGCTCTCATATAGACATTAAGCTAGGAAACATATAGTAACATTTAATCTTTTTATAATTTATATAAGTTGTAGCCTAAGTTGGTAGCTTACAACATTTAAGCCTTGGCCACTTGAGGTGACAGTACCACTGTCATACACAGGCCCCTGTTACAGTTTCAAAATGTCCCTAATAGGTATAGTAGAATTTTTTCTTTGTTTATTATATTGTAGCATTGTTTATTAATCTAAAAGCTGGCTGAGGGATAGGAGTCACTGGGTAAAGTAGATTTTTTTTATACAGGTTTTGAGTTATGATTTTTTATTTTTTTTTTATTTCTTATGTTGTCTCCAATAATAGCATAAAAAAAGAAGATTCTTGTTGGTCAAAACTTTACCTTATCACATATTTTAAAAAATGCATGTCCCCCACATCTCTGTTATGCTTGCACCCTGACTTCTATTTTTTATTTGAGATATTTTTTTTTGTCAGGTCAAACTTGCAATTTAAAAAAATATTTAAAAGAACTACTTGTCAAAAAAATCTGAAATTTTTGATTTTTCAGTTTATTAATGGTTAGTATAACTGTACGTAAGCTATTAAGAATAAAAAAACCTTTAAATTAAAACAATAGCTATCAAACTAAAAACTAGAAACCATCGTAAGTTGCATAAAAATGTAGTAAAATTATTATGTTTTCTTATTTTAGGAAAAATCCAGTTGGGGATGAACATTGCTATGTTACATTGGATTTTCATCTTTATACTGAAGGAACAAAGAGAGTAGACAACAATAAGGGAAGCTGGACTGATAATTTTGCTTTGTCATCTATGCTTGTGTGAGTTTTTAGAACATTTATAAATTTTATCTAAATTATATTTTTGACATTATTAGACCCTAACAAACTTAGTTCTTCTTGCAAAAAATCGAGTTGACATACTATTACACCTAGCTCTGCAAAGTCAAAATCCTCCCCATTAGAAAGGAATATCTGCTTTTAGTTAACCCTCCATGTAACCATATACAGGGTGTTTCAACAAAAAGACCTTTTCAGATATTTCTTGATAGAATTTGAAAAAACCCTTGGAACCGTCGATATTGTTTCCAAGGGGGACACTTTTTAGCTATCTTGAAATTTTTGTAGCATGCATGTCCTTTACGGGGTATGCTTTGCCCCTAGTGATACCTTATTTTGAAGGTTTCTTAAATATCTTTACAACAATGTAAAAATTTTAAAATCTATTGATTAGTTTTTGACATATTTGCCTTCAAATTTTCATATTTATTCATATTAAATCCAAAAAATATAAAATCAAAATCTTTTCAAAATTTTTACATGGTTGTCGAGATATTCAAACGACCTTCAAAACAAGGTATCAAGTGGGTCTAACTTTTCATATCCAAAATATATTAGTAAATCGGAGGGAATGCATGATAGCCAAAACGGGTCCCCTTGCAAACAAAATCCACGTGTTCGTGGATTTTTGAAGTGCCCCAAAAGGCCTCTGTTAAGCTTTTGTTGAAACGGCCTGTATATTAAAAGATACATTTAATATTATTTTTTTTTATTGCTTTAAGCAAATTACTGTACTAACCGAAATTGCTAAACATATATCGAAATATAGATTATAAATAAAAAACCCCTAATCTACGTGAAAATATTTTTGTGTAGCTAAATTCATCTGTATTGCAGCGAAATACATCTGTATTATTATTATTATCTTGGGGATTTGTTCTCTACAATTTGATGAATTGCTTTGCAAAAAGTGCCAGTTTTATAATGTCGTGTATAATGTGCTTTTTATGTTCATGATAAATTTCTTTTTTCAGAAATAATGATGGTGGTTGACTATTAGGATTTACTAAGTGCAATACAAGTTCACACTCCATAAGAAATCAGGTACTCAAAATCAACAGTTTAAAATTTCCACAACAAATTACAGGAGCTACTAGTACATCGTCGTTGGTTCGATGAAACCTGATATGTGACATTTGTTTCAAAAATAAGTTTTTTGCATAATCAATTAGCCCTAGTCATAATGGATATCCTATATAAAATTATTTGCAAAAAAATGTAATAATAACGCTAATTGAAGCAAGGGTAAAAAAAAGGATCCAGACAGCTTATAATTGGCATCATAGACCTTTTTTGTCTTTTCTGTAAAATTTTATTTTGAACACATATCAGTTTTCAGTAAACCAACGACCATATATTATATTATTATGTTTGAACCTTTTGTAAGAAAATTTGTTTTGAATGTTACTTATATTATTGAAAATTAGTTTTCTATAAAGAATAGGTTTTTTTTCAGAAAACATTTGTTTTTTATAATATAAAAAATTTAACCTAACCTAACTGTTTGTGTGTGTATGCTCTATATGCTCCAATTCAAAAAAATTGAGACAACATTTACTAACAGTTTGACGAGTCTGACATTTAAAGATTATTAATAATGCCACATCTGTCAAACAGTCAATAAAAAGCGTCTCAATTATTTTGAATTTGATTATAGAACTATTTTAGAGTTTATTTATAAGAATATAGAATGTAGTAGGCTGTAATTTTAAATGTTAGAAAATAGTTTTGCTAAATAAAAAATAATTGGTTGTTTTTTAAAACTGTAGTAGAGTGTATTTTCAGAGATATTTTCTAATAATTTTTTTTCAAGCTCCTGTTAAGAAGTTTTCTATTTTTATTACTATGCTGTAATTTATTAAAAAAAAAAAACAATAAATCGGCAGCAATATATTTGTTATTTGTAGCAATAGAATAATAAATATTTTTAAACAATAAATAAATGTAAAAGTAATTTTTCTGAGCTTCATTTATAGTGAAAAAAAAACAATAAATCGGCAGCAATATATTTGTTATTTGTAGCAATAGAATAATAAATATTTTTAAACAATAAATAAATGTAAAAGTAATTTTTCTGAGCTTCATTTATAGTGCACCTCTGCACCTATGTCAAATTATGTACTACTATAAAGTTTCTAAAATTTGTTTGAAGGAAGGGAAAGAAATTGTCCCAAAATATTTTCTTCAATTAGAAATTGTTTAAAAACTTTTTTTAAATAAAAAAAAAATTTACATTTTCTTAAAAAAATATTAGCTTCCTGTTTTTCTTTTAGGAGGCCAAAATGATTGTAAATATTTTTGTGTTTAAAGAAAGTGTTTTTGTTAAAAGATAATATTTTTGAACAAATCTATGTTCCAAGAAAACATAAATATGCAGTAGGTAAGAATATGGTTTTCTCTCGGGTTTTCTTTTTTTAATAAAAATGTTTTTATTGGTTTGTTGATACTTACATTCTGAGAGAAACACAAAACTCCTCTGCAAACAATAAAATCTGTTTTTGCCTTGTTTAAAAAAAAAAATTGAAGGGTGAGTTTTATCAGATCTGGATGGTTATTCTCTACTTTCTGTGAGGTGAGGTGAGTGAAAAGTTCACTTTCACGGGTGAACTTGAAATGATTTCACCACCTTATTACACGGGGAAATGAATCCACAAGGTGAGCGCTCACCTCACGGTACAGACAATCAAGAATAAACACCCTGATCCAAACTTGATCTAAATTAACCTAAAATGTGGTTTGAACTGAAATATCCTACCTGATAACTTTTAACATGCTTTGTCAAAAACGACCTATAAATGTAGAACAGGTTGTTTTAAAAAATGTTCAATGAACACACCAAGAAAGTTCTCATAGGTACATAAAACTCCAATGCAAAATAATTGAGACACTTTTTATTGACAAATGTAACATTACAATTAACATTTAAATGTCGGACTCATCAAACTGTCAGTAAATTTTGTCTCAATTTTTTTGAACTGGAGTTTACATCTACCCATTATATTTTTAGTTGGAAAGACAGAGATAATAAGGACATTTTAAAACTCTAAAAATTTTGACAACTGTTATTGTTATAGTTATTTTTAAGGTTTCACAACCTGACTAATTTGGCTTTGTTTTCCTGGCCATTTACTTACTATTGGTAGAATCCTCCTCAATTAAAAAATAATACTTTTAAGCTTATTTTTATTAAAAAAACTACCATACTTTACACATTTTGAGGTCAGTTGTTAGACGTAAATGTGACGAAAAAGTAAATAACTACTAAGTAACAATAAAAACCCAATAATTATAATGAAGTGCTTATTAACCACAGTCAACTTCTAAGTTTGTGCATTTTGGTATTTTTTTAAAGAAAAATTAGCTTAAAAGTATTATTCTTTAATTAAAGAAGATTCTACTAAAGGTAAGTGCAAAAATAGTCAGGCACATAAAGTAATTCAACCTAAGTTGTGATACCTAGACAACAACTATAACGATAACAATTGTCAAAGTGTTTCAAAATGTCCTTAATAGGTATAGTAGAATTTTTATGAATATAGAGTTACATCATTTCCTGGTATCTTTGTTTATTATATGGGGGCATTGTTTATTGATTTAAGAGCTGGCTATCGAGGGATAGGAGTCACTGGGTAAAGTAGATTTTTTTTTAGACAGGTTTTAAGTTATAGTTTTTTTTATTTTATTTCTTATATGTTGTCTCCAATAATAGCATAAAAAAGAAGATTCTTATTGAAGGCAGTAAACATACAATTGGTCAAAACTTTACCTTATCGTTTACAAAAATACATGTCCCCACATCTCTGTTATGCTTGCACCCTGACTTCTAACAATTTTTTATTTTTTTTCTTATATTGTCTCTGGTAATACTACAAATTGTCTTATTTAAAAAACAAATTTTCGCCAGGAGGCATGTACAGCTATCCATAGGAAAAGACCTAGTCATTCTGGGTGTTGAGGTAAATTTATTTTTGTTGAAAATGAAATTTTCAAGTTATTTGTGAAAACAACTAGCTGCTGTCGCTTTTGAGGTATATGTACTATGTTATTTTCTCAAAAATTGTGACAAACTTTGATACTACTTCGGGAATGTACTTTCTCAATCTAAATTTGAAAACCGCGTTTTGCCAGCTATATTGTGGTTCGTAGAATTTTTTATTCACAGGTACCAGTATTTGCGTTTGTAAAAAAGAAAGCAGCCTGTACTTTTCGTTTAAATCAATTTTTATTTAGTGTATTATTTTTCTTGGGTTAGAAATATTTGTTTTTACTGGAAAAGTCAAAAACTAAATTAAGAATTAAGAAAAAATTACAGATTTCTATCAGAACGTACCGCTGGCGTGCAAAGCAAAAACCTAGTAACTCGACTTACTCGAAAATGAGATTTTTATATCATTGAAATAACCGTAAAAAACGGCACCAGAGAGTTTTTCTAGAATCTTAAAAAACAAGGAAGTTGAATGTAGTTACTATGTAGTTAAATAAACTATGGTTAGTATGTAGTTAAATAAACTTCAAACTCTATTTCTCAAAACACTAGTTTTTGACTCACTAGGTTTCTGCTTTGCACGACAGACCACGTCTGTCTCTCTCATCTTCCTTTTTCGCAGTCCGTGAATCGACGATCACGTGATCAAAATAAATTTACAAAAAAACCCATGCAATTTGAAAATTTGGGCGATCAAGCCATATGATAGAAACCAATTATAACTTATTCTTTTGTTGTGTTAGATAAACAAAAGAATTTCGGGGTGCTCAATTTTTTCCGATTTTGAAAATATGGTCTAAAACGATGGCAAAATGCGAAAAACCCATAGAAAAATGTGCATATTTTAGAATAAAGCTGTGGAGGAGAAAATAGGGGAGTACAAACACGCATCGTTGCCAAATTTCAAAAAAATTAATTTCTAAAATGTTTGATAAAACCCAAAATAAGACAAATTTCAAAAAAAGAAAAAAAGTCAGCACCCCCAAATTCGATGAAGAATTTACTAGAAAAAACAAAAATTCCTCTAATGCTACCAGTTTTACCCTGGATGACCTGGTTGAAAAAGCATCATATGGATAATTTCCAACACTGCAATTGTGTAATTTATCTCAGAAATAGGGATGAGACGGTTCATTCCTTACCTTAAGTTACTAGATTTTGTTTTGTTGTTTTAGAAGTCAGCATCTTTAAATGGTTTTTCTATTTCAATAAATTGATAATAATTAGTTAAATGGACCTCGTAGAACGTATTAATTAGCTCAAGGTAAAAACATATTTTTCTTAAAGTTTTAGAAATTGTTTAATATTTTGCAAAAGTTCTTGAATTTTCCACAGTAGTCCAAAGGTCATTGCTGCCCTTACCCTTTTACAATGGGAATTTGGTTGGTTATAGTTGCTGTTACAATTTGCGCATCAGGGCACGCATAGGTGGAAACTAGGCTTTAGGTATAGGTGGGGTGTTTCATCTGTTTCAATTAGTTTTACTTCGATAATACAGACAAATTACGGTGCAGATAGGTTGGAAATCTTTAAACATTGCTGAAATAAAATTGTTCATTACCCAAAATTAATTCCCGAAATAAAATGGAAATTACGTACAGACATTTGCTTAGTGAACAACTAAAAACAATGTGTACTATTATATACAAAATAAATAGGCACAGTTTCTTTTAAAACGAAACGAACATAAATTAATCTTACTTTTATAAACAACCCAAGCTCGCAGTTTTTGTTTTAACTCTTGTATGTTAATGTTATTGATTTTGTTTATTGTACCTTTATTATGTTACTAATCTCAAATTTAACAATTAACAGTTTTTGCGGTAAAGTTGTCTAAAACCTAAATGGAACAATTCTTTATATTATGCCCCCTTATTCCAGAGAACTCCAAATATAAGAGCCACATTTTTTTATCCATAGAGGTTACCATAAGAGCCACATTTTGATGCATTACACACCTGAGTCAAAAAAATGTTTTTTGTTTTAACCAAATACAGAGTGGTCCAGCAAAAAAGTACCAAGGCCCTTTCGACTCTTTAAAGTAGGTTTTTAAGGAAATCATCGGACACGTCATCAAGGAAATAATATATGTTCTCTGGACACGTCGATTCTGTTTCTTAAAGCCCGGTCTAGACATACCATTTAACCTTACGTCTTGGCTGTTCAGTCAACATGCATCAAGTAAAACTTTGTGTGTAGACTGAAAAACGGACATTTTACTGATTCAAGACGGAAGACGGCCTAGAGAACTGACCGGATTACGCATTGTTTTCCAATAAAAGGATGGTTTTGTATCAAAAACTGATCTAAAAACATACGTTAAAACTATCAAGTGTGTACGCTAGTCTTTCAGCCTCATACTTGACCCTTTTGACTGACAGGCAAGACGTAAAGTAAAATGTTATGTCTAGACTCGGCTTAAGGGAGACTCTTCCTTGTGATCTTAAGTTATTTGTATCAATCTACCCCTAACTGGTGTAGCTTTGACACTTTTAATTTTAAATAGGAAAAGTGGCTCAAGTGATACCTCGTTTAAAAGGTTTTTTAGATTCCCTTGCAGCGTTATTATTATTTTAAAAATGTATTGAATAGTTTTCGAAAAGATGTAAAATAATTATTTTAAACTAAAATATTTTGAAATAAGGTTGTTTAAGGTTTTATTTTTTAAAAGTACATTAGTTGAAAGAACAATAAAATAACTTAGATAACTTAAAGTTTGCTTACAAACCACAAATCAGGTTTAATACTGATACTGATTATTCAGACTAAAATACAAATACGATCTGACTTATATTGTTTGGCTCATAGCAAGGTTTTGATATATACATCTAAAATCAAGAGAGGTATCTCGTTTTGAACAAAAATTGACTTATCTCCTTTTTCACCGGCACCACGGACTTAGTCCCTTATTTAATTTTAGGCGTAACACAGGGTCAAAGCTACCCTAGCTAGGGACTAGGGATTGATAGATATAAATAACTCAAAATCATTAAAAAATTTCACCCTTGCAAACAAAATCGACTGTCCCAGGATTTTTGTAAAAACTTATTCTAAATACTCGAAGTGGCCTCTGGTACGTTTTTTCCGGGTCGGGTATATTCAAAAATCGAAATGTGTTTTGAAAGTCTGCTTAGATTATTTTATGCTTTTAGAACGAAAAGGCCGAAGTTAAGCAAAAATGGGCTTCCCGACTTTTGGGCAAACTCCGAAAGGACATAACCCAGGAATGCCGTGAAGATTTTGTCCTGAGCATAACTGGAAAACGTCCTGCCGTATGTGTGATGTCGAATCCCGATCAAAAAGGGAAAATGCGCAGGATAGACTGTCTAAGACAAGCGGACAAAGTCTGGCGACTAGATCTCGTAATGGTGATACTTTTTAAGGCTATTCCTCTGGAAAGCACTGATGGGGAACGGCTGGAGAAGAACCCCGAGTGCTCGCAACCTAGTTTGTGTGTGAATCCGTACCACATTAATGTTTCTGTGAGGGAACTCGACCTGTACTTGGCCAATTTCATCAACAGTCATGGTAAGCGTAAAGTTTTTAGTACCCGTAAATTAAAAATCGATCAAGTTTTCGTGGCTAAGCGGGTAAAAAAGTTTTGTGTCGAATTTTTCCATCGGTAGCTTAAAACCTTATCCTCACGGGAAGGGGGGAATCCAAGATCTAATAGATACCTAATAAGTGTTGACAGTTCTCAGATAACTGGTTGGTCGAGGTGACACTCTTACAAAGTTGGTAGATGGTTTTGTCTCTCATCTTACATTTATAAAAGCGTTTGTAAGGGCTCTCAAGAAAGTTATTCTGCTCTTTAGTATAAATTAATAATAAGTTTGTAAAATGTAAATGATTTTATAAAAATTTTAACTCGTATATAAATAAAGAAATTGAATTGAATTGAAGTAGCGCCATCATCCAAAATACGAGAGAAACTAGGACAGCAGCAGATAATTACTAAACTGCTATCTGGATCTATGAAAAGATTATTAAAGAGAGAATTTCCACATGACCCTCGACAATACGCCTTTTAGTTCAGATTAACACTTATTGCGTTTTTTCCGCCTGCAAGACGTTGGCATCAGTTAGCGGAGTTTTAGGCGAAATACTAACAAACGCAAACTGTACCCGTGAATCAAATTCAAAGAAATTTTAATGCCTAAGCGGGTACAAAAATGTTGTTTCTCCCGTATTTCTTCGTGGGTAGCTTATCCTCACATTGGTCCAAGAGATTAAGTACACCTAATATGTGTTTACAATTAACTTTTTTTGGGACTCCTTCGTGTATGAATTCTTGAATACATGAGAAGCAATACTCGCTCGAAATCGTATGCGATTTGACTCTATTGGTCCTGACTTAGAGAGATGATTGAATTTATAAATTCTCATTCTCACCCATGTCAAGAATTCATACATTGAACTTGGTTGATGTCATACCTTTGCAAAGTTAAGTAGACGGTTCTGTCTCTCATCTTTCGTTTGTAGTGCCAAAACAAAATCCTTCACTCCCGCAAAAACGAAACACTTAACTGTCAACACCATAGCTTAAAAAGACCAAACCGATTTTTTTTCTGTGATCAACACTTATTTGGTATCCATTAGATTTTGAACTCCTCCCCCGAGCGGACCACCCCTCGTGAAGATAAGCTTTTGAGCAACCCATAGAAAAATGCAAGAGAAACAAACTCTATCGCCTCAAGAAGTGAACCCACTAACTCCCAGGAAAACAGCTTCCTTCGGCAGAAGCTTGCAAATCTTGGAGATAAAATAAGATACAGAGTCGAAGGAGACGAAAGGAAAAGTCCTGCTTACTTCACAAATAAATTTATTGTATAACCACGACGCGTTTCGGTTATTAGAACCATTATCAAGTGGTCTGGGAGAAAGTTAAGAATCATCTTTCGGCAAACGAAAATCCAGAACACAAAAAAAAATCTATAAAAATAGACTAAACAATATTAAAAATTGGTCACAGTTATACACAACATAAAAATTTTTCAAAAATACAGTGAGCTGACAAGGAACATCATCTTCTTGGTCAAATCTTTGTATTTTTAAAAAAGATTTGTGTTGTGTATGTCTGTTTGACCAATTTTTAATTTTGAATGTTGTTTAGTCTATTTCTAATGATTTTTATTTTTTGTATTCTGGATTTTCGTTTACTGAAAGATGATTCCTAACTGTCTACCAGATCACTTGATAATGGTTCTATAACCGAAACGCGTCGTGATTCGGAAAGAATAAAATTATTAAATAATTACAAATTTTTTAAAGTAAGCAGGACCTATCCTTTCCTCTCCTTTTACAATAGTTTAAGGACTTCATCCTGGAAAAATCTACGATTCATTAAGAAACAGAGTGACACGCAAAGGCACACAAAATAGCTTGGCGGTATACTTTGGTGCTGAGCGGCTTAGTACCCGATACAACTACTCGTGTAATATACAATCTACAATCCATACTGGTGGTTCCTCTTTCCTCCTTTTTTTATGTGATCTGTAAGTAAATGTTAGCTACTACCACCGGCTATTAGACCCACTACTAATAAATCTTTCGTTACATCTTTGCTATGATTGATAATTTGATTAGTTTTTCCAACAACAGTGAGGTTGGAATTTAATGACTCTGACATTGCAATTGCTTAGCTTATTGTATTTCTTGGTGTGTGTTTTCCTAATTTAGGAGGTTCGAAGACCTCGCGAGGTTTTTGTGATAATCGGTCTCCTCGAAGGGATCTTCCTTTAGGAGATTTCTCGTACTGCTGCAAGTGTGCATCATGTGTTTCCGTAGTGTGCAGATCTGTCGTTTGGAACCGCAGTGTACATAATTCTGATCTTATACCCTACTAATGATCACTTTTTCTCCCTTTTTTTACGTGTTTGTTAGAAAAGGTCGTCTAAGCTCCGCGCGCATTAGATTCTTTCGGGTTGGGACAACATGTTACGACGTCTCGAAGCTATATCGGCCACTATTCGCTCGGTTTCTTTTGCATTAGGGTAATTGTAAAACCACGTGATCGGTTCGTCTACGCTCAGATAAGACGCGACAAGAATACGTCCGCACTGAATGACGGGGCTGTGAATATATGGTCCGAAAGAAATTGACTTCTTTAAATAACTAAAAAGTGTTTGCCTTGCGCTACATACAATTTTTTTTTATGAGAGGCATTATATAAGAGGGAGGGGGTCAGAAATCCAAAATTTTTGCGTTAGGTTATTTAAGAATGTTCCCTAATAAATATTTTACTTCATAACATTTTTCTATGCAAAAAAAACCTTTACTTATGTACCAATTTCATAAAATATTTATGACAAACATTGATTCTTTATTGTTGGAAAAATATTGGCATAAAAATCGATAATTGGCATTTATAAGCACTTCACCTCGATTTAAGTGAATGAAAGTGTAAACTGCTTGTTTATCCTGGTCGGGCCTCGATTTTTGAAAATATGCCAATTCCAATAATCAAAGTCCGACCACTATTATTTAATTTCATTTGAGTTTTTTGGGTGCCAACTATGCCTCTAACCACTTGCCGTGCCTAACTGCCGCGCCGCTTCCTGGATATTGCTATACATTAGATGTGTGTGTTTTTCCAGCCAAATCATTTCGATTCTCCTAAGAAAAATTCGGTTAGTGGAATAACCTCATTATTGTTAGTTTATACAGGGTGCCGACTTTTAATAGATCCATCCGGACTTTTACTTATAAAATCAGGATAATAAAGGCAATTTCGGCACTCTAGATTTTTAAACTGTAAACCATAAATTTACATAATAGTAAATTACATACTTTTATTCAAACATTAACGTAACATAACTTAACAGAACATAACATAACACAATATTCTTTTTATATACCAAAGTCCAATATGCAAGGTTTTACTCAACTCAGCAAGGGGGTAAAATTAAAGAGAACGAAACATTATTATTTAGTTTCACCTCCTCCGCCCTAGATGACATAGCACACTTTGAACGTGTGTTAATTTGTTTTTTGTGATTAAATAAAGTGATTCTATCTGAATTACAATGATAATCATTACGTATGGATGCAGCATATAGTGTGGGCAGGAATATAAAACAAAAAAAAAATTGTAACGTAGGTGGGCACGCTACACTACAGTCGTTAAAATTAGAACTGTAAAATCAAAGAAATTTATACAAAAGTGTCATCTGATTTTCCTGAGCAACTAATGTTCAAAAAGGTCATAGGCATCTCCCGGATATTTTTCTTGTTGAGAAACGTAAAATAAAAAGAATTGAGGATCTTTAAGCGGAGACATGTCTGAAAATTAATCTAAAATTGTCCACGTTGTCTCTAAAATGTATCCAAGATGGTCCGAAAATAACCCTGGATATTTTTATCTTTTCAACAACGACATTAGGTATATGCAGTGGCGTACCTGGCAAATTACCTTTTTGTTTAAGGGAGACTTAAACTAACACTCGTTTCTTCAAATATTTAGAGAGAAAAGTTTTGACATATATTCAATTTGGTTGACTGTAATGGCCATTCTAACCCAGTCTCTAAAAAGCGACCCTCTCTAATCTTATATTTTTTTCTGCTACGTGTGAGAAGGACTGCACTGAAGGCATTCACTTTGATCACCTAATGGTCCCATTCTATAGCTCTTCAATCCAAGAATGCCCTTATGCCCTGAAACTCAGAGGAGATCACTGTTGCTTTATCTTGCCAGGGTTCTTTAAAAATAATTATTATTGTCGGTTGAAGCAGCTTAAAGTCCCCCTCTCTAACTCTGCCTCTGTTTTATAGTTCGTTAGCTGGTATCTAATTTTACCTTTTTACATTTTAATATAATAACGCTTTACACCGTCGTACATTTTATGTAATGGCCTTTCCTAATACCACGTTTTTTTTCAGAAATCTTGAGTGGCGTTTGTTACAATAACAACAAGAAAGAAGAGGATCGGAAAAATAAAGGTAAAGAAAAACAGCGAAACAGAAAAATGCGGCTCTAATTTTTGGGTCTAGACGCCGAAAAATTTATCGACTACAAGATTAGATAAAATTTTAACAAACTCACGTGGATTTTGGATATAGGCCATGAAAGTCTTGGCCAAGGCAATCAATCACATCGTAATTCCCTAAAACATAGACAAAACAAAACAAAAATGGTAAAAATTTGTTTTTCTAAATTTCAGTGGGAGGCTACACACACAACCCTTACAACGGTGTCATATGCAATGACATTATTTTAGCAACCGGAGTTTTCTCGTCCAAAGAATTATGGAAACTCTCGAGATGTAAGTTCATTTAATTGTCAAAACTTCTAGCAAGTTCAATTTTTTTGCAACTCAAAATATTGTGCCGCAGATTCTGCTTTGCATGTCCTTTTCTTTGTATAATTACGGTTGTTATGCTTTTTAAAACAACTGAACTGAACGTCAGTCACTTCTTTCTGTTTCACCGATCGATGGTGCTGGTGATTTTTGTACTCAAAAGGCACTGTCAATAGATATTCGGCCATTTTTAAATTGTTTGTATCACTTTTTTATGTCTGATTTGCACATACACTCGTATTCAAATAATTCATTTATTTTTGCAAACTCTTTATGCTTAGCAAAATCCGAAGAACTTAAAACTTTTATTTTCTAGCGTCAATTCTTCAAGAACTAGCCGATCCACAGCAGCCAAATATGAATAGTGTTAAGCTAGAACATCCAGCATATTACTGTAACAGCTATGACCAGTCAGTGGTATCTGATCGAGCTTCGTCGGTTGATGCCATGGTTGTGTCAGCTACGTACTGTAAGTGTTTTATTTAGCAAAAAAATAAATTTAACGGTAAACTTTTCTATATTTTCTGACAGTTTGCGAATTCTCTAAGATCCAATGGAGTTGGCAAGCTATAAACTGTGAATAGGAAGTGAGTTAAATTTTTGTTTTATAAATTATGGTTTTTAAACGACATTCTTGTTGAAATAATTTTGTACAAGCAGAAATCTATGTTCGATGGGCCATATGGGAAAATGAAAAAAATCCTGGTGGGCCAGAGCAGTATGGGCCGGTGCCTTATGAGCCGATACCTTATGGGCCGGTACATTGTGGGCCGTTGCCTTATGGGCCATTCGCCATGACAATATTTCATCATTGGGAGCAAAATCGGGCGATCTGGCTGGCCAGAAGAAGATTCCTATGTTCCTAGTTAAGTGGGCCTCTCGGTATATGACAAGAGAATTTAAATTTACGAAAGCAATCCCAACATTACCTTAATTATACAAACAGACCTACTTAAAAAACTTGTTTAAGGGCCGCATAGCCAGTAATAAGTATTAAATATAAATTTATTTTATTGAAAGCTTAAAAGTTAAGTAATTATTAATAAGTAAATTATTTTTTTTTAAATTTCAGCCTCTATAAAAAGCTAAAGGTAACTTAACCATTTTCCCGTGACTTTTGGTATTTCCTGCAAAAGAAAAACAGGAAAAAAGGAATTAATTCACATCTGATATCGATTTCCCTGATACAAAAGCGTGCCCGCATATATATTTTAAGCATCTCTCCTACTACTTGGTTCATCGATATTAAAGCAAAATCTAGATATGTCTGTATATGTATGTAAATTTAATTTTTCTGATATTATTTGCAAATCGTCAGGAGGCTAAGAGGCATAAATTTATATAGTGATAGACTTGTTGTCAATTTTTAGCAACATAAGCACCTTCTATGACTATTTGTACTTCCGCCCAGACTTCTGAATATTTTTAATTTTCTTCTTTATATTGTCTCCAAAATAATTGCAAATTTTCAAAGTTTTACCTTACCCTTGGTATCAAATATTTTTCGCCTTCTGGCGGCTATTTACCTCCGGCCAGACATCTGACAATTTTTTATTTTCTTTCTTATATTCACTCCGATCAATGGCGGCAGAAGCTAAGATTTTTTTAGATATATTCCACATATTTCAAAAATACAAACATAAAATAGCATGAAATACGGCCTCATTGGGTCTAGGGCCCTTTCCAAAACTTTTTTCTAAAAACGTCACTGTCTCCGATAATATTGCAAATTGTTAGAACTCTACCTTATCATATAATTTTCTAAAACACTTGTACGTTTCACCCCTCGCCCTCATTGTATACTTCCAGTTTAACTTCTGACAGCCGGTCTGGCAACAGTCAAACCTGTACACCGCGTGAACAAGTTCACATTGAGGGGGCTAAATTTCCATAAGAGGATAAAAAACAGATGGAGTATAGAAATTATTAAAAAGAGACCGCGGTACGACCGAGTCTCGCACAAAGCTTTACAGCGTTGTCAAAGGTAACCTTGACAAATTACTAACTATGAGGGCACGCGGTCGCAATCATCAAGGGGCGGACAATCTGAAACATTTTATTAGGGCGAGAATTATTACGTGACTTGTCACCTTACAAGAAGTGGACTATTAAAAACGTATTTTATTTATATATTTTTAAAATTTTATTCAATGTGAGTTATTTAGTGCCTAAAACACCTAGATCGGATAATAAAATAAATTGCCTGTCTCAATACACTATAACTCAAGAACACCTCAAACGATTTTATTCCAATGTGATACACAAGTTTTATGTGGGCATTAGAATCATTAGATTTTGGTTACAAAAAAGGGTTATTTAAAAGTATTATTTAACCAATTTTAAAAATGTTCCTTGTGTATTTAAAACATTTTTGTGGCGAATGTCGCCTGCCAGCATATAAAGTAACATTACTTGAATATTTTCTGAAAATTTTCGTTTTTGGTTTATAAGGCATTACTACTCACAAATATGATATTTGTCTTGAAAAAGTACTAAATGAGCTAAAAGTAGTTTTTGAGGCTCAATAGCACCTCTGCCGCCCCTCTAAGGTCTCGACCACCCTCCCGCGTCCTATAACGACGCTTCGTTCACTGTGGTCTACCATTACCTTTGTTAGGGTTGGACTAAAAATGCATTTAAAAAAAACTAAAATGAAATATTAGTTAGCTTACCAATAGATTGGTAAACTTTGGTGTAAAAAAATTGACTTTAGTGAATTTGAAACAAAAATTAGTAACAAGGATAACACTTTAAAATTCTGTTTGTTTGTCAAAGTAAGTAAATTATTTACATTTAGGAACAAGCAGAATTTTAAGTATTATTCCGGTTATTTATCACCCCGTTTGATGAATGCACTGACATAAAACTGAAAAGTTGACCTTTCGCGAACCAAGTAGCGGATTATACTGATATTTTCGGTTAACTGGCAACGTTGGTCTGTTCTCCCATGCAATCCTTATGGGCCATACAAAAATCCTACTCCTAGGTAGAAGGCTGGCCACGCGGTATATAAAATCGACTTCACCAAGTGACCCCCATCCCTCGTTAGGCAGCCCTATGACAAAAAGAAACGTCAATATCTATCAACCTTAACTGGGAACGGCTTTTTAATTGTCTGAGAATGTCCGACTGTCGATTTGTTATATCGATGAGTTCGATACTCGAGTGCCGCAGAATAAAAGAGAAATTAAAGTTTTATCATTTCCGATATCAGAGATTTATAAGGCCGAAGATACGGTATCGATATGCCATTAATTATTAATCGCTTTTATAAACTTTAATGTTCCCTGATTCTGATTTACACCCGCGCGTGAAATCGCTTGCGGTTTTGGTAGCTAATTAAATTTGCAAAATTCTTATCAAACAAAAAGAGACAAGAAGTTTACCCGTTGTAAATTGTTAATCCGGCTCACTTTCTTGCTCTGTAGACTAAACAAGTTAAAGAAAATTTTGGGGCAGGCGCTACTCACTCCTTGGGTTTTTTTCTGGAACTTTCCATCAGTTTAGGATCAATCACGCAGTTTCGCAACGGTATAGCAAAGTTAAAGCACAACGATCTATTTACCTAGCCAGGATTCGAACCCGGACCGCCCAAGTGTGAAGAAAATATGCAACAACTGTGCTATATACGACGACGACTCACTTAATAGCTTGCCAAACTATAGGTTAATATTGTGGTTCTTGTAACGTTTTATTTTTAAAATCTTCTATAAAAATATTACTTATTATGGAAGAAAGTGAAGGGCCCATCACGATGCTAAAATTCTGCTAAAAGAAATCATTTTGTTGTTGGAAATGTGTAGTTTTAATACAAATAGTAACTAATTCTAAAATTTTCTGTTAAACTTTTGGCATGGCGATGGGCTCTCCACTTTCTCCCTTCATGCGTAATATTATGATGGAAGATTTTCAAAATAAAAATTTACAAGAACATAGATATTTTTAGTATTTGGCCTTATGATGAAAACAAATTAGATGAATTTCTATATTTCATGAATAACAATGAAAATACTATTAAATTTACAATAGAAAAAGAAATTGATAGACTTCCATTTTTACATATACTAATGGAAAAACAAAATACTTTTCACAAATCTGTATATAGAAAACCAATACATACTAATAGATATTTAAATGTTGGATCAAATCACTTTACTATAATAAAAAGAGGTGTTGTTAAAAAATTCCTTTGCTAAAGATTTTAGAGAAATTTAATTTCATGGAATAGAGTTCCCAAACAGAAGGGAAAATGCGAATATATTTAACTTAGATACTAAAAAATTAATGGTTCTTTTCATACCTGTTATATCAGATAAAATGAAGAGAATAGCAAATAGTTATAATATAAAAACAATTTTTAAGACAAAAAACAAACTTAGATCTATTTTAACAAAAACAACATTCAAAAAAACGCAATTTATAAAGTACCTTGAAACGTGGTAAAATTTATATTAATTAAACTTCTAAGCCACTTGAAATAAGACTTAACAAGTTTAATCTTAGAAGGGGTGATTACGAGAAATCCAGAGAACATTCCTTTGAAAGTAGTCATAGAATAAAATGGGGAAAAATCCAAATTTTATAAAAATAATCTAATGACAGTAGAAGAAAATTAAAAGAATCAACATGTATTTTTTTAAATGGAGATAACTGTTTTTCAAGTATATCTATTGACATAAAAAAACTTGGCCTTCTATTTTTAAACAAGATTCACAAAATTATTTGTTAAGACTGTTAGAATATTTTAATTATTATTTTTTATTTTTTTTACTTAATTTTAATTTAAAATTTCATAATAATAATAAATTTAAGATAAATGACATAAATAAAAAATTGGGCGTTCTATTAAAATATGATTTAAAAAAGTTTTTTCCAAATTTATTTTTACTATCAAATTTTTATTATTAATACTTTTTTAATTATTTTAATTTTGTTGAAACTATTTCATCAAATAATGGATTTACAAATATTATGAAAAAAATACAAAAAGAAAACTAAGAGTCAACAAATATTTATGTAAATAAAGAAAATTTGTTATTCAAGTATACCTATTGACATGAATGAATTTTTTAATTTTCTAAAAAACTATTATAAAAAGAGACCCTAATAATTTGTATTTGAATGAATCTCCCTTTCTGTCTGAAACAATAATGACTGACATAATGACATTTTAAAATAATAATATGCTCCCTTTGCTATATTATTTGTTTTGATACATTTGCCAGAAATAAATACATAATAAACATAAACATAAAGCAGGGCAAATAGTTTTGGAAAAATAATAATTTAAAGATTAGCTTAAACACGATTGTAGAAGAACAATCGAAACGTCGCGTCGCATTAAGACTGTTTGTCAAAAAGATAAGTTTTTCAAATATTTATTTTTTTCCATATAAACCGGCAAATTAGTGATTTCTCTTCTCTACCAGAAACTCAGTGGTTTCTTAATTAAAAAATTTCTGTTATAATGGCATAAGACCCAAATAAAGTTTTGTGTGTAAATTGAATCCAGAAACATATAAATTTTATTTACAAGTTTCAAACAAAAAATTGATAAAATTGTCTAAAATTTATCATTTACATTACGAAAATTGATACAAACAAAACAGAGAGGTTAGAGCTCGTACACTTGCCTACGTTTTTTTATGTCATCCTATTTTTTCCACACTTGTCATTCTTAAGCAACGCCGCATGGATTAAAATAAGTATAAGATATAGAAAATTGAGCAACCGTACGATCAGCCAGATCTTAGTTTTTGTTAAGCATGAGATTCCACATTTTTATCGCGAAATATTTATAGACCTTCTGCAGGCTAATATGCATCCCTGTCCGCGAAAAAGGGGTTGCCGAAATTTTTGTTGCTGGTGTTTTCCGTATATCGCGTATTTGCCATTTGTTCATAGTCTACTGGCTTTGCCGAATCCTGTGAGAAATAAAGGCCATATAGCCTGAAGTTTACAGTAGGTATTAATTTTGTTAAGATTATTAAAAAGCTTTTGATAGTGCGCAGCATAATGTTTTCCAAATGTGTGCATCTACATTTTTATTTTAATTTCGTGAGTTTAAAAACCTTATAAACCCGTAAATGATGTTTTCCGAAATCTCAAATCACAGTATGTTGTTTTTTGCATTCAGATGGCCTGACAATACCACAACTCGGTCCTTTTGTTCGTAAAATGAATAGTTTCTAAAATATCATTTTTTAAAATTTCACTATATAAAGCCTATCATGGGTTTCACGTGGATTGTGTTAAATTTCGTCATATGGAGCTTATGGGCTTGATACCCTAAAAAACCGAAAATGACAAGAATATTTAATTACAAATTGGCTTTGTTCGTAAAATATATAGTTTCTAAAATAGAAATTTTAAAGTTTTGCTGGAGCTTATGGTATTTCATACTCTAGAAAAACCGAAAATTACGTTTTCTGGAATCTTAAATCACTGTGTGGTTTTTTGTATCCAGATACCAGATCTAAAATTCGAAAAATAAATTATTTCCAAAATATCAAGTTTTAAAGTTTCATATACAGGGTGTTAACATTCAAAAATTCGTGTTGTGATTCCTAGAGTATTTTCATGAAAAAAAGTTCTTAGAAACATTTGTCGAAAAATGGTTCCTAAGGGAGCTGCCCCTCTTTAAAAAGGGCACCCTGAAGACTGTTACGCCACACAGAGAAATTTTACAATTTTGAGGTCATAATCGAATTTGCCGTCAAAATTTTATGCTGTGTACCAAATTTCATGATGTTTTTATAAGGGGTTTCGAAACTATTGAGAAAAACTCATCTTGAGGGTGTTGATGCATCAATGTCGAAAATTGTTATTTCCTCAAAAACTACTCGCCCTATCGATATGAAATAAGTGCACCTATCTTACGTGAAAAACTTTCAGGTATCATATTCTAAAATCTCAAGGTGAAAAAACTAAGAAAAGATGGGATTCTTTTTACCCTTAACCTTATGGTACGCCCCTGATCAAAATTTTGCAATTCTGAGCCAAAATTCTGATGCAGGTGTAAAAGTTTATACGTTGTACCAAATTTCATGATTTTTGCATGGACGGTTTCGGAAATATTGAGTTCAGCGTGCCCTTTATAAAGGGGCGCAGCTCCCTTAGGAACCATTTTTCGACAAATGTTTCTAGGAACTTTTTTTCAGGAATGACACCAATATTTAGGAAACACCCTGTATATGGATCATTGGATTTAAAACTGCCTGCAAAAACCGTAAACTACGTCATTCGAAATGTTGGTGCTTTTGTGTGTAAAAGTTATATATATATATATATATTTATTATAATATTGGGAATTATTAAATTTTATATAACGTACGGATCCTAATATCTCAAAAATTATTAACTATATACATGGTCCGAGGATATAATATCACAACTCTGCACAGCAGTTTGGTTGTTACAGTTTGACGACAACTCACGGAAGAATAAGGCACTATAATTCTCGTAGGTCCGGAAAACATTGCAGTCATTCTGTTTGGATGCGCTAAATTAAAAAATAAACGCCGCAGTCTCTCTACATTAATTCCACGTCATTATTTCCTAAGGTTTTCTATGTATAGTACAGGGTGTTCATAACTGTCATGTACAAACGGCAACGGCAAACGCTTCGTTCTACTGAGTTGAGTATTGATGTTTTTTGGAGCTTTTCCTTTATAGCTTTGGCAGTTTTTAAAATATAAATACTGTATGCCAAAAAATAAGAACACCATTGTAAAAACATTTTTATGATTTCTGTTTTGGAAAACTTTGGGCGATAATATTTTTAATTTTTGAAGTGTCATTTAAGCAAGAAATGAAAATTTTTATTTTTATTAAAATGTAGCAAACTTTTCCCCGTGAAAAAAATGTTGTTTTAATATAAATCTTTGGTTAGCACACTAAGCGTGCCCGCGTCAGTCTAGCGCTACGCTGCGACGAGTTTACAACATTTTCCTTCATATGGGTTGACGGTCTATGCTCTTTTTATGCGTCCTAAATTTTTTGGCGGCTATGAGCTAGAATCTACAAAAAATCTTCCCAATTACAATAAATTGTTTTAAATTTTTTACAACTTTTATGGGCACATTTTATTGCTTATAAAAAACGGTAAAAATTTCACTGCTTGTCGATTCTTCACTCCTAGTTTTAGTTCGTTGATTTTCGCGGAGAGAAAACGCCATTTCAAGCGGAACGTCAGACGGATAATAATTAAAATTTTACCATTTAACCACATTAGCTCACAGACACATCTCTCGTGCCAAAACGAACACAGAAATGAAGTTTAAAGCCAAATTATTCAAGAATTAGATTGCATTTATGTTCTGATTTTATTTTATTTTTTCAGCAATGCCCCAAAATACGACAATAGTGTCTTCCAGCTCGCAGGCGAGCCCCAATCCGCTGTACTACCAGCACAGTCCAGAGGCCCAACACCCGCAACATGTCAAGTATCCTGAAAACGGTCACGACACCTTATCAGATTTCGTCACATTTGTCTGCCAAGAGACTGACAACAATCAAAACGCACAAGTAAGAACCAGTCTTTAAAATCCCTATTAATCTTATTATTTCTCTTTTATCTGCTAGACTACCAAGGGGTACATTCTTAAATATCGTAGAAAAGATCAAACTGGAACATGCATTCGATCAATAGCAGCGTAAAATGCTGTGACGTGGACAGGCGGACACACCCGAATAAACATTGGACTAAGCCTGAGCTCTGACTTTAAGTAACGATCCGTTGATGAGTATTTTCCTGCGTTCAGAGCAAGTTTACGTTCACCAAGGTATATAATATGGAATACAGTGAAAGCTTCGTCAGAGTTCGCTGTGAATTGGGATATGACCGCCGGCTCATGTGGCAGCGTGCGACGCCACTATTGGTCGAAGGAACGTTTCTATGCACTTTGCTATGATATTCAAGAACCTCATCCTCCTTAGTAAAAGAAAAAAGCTCTAATCCTTTTTTTCTGTTTCCAGATGCAAACGGGCCTATCGAGAAGTCCGAAACCGCAGTACTTCCCTTCAACGATGCTTCCTCCACCCCCACTGCCACCGATGGCACGGCCGGTGGCAATAATTCGCTCAACAGGAGAGGTGTCGATGAGCGGTACAAATTCACCTCCTTCCAGTATCACTCCACCCTGTAGTGAAGCATCACCTGTTGATGAGGTAAGGAGCAAGGTCTCTTCGCTTCTTTCTCCTCCTCTGCTCTCTGTTGATTTAAGAAGCAGAAAGCTTGAGTGCTCAATTAAACCACACCTGTTTATAAACCTGGCAAGCAGAACGAGCTCTTAGTTCTTCTAGGTCTTTAAATTATAGAAAATCTAGAGCATTATTGATATATGCTCGCAGATTCCTCTTTGTCCTTGCAGCAACGACAGCGGTCGCCCTAATTATGATAATCCAAGTCTTCTTGTTGTTGCCTCCTAACTGTAGCATCTTTTCTAAGCGAAATAACTTGTTGCATTCATTTGTGTAGCAGATTGATGTTTTCTATTGTAGATGCTCACCTTTTAGTCAGTTAAGAACTGTGTACATTTGTTCGACTGTCGTGTTTTACTTCAAGTCTGGTTATACCAGCCATTCCATAAGGCGCGCACCTGTGCCTGACCTAATTGTAGCTAGTTTTCTAAGCAGAAGGACTTGCTGCATCCATTTAGGCAACAGACTGAGGTTGTATGTTACAGATGCATCCTTCTAGGTCAGGTATGAGCAGTCTACCTTTGTCTGTTGTTTTTACTTCGAGTCTGGTTATCCTTAACCATTCCACAAGGAGTGAATCTGTGCCAGTGTCTTACTCACGCTTATTATGACCATGCACGTCTTGGCATTGATCTGGTTGTCTGCAGACCTTCCAGAATGCGCAATCCTGTTCCTTAGGACAGGACTTCTTGTCTTCAGTTATGAAGCAGACTAACGGATGATTCCTTCTTAGTAATTTATGAGCAGTCTGTCGTTTTTTACTTCGAGCCTGGTCCCCCTTAATTATTCCATGAAGCGTAAATGTATGTCAGTTATCTCGCCTGACCTAAATGTAGCTTGTTTTGTAAGCAGAATAAAGACTTGATGTATTAAGTTGTGTAGCCGGCTGAAGTTGTTTATTTGTTACAGGTACCAGAAATGAGTTCATCACCTCCACTGAGTCCAGGCAGTCATGAGAGGAGAAAATCTCCGTCGCAACGTAGCGCAGTGCCGACCAGTAGCCCGTACAGCCCGAGCAGAGACTACTCGACGTTCAACCACTTCCACGGACAACCCGGACATGTTGGTAGTTCTCTATTTGTGTTTAGTGGCAACTTATTCTAATATAAAGTTTTTTTCAGCTCTTCAGTTATCCCAGTATGACCGGGATGAGTGGTGTTATCAGCCCTACGAACCTCAGTATGTACTCACCCAGCGTGACTACGTCGAGAGGTATGTACCATACAGTAGGTAGCATTTATATTATTTTTACTTTTTTTAAATTTTTACATGGGCGCACCCAGGAAGGGGGCTTCGTGGCCCGGGCACCCCAAGCCTAAGAATTTAAAAAAAAAATTAAATAGCATAAAAAACGGCATCATGGGGTCTTAGAACCCCCTGCGCTCCCAAGACATTCCTGGGTGCGCCACTGATTTTTATGATACTTTTAATAAGAGTACGTATACAGCAAACGGCTCCGCAAACGCGCAGTATGTGCATCGCTCGCGCGCCAAGTGTGCGTTGCTCACACTCTGCGCGCTAACACGCATTCATCCTGTTCTCGTTTGGGACGGCATCGGCAGTTTGTTGTCAAGTTTTCATTTTAATGCGTGTTTGCTGCTTTTCCGTGGATCGTAGAAAGTTCCTTGAAACAAATTTGGCGAGCGGCTCACATACCGCGCGCGAGTTTACGAATTTAATTCTAGAATTACCGTTTTAAAAATTTAAGATGGCGGACAATTTTAAAAAATAGCTATTTTTGGCCCAACCTGCAAATTTTTCATGTGCTCTATAGGAGACAACTTTTATGTAAAGCCTTAACCTTCTCAAGCATATTGACACTTGTTATGAGCAGACAAGAAATAATAAAGTTCTGGATTGTTAAAGTGTTTGCTACACCAAATTTAGGCAAGACACGAAAATACTTAATTTGCGCTTGCCTATGCTTTTGCAAATTTTTGTCCGGTTTAAATAATTTTAGCTATTTTGAAAAATCAAGATTTTACAACAAATTTGGTGAACATATATAGATGGACAATTTCTAAAAAATAGAAGAATATTAGATGTCTTCTAGCTTGCTTAAATTTAGTGTAGCAAACTAAAGACAAATTTCTTAGTTCTTGCCCGATCCCAACAAGTAATATATCAGTATACATGAGAAGAATAAGACGTTACAGGCAAAGGTTTTTTTGTTTCACTTCAGTGCAATTTTGAGTGTAGGTGTTTCCGTTTTTTTTTATTATTCTTTAATTTTCCTTATATCACAATTTTGACATCTAATTCGTAAATTTTAAAATCCCGGTTTTTGTGCTAAAAATTATTAAACTTTGTGAATAATAAAAAAAGTCAAATTTTGTTGGATAACCTTTTTTCCTAAAATTTTGCTATTAAATTATCCTTCTCAATAATTTGTCTGAAACTGTTCTTGTGTCAAAAATAAGTTTCGCGTTGTTGTTTTTAGATTTAAAAGTTAAAAGAAGTTCTTTATTTGTCACAAGTAACTCTCGCGATGAAAAAGTCATTTTAAAAGGGCTGTATTTCGCGGGAGGCGAACGCAACATAAAATTCCAAGACTGCGGGGATGATAAACAAGTCCTAGAAATTTCTGACATTAATGTTAGTTAAACTTTATTGTCTTATATCGTTGTTTTATAAAACGACCCATTAGAAACGAGCTAATCGTCCCATACAAGCTATATCTGTTTATCCTTTGGCTACAGTCGTGCATATATTATCTGTTTTACATTGTTCAGGATTTTGCCTAGCGAACAAATTAAGATTGTTCTATTTATTACTCCGTAATTTTAAATTTTATCTTCACAAAAACATAAATTTAAAAAACCAAAAAAATACATATTATTGCAGTGTAGCTGCATTTACGCAGGGTACGGTTGTGTGAGCAGCATTCAGCGGCGGATCCAGGATTTCTGGGGGGGAGGGGCCAAAGTGGCAGCAAACATCAAAATATTTTTTATAAGCGGTTTTTGATAGATCTGAGTTGTGAAATTTAGTAACTAAAGGATATGTATGGCGCCGCACGCGAATTTATTTTAAAAATTAAGTAGAATTTGTGACAAATTCTAAATAAGTGATGCTGCTAAACTAAAAAATAAGTTTCATGTCTGGGAGGGGGGGGCGGGTCCCTCTGGCCCCCCCCTGGATCCGCCACTGGCAGCATTTACCCAGGGGCGACAAAAATCGCATGCATAAAAAATGTCTCGAAGGCTTAATATTATTTATTTCAAGTAATAAATTTCTGAGCTTCTTCCCTTAAATTTTAATTAACTACTACTGCTACTACCCTAGCGGTTTATTCCGCACCTCCTTCGGTCCTGACATTCATCTTCTGCTAGGTTTTTTTGGCTCATTGATCTTTGGATTGACTGTTGCCATTCTAGTTTAGGACGCCCTCTTTTTCTACGCCCTATTGGTTGCCATTCTAGGACCTGCTTTGGTAATCTTTTGTCGTTCAACCGTTGTACATGGCCGTATCATATCAGTTGACTTTTAGTGATGTCATTCGTTGTGTTTCCCCCTATTCCCATTCTGTCTTTTATGATCTCATTTCTTATATGATCTGTTCTAGATATTCTCATTGATCTTATTGCATCCAGTTCGACACTTTTTATTTTTGTTTTATATTTTTCTGTTACACAAGTCTCTATTCCATGTAACAGCGTGCTTTTCATCATTGTTTCATATATGTTAAATTTTACTTTCCTTTTTTATCTCTCTGCTCCATAAAATACTCTAAGACATCCAATAATCTTTTTTGCTTTTACTATTCTTTTTTCCAGTTCTTTACAATCTGTTCCTGTCTTATCAAATGTGACACCCAAGTGTATACTTTGGTATACTCATTGGATGGAGATATTGTTTGTCCATTGTCTAGTTCTGACTTACTTGATTTGTTTCCAGTACATAAATACTGTGTACGTTCACTGTTAACCCCCACTTTTGGTATTCTTCCGTTAACTTTCCCATCATATACTCCATGTCTTCTTTGTCATTAGCTACAATTAAGGCGTGTTTTACAAAAACCGCATAAGTCCAAATTTGACGAAAATGAGTTAGTGGCGTCATCTAGTCGAAAAAGAACATGAAATAGGATTCTACAAAAAACCATAAGGGCCAAGATATGAGCAGTTAAAATTTGTATTATTCCGCAAAAAGCACATATGTTCCTTCCATTTCATAATAATGACATAACAGCAGTGGATGCGAAGATTAAATTATGTATCTATTATTTATCATTATTAATAATTTTTCTATCTAATTTTGTTTTTTAGTGAAATAAAAATAAGTTTTCTATGTATTAACTTTTTCTTTCTTGCAAAAACAACTTATGTCTAACAGTTTTTCTCTTTTTCTAAAGTAATTAGGCAACAAACGTTTTTTCTTATGTAACGAACAGAAGTCAATAGTTACTGTGAGTAATAAAAAATATTTAAGAAAATCATTTGTTTTAAAATAAACCGTTTTTTTTATTTTCTGATACTTTTTTGTTTTGGACATACGTTGTTTTTGTAAAACACGCCTCAATTACTTGGTCGTCAGAAAATATGCATAAACTTTTCTAAAAATCATAATTTTATGTGTTTTTTAAGATAGTTTTGTGAAAATCCCAATTAAAGAACGTTTAAAAGAAAAGTCAATTTTGTAAAAATTCATGTCACGTACAAAAACTAAAGTTTCATTTTTCTACATTTGCTCTTGTTTTTATCGCTCTATTAATATTTGAATCTCTTTCAAAATTTGCATAAAACGAACGTATTCAGTGTAAGCTTCATGATAGCGCAAATTGGAACAAAATTCTACGTGAAAAAACTACCAGTTACACTAAGAAAATTTCTTAAAAGATATTCAAACAACTGAATATTTTAATGTTCAAATCAAAAATAAAAAACATCCATTCTTGAAAAAAACAATTTTCTTATGCTATATTGCCTTATTGGAAAACAAAATACAAGCAACTTACAGTGTTTGGCCAAAAATTCAATAACAACCTAAATTTTGAATATATGTAAATCTGATCCTATACCAACTACCAAAGAACATAAGTGGTGCAGTTGAAAATTCCAGTTCTCAGTTCACATGTTTAGTGCCTTTTTACCGCCTATAAAAGCTTGATTTTTTTATTGGTTTTTAAGTGACAAAAAAAGCACTAGATGATTTTGTAGGAAAAATAGCTGAAATACGTAGGGGAAAGGAGGGCAAAGTGGGGTACCGGGGTAAGACAGGGTACCGCAGTTTTAGGTAAGCTGCGCAAAAATAAAACCTCAGATGTTTTATCCCAATGACTGGTTCAACTCTCTGCAATATGATTGGTGCCGGTCGGCTGAGCTTAAGTTGGTTTTTGCTCAACATGTGATGTTGTGCGCTTTGTATTTTAAAAATAGCTTGCGCATTTTGTGACAATAAGTACATTTTTTACAGACTTTTCAAAATTTTGTTTGCATTGAACAATTAGTGGGTTTATGTATTATTCACAATTAAACGCGTTGCCCGTAAAATTAGCCTTTTAATGTGTATAAGTTTTCTTTGAATTTTGCTGGTGGTTTGGGACAAAACGGGTTTTTTTCATGGGGAAAAAACAGGGTACTTTGTTATACCTAATAAACCATTTTTTTTTCTTTTTTTGATAACATCACTGAAAATTGTACTCTATGTTGTCTTTGCAAAAAATGGGTGCAAAATTCATGTATGACTAGCTCACTGTAATTCTTTATAAATTTTGTAAATACTAAATTTAATTATTATAAATGCATTTTTATTACAACCTTTTATTTTTTAAATAAGTATTTTAATCCTGGTTAGTATTTTAATAAATAAAACTTGTCTTACAAAAATATTGATTCTAAATTACACAACAGCCCGTTTTGCCACATATAGGTTCATATAGGTTCATTTTACTCCGTATGCTGGGCAAAATGGAGGAAAGTCAACTTTTTACAAAAATTACAATAAAAGTATAATGGAGTTCTAAATTGCTTAAACTGAAGATTAAAACATAAAGATAACATATCAAGCCAACTTAGTTTTAAATGACGAACGCAGTGGTGATCATTTAATAGGTGAAATAAGCCTATAAAATTAAGTACCCCATATTGCCCCCCTTTCCGCTAAACTAAAAACTGGATTAAGGTTGTTCTTAGATAGTTATTACAGGCTCAGATTTATATAATTATAAATTAAGGCTGTTAATCCGCTTTTGGCCAATACTGAACATATTATATATTATAAACCGTGTTGCCATGTTTTAGGTACCCCGCGTTCTAGCAGCATACCTCGCTGGAGTACGCCTCTGTTCACGTTGGATCAAGAAGACTTCAGTATGATAGCGCATCCTTCGAATCCAGAACAGAATGCAATTATTTTAATGGACGACACGACAGCAGTGGCGGTAGGAGGGGAGCATCCGGTTCAATGTTGCAACAGCGCAACTCTTATGTGCGAGGCGGATCGGTTCTTTCAAGCTGGTGATACCTTAGAGGGCGCCAATCAGCCCCAACCACGTGATAACGTTGACACCCTCACTCCCGCGCAGAAATCCCCCTAAAAAGACTGGTTGGTGACGCTTTGTGTTGAAATATTGGTGCTATAATTTTGCAACCTGGCAACACGCTAGTTTCACCAACAAAAATCTCTTTGGACTATGATTCCAGCAGATTTGGAAGGTGTTCAGCGTTGCCATGTTGACATCCCTTTAATTTAATTTTTTAAAGGACAAGAATTAAAATCGTAATTTTTATAAAGTTGGTATAGAGCTACAACTTACAGCACAGAAATAGCAACTTAAGATAGAAGCGTGTCAATTTACCTTTAATCTCTTTGACTTATGTTTATTTATAACTTTATGAACTTCAAGGATAGTTACAGCGTAGCTTAATTTCAGCTGTCTTGACATAGTTTAAAGCTGTGCTGACTAATTTAGCTTTTTTAATTATTTTCATATGAACCCAGATATGACCACTGTCCTTTTAAGAACAGTCAAAGTAGATTACGTTGTAAATTACTTGTGGCATTTTTGGAAATATTTGTAAGATGGCGCCGATTTTACGTGAGGGATTTTAAACTAAAAGTTATGTTTGGGTGTTTTTATAAAGTTTAGTGGGATCACTTTTTATCAAAAATAACAAAAATTAACAAACTTAAAATTTTGCTGGTTTTATCTGGGTTTGAAGCGGCATTCTTAACCTAATGATTCATCCTTCAATTTTTTCTAAAGTGTTGAAGATTGAAGAGCATGCTTCTACCTCAGTTGTTTCTTGGTGTTGACTTATATTCAACCGAACCAAACCCTGATCGCCTGGAATTTGAATGTATTGCTTTAAGCAAACAACAGCTATATTAATTGATTTAATAGAAAGCTTTCCAAAGAGATGATAATGTTTAAACATGTTTACCAGCAACACCTGAAGACCACCCAGCCAGATATGAGACCTCAGCAATATCATCTATAGGGTGTGCTGATCATCAATAAAAAATTATTCATTATAAAAAGAGTTGCTGTTACTATTTTCTTCTGGCGATGAATTGCAGGCGATATAGGTGCTTTTCTGGTTCCAGATATTACAGGCTTTCAATTACTTTATTATAATATTTCAACAAATGTTTTTCTCAACAAACTAGCAAAGTAACTACCTTAATAATAATCCCGTATAGTTTCTTCTGATTAACCTTGCAAAGCTACAACTTCTTGGATCTTCAAGATTATTTAATTTTATTGTCACATTTGAATTCAAATTAATCTAACCCTTCCTTCCTAAATTTACCCTTTTGTGCATGTTTTATATTAAAAAATAAAAGTAATAGTGGATTTTGTGATTTTTAAGATTTTTGTCTTCGACTATAATATGCCGTTTCAAGATTTTCCTTTATTATACAGGGCGTAACATTGAAAATGATAAACTTGGATTTTCTCAAAAACTATTAGAAAATTTGATGCCATGCCAAAACACCGATTTTGTTTGCAACGGGGACACATTTTGGCTGTCTTGAAATGTTTTTAGCACCCACTTCCGTCAAGGAGTAAACTTTACCCCTATATTTTGTCTGGGGAAAGTGGGTCGAGTGATAACTTGTTTTGAAGGTCAGTGAAGGTCTTTACAACTCTGTTAAAATTTCAAAAATATACTGATTATTTTTTAAGATATTAGCCTTCCAATTTTCAAATTTAAATCAGAATTTTATATTTTTCTGATTTAATTTTTATTTTATCGGTCCATGTTAAATAAGAAAATTTTAAAGCAAACATCTCAAAAACTCATCGATAGATTTTCAAAATTTTTACACGGTTGTAAAGATATTCAAGAGATCTTTACAACAAGGTATCACTAGACCCACTTTCCCTATTCAAAATGTAAAGGTAAAGTTTAACCCTTGAAGGGGGTGCGTGCTACAAAAAATCCAAGATGTATTCCCCTTGCGAACAAAATCGACGTGTTTTGGCGTTTCTCAAATTTTTAATGTTACACCCTGTATTTAGTACATGTTCAAGATTGTATTCAGCGACGTTAAAGGCTTTCATGTTTTGAGTTATTATTTTTACTTCTAGATCTAATATTTCTAGAGAATCTGTTTTGGTATGTTTTTAATTTATTCCTTTAGCCGCCTGATCACAATTTTCTGTTTACTTTATTCCTATTATTTTGTATACTTTAAAAACATTAGATCTATCGGAATTTACCAATGAATTTGCTAATTTTGCTAGTTTTTGGGAATAAGTAGGAATTTGGGAGTAAGTTGAAATTCTCTTACATAATTCAAAAGTCACAAAGTAAGTTGAAAGTCTCTTACATAATTCAAAGGCACTAACCAGTCTATGACCCTCTTGATAGTACAGCTACTGGATCTCTTAAAGCTTTTGAACAAAATCACTTTTTTTATTATAAAAAATGCTGATTTTGTATAATCAGTTTTAATTTCGATAAAAGTTTTGTAAAACCCGTTGCAAAGTTGAGCGACATACAACGATAGAAAAAAATATGAAAAAAACAAATATAAAAATAATTGAAGAAAAAACTGCCTTTTGCAGCTTGCCTGCCAGTTTATGTGTGAAATTTGGTTCGATTTTATTTATTTGGTGCGCGCGAATCTAACGGTGCATAAAAATATTAAAAAATATTCTGAATTCTTAAAAAAAAAATGGAAAACTTTATAACTGAACGCATTAGAAAATATCTAGTAATTCATTTTTAAATATCAATAAGACATCCCCACTATTATAGATTTTAGTAATTTTGGTATGAACATACCGGTGGCGTATATAGAAAAAAGTTTCGGGGGGGTCGAGACAGTTTCGGGGGGGGGGGGAGGGGGGCGAGACCTCATGAGGCCGTATTTTATGCTATTCTATGTTTGTATTCATGAAATATGTGGAAAATATCTAAAAAAATCTGAGCTTCGGGGGGGCCCGGGCCCCCCAGGCCCCCCCTTATATACGCCACTGGAACATACCATGTTGGAAAAAGCTATTTTGGTCATAGGAAAGCCTGCTTAGAAAAGAGAAACTAACTTAGTAGCATAGAGTAAGATAGCCTATGGCAGCAGAGGCACGGTCCCGGCTTACGGATCTTTTAGTTTACCTAGCCAGCGCTGGCTGCGGAATTATATTAAATTTAAAATTTTCTGGTAAATGCTCGCTCTTTGACTGTGCTTTGTTGTCCGATCTCTTGTCGTGACTCAATAGACCCAAAAAGTACATAGATATGTGGCCTTGAAATAAAAATAAATGTGTATGAGTATATAATAGACTATATACCTACTTCGTGCTCGAGCCGCTTCACTTTTTCCCTTCCGCGAAGTCAAGAGGTCATTCTATCAATCTCAAGCAAGCGGTACACATCAATATCAGATCAATTCAGTATTTTGTTGGCGTGATGCAAAATATCCCACACGTAAAACTAAAAAGACATAACTCAAAAATTTAAAAATGTGTCCCTGCAATAAAAATACTTACAACGTGTCTTTTTCGGTCTAGGACAACTGGGCGCCGCCAACTGGGATAAAATATGTAGATGAAAAATAAAATATATTATTTATATAAAAACATCTTTAAAAAATCCTTTACGCAATATTTTTTACAAGCTTTTATTTAGCTTCAGATGTTCTGTCTAACTAACTATCTATCAAATCTTGTGAAGCGTTTTTGACACACGTAGTGGTCCCATGACAATACAACATTAAGAAAAAAATATCCTCCCACCCTACCCCCACCCCTTCTATAGAAAAATGTGTTTTTGACACACTTCCCGTTATCCGATTTGGATAAAATTTGGTATACACATAGTGGTCCGATGATAATACAACAATAAGAAAAAAATATCCTCCCACCCCTACCCCCACCCCCTTCTATAGAAAAATTTGTTTTTGACACACATCCCGTAATCCGATTTGGATGAAATTTGGTATACATATAGTGATCCGATGAGAATACAATAATAAGAAAAAATATCCTCGCACCTCTACCCCCACCCCCTTTCATAGAAAAATGAGTTTTTGACACACTTCCCATTATCCGGTTTGGATGAAATTTGGTATTCACATAGTGGTCGGATGACAATACAACATTAAAAAAAATATCCTCCCACCCTACCCCCACCCCTTCCATAGAAAATGCGTTTTTGACACCCTTCCCATTATCCGATTTGGATGAAATTTGGTATACATATAGTGGTCCGATGACAAAACAACATTGATAAAAAAATCCTACCACCCTACCCCCACCCCTTCTATAGAAAAATGTGTTTTTGACACACTTCCCGTTATCCGATTTGGATAAAATTTGGTATACACATAGTGGTCCGATGATAATACAACAATAAGAAAAAATATCCTCCCACCCCTACCCCCACCCCCTTCTATAGAAACATTTGTTTTTGACAGACACACATCCCGTAATCCGATTTGGATGAAATTTGGTATACATATAGTGATCCGATGACAATACAATATTAAGAAAAAAATATCCTCCCACCTCTACCCCCACCCCCTTTCATAGAAAAATGAATTTTTGAAACACTTCCCATTATCCGGTTTGGATGAAATTTGGTATTCACATAGTGGTCCGATGACAAGACAACATTTAAAAAAAATATCCTCTCACCCTACCCCCACCCCTTCCATAGAAAATGCGTTTTTGACACCCTTCCCATTATCCGATTTGGATGAAATTTGGTATACATATAGTGGTCCGATAACAATACAACAATAATTAAAAAATGTCCTCCCACCCCTACCCCCACCCCCTTCCATAAAAAATGCGTTTTTGACACACTTCACTTCAAATGACTTTTATAAAATTTGGTATATGCATAAAGGTCCGATGGCAATACAGCCCAAACAAAAAATATATTTCTAACTCTACCCTCACCCTCTCCTTCCCCCAATAGAAAAATGAGTTTCCAAATAACTCACGATTAGCGATTTCATTATAATCTAGAATAAACTCTATTTATTTACTTCTGCATTTTTCTGCTAGATTGATTCTTGCAAATAGTAATATTTAATTGATACGGATATCTTATCGTAATAACATCATCAAAATTTCAATTTCTTTTACTAATTTATTTGAAATTTGTTTTTGTTAAGTAAAGTTAAATCCATTAAGTCGACTGTTGAATCTTGGTAGTTGTCGTGTTTGGTGACCTGGTAATACTACAATTTACGTTGTTTATTACAACAATGGCGGATCCAAAAATCAAAATGGCGGATCCAAAATGGCGGATTTTCTTATTTACCAACCGATTTGTCTCAAACTTGAAATATTACATTGCTTGAGGACATTTAACACAATTTTTAACTCAAACTTTAAAAAAACAAAATGGCGGATCCAAAATGGCGGACTTTTTTATTTATTAATCATTGATTTGAAATTATACGAAAATGTTTTATGAGACAGAATATTGCATTTTTTTGAGAACAATAAGTTGGTAATTTAAAAAAAAAATTATACAAAGCTTTTTAAAAAATAGTAGGTAGGTACCATGTTTTTTAAAAATTATTAAGATTCAAAAGTATTTCGTTAGTTCAGAAATGACAAAAATTAAATTTTTTATAAACGTAAAGTTTAGTACTCGTGAATGAAGAAAACAAAAATTGTTCGTGGCTAAGCGGGTGTAGAAATATTTTGTTTCTCTTGTCTTTTTCCGTAGGCAGCTCGAAAGCTGTCCACTTACGGAGGTCCAAGATCACATCATTAGGTCGTGGACCCCTGTCGGTTTACAGCTTTCGAGTTGCCCACGGAAAATACAAGAGAAACAAAATCTTTCTATACCCGCTTAGCCACGAATTTATTGAAAAAAATTTTTACCTACTCTGTAGATCTTTTTAAATCTAAATCACCATATGTATACCAAATTTCATCCAAATCGGAAAACGCGATGTGTGTCAAAAACAAATTTTTCTATGGAAGGTGGTGGGGGTAGGGGTGGGAGGATATTTTTTTCTTATTGTATTATCATCGGACCACTATGTGTATACCAAAGTTTATCCAAATCGGATAACGGGAAGTGTGTCAAAAACACATTTTTCTATAGAAGGGGTGGGGGTAGGGGTGGTAGGATATTTTTTTCTTAATGTTGTATTGTCATGGGACCACTACGTGTGTACCAAATTTCATCCAAATCGGATAATGGGAAGTGTATCAAAAACTCATTTTTCTATGAAAGGGGGTGGGGATAGAGGTGGGAGGATATTTTTTTCTTAATATTGTATTGTCATCGGATCACTATATGTATACCAAATTTCATCCAAATCGGATAATGGGAAGTGTGTCAAAAACTCATTTTTCTATGAAAGGGGGTGGGGGTAGAGGTGGGAGGATATTTTTTTTTAATATTGTATTGTCATCGGATCACTATATGTATACCAAATTTCATCCAAATCGGATAATGAGAAGGGTGTCAAAAACGCATTTTCTATGGAAGGGGTGGTGGTAGAGGTGGGAGGATATTTTTTTTAATGTATTGTCATCGGACCACTATGTGAATACCAAATTTCATCCAAATCGGATAATCGGAAGTGTGTCAAAAACATTTTTGTATGAAAGGGGGTGGGGGTAGGGGTGGGAGGATATTTTTTTCTTAATATTATATTGTCATCGGATCACTCACTATATATATACCAAATTTCATCTAAATCGGATAACGGGATGTGTATCAAAAACAAATTTTTTTATGGAAGGGGGTGGGGGTAGGGGTGGGAGGATATTTTTTTCTTAATATTGTATTCTCATCGGATCACTATATGTATACCAAATTTTATCCAAATCGGATAACGGGAAGTGTATCAAAAACACATTTTTCTATAGAAAGGGTGGGGCTAGGGGTGGGAGGATATTTTTTTCTTAGTGTTGTATTGTTATGGGACCACTACGTGTGTACCAAATTTCATCTAAATCGGATAATGGGAAGTGTGTCAAAAACGCTTCACAAGATTTGATAGATAGTTAGTTAGACAGAACATCTGAAGCTAAATATAAAAGCTTGTAAAAAATTGCGTAAGGGATTTTTTAAAGATGTTATTATATAAATAATATATTTTATTTTTCATCCACACATTTTATCCAAAAAAAAAAATTTAGTCCGGCGCCGAGTTGGCCGGCGCCCAGTTGGCGGCGCCGAGTTGGCCCGGCGCCAAGTTGGTCCGCCGCCCAGTTGGCGGCGCCGAGTTGGCGGCGGCCAGTTGGCGGCGCCGAGTTGGCGGCGCCCAGTTGTCCCATTCCGTGTCTTTTTAGCTCATATTTTAACTTTGTGCTTATAAACAAAAGTTTTCCATAATTTCCCGAAAAATTGTAAACAAAGTAAATTTTGGTGATCTTTAGTTAAAAAGCACATTTGAAAGCATTTTTGTTACATAAACTCATTTTCAAAACTTTTGAGTTGCGTCTCTTTAGATTTAAGGGTGCGATATGGATAATATTAAATATTCCGGAAACAAATGTATGTATTTTAATTGTGGAAAGTCTAAATATGGTTGTTCTGCTGGTGTGAGGCAATTTACATTTCCCAGAAATGTGGAGTTGTGCAAGAAGTGGATAAGAAATTGTGGTAAATAAGAGAGTCCTTAATACCTTAAGTATTTTGACCTTACTAGCCCGCACAGCAATGGCTAATAAAGGTATTGTTTTCGACGAAAAAAATTTTTTTGTGATAACGCCGAAAATGTGTTATTTGGGTGTATTTTGACCTATCCTATTAATATCGTCGTGATGTCTGTCTATGTGTGTGTCTGTCCGTAACACGATAGCTCCTAAACCGCTGAACCGGTTTTCATAAAATTTTAAGGTAAAATCGTATTCGACACTCTAACGAACTGATTAGTTTTTCAAAATCCAATAACGCTAATGACAGTTTTTTGACAATTAAAATTTTTAAAGGAGCATCGCATCAATATGCGGTTTTCAGAATATAGTAGACTAGATTTTGCTCAATAAAAAAAACTATGTAGGAGCATTACAAAAAAGTGCATTCAAAGCTGATTATCATAGCTTCACTTGTGCTAATAGGCTAGCTAGGAAGGTATCAGATCCGTCATGGATCGATTTATTTATTTTAATCAAACAAAAATAAAACTAAATAACTACTCTTTTGCAAATGTCAGGCATTTGTAAAAAATCGAGTGGTGGGTCGGTATTTCCTTTTAGTGTACAGGTTAGGGTAAATACCAGGAAATACTTGGGGAGTTCTGGGAAATATACTAGGAAATACCGGGAAGTGGTTGGAAAATACTAGAAAATACCATTGAAATTGGAGGAAATACTGTAAGTATTATACCGTAGGTATTTCCCTTTGGTGTACAAAAATCGGCGATCGACCCACCCCTTGCAAAAAACCTAAATTTGAGAAATACATTAAGCATTGAAAAAATATATTGTGGGAGGTTGTTAGTCCTTACAACTTTATACAGGGTGTCTCATAACTTAGGGGCCATAGTGCAGCAGGTGATAGAGGAGGTTATTTCCAAGAAAAAAGTTTATATAACATAAGGGTCACACATCTGTTTTTAAGATATAGGATTTTTAAAATTTGTCACAGCCATTGGGATTCAAAAATGTGGTATTTCTTTTTTTGATACAAAAACAAGTTGAGATTGAGATACAGGCTGTCAAAATAACCATATAAAAAAATAATAATTTTTTGAAAAAATTAATATTTGCTTACTTATTCTTTTAAAAAATATTAATAATATTTTATTATTATGTCTCGCTAGAGACTTGTAGTTATTAACAAAAAATATTTTAAAAAAATTGCGTTTAATATTTTATTCATAAAAGTTTATACCAAAAAATAGTTTTTTCTAAAAAAAATTTACCGACTAATTTTGTTAAAAATAATTTGTATTTCAACTTATTGCTCTTGTTCTAATACACGACTTTACCCAATTTCATATTTTTACAGCGTTTTTTAAAAAGTTATTATCAAAAAAGTTTAAAAAATCGCCATCTTTGATGCTCTGTATCTCGACAAAGAAAGTGTTTTGACCCATGCATCATAGAAACTTTTTTATCAGGCATGATCTCCTCTATCGCCTGTTGGCCTATGGCCCCTAAGTTATGGGACACCCTGTATAGTTCAGGCCCTACGGGGTGCGATACTGCGTTTAATGATAGAAGCAACACATTTGGTATGGATAGACTCGCCCGAACATTTTACGAAAGGGAACCCCCCCAACCCTGGCAGGGGGGTGGTTCCCCCCTTAAAAGTGCTTTTTGACGGTTTTTGCTAATAACTCGAAAACGGTCAACTTTTCTAAAATTATTCTAAATATTATTTTGCAAGCGGATAAAATTTCCTTTTTGACCATGTAGGTACCTTAGTACCCTCTAAAGGCAGTGGTGCACGTTCTATAGACCTACGAAAAAAAGGAAAAATGTTTATATGTTTTTTAAAATTTTTCTTGTCGCATTTTGTATCCTTAACACATTGTTTTTTTCAAAAAAATATTTTTGTTCAAAAACCCATTGTATACAAATATTTAATAAGTTAGATATAACTTTTGAAAGTAGCCGCTTTAAAACAAAAATGTTGAACATTAATTTTTGTAATTAAGTAAACAATACTCAAGGTGAGTAAAGAAATATTTTTGATTAGTATTAACTTAAAACTTAATTTTTCAAGTTGAATTCATTTAAATTGGGGCGAGGGGGCATTCCTCCTAGTTCAGGCAAGATTCGGGCAAATCCACTTTCTAGAAGCATTTTATATTACTTTTTAGCAAATGGGCAATTCCCCCAATTTTGACCCCGCTGAATCCGAATATCCCTGTTGCCAACTCGAAATATTGACAGGGGCTGAGATATTCAAGATGGCGGCGAAAATGGCGGTGGAATTTTAAATTGCCGCTGGAAAGCCCAAATTGTCACAGGTGTACATTCAAAACATATATTTGTATAATTAAAAAATAATAACATATTATTATTTTTTTAAATGGCTGCAAAAACCTCTAAAAACCCCCCCAGACCCCCCAAAATCTGAAAGTTTGAGGTTTTTTCAAATTTTCTTAAAAACTAAGCTTCTAAGAGAAAAATGTAAAATATACTTTATTGTGGACAATAAAATTCTCGTGTCAACATGGTATAACTTAATAAAGTTAGACTAATAACAAGCTCTCCAGCGGCGTCCGTTAATTGAAGTAATTAAAAAAAGTTGAAAAAATATCTGTTTTTTCCAAGATTTATTTAATTTTTTAAAAAAACTTATATCTACAGAAAACCGTGTAATACATTTTGGTATACTCAATAAAATTTCCTTCAAAATGACGTATAACATGATTAAATCGGTTTTATAAATAAAACTTCAGGGGCATCCGTAAATTAAATTAATTTTGAAAAAACAGAAAATAAACCATTTTTGTTACAAGTTTTATCTAATTTTCTCAAAAACTAAGATTAACATGAAAAAACTTGTTCTACACTTTTTTGTAGACAGGGAAATTCCCTTTTTAAAAATGTGAAACTTGGTGGGGTTTGACTTATAGCAAACTCTCCAGCGACGTCCGTCAATGGGGATGATTTCAACAAATCATTAAAAAAACATGTTTTTCATACGTTTTATTCAGTTTTCTTAAAAACCAAGGTCTTTATCAAAAAATGTGTTTTATACTTCGTCATAGCCAATAAATTTCTTTCAAACGATGTATAACAAAGTGGAAGTTATTTTATATTTACCGCTCCAGTGGTGTTCTTAATTTAAAGTAATTATTTAAGATCAATCCAAACTAATCAATTTTGTGTCTTATTAGGTTTTCGGTGGATAATAAAGAGCCGCGGATAAAAGGTCAAAAGTACAAAAGGTCGAAAGTACAAAAGGTCGAAAATACAAAAGGTCAAAAGTACAAAAGGTCGAAGTACAAAAGATCAAAAAACAAAAGGTCGAAAGTTCAAAAGGTTGAAAGTACAAAACGTCGAAAGTACAAAAGATCGAAAGTACAAAAGATCGAAAGTACGGCCGCGGGTCCACGTCGACTGGACAAGTCAATTCGACTTGATACGGTAAACTTGTATTTTTAATATTTTGTTTTGTCGATTTTTTTTCGACTTTTTGTACTTTCGACCTTTTATGGCTTCGGCGGCGGGCCCGATAATAAAATGTCCTTTTAAACAGTGTGTCACAAAATGTAAACCCATAGTATAGAAAACTCTCCAGGGGCGTCCGTAAATTGCAAAAATGACTAAAAAATATTATTTTTGTTACGGGTTTCATTCAATTTCCATCAAAATCTCAATTTCAATTTCAATTTCAATGAGTACCTAATTATGATTATGCCCCCCCCCCTCCCAAACCGTTGCATAAGATTCACCACTTTATTTTTAGTTCCATATGCTTAAAAAAATATCCAAAAACACCTGTGTCAAAGTTACTACTGTTACTTTCTGCACAAAAATATTGCTTAGGGGGGGGGGGGGTGACATGGCCCCTATGCCCCCTTCCCTTATAACCACCGCTGTTTTTTGCTTTAAAGAACTTTTTTAGATAAATCAAAATATCTAATCTAATCAAAAAACAGTTTATTTTAATTTGGAAACATTTTATTTTAGTAGGTATAAATTACGAACCTTTTTGAAGTATTTATCATAACATTAACCTCACTTTGTAATACATCATTTAAAAAGAAATTGTCTTATCTATCTTAGTTAGAAAAGATATTTAAATATGCAAGAGAAACTGATTATTTCAGTTATTTTTGAAACTAAGTTTATATTAGTACGCCCCTGAAGCCTTAAATATGGCAACAACCCGACATTTTAATAAAGTTTTTAAAAGAAAATGTTATGTTCTACAATAAAGTATACTACATATTTCTTCCTAAAAAATGTAGTTTTTGAGAAAATTTTGAAAAACCTATAATAAACATGTTTTTTCTAAATAATCTCAATTTACGTACGCCACTGAAGAGCTAGTTGCTTTTCCTAACCTTATTGACCAATACATCGTAGGAAAGGGAATTTTATTCTCCACAAAAAACTGTTCTTTGCAATTTTTGATTAAAAAAAAGTTTTCGAGAAAATTGCATAAAACTGAAAAAAAACAGGTTTTTGGGGGATTGGGGGGGGATTTTCTCCGTCTCTGTCGATTTTTCGAGTTGGCAACAGAGATATTCGGATTCAGCGGGGTCAAATTAGGGGGAAATGGTCTGTTGCCAAAAAGTAATATGATTCGCTTCTAGACAGAAAACGGAAAGCCTTTTAAAATAATATGCTGTGACTATCCTCTCGCCCACCTCAAAAGTGATCTTTTACACAATATTCCTAATTATTTGAAAACTTTTAACTTGGTCAAAAACAACTAAGTAATAGTTATTGAGGCTGACCAAAAGTCCTCTAACGATGTATAACACGACCCCCTTACCTCAGTGGCGCACCTTTTATAGGCATTTAAATAAATAAGAGGTGTGGAAAAAACAATATTTTTTTAATTTTCTTAAATTTTATTGTCCTACATACTGGTTGTAAAACTTATTTTGAAAGCTGAAGAAATTTTCTTCCGACGATGTATATCACTCCCCCCTTAAGGCAGCGGTAGATCTAGCATAAACGCACCAAAAATGATCAAATTTGGTATACACTTTAATCTTTATTTAAGACAACCATGGTGGAACAGTACTAATACACACTGCGTTCAATGAGAAAAACAACACACTTGGTGGGGAAACCATCCGCCCACTGTTGGTGGGGGGTGGATTTTTTTTCGATATTTTTTAAGATCTACAGCTGCGTTGAAGGGAAAGTGATGTACATCGTTGGAAAGGAAATTTCTTTGGCTTTAAAAATGTTTTAAAACCAAATACGTAGGACAGTAAAATTTAAGAAAATTAAAAAAAAAGTTTTTTCCACACTTCTTATTTATTTAAATGCCTATAAAAGCGCCACTGATGTAAGGGCGGCGTGTTATACATCGTTAGAGAGTACTTTTTATCAGCCTTAATAATTGTTACTTAGTTGTTTTTTGCTAAGTTAAAAGTTGGGAAAATACTGTAAGAGAGCACTTTTCAGAGGGGTGAAAGGAGGGATGCCCCCCATACCTACTTTAGGAAAGGTCAGCTAGAAAAAGTCAGTTTAAAGTTATTACTAACCAAAAATAATTTTTTACTTAATCTCATATTTATTTACTGAGTTACAAAGATGACTGTTCAACATTTTTGTTTGATATAAGGATTTCTATAAACATATTTATTTTTATTTCAAGGCGGCTATTTAAAAAAACATATGTCTAGCTTAATAAGTATTTAACTGTATATAATGGGCTTTTAACCAAAAATATTTATTTGAAAAAAAAATAGTGTTAAAGATAAAAAATGCCACAAAAAACAAGTTTTTTCTTCTTTTTTAATTTTCCCCTTTTTTTGTACGCTAATGGAACGTGCACCACTGCCGTACATTATTAAAAAGGAAATTGTATCTCCCAAAGATTTTTGAAAAAGTTGGCAAAAATCTATCAAAAAGTACGTTTGAGGTGGGGAACCACCCCCCTGCTAGGGTTGGGGGGTGATTTCCTTTCGTAAAATGTTCGGGCGA
Organism: Aspidapion aeneum; assembly: GCA_963576565.1. NCBI lineage: Eukaryota > Metazoa > Arthropoda > Insecta > Coleoptera > Brentidae > Aspidapion > Aspidapion aeneum. The sequence continues at coordinate 14,425,738 of OY755048.1, read as the reverse complement.
GTCTTATGTCTATCCATACCAAGTGTGTTGCTTCTATCATTAAAAGCAGCATATCGCTTGAATCTGGGATGTAGTGCCTGAACTAATACGTCATATGGGACGGTAAAACAGAATTTAATAGATTTTTTTTTGTTACACCAAGTTGATTTGCCTTTTCGACATTCCTGCATTTGCCCTTTTGATTTACATTAATGTTAGTTGGCAGAGTACGTGCATAGGCCGGTAAAAGAGGATCTAATAGAAAAATTAAAAAATCCATTTTTTTTTAAACTTTAAATTGTTACACCAAATCGATTCCCTTTATCGACACTCCCTTATTTGCTCTTCTGATTGACATAAAGGTTATTTGTCAGTATACCTGTATGGGCCGGTAAAACCGGATCTAACAAAAAAATTAATAATCGATTTTTTTTAACTTAAATTTGTTACCCAAATTGATGCGCTTTTTTGATACTCTCATGTTTGCTTTTTAAACTGACACTAAGGTTATTTGTCAGTACACCTGCATAGGCCGGTAAAACAGGATCTAATAAAAAAATCAAAAAATCGATTTTTTTTTAAACTTTAATTTGTTACAACAAATTGATGCGCTTTTTGACACCTCCATGTTTGCTCTCTTCACCGACGCTGACGCACGGGGGAATGGCTCTGTGTTACATGTTGGACGTTGGGTACAAAATTATAATCATTTTCCTGTGATAAGAATTATAGTGTTGCATTTGTAAATAGTTGCTTTATTTCGTTCTAAGAAAGTTTTTTGAAAATTTTTGTCCAGGCAATTATTATACAGGGTGAAAATAAAGAGTTCCTAAAAAACAGAAAAACAGAAAAGGAAAATTTATACTATATTATAACTTATGTAACACAAAACTTTATAGGTCTTTTATTATTTTTTTAAATACGTTATTGGGGTCAATGGTGCTTGGAAGATCCATTGCCTTCTATTTCACGATTATTTTTAAATTTATCTGATCGTCGTGAAAAGAAGAAAAACCGAGTACCTCACAGAATACCCGCAGGACCATATCAAATTTGTTGCAAAATAACCTTACATTAAAATTTGTCCATCATCTTGAATATTTATGAAATGTCAGTTGTAAAGTTAAATTATTTGTTAAGTATTGTGGCTTCTCAAAATGACCACAATTATAAAAATTGGACAATATTTTTTTAAGAAATGATAAATTGTCAAAGACTCATTTTAATTTATAAAAAAATATTTTTTTCTAATAAAACTTAAAGCTCCTCCTTTCCAAAAAAACTAATAAGAAAAAATTAGGTGATAGTTAAGTAAAGTTATGGGCATTTTAAAAAAATATATTTTTGTAAAACACAATATATTTTTGAGCCGCCCTATATATGGTTTAAGTTATACAAAACAACTAATGTTTTCAAATATAAGGCGTCACTTTTTGATTATCTTCTAGACCGAAAACGGAGAGCCTTTTTAAATTTTTTGCTCTATCTAGTGTATTAACACCACATCCTTAAAATAAAAACAAGCTTGGTTGGTTCTCACAAAATCTGATTTTGTTTTAACCATTGTTTTACAAATTATACGATTGCATGGCCAATCCTGTCTGCATTCAGTTCTTTATAAATTCATTATTACTAAGCCGATTTTAGTGAAATAAATAACATCATGGCGCAAACTGATTGATCTTTAAAGTTTGCAGCATGATGTTTTTTATTTCACTAAAATCGGTTCAGTAATAATGAATTTATAAAATGCAGACAAGTATAATTTGTAAAACAATGGTAAAAAAAAATCCGATTTTGTAAGAACCGCTACACCGATTTTATTAATTTGCACCTCTTTATGCGGGATGAAAATAGTGTTTTTCTATAAATAAAAAAAAGACTAAAACATTTTCGTAAAATAAGAATAAACACGCCATTTTGAAGAATCAAGTATGATTCTGGTCGACATCTTAATTTCCAAGATGGCGGAAAATTTCGATAAGAATCTTTAAAGAGCAATCAATTCTCACCACGATTTTTTTTATTTCGCTAAAATTGGTTTAGTAATAACGAATTTATAAGGAAATGAATGCAGAAGGATTGGCAATGCAATCGTAGAATCTGTAAAACAATGGTTGAAGCAAAAATAGATTTTTTGAGAACCACCACACAGATATTTTACTAATTTGTACGTCGTTGTGTGAGGGAAAAGTAGTGGTTTTCTACAAATTAAAAAAAAAACTAAAATATTTTCGGAGAATAAGAATCAACACGCCATTTTGAAGAATCAAGTATGATTCTGTCCGCAGTGTCCGCCATCTTAAATTTTAAGATGGCGATAAATTTTGATCATGATCTTTAAAAAGCAATCAATTCTCAACAGGATGTTTTTTACTTCATCAAAATCGGTTTAGTAGTAATGAAGTCATAAGGAAATAAATGCAGACATGATTGGCAAGGATATCGCATAATATGCAAAACAATGGTTGAAACAAAAATATATTTTTTTAGAACCACCGAACCGATTTTGCTAGTTCATACCTTGCTGTGCGTGGCAAGAATGCAGCCTTTTAACTAATTTAAAAAAGTGATTAAAACATGTTCGCAACACAAAAATAAACGAGCATCTTTGAAGGGTACATTTTAATTAAGTCCGCCATCTTGGATTTTGAGACATCGGACAAAAAAATATATTTGGTTAAAACTCTGATTAATTCTCTATCAAGTGCAGTTTTATTCCGGAAAATAAATTTGTGTTTTATTTGCATCCAAAACTTTACCCTTCATTTTCTGAAAATAGCGATTTTGTTGAATACGTGGTTTTTTCTTTTGACGGCAGTATAGCGATGGCCTAACTGCAATATCCCGTATCTGAAAAAATGAAACTTTACAGGGGAAGCGAAAAACAGTTTAGGTAACACATATAGGTTCGGTTAGGGTTATTGGGTATAAAAAAATTTATTTGCTATATAGCGAAAAACAGTTTAGGTAACACATATAGGTTCGGTTAGGGTTATTGGGTATAAAAAAATATATTTGCTATATTTGTCATTTCCCACGCATATAATGTCTTATAGTATTATACACTATGAAAGTAGGCAGCTCATTTGGCCTAAATCACAAATAATCTAAAAATGATCAAAATGTTAGATACGGGGTATTGCAGTTAGACCATCGATAGGCTATTTACTACGTGAGAGAAGAAAACTTTCATTGCCGCGCAAAGTCTTTTATAACAGATGTAATACCGCTGAAAGCCAGACGTCGACTGAATCAAGACTGAGTCTGAATCAAGGCGACGCGCGAAGGCTCGAGGCACAAAGTACATAGCGTTATATACTTTCTGTTCAAGGTCACCAATCGATCGATGGACAGCATATTTTTACAGAGAAATACATCCTTCTTGGTAACACCGGCAACTTCCCGAGGGGAAACCCAATTTGATTTCAGAGTTTTGCGTGAAGACAAAAGCCTGTGATCAAACCGGTTCGCCTCGCGCTCCGTAAGCTTCGGACCTCTGTACGTATTACTTACTCTATGTTAGTAGGTGTTTAAAGAAGAATAGAAACATTAAACTTTACCCCGATCGATCTCAGCAAATCACGGCGACCCGTGAAGTAAAAGTTAAAAGAAGAGGGGAACAGTGAAGGAGAAATTGCACACCAGAGTAGGCGTAGAAAACAAACGAGTTTGCGTTACAGCATAGACACTGCGTTTTTTTAAATCTGTGTACTAGACAATGCAATGAAATTCATTCAACACGGAATGGCAGGCGGAACTAAAATCGGGAAGGAATGAAGAAAAGAATTTGCTTCCATTTATATCTAAGCATCTAATAAATTAGATTTTATCTTTACGAGCAGGCTTCCTCATGGTCAATATAGCTTTTTCCTATATGGTAGGGTAGGTATATTGGTTTTGATATTAAAAAAATGTTTTAATTTTTTTTTGGGAATCTAGATTGAACTATAGCTGCTCAAGTAGAATAGGTATAAAAAGTTTTTTAGGATGTTAGTAAGATTATTTATTTAGAGTTATTTACCATTATATACCGCCGGTGCCAACAGTATATTAGAAAATTTAAAAAAAAAAACGGCTCCGCGATACTTCGATATACATATTGACTGATTGTATCGATAAACCGACACAACTATCGGTACGATCTGTTCGAGGGTAAATCGATTTATACGCGTACCGCCAAGAAGTTGTCACGATTAACTGGTGACTCGGTCAGTAGATCGGCCTTAGGACAAACAAACGGTTTTTTTTCTAAAAAACGAGAAAAGATAAAGATCTAATAATTGTTTTATTTTAATAACAAGAAAAATATTACCCACTCGGATCTTAAGAGTTTTGGGTGTATTTGAAGTTTTAAATTTGTTTGAGGAGTGGTTTTATTGATTGTTTGTTTTAGGGCTAATAAGCTACTAGCCGCCGCCATGTTTTTGTGCAATTCTATTTTACGGTGAAAATATAGGTTACAAAATGCGGTCCCAACTCGCGCTGTTTCTTTTGAAAATGCAACAGCGCAATTGTTTTGGCTTTTATGAAATCAGTTTAAGTTTTTCACACCCCGTAAAATTTTTTTTTAAGTTTCCATATTTTTTTTCTACAAATAATAACTTTTTCACACGTTTTTTTAATAACAAATTATAAATCTACAAAAGCCAAACACAGAGAGGGCAGGGACACAAGTCCTTTAATTCACATTGATTAAATGTCATTGAATTGCGCTGTAAGCTTTTTTATCCTTCTGGGTATACTTACGTAGAGATTTAAAGCATAAAATTTGTAATGAAAAAAAAATGGAATTTTGGTAAAAATACTACAAGTGACCTTAAAAATTACTAAATAAAAAGACTTTGACGAAAATTCTCGCCGGATATTTTGCTAGAGCTTCCTTTTACGTTTGGTGTTGTAACAATGTAAATAACTATTTATTTATACTAGTCTAGGTTATATTATTTGTAAATAAACAATTATATAAAGAGTATACTTTAGAGCTTAAATACGACAGAGAGTATCAAAATTTGCTATATAGGAATTAGAAAAATTTAGAAGCGAAAGGTCAACAATAATATTGCTCGCTAAAAAAAATTAGAACACATAAAAATAACACAACACCAACCACCATAAAATAATATGTTCTGAACTTATACAGTAAGAAGCAATAATAAAATTCCTAATGGATCTGTTACCAGAAGAATTCATGTTTGACAGATTGTATGTTGGTTAGCTACAGCGTCAAAACCTGTCCATAATGCGGTAATTACGGTAATTAAGCAAAATTCTAGGAGTATGTATACACCAAACTGCTCCGCGAACGCGCCTTATGTGCTCCGCTCGCGCGCTGCTCACACTCCGCGCGCAAACACGGATTCGTCCTGATTTTGTGTTTTCAAGAAGCGCGCGCGCCGCTTGCCAAAAACCAGCTATCTTCGGCTCCTCTTTGTGTGTTTGCAGATCATTTGGGATGGAGTATTCATTTCAATGCGTGTTTGCTGTTTTTCCGTGGATCGTGGAAAGTTCGTTGAAACGAATTCGGCGAGCGGCGCACATACTCAGCGAGAGGCGCCCGTACTTTAACAAATCAATGAACGTAATACCAGAAAATCGTTTTATGACTGAAACGTCAATTAACTTAATAGGAAATTGGGGGTGCTGCTGCCAAACATGCTCTTGTCCAGATCGGAGGCACACCCATTTATCGGTATAATCTGTTCTGATATTATCCCTGGGTAGCGCTAGACTGACGCGATGCGCGGTCGCTAATTGTAATAATTGATTACCGAAGATTTATATAGAAAAAACAGGAATAAACATGTCTTTGAATTGATTTGGTTTTTTCACGTAGAAAAGGTTGATAAAGTTTAATATAAAAATAAAACTATAAATTATTACACACATTTATTACATAAAACCCTAAAAATTAAAAAAGTATCGAAGTCGTTATCAAAAATCATTAAAATATCCTTTATAGTGTTCTAATTTGGCGAAGAATATATATTACAATAATCTTTAGGCACATAAGTTCTAAAAATAAAAGTCAATTTATAGAATACTTAGGTAAATATAGGTAGTAAAAATGAATATTTTAACAATTTTAAAATTCCGAATTAAATTTTCAAATTGCCTGTTTTTTTTTAATTTAAAAACTTGAATAAAAATTACGGTTTAAAAAGTCTTGTTTTTTAACACCAGCTAACTAAGTTTTTAAAATTGACTTTTACATTTGACCTTTCGTATTAGAATTTATAAAGAAAAATGACATACAGTGAGTATTTAATACTTTTTACTTTTAAAACAGCTTCCTATAGATGAAGGCTTTGTCAAAAACGCCACAGATCTTAAAATCGATGTCAAAACTCTTGTCAATTTTGCCAAAACCAAAAAAAAATAACCACATACGTAATTGCAAATACCTTACACTATTAAAAAAAACTTTATTTTTAGAGAAAAAAACACAAGGCCTAAAGTGGAAGACATAAAAAATAAAAGTTTGTAAAGTAAAGTGCTGGTCTTCAAGAAATTGTAAAAAAAATAATGTAAAAGCTTCTTTATATTTTGAGATATGTATGCACAAGAGCTGGGTCCGTGCCTTAGTATTACAATAAATAAAAAAAATATTGTTAAAATTAGCTTAGTAAAAAACCTTACTATATTCAAGCTTGCTCACTATTAAAAATTTATGCAATTTACAGCTCATTTCATAAAAAAATGGCTAGGTCATTCTTCGCTGTATCTAAGTCAATATTATTTGGTCAGGAAAATAATATATTCACGTGTATATACCTACTTAATAATGGTATAACATATTTTTTAAACCGGCCGTTCAAAAACTTGAGGAAACCTCTATACTTCGTGACCATAAAAGCAATTATGTACTAATTAAGAAAAAAAAAGAAGTGCAGGCAGAGGCTGTTTTTGTGGCCTTAAATTATAGATTAAAACTCTTGCATTCCTCATTTGCAAATCACTTGCAACCTCTCCACCGATTCAACTAAATACTGAGGTTTAATTTGGCAAAAATTTTAACTTTTTTATACACTGTAAACAAACCGGTTTCTTGCCAAATTCAACTATTAAAATGGGCTAAGTAGACTTTAAGATATGACGTTTTTTAACCTATTTTTATAACTTCAGAAGCGATTTTAATCTAAAAAATTGATCTTTTTAAAACAAAAAAAAAGTCTCCGTTTTAGAATTTAAGATTGAAGATTAAGAATATTCCACGATTTAAATCTTGGGTCTTAAAAGTTTAAATGACGTCGCACAAATAACATGGACGTTGGGCTTCGGTGGAATGCTTTAAGACTTACGTATGTTATAGACGAGATCCATCTATAGAACGTTTAAATGTGAAAAATATTCCGATGGGCTCCAGGAACTTTCGAGTTTCCATTTAATGTTTGCAATTTGACAATGTTTTCATAATAAAAATAAAAAAAATATGTTAAGGCCACTCGGCAATTTTTTTAGATTGGCACTTTGCAGAAATAGAATTAGTTACCTTAACACTGGCTGTGATAGGTTGTCAAATGAAATAAAAATTGTTGAAATGTAATGAACCGTGACCCCTGTACAATTAGCAACCTTAAAGGTCACAGTGTGTGTTGGTCTAACAATTTGCCATAATAAACTATCGTCGAAATGATTTGACATATTGCCTTGCTTTTAATATCACAACATTGTCAAATTGCACACTTTAGATGGAAATTCTAAAGCTCCTGAAGCCTATCCGAAGATTTGTCCCATTTAAACGTTATGTGGGAGGATCTCTTCTATAACATACGTAAGTCTAAAAGCATTCCACCGAAGCCCAACGCCCATGCAATTTGTGCGACGTCATTTCATGTGTATAAGTAAAAAACAGCACATTTTTTATTAAGACCAGAAATATGCCTGTTTTTTCTTTGAATAGGTTTAATCAGAAAGTAGCCTGCTTGTTACATTTTTTCATCTTATTTAACTTCTTTGCTCTAGTTCTCAGTATTGTGTGATAATATATGTTCATCACAAGATCATACATACCAACCGAAGACTAAGACAACTTTTTCTTATGTAGGTAATATTTTACAAGAATTTGCGACATTTTTAACAGGCGTTTTAACAAGACCAAATTACTCAACCAAGAGAAAATTTTGCTCTTCTTAAAATCGTGAGATACGTACATATGGTTGTGGGGAGTCTAATAAGGAAAAAGGGTATCTCACTTTATCTTACAAAATCTAACATGATTTTACTACTATAGGCACAGCATATAGTGTAACACAACGGGATTTTAAAATAAATGGTATTTAAGCTAATTATAAGTTTTTAAATATTTTTAATTAAATATTGTTTTCGACATCAACAAGCATTAATTACATGCAATAATAGGTTAAGAACACGTAAAATTTATGAAAACGGAGCGACTTGTTTTTAGGTATGCTTTTCAGGATCGCTGTATATTAATAAAAAGTTGTATTGGGCGAATCTGTCCTGGAAACAAATTTATCAAACTATTTTCAATTTACTTAATACTACTGTGTTATATTGATTAAAAATGCCGATTTTAGGGCAACAAATGGTTTGTGTTTAATGTTAAGCAAACCAGAAAAAGATAAAAACAATATTTAAAACACTGGAAACCGCAATAATAAAAAGTTTTAAAATTAAAATAAACTGTAAAAGCAAAGATCAAAACAGTTACAAATAACAAAGTCTTATGCAAAGTTAAAAAAATTGATAAATTTAACATTTTCCCAGTTGAAAAAAACTCTCCTTAAATCAAATGAAGTAAGGCATACAAAAACCAACTAAAGAGTGCTCTGTAAAGATTTTATTGTCTCAGCGAAAACAACCCTGCCTTGTAGGCACTCATAGCTCGCCGTTGATTCGTTTAAACTCTAATGCTACCTTGCCTTGGCGAAAAAGAAATAGACTGTGCTTTAAACGCTCCAGACAAAGAGACAAAACACCAACGCAAGCCAGAGACGCGTCAATTTAGAAAACCGTTACAGATCAAAATTGCACAGTGTGTTTTTTAAAAATTGAAAATAGTTTGATAAATTTGTTTCCAGTTACAAAATATGAATTATTAATTATTTTGATGTTAGAGGCTCAAGAGATTAGCGGATTACAACTTTTTATTAATATACAACGATCCTGAAAAGCATGCCTAAAAACAAGTCGCTGCGTTGCCAAAAATTTTACTTTTTCTTAACCTAGTCTTGCATGTAATTAATGCTTGTTGATGTCGAAAAAATATTTAATAAAAAATATTTAAAAACTTATAATAAGCAAAAATACCATTTATATTAAAATCCGGTTTTGTTACAATAGATATATAAGTTATCTACACTGTGCAATTGGAATACTCGGGAGATCTTAAAAAATTTGTTCGTTTCGTAATTTGTTGTATGACAATTACTTAAATCGGTAATATTAAAAAAACAATGGGTTTTGTAACCGCAGCTGAGGATTATTTTTAAAATAGAAAATTGTTAAATTCTCTGTCAAAATTTTTATTAAAAGTTTGTTTAAAATTGGCAAGTAAACACTTTGTAATCAAAACTCACTTATTTGGTGGAAACGGTTGAATTTTATTAGTCACAAAATTTAAATTTTTGTCAAAGATAAAGAAAATTTGGATATACTACATTTAGACTGACCATCTGGTAAGCAATGACCAGTACACTTTTTTAATTTCCGATGCGGGTTGAACAATTTCTTTACGTAACGCCCATTGTTGTAACTATTTTTCGGCAAACAATAGTTATAACTTTTATTTCAACTCGAAATCATCTAATTAAATTGAGGTTTGCAAGAGTTACGTAACATAATTTTATTTTTTAAAGACATCGAAGATTAAATAAAAAAGGGTATTACTATTAAAAGATGCTGGAAATTGGTAACAGAGAATCACTTATTATGAAAATATGAACCAAAACAATTTATAACAAATGTTGCAAAAGCAAATTTTGATAAATGAAGACCCGATTTGTTATTAGTTACCTTTGTTCAGTTTAAATCAGGTCACAGTAATGTCCTTTTACTAAAACCAGGTCAACAAAGAATCTTCCATATCTTTGAAATGTAACCGATCAAAATATAACGCTTTTGACAAATGGAACCCATTTTTAGATGATTATGCGAAATTAATAATTATGTCAATTAGTTAAAAGACGAAGTAGGGGAGATCGGGGAGAATCTGTTTGGTTCTTGTCAACCCATCAAAACAAGGTTGTCGTTTTCGACCTTCTGAACTTGATAAAAAGTATCAAGTTTACGGTAAATATCTCGGAAAGTAAAGCCCTGGCAAAATTTAGTAAGTAAACAGAAACTTAAAAATAATAGTTCTATCGAACGCCGAAAACCGTATTTCAATATCTTTTGTGCTTCAAGAGCTAGATTTTTGTTAAATAATAATAATAATAATTAGTGGCTTGATTCAAATGCCACGTTTTCATTACAGCAAGCAAGGGTGCACCCAGAAATATGTCTTGGGGGGGTACGAGGCCTTATGATGTCCTACTTTATGCTATTTTAACTTTTTATTCATAAAAAAATCTTAGGTTTGTGGGGGACGGGCCCGAGGCACCCCCTGGGTGCGCCCATCCAGCAAGCATGACTGAACGAATTTCCCTGTGCTTTGCAAATGCAGCATACCTAGTGTCTCAAAAATTTTTAATTGGGTGCGTTAAAACATCCATTTTTTAAGTAATTTTGAACAATAATTTTGCTGAACACTGAGGGGAGTTATTTGACTAGAGTTTTGTAACACTATTAGCAAAAAAATTGAGAATATAAAAACAAAAAAAGCACACCGCTTTTCAACTAGCCTTGGCCTCTCCTACTTAAACATCTTAATAGAAACTATTGTAAATTTAGAATCAAAATAGAAAAATAACATTATTGAAACTATAAGAGAGAAGAACGATAAATTGTTCTTTAAACGAAAATTATTCTTCCAGTTAATTAAGAAAACATATACCGTCCCTCAATTATAGCGATGCATTAGGTTAGAAATCAATTTAGTGAAATTATACATACTTAATCAGCAAAATGGTGTTCCATTAAATGAAGCCAAGTTAATAGATCCTAATATAGCTTCCGCATATTTCTTCAGATTTAAATGCTTTGGTGACGGAAAGAACGTCAAAATTAAGCACGAACTCGTTTAAATTAATAAAATGGAATCGCCCATTCTTATAAATGAATCTTCTTTAAGCTCTTAGTGAGAATGACAATAATTTATAATTAATTTTGTTACATTTTTGCGCTTTTATAAGTGGCTGAAAAAAAAAGATCGTTTAATAATATCGTTCTTTGATAGATCAAACAACGATATCGTTGTTTGATTAATCTCCATCAAACAACGATAATATGTATTGTTATTAACTTAACCCTTTAGTCAACCTATCTTACAGGTAATTTAGTATTTAGAAATTTTGACTAAAGCTTTAGTGTGTCATAATTTAGTAAATTTTTCGCAACTTGTACATACATAAAAAATGTACTTCTCAGTACTGCTTGCGTTTTATTTTTAGTAATATTAATTGTTTTTTTATGTTGTACAAAATGTGTGATACCTTTACGATATTAATATAATAATTTAATTTATTAATCTTTCTCATATTATGTTATTTGTTGATATAGTGTTTAGGTTTCTTTAATACGTTTTTCTTTGACTAAAATAGGCAATTCGCAAACGTTTAAAAAACGATCTATTGACTTGATCTAAAAACTTATTATTATCTTTAAAAGATTTTTCATTAAAAAAATTGTAAATAAGCAACCTTTTATTTGTTATTTACGCGTATATACATATAGAATCGGGTGATATTTAACCAGTGCCATTGATTATATTGTTGAATTCAATTGTTGGACGTATATTGATGCGTCATCTCGTAGTTACATTATTATTATTATAATTATTATTAGTAGAATTAAAACAGGCGATTGTACTTTTAATTTTAAGAATAAATCAGAGGGTTTATTTCATAACTATGACGTGTTTTCTGTATTTTTTACAATTACTGAAGAAAAATTTAACCTAAGTCCGCCCAAATTCTGTTTCACTGGTGTCCCACAACACACTATTTTGGAGCCCAAAAACCTTTTACCAAAAATTTTAAAATCAAAGAAACTGCTAATAGAGTCCCACAAGGCTATGCACTGGAGCTGAACTGAAAGTTAAATATTTGTAAAAAAGTTAATAATAAAATATAAGGATGTAAATTTAATAGTGCATTGTTAAGCAAGACTCAATGGTATCTACGCGGGTAAGCGATGGTAAAATTTTAACTGTTTGCCCATTAAATAACAAACAATAAAATATTGTATCTCTTTAATGACATAGAGGAGGCGTTTAATTTAAAAGAATAAGAAATAGTAAAAAACGAAGTCTATAATTAATAGCTAAATTAAAAATAACTAAAACCTAGGCGAATATATGCCAACTGAATGCAGGTTACAAAATACTAATAAAAACCTTGCAGTTTATTATCATAAATTAATTCGATCCAAAGCGATAATAATTTGTTTTATATGGTAATAATTACAAAAATAACAGGTTTTTAATAGAAGCAATTACTCTAGTTTTTAATAAAAGCTTTCAGAACGTAAGTACTCTTCAAATTCCTAGCAAGTTTTAATAAATAAATTTAAATAATCCCTTGGCAAAAAATTTAAAAAAGTAGAACACTACAGCGAAATGTCAAGTTCAAATGCATATAACTGGTTACCAGAAATTTAAGGTAGGTAGTATACCACTTGTAATTTATATCCGTTCAGAAGAAGATACCTAAACTTGATAAAAAAAACTTTAGAAAAACAATAAAAAGCAGTCTTGCAATTTTTTTATTTTTTATGAGCACATGATTTTAAAAAAGGATAATAGTTATTTTTTTAAATACCCTAGGAGCCAAAAATTTAGCAATCACCAAAAAGTGACTGAAAATCTAATTCTACACTCAATCAAAAATTTATTTATTTTTTAAATAAAAAAAGTGTCTTTGTTTCAGTAGCTCACGCAGGAATATTTCTTCTAATTTATGCTATTTTATTTTTTTTTATGAAATATGTTAAAAATATTTTAAAAAATCTAATGCTTGGAGGGGCGGGTTCCAAGCCCCCCCTCCCCCAACTGAACCGAACCAGCCCTTCCCATCCAACATTTTTTGTGTAACTTTTGGCAAAACTAGCTGACAACATTCGAAAGAGATGTAAAAATTTAATAATAATTGGACCAAAGATTTTTTACGAACTCTGCCAGATTTGATGATTTTTTTAAATTTAAAAATTTATGCCTAGACGATAATTTTTCCCATTGTTATGTTGTTTTTGTTATTGTTTTTCAAGAAGTATGAAATTTTTACCCCTCTTTTGAATGGGCGTAACCACTTTTGCCTAAAACTGCGCAAAAGTTTTTTAAGCTTTTTATTTGTGTTAAAAAAACGGTAGCACATGAGCTAAGAAATAGATTGAATTTTTAAAATACACCACAAATTTTTTGATTGTTAGGGTAGGGTCAGATTTTGTGTTTTATGTGAATGCTTAATTTTTGGCGGCTACCGTAACTAGTGTACATATGATCCTCGGTGGAGGGGGGCGGGGTTTAACCCCTAAACGTACCCCTGGGCCGCCACTGGATTGATATCTATATTCGTAAACTTAATTAAATTATGTTCTTCATAAAAGGTTTTATTATTATTTTTTTTTATATCAAACAAAAAAAGGTGTATATTTTAATAAATCCTTAAATTTGAGTAAAATTTTGTGTGGGTCATTTGAATTGTGGTTTAGTTTACTTTAACTACTTCCAAAAAAAAAAAATATGGTAAAAGTATGTTTTTTTCAAAAATTCTTTACAAATAAAAAAATAAACAATAGTGCAAAAAACAATACGATGTATCGCATGTTTGAAGCGGGCATATGAATGAATCTGCAATGTGGTGTACAGTATAAAACCCTTTCTCTTTCGTTATACAAAGCTATATAAATACTAAAAACGGCATAAATTCGCTCAGTCTGTTTCTTTACCTCTTTTTGCTTATTCTTTACCCCCTCCCCCTATGATGAATGTGAAATTTTTTTTAGGTAATAACCAAATTAGTATTTAAAAAAAAAATTGTGACCTTGGTGATAAGTGAGCGTAGGACTAGGAAGTGATTATTTTTATAGTGCCATTTCTGGATTATCTTGTGTGTATATAAATATAAAAAAATGTTTTTCAGTATAAGCAGGTTTTTATGGGAACAGGGAAAACATTTTAATTAATTATCACTTTTATTTAAAAATACTAACTTTGAAAAGCAACTTGAAAAATTCTTTCAGCGTTCGCTATCTTTCGTACATTTTTGAAAATTATTTTGTAAAATCCAAAATTTATTCAAATCGAGAAATAATTGTAAAATTTTGTCCATTTACCTAACGGTTCTTGATCCTTTTTATCAAATTAGTTTTTAAAGTAGAATTGATGTTCGACATGCATAAAATTAGTGGTGCGAACAAAACTAAAATATGGACTTCCATACAAATTTATTTTTGGCATGCATCTAGACCAACACAGTTCTTCCTTCTGAAATCATTGGCGCCACTAAATCCATGCATATCTAAACACACCTTCAGCTTCAATAATTTTAAAACAGATACATATTTTTGCTTAAATTTTTTAAGGTTTCAAATTAAAAGAAATAGATTTGGGTAAAAAATGTAAATTTCTTTTTTTAGTAATTACGTTTTGGTTGAGTATGTATGTAATTTGCAAAGAAGCATAGTAATTTTGGCCAAATCGAATTTCTACAATTACGAAATTTCACATCAATTTGTGCTCTAATGTGTAGTAGTTACTTAAAATAAAATAAACCATTATTGCAAAAAGTAATCGGACACGTATAATCTACAATATAGCTTTTCTCTTTTCTCTTATGTTGGTGGTGTGGTAATTTGTTAAAAAAATAAAGAAAACTTTAAAATTATTACGTTAAGTAATAATACCATCATATCATCTTGTTACTCTCATTGCATAAAATTACAATGAGATCTTCACAGTTATTATTCAAGAACCAATTTATAATTTCAAGACGAAACTGAGTCAGTCTAATTATTCTCGTCAAAACATTTCGGTATTTTTTCAGATTGTATTTTTTTTTAAGATTTGATCTTAGTCTGTGAAAAGCAAGTAATATTTTGTTTATCTTTTGCTAGCCCATCTGTAACACCGATAGATATAATCATCTATATAGGTAGAATATTAAGTTTTTTTTTAAATTTATTAAACTATTGTTACCTACTTCAAAATTTTTCTTGTAGCTTACCTCACATTCTTAGCGGTGCAATGTCGTTCTCAAGAAGAGAACGATAGGCAATATACCGCTTTAGAACAAGCTGATGAAAGCCGTGTGGTGTACGCTCAGTATCCGGCCGGTACTCAGGAACGCTCGGAAAGACAGCCCCTCTTCAGGTGAGTAACAAAGGTGTGAAGAACTCCCATTTTTTCAGTTTTCTTAGTTTTCACTTCCACAAAGTTCTTCTTCATATGACCTATGTATCGGTGGTAAAACTATTCAGATAGTATTCTTAACGATGAGACTGATAAAGAAAGCATTGTATATGTACTGACTAGTAAAAGTAACTTTGTTAACCGTTAGGTCTTTAAAGTGCAGTTTAATGTTGCTTCTTTAAATCAAGCAGAATCTCGTTTGATATTTTATTGCGTAAACTGGTCGTCAATCAACTGTAATTCGATCAATATTAGTTGATCAATCAACCATAGTTCTACCCACCAGAGTGTCCTCAAAACCATTGTCTTGTACAAAAAAGGGTTAGTGTTTATTATTATTAATGTGACTACCAAATCGTCCAAGAAATCGTCTATTTTAAGAACCTTTATTTAAATTTAGGATTTAGTTATGGCCTTACCGTGTCTAATTCATCTGGTGATAGTAAGCAATTTTGCCAGACTGCATGCCTTTAACTAAATAATTTTTATTCAAATTTATCCTAATAGGTAGTTATGTATTGGGATTTGTTTATGGAATTCCGTACCACCTAGCATATATAAATCACCAGTTACCAATGAATACACAACTCTTGTGTATTCATTGCCGTTACTCAATAGTACTTCTAGCAATAACCATATTTCTACCCACCAGAGTGTCCTCAAAATACATAGGCTTATACAGAGATGGGTTGGTGATTATTATTATTAATGTGACTATCAAATCTGCTATTTTAACACCTTCAGCGCCATTGTATCATTCTTGATACACACAGTTATAACAGTTGTGTATTTAAAGCGCCATACAGGACCGATCACGTTAAAGCGATCGTCTCTCCTTTATACGCATAGTTAGAATGAACTGAACCGAGTACCGAACCAAATTTTGCAAATAAATTTGTTAAATGGGCTTGCCACTGAGGATCTTCAGAAACTCCTAACAGTTTAGGGTTTACGTGGGACCTCACTCATTCAATTACTGTGTGCTTAATCTGACAATGCTAACCAACAACATTTTCTAGCTAGCCTGCATGCCTCACACTCTTTGCAGAAATTAAATAATTTTTATTTAGAATATTCCTAATATGTAGATATGTATGGAATTTGTTTATGGAATTTCGCACCACGTAGCATATGTTTTAGCAGTAAGAAAACATTCTTAACGATGATACTAATATAGAAGAAATTGTTTGCCTTAATTGAGCATAATGATAGTGATCTGACTAGTAAAAGCACTTTGTTCGCTGTCAGGTCTTTAATTAAAATTTTTGTTTACGTCTGGCTACTGGTCGTCACTACTGTCAGACTGTCCACATTTATTGATTATTACTTAATAATGTAACTACCAAAGTGTCTACTTCAAAAAAATGCTTATTTCGAGTTTAGTGTTAACTTATCATCATCTTCAACTAGTGATTCTTAGCTTAGCTAAAAAATTAATTAGCTAGATTGCAAGTCTTACACTCTTTGCAGAAATTAAACCGTTTTTCTTCAAAATATTCCTAATATACGTAGATCGGTAATGGCATTTGTTTGTGGAATTCTTCATCACATTACCTATGCATCAGCTCTCAGATATCATTCTTAACGATGAAACTGATAAAGAAGGAATTTGATGTCTTAATTATTAAACTTAGTGATCTAGCTGACCAGTAAAAGCAACTTTGTGTGCTGTCAGATCTTAAGAGTGCAGTTTAAGATCGCATCTTTGAATAAAGGAGCATCTAGTTTAATGTTTATTGCGTAAACTGGTCTTCACACAACAGTACTTAACTGCTCTAAAATTATTGGCTTTTATAGAAAAGAAAAACTTTTTCTGGAATACTTTTTCTGGTGATGCTAAGCAAGAATATTCCATGCCATCCTTACATTCTTTGCAAAAATTGAATAATTTTTAATTAAAATATTCCAAATATGCAGGTAGGTTTGTATTGGGATTTGTTTATGGAATTTCGATTTCGATTATACTGATAAAGAAGATATTTGAACTTACTGATCTGACTAGAAAAAGCAACTTTGTTCGCTGTCAGATCTTTAATCTTTGAATAAAGAATAATCTTTTTTTGTGTAAATTGGTCGTCACTTTACCCATAATTATTTCAATAACTATATTCACCAGGGATTCCTTATACAAAGAAGGTTTCAGTGGCGCACCTAGAAATATGTCTTGGGGGGACCGAGGCCGCATGATATCCTATTTTACGCTATTTTATCTTTTTATTTATGAAAAATATCTAAAAAAATCTTAGGTGCTCCCCCTGGGTGCGCCCATGAAGGTTTGGTGATTATTTTAATTGATGTAACTGTCAAATCGTTTACTTATTACTATGCTCATTTCTTAATCAGCTGGTGATGCTTAGCAAGAACATTTCATAGCTAGAGTGCATACCTTACACTCTTTACAGGAATTAGTTCTTGTTTATTCAAAATATTCCTAATATGTATGTAGATTGGTATTGGAATTTGTTTATGGAATTCCGTGCCACATAGAAATTTGCAGATTATGTTTGTGTTATGTCATTTTAACATTTTGTGTAGCTCGGTTTCTGAAATCTTAATCTTATATTTTTCCTGCGAATTAAATTGATTTTGTTAATTAGTGCAAATAATTTTGTATGTCCATTGAAATTTCGAAAATTTTAACAAGTAGCAAAAATATTTTTTAAACTTATTTTTATTTTGAGTAAAACATTATGTAGCTAGATTGCCTGCCTTACGCTCTTTGCAAAAATTAAACCGTTTTTCTTCAAAATATTCCTAATTTACGTAGATTGGTAGTGGCATTTGTTTATGGAATTCCTCCTCACATACCCTATGCAATCGCATCTCTGAATAAAGAAGATTCTAGATAATTTTTTTTTGCGTAGACTGGTCTCCACTCAATACTACTTAACTCTTTCAATAACCATATTTCCACCAACCAGAGTGCCCTTAAAATATTGGCTTATTCAAAGAAGGGTCGTCTATTTTTAGAAACTTTAACTGGTATTGATAAGCAAGAATATTTCATGCCTTACACTCTTTGCAAAAATTTTTAATCAAAATATTACTGATCTGACTAGTAAAAGCAACTTTGTTACCTATCAGATCTTTAAAGTGCAGTTTAAGATTGCATCTTTGAATAAAGAATAATCTTTTTTTGTTTAAACTGGTCGTCACTTTACCAGTAATTATCTCAATAAGTATATTCATCAGGGATTATACAAAGAAGGTTTCAGTATCGCACTCAGAAATATGTCTTGGGGGGCCCGAGGCCTCATGATGTCCTATTTTACGCCATTTTATCTTTTTATTTATGAAAAATGTGAAAAATATCTAAAAAAATCTTAGGTGCTCCCCCCTGGGTGCGCCCATGAAGGTTTCGTGATTATTTTAATTGATGTAACTGTCAAATCGTTTACTTATGACTATGCTCATTTCTTAATCAGCTGGTGATGCTTAGCAAGAACATTTCCTAGCTAGAGTGCATACCTTACACTCTTTACAGGAATTTGTTTATTCAAAATATTCCTAATATGTATGTAGATTGGTATTGGAATTTGTTTATAGAATTCCGTGCCACATAGAAATTTGCAGATTATGTTTGTGTTATGTCATTTTAACATTTTGTGTAGCTCGGTTTCTGAAATCTTAATCTTATATTTTTCCTGCGAATTAATTGATTTTGTTAATTAGTGCAAATAATTTTGTATGTCCATTGAAATTTCGAAAATTTTAACAAGTAGCAAAAATATTTTTTGAGCTTATTTTTTCTTTGAGTAAATATTATTATTGGCAACTTTGTTACCTATCAGATCTTTAAAGTGCAGTTTAAGATTGCATCTTTGAATAAAGAATAATCTTTTTTTGTGTAAACTGGTCGTCACTTTACCAGTAATTATCTCAATAACTATATTCATCAGGGATTATACAAAGAAGGTTTCAGTATCGCACAAATATGTCTTGGGGGGCCCGAGGCCTCATGATGTCCTATTTTATGCTATTTTATCTTTTTATTTATGAAAAATGTGAAAAATATCCAAAAAAAATCTTAGGTGCTGCCCCCTGGGTGCGCTCATGAAGGTTTGGTGATTATTTTAATTGATGTAACTGTCAAATCGTGTACTTATGACTATGCTCATTTCTTAATCAGCTTGTGATGCTTAGCAAGAACATTTCCTAGCTAGAGTGCATACATACTGGAATTCCGTGCCACATAGAAATTTGCAGATTATGTTTGTCTTATGTCATTTTAACATTTTGTGTAGCTCAGTTTCTGAAATCTTAATCTTATATTTTTCCTGCGAATAAATTGATTTTGTTAATTTGTGCAAATTACTTTGTATGTCCATTAAAATTTCTAAAATTTTAAGAAGGAGCAAAAATATTTTTTTTTGCATATTTTTATTTGTTATTCAAGCAATAGTGAATAAAATTCCGATTTTTTGCAAGTTTAGTAATTTTGATTAACTAGGTATTTATTTTTAACATTTTACGTTAAACACAACATTTTAAAACAACCTTGGAAGAAATTAAAAGTTAATTGGAAAATGTGTGTAATCGCTATAAGTTATGAAAATATCGAAAAAAAATATTTTTATTGAACAATTTAAAAATAATAATATAGAAAAATATTGAGCATGCGTTTGCTTGTAATATGTTCATTAGTTTAGAAAATAGGTCACTTAATTTTGTTTAAATTATTATAGTGCAGGCGCTGTAGGTAGTTGAGTATGCAAAATATGAGGACCGCGGTTTGACAATGGAATCTAGCTGACAAAAGGTTACAGATTAACTATCTGGTTGTTGCCAAGCCAGGCTTTTTTTTTATCCCCCTTCCCTTATAGTCGTGTTCGAATTTCTGAGTTGACACCTTAAAGCCACAATGACAGGGAAATTAATAAAAAATGTGTAAAATCCAACCTTAATATAAAATTTTATCAGTTTGTTAAATGTTAGCTGCAAAATCCCCCAAAAACCCCCAGACCCCCCAAAACCTAAGATTTTGAGGTTTTCTTCAAAATTTCTCAAAAACTAAGCTTCTTAGGAAAAAATATGTAATTACCTTTATTATAGACAATAAAATTTGCTTTTTAACCATGTGTTAGTCAGTGGGGTACGACGAACGACAAACTCTTCAGCGGCGTCCGTTTATTGAGGTGATGTAAAAAAATAATACATGTTTATTACATGATTTACCCGATTTTCTTGAAAACTAAGCTCTTTATCAAAAATTGTGTCCTATAGTTAATTGTAAATAATAAAATTTCCTTTAAAATATTGTATAACAAGGTAAGATTATTTTTATTTATAACAATGTGGGGTCTTCTGTAAATTACATCAATTTTGAAAAATCACTAAACTTACAAATTTTTTTACAAGTTTTGTCCAATTTTCTCAAAAACTAAGCTTAAATTATTAAACACTTTATTGTAGATAATGAAATTATCTTTTTAATAATGTATAAGCTAGTGCGGTCAGGCTAATACTAAACTTTCCAGCGGCGTCCGTTATTGAGCAAATGTAAAAAAAAATAAAAAACCACATGTTTGTCACAGGTTTTACCCAATTATCTTAAAAACCAAGCCTTCTATCAAAAATCATGTTCCATAGTCGATTGTAGACAATGAAATTTTCTTTTAACTGCTGTATCACAAAGTAAGATTTAGCTTTAAAATAAAACTTCACAGGCGTCCGTAAATAAAATCAGTTTTTACAAATCACCAAATAAATTAATTTTTTTTCAGGTTTTCTTCAATTTCCTCAGAAACTAAGCCCAATTGAAAAAAAATGTGTTCTAAACTTTATTGTAGAAAATAAAATTCCCTTTTAATCGAGGTATAAGTCAGTGAGGTTTGGTCAATAACAAACTCTCCAGCGACGTTCCTATATATAAATTAAAATATTTTTGTCATATGTTTCACCCGATTTTCCAAAAAAACTAAGCTTTTTATAAGAAATATGCTTTACAGCTGATTTTTAGAAAATAAAATTTCCTTTTGAATCATGTATAACTTGGTAAGATTTATTTCATTTTTAAAACTCCAGGGGCGTCCGTAAATAAAATACATTTTTAAAAATTACCAAATGAAGCACCACCCTATAACCGCCATCTGCATTGATAGTCTTTGCACCCCTCTTACCTCCCCACCCGCCCTCCCATCCCTTCTTCACAAAAAAAATTAAACTCCCCCCCAAAAATAGATTTAAGGTACGGCTCTAGCAGCAAAGGTGATCCCTCCTACTCACCTTTTCTCTACATCCTGCGCCATAATTTATTAGGTAGGGTTAGATGGGTGGCTTACTACCGCCACTGATTCAAATTTTAAGAAACTTAAAAAAAAATCGAACCAAAATTAATTTGATTGGTGATTTTTAAACATTGATTTAATTTACGGACATCCCCAAAGTTTTAACAATTAAACTTTTCTTACCTTGTGACACATCGTTTAAAAGGAAATTTTATTTTCTACAATCAAGTATAAGAGACATTTTTTGATGGAGAGCATTGGTTTTTTGGAAAATCGGGTGAAACATGTGACAAAAATGTTTTTATTTATGTATTTTTTAAATGACCCCCTTTTACGGACGTCGCTGGAGAGTTTGTCATTAATCAAACACTACCAACATATACATCGTTAGAATGGTAATTTTATTTTATACAATAAAGTTAAGAACACTTTTTTTTGGTGTGCTTAGTTTCTAAGAAAATTGGATAAAACCTGTAACAAAATTACTTTGTTTGGTGATTTGTAAAAATTGATTTTATTTACGGACGCCTGTGAAGTTTTATTCTGAAGATAAATGTTACCTTGTGGTACAGCGTTTAAAAGGAATTTTTATTGTCTCTAATCGACTATGAAGTACAATTTAATTTTGACAGAGGGCTTGGTTTTTAAGATAATCGAGCAGAACCTGTGACAAACATGTGGTTTTTTAAATTTTTTTACATTTTCTCAAAAAACGGACGCCGCTGGAGAGTTTGTTGTTAGTCTGATTGCACTAACTTATACACTGTTAAAAAGGGAATTTCATTTTCTACAATAAAGTTTAGAATATTTTTTTCCTAAAAAGCTTAGTTTTGGAGAAAATTTGAAGAAAACCTAAAAATTTTAGGTTTTGGGGGCCTGGGGGGTTTTTGGGGGTTTTCGCAGCTAAAATTTAAAAAACTAATATAATTTTCTTTTTAGGTTAGATCTTACACATTTTTTATTCATTTCTCTGTCATTGTGGCTTTAGGGCATCAACATAGTTAGAATTTCAGAAATTCGAACACGACTATAAGAGGAGGGGGGATAAAAAAAAATGAGACCAAAACCTGGCTTGGCAACATCCAGATCGTTAATCTGTGACCTATTCTCAGCTAGAATCCACTGTCAAAGTGCGGTCCTCATATTTTGCATACTCAACTACCTACAGCGCCTGCACTATTATCCAAGTGGGTATATTTAGTTTGTTTATTATTATTAACTTTTTTGCTACCTTAATGCACACGCGTAGTGTGGGTGGTCTTGGTTGTTTAATATAAATTTTTGTAAAGCTGGACTTTGTATAATTCACATACCAAATGCATTATTGACTGCATTAAATTAAAGTAACTTATGCTAGCGCCCGCCCTCCCTTTTACTCCCACAGTCTATGACCGGCCTTGTATCTATTTTTTGATTTAGGATTTATGTTAAATAGGCTTTTAAGAGGTACCTACATACAAGTCGTACCTATGTATACCGTTTGGTAATTTACAACTAAATAAATCACAACAATTCCATTTGGTAGTTGCAATGGCGAATTAAAAAGATATTTGCCTCTTAAATTGGTTATTTATCTCATAATAATTTTAGCCAATTTTGGTGTCACTTAAAATTGCACTCTTATGGGTAAATGGGACTTAATACTTCAACCATTACATTGTGGAAATGAATTAGACACTGACATTTGAATTTCTTTAATACACCAGGGATGCAACATGGTTGTTTTTTTTTCTTAAAGAAAAGGTTGTACAACTTTATTGCGTTCATAATAATATATAAGTTCTGTGTGCGTTTTTTCTCTTCTACATCGTAACTCCGTGCCCTTAATGAAGTTTAATCAAAAAAATATGTGAAATATGAATTTTTATTGGCTATATGAGGCTAACTATGCAACAATTCCCTGCTTTTATTCGATTTTTTCAAAGTATGGCTATGTGAAGCACAAGGGAGTTGATATCTTAAAAATCGCCAAATGAAGTTTTTTCGAATCTTAGTTTACCTGATTTTTTCGCATCCATTTGGCCACACTATACCGCAACTCCGTGTTTTTCTTGGTAAAATGTTTAGCTTTGAAATATGATTTTTAAAGTATGGCTATATAAGAAGGACTTAATACCCCAAAAATAGCTAAATTATGGTTTTCCGAATCTTAGCTTACAACGGTTTACTTTTCTCCGAAAAATTTTTAGTTTTTGAAATATGATTTTCTCCAAGGCTATATTGGGCATAAGGGACTTGATCTCCCAAATATCACCAAATGACGTTTTTCGAATCTTAGTTTACAATGCGGTTTTTTCGCATGTAATTGGCCAAACTATACTGCAACTCCGTGCTGTTATTGGTAAAATG
Source organism: Aspidapion aeneum (assembly GCA_963576565.1). Classification (NCBI taxonomy): domain Eukaryota; kingdom Metazoa; phylum Arthropoda; class Insecta; order Coleoptera; family Brentidae; genus Aspidapion; species Aspidapion aeneum. Next base: position 14,401,714 of record OY755048.1, on the reverse strand, counting down.
TTTAGTTTTTAAATATGATTTTTTCGAAGTTTGGCTATATGAGGCCAATAAGTAAGGCTCAAGGGAGGAATATCCCTAAATTACGTTTTTCTGAATAGCAGCTTACGATGCGGGTTTTTCGGATCTATTCGGCCACACTATACTGCAACCTCATGCTTTTCTTGTCAAAATTTTTAGTTGTTGAAATATGGTTTATTTAATGTTTGACCATAATATGAGGCTCAAGGGATTTGATACCCCAAAAATCGCTATATGACGTTTTGTTTTATGGGTTTTTCGCATCTGCTTGGCCACAGTATACTACAACGTCGTATTTTTATTCGTAAAATGGTTAGTTTTTAAAATATAAAGTTTGGCCAAAGTTAAAATGCGGTTTTTTTCACATCTATATGGCCACATCATACTGCAACTCCGAAATTTTGTTCGTAAAATTTTTATCTCAGCTTAAAATGTTTTTTTTTCGCAAAGTCATATTGCAACTCTGTGCTTCTTTCTTAAAATGTATAATTTGATTGAAATTTATATGACCATTGATTTCACAAGAAGGTATGACCTTACAATACCAAATATTACATAGGTTCAATTTCAATACTTTGTAAATTGTTGTTTCTTTTGTTTTTTTTTTCTATATTTTTTTTGCTTACTATAAGAAGAACGATCCGTTACTGATCTATATGTGCCTAGGTACCTAGTTTTAATGGATATAATTCTATTGCTTTTTTGCAGCAAAACACCTAATTATCTAGTTTCTTAATTTGATAGTATTGCAAGCACACGATATCCGAAAAATAACTATCATTAGGTTGCTAACAAACAACTCAAGGCAACTGATTTTTTTTCATAATTTTAATGGTTTTTTACACCACTTATTTGCTGCAGTATTTTTTGATGCGAAGGCGATTAATGTAGAGTTACATATTTTAAAACACAATTATTCTTTGAGTTTTGGGGAAAATTCATATTTTAGGGGTTAATATTCATGGCTCTGTAATGGCTTCAGCCTCCAAGTCCCGCCCTCTGAGTAGGCCACTGGTTAACACAAACTGTATAAAGTGAATAACAGAGAAAATTTGTTTCGTTTTCATTTTAAAATAAATCTTACCTAACTGTCTACGCTTATTGAGCACTTATTGGCTTAAAGCTATTAAGAGAAATTTAACTAAACATTTAAATAAACCAATGTTTAAATTAGTATATCACTTTTATGTCTTCCTGTTTTATATAGGGCTGAAGACCGAATAACAGTCCCAGTACAATATGAATACCAGCCACAAAGCTATCCAGAGCGACAATCACAAGAAAGTCAGTATCAACCTACCTACCAGCAGTACTCAAACGTACCGAGACCCAACTATATCCGGTAAAAAATTTACAGCATCTAAAGACGGCTACACACGTAACGATAAATCGTACAGTTAAATCATTTTATGTGTAGCTGGCTTTATTTTGATCATATTATTTTTGCTAACTGCGCAAAAAGTTCGGAAACTGGATAGGATATCCTAGTGATGATTGCTATATTTATATATTTCAATATAAAATTAATTTTTGTAATTAAAATATTTAAGTTCCATTAAAAATTAATGTTGATTTTATTTAAAGTTCAGAAAATGTCTATTTTAAAGTTATTGATTAACTAACTCAGAAATTTTTTCATAATTGATTGAATTGCAAAGGGTTATTGTTAATAAACGTATGGTGCATACCACCATATTAATATGTGTCTGCCTGAGATAGACATTTGTATAGAATACCATAAAATTGTTTAAATATTTAATGCCTAAAACAACTGTGAAAATGTGCATAGCGTGCATTTCAACTTAATTGGCGTTAATATAATAAATAAATAAATCTTTATAAGGACAAATAATAACAATAGTACCAAGAATTACATAAATACCTACCATCCGATTTTTATGACTTTTTAAAACAGCAGCTGTCAAACTCATTTATTCGCTTCCCGGGATAATGTCACCATAGTTAGTCTTAAACAAGTAATTGAGAAAAGGAGCGCCAGAAATATAGAGACTCATGTTACCTTTGTGGACCTACAAAAAGCATATGATACCGTTCCAGTAGAAAAATTATGGACAGTGTTAGAGCAAACTAATATCAATCATACATACATAAAAGCGATAAAAGAACTTTACAAAGGGTTAAGATCTAAAATTAAAATTAGAAATCGACTTTCAAAAGAATTCCTGGTAACAAAAGGCTTAAGACAGGGATGTTGTATCTCTCCAACTCTTTTTAAAATATATATCGCAGTAGCTCTAAAAAACTGGAAACGTAAAGTGCACGGCATGGGAATACAAGTTAACGACCGATGTACCATATACACACTACAGTTTGCTGACGACCAAGTAATTGTGGCTAATGATAAAGAAGACAAAAGTGGGGTTTAACAGTGAACGTGGACAAGAACAAGACACAGTACTTATGTATTGGAAACGAATCCAGTGAGTTAGTACTAGAAAATGGACAAACAATATCTCCATGCAATGAGTATGTATACTTGGGTGTCACATTTGATAAGACAGGTACAGACTGTAAAGAATTGGAAAAAAGAATAGTAAAAGCAAAAAAAGTTATTGGATGACTTAACAGTATTTTATGGAGCAGAGAGATAAATAAATTGGTAAAATTTTTTTTTAAGTCACAAGCTTTTATAAAATGCACTAAAAATTAAAAAATAATTTTCTAACATTCTTATATTATCATAATAATAAAAGCGATGGCCGACTGATGGAAATTTTGACGATGTTAGCAAGATAAGATATCCGTATCAATTAAATATCACTATTTGCAAGAATCAATCTAGCAGAAAAATGCAGAGGTACCAAACCCACCCAACCCGACCCAAGATACCACAGAATTTCTCTGACATAGGTATGGCAATGGCATAACATTGCGGCACATCAAACATATCTTTGATGACCTGCTATGTTGAATATTCCTTAAGTGTTTAGATCAAAACTTTAGATTAACTTATGCTTTGATTTGCGGCCATCGCTTTTATTATTATGATAATATTAGAATGTTAGAAAATTATTTTTTAATTTTTAGTGCATTTTATAAAAGCTTGTGACTTAAAAAAATTTTTTTACCAATTGATTTTCTACTTTTTAGTCTCAGCTATCTACTCTATTAAATGAAAATATTTGTTCAATAACAGAACAGAAGAGTTTATTCTAGATTATAATGAAATCGCTGATCGTGATTTGTTTGGAAACTCATTTTTCTATTGGGGGTAGGAGAGGGTGGGGGTAGAGGTAGAAATATATTTTTGTTTGGGCTGTATTGCCATCGGACCTTTATGCATATACCAAATTTTATAAAGTCATTTGAAGTGAAGTGTGTCAAAAATGCATTTTTTATGGAAGAGGGTGGGGGGTAGGGGTGGTAGGACAATTTTTCATTATTGTTGTATTGTCATCGGACCACTATATGTATACCAAATTTCATCCAAATCGGATAATGGGAAGGTTGTCAAAAACGCATTTTCTATGGAAGGGGGTTGGGGGTAGGGGTGGGAGGATATTTTTTTTAAATGTTGTATTGTCATCGGACCACTATATGTATACCAATTTTCATCCAAATCGGATAACGGGACGTGTATCAACAACAAATTTTTCTATGGAAGGGGGTGGGGGTAGGGGTGAGAGGATATTTTTTTCTTAATGTTGTATTGTCATGGGACCACTATGTGTATACCAAATTTCATCCAAATCGGATAATGGGAAGTGTGTCAAAAACGCTTCACAAGATTTGATAGTTAGTTAGTTAGATAGTTAGACAGAACATCTGAAGTTAAATAAAAGCTTGTAAAAAGAATGTAAAATTTAACATATATGAAACAATGGTCAAAAGCACGCTGTTATATGGAATAGAGACTTGTCGCGTAACAGAAAAATACAAAACAAAAATGGAAAGTGTCGAAATGGATGCAATAAGAAGATCAATGAGAATATCTAGAATAGATCACAGAAGAAATGAGATCATAAAAGAAAGAATGGGAATCGAGGGAAGCATAACGGATGACATCACTTGAAGGCAACTGATATGGTACGGCCATGTACAACGGATGAACGACGAAAGATTACCAAAGCATGTCCTAGAATGGCAACCAATAGGGCGCAGAAAAAGAGGGCGTCCTAAACTAGAATGGCAACAGTCAATCCAAAGATCAATGAGTCAAAAAAATCTGACAGAGGATGATTGTCAGGATCGAAGGAGGTGCAGAATAGGCGTCGGACAACGTAGAAAAACTAAACCGACATAGTAGTAGTAGTTAGTTTTGTTATAAATTCAATATTGCACCAGAGAAGCGCCATTAAGTGCACATTATTATAAATGTCTCTACCGATCAGGGAGTTTTTTAACCCTTACAAATTAATGACAGTTAATGCAGTGGTGCACCTAGGAATATCTCTTGGGGGGGGGGGCGAGGATCTTGATGGGAAGGTCCAAAAACCCTACGCCCGAACCGAAACTAACCGAGACCCCCCTCAAGATCAGTGGCAAATAAGCTTTCAAAAATCCTCTATTATTATATAGGAAGATGTTATAATTTGTTTTTTTTAGACAAACAAGCAAGCCTCAACAAGCCGAAACCATAGAGCAGTACCTTAAAGAGGTGACGCCAACAACCAAGACGTCGTACCAACCACAATATGTCCAACCAAGTACCCAACAAATTGGGAACCAGCAATCACCCTTTCAATTCGTCTTGCAATCCGAGTCGCACCAGTAAGTACCGTAATTGTTAGCAGTACCCGAACATTAGGTAACTTTAAAACACAATTATAAAGAATATTTTCCGTTTCGTACGTCTCGTTTGGTGCGCGAAAAAAACTTAAAGTAGCCTTATTTATAATTGAGTATTTATGGTACAGTGAATATCGGTTATAACGACATTGAATGGACCGCTTAATTTCGGTCGTTATATCCGAGCGTCGTTATAGAGAAAGAGGTAATAAAATGGGTTATATATTTTTATTACGAGAAAGTATCTCTTCAAATTTTCATTAATCTTAATTAAAAAGGTGGAATATTTTCAGATGTATATATAATATGTAACTGCGTACATAATGTTACATACTTAATGTACAACTGTAAAAGCTTTTCGTTTAGGCATCGCGTTTAATTTATACACATTCTTAGCTTCAGTAGCTTAGATTATGTAAACACAGAGGCACACCACATCAATAGCTTTAATACAATAATAGACCAAATGCCAACTCGCATGAACCGAAGATTTACCGCCTACAATAAAAGGGATTCCCCGAACTTCGGCGCACAATGGCTACAGTTCGTCGTTACATGCGATATCGCTCGTCGTTATAACCAAACCGAACCGAACCTGATCAGTTGAGAAGTTGTCACCTTGCTGCTCATTTGATTGTATTGGAATTATGCAGCAATAAACAAGGAATTTTTTTGCTAGAATTTTTGAGGCGCACGAAAAAAGACGCACCAAACAAACCTTCACCTAAATAACCCACGAACAACAATTAAATCAATCAACGTTAAATAAGCTACAGTACGAACATCGTTTTATTGGACAGAAACAAAGAGCTTTTTTGCTGATCAAAACTACATATTCTCAATATTTTATTCCAACACATAAAGCAGTGGCGTATATAAGAAAAAGTTTCGGGGTGGACCCGAGACAGTTTTGGGGTGGGTCCGAAACCCCATGAGGTCGTATTTTATACTATTTTATGTTTGTATTCATTAAATATGTGGAAAATATCTTAAAAATCTTAGTTTCGGTCGGACATAAAGGTACAAAACAGAAAAAACTTAGGCAGAATTTTTTTTTTCTGTTGACGATAGTGTTTTTTAATGTCCACTGTCCACATAACATTAATCGCAGACAAAATCGTCTTAACAGTGTTTCTTTTAACTCGTTTTAGTTTGAGAGTACGAGTACTATCGTGCATTTGTGCTAGATGTGTAGAAAAAGTAACTATTCGTTACTCGAGTACTTTGATTACTTTGATTCCTTCTATTATTTTAGTATTCACTAATCACTCGAAAGTCGGTAATCCAAAATCAGGGAGTTTGATATGATAACTTAAGTAACTAACTAAATATTTTTTGAGTTCTCGTCTAAGATTGTTATTTTTGTCTCTATTTTTATTTACTTTTAAATTTTAAGTTTGTATTTATTTGTATATAAGGCATAAGATTTTTAAAACAAAATTGTACACAGAATAGTTCCTACGTAATTTCTACCTTTATTTTTTTTTTAGCCTGCATTTTAAAAATTTCAGTTAAATATTTCCATAATATCAACAACAAAAATATACCTACAAGTAACATCTTCGAATTAACGACAGTCCGAGAATTGTGCACTAATTGTATAATTGAATTGAATACAGTTACAGTAATCAAAGTAACGATAGTAACGAATATATAAAATGATTACTTAGCAGTCGAGTAACGATTGTAACGAGTATTCAAAAGTAACGAAAATCAACACTTCTAATTTGTGCTCTTCTACGGATTCATGAGAGTAGACTCGCATAGTAGTAGCTCTGTCTCTCTGGTCCATAACTTCTGCTATATCTCTCTGATAGAGGATGACAACTACTGTCCAAAAAAATTATTTTCTCTTGGTTTGACATAGTGCCTTGCGGAATCCTAATAAAATAGAGATTTAAACATTGCGTTTTAATTAGAACTATTGCAAAACTTTTTATTGTTGTTTTTTTATGATGTCCATTTGTCAAAATCGCTAGCGTAAAACGTTCTTACTTAATTATACCTATATTTTATTAGGAGACAAAACTAAACAATGAATGTAAAACATAAATGTAATCTACGTAATAATTACATTGTGCTTTATTGTTAGCATTTCTGTAACTTCGTGTACAGGGTGCAACTGAGTTCACCGAGTATGAAATAAAACTATCATTAAGCTAAACATTTTTGGGAAGTTTAAATCGCTTTCAAACTTTCCTGATACAGGGCGTTCGAAAAGGTTTTTACTATTTACAAAAATTTTGGCTTATTCAGTTTTAAATATTTAGTAAACATTTTTTATTTATAAAATTAACTACAGATTTATTTGTATCAAATTATGCCGTCGAGATGCTGTCTTTCCACGTGCACCGCCTCCTCCAAACGTTCTCTGAAATTGGCAAACACACGGTCATATCGAAAAATAATGACATCAATTATCCTCCCAGAAGTCCAGACTTAACTGTCACGGATTGTTTTAACGGGTGTTCCTTAAAACAGAGGTGTACACTGAAATTCCTGCAAATCTGAATCAGTTGAAGTTAAAGCAAAGAATTCGCTATGAAATTCGAGCAATTCCACAAGAACTGCGTGCATGTTTGTTAATTTCAAAGAACGTTTAGATTTTTCACAAATAAATTTCCACATTTGGCAGTTAGTTTTATAAATAAAGAATGTTTACTAAATTTAAAACTGAATGAGTTATTATTTCTTTAAATTGAAGAAATAGTCCATGTTGGGTGGAGGTGATTTATAAATCAAACAAGTTCAGTCGTTCTCCACTAGTTTAATTTTTTACAACTAAATAAATAAATATAAATACCCGGTTCCTACAATTATTTATAAAATTAGAACAACCCAAACTTAAGACCTAAAAGAATGAACCCTACCTTGATCGAGTTATTCCATCGCCATTGCCTACAGTTTGTAGGCTCAAAAAATTTTACAGCAGTATGTGCAATGAAGCAGTACAACGCATTACAGCAGCATGTGCAAAGAAGCAGCACAACCAATTACAGCAGCATGCGTAAGGTAATTGATCAGCTAGTGGAAAACTGAAAATAAAGAGAAAGCAATCAACCAACTGCCCATAAATGGAATAACTCCATCAAGGTAGGGTCTTAAGTTTGGGTTGTTCTAATTTTATAAATAATTGTAGGAAACGGGCATTTATTTCACCTATTTTATTTCAGTGTACAACCTGAAGATGAGAGCTTATGCTCTCAAAACATGTAGTTGTAAAAAATTAAAGTAGTGGAGAACGACTGAACTTGTTTGATTTATTTCATTAAATACCTAAAACCTTTTCGGACACTCTGTATAAACACATATTTTGAATTGTCTCATAGTGAATTTGGTAACTTTAGAAAATGTATGCTTAAAACGGTGATCTACTATCGATAGAATTTCTCGCATTGAACACATTTTAGAGAGTAGCGAGCTGCTGGATCGCTAGTCGATAGATGGACTTTGATGTCGGAAAGCACCTTTCGATTTGCGACAGTGCTATAGCAAAAGTCAATAGTACTCTCAAATAGACAAAAAGTTCAAAGTAACTATCGAGAGAACTTTTCTGCAATTAAGCTCATGGGAAAAAATGCACGCTTAGTTGATGTGAGCCAATAAATCAATTTTGGAAGTATTTTTGTCGCATAAACGCATTTTTTGTATGTTATGTGCAGATCAGAAACCGAAATTAGTTTGAAAGCCCAATATTTTGGCCAAAAATACCAAAAACTACAATAACAATAAAATTATTTAGTTATATAATTTTTAAAGCTCACTTTTATTGGGGGAGGGGGAGAGCGGTCTAGAATGGAGGGAGGGCTAAATATGTTTAAAAAAATCAAATTTTATACATGATGTGATACATCGATTATTGGGTTTTTGGGTACTTTGAATCCGAATATAATGTTAAAAACAAATAAATTACAGGAAAGTTGCCTTTTATGGAGTATGTCGTATGTATGCACATAGTTTACTTTCTGTTTTATTTTAAATAAAACTAACCTAACCCAAGCTAACTTAAAGAAAGATAAACTAAACTAAGCCTAACCTAACCTTAACGAGATCTGCTATGACCCCGTATTGGGCTACCCAATAATCCTAATATGGAGTAGACACAGGATTCCTAAATTAGTTTTTATATAAAAACTTTAATGTTCTAAGTTTTTTTTAATCTAGCACTAGCCTGGTAAAAAAGGTAGACAGCTGCCCTGGATACGCCTTTGTGCTAAGGGTGACTTAGGGAATTATTATAAGCGAATAGAAATATCTAGTAACGTATGTCCATAAAAAAACTAAGTTTTGATCCCCAATTAAACGGGATAAAAGGGGACACAGGGTTATTGAATGGTTACAAAAATATTTAATCATTATATTTTAGTTCTGCTGAACAAAATACTTTGATTTCGATTTTTAACAGGGGCAAATTGGATAATTGACACTTCCCAGAATTAGCAGGATTTGAGGGGTTTATTCTCTGAGTTTTGCAATTTATTTTTTTGTGAGGCTGTGTAATTTGTAGATTATATTAAAAATAATACACTTTTTTAAAGGGCTTTTAGGCAGTAAAAATCACGTGGTAAAGGCAAGGGTGGGGGTAATGCAAAATATATTTTGATGGTATATTAGCGATTTAGAGTTATTTTTGTTTTGCGTTTAAGTGATCAGAAAGTTTAAATGTTAAAGTCTATTTTTGGCCAAAATATTGATTTCTTAGACCATAGTGCATCGTATCAAATTAAAGATGTTCTATATAATTCCTAAGTTAAGTAAGTAGGTTAGTTAGTTACAGTGGCGGCTCGTCCATAGGTTTGCAGGTTTGCGCAACCCCCAAAAAATATAAATAAAATAATAAAAGAACTATTAATTATATATTTTTAAATTCCCACCAGAATTATGTACATTTATACGCTACCGCACCTCTTATATCGCGCGCGCCGCACAGTGTAACGTTTGGCTAATCTAGGTGGACATGGTTAAGTACTATAAATGAACATTTCAGCTAACCACAATTAAAGTGCACATTCCATACATCCTAGATCCAAAATATTGTTTTTGTATCCCTTCTGGTTGTCAAGATATTTGAATTGAAAGTTGCATCTTAAAAATTATCTGCTTAGGCATTTCAATCTTATGTGTGGGTAATGCTTTAAAACAATATTGTTTTTTTCCAGTTTAGTAGGCGCTGGAGAAAAACAAGTGCTAGAAATCTTTAGAGTGACATGTTGTTAACACCAGGGTAGCATTTTGACTGCTATGTTGCAGTGTTTTATTTTCTATGATTTTTAAAATTCGCTGGTGTTTTGGTAAGGAAAATTTTATTTTTATATAGTTTTTGTTGGACTGAAACTTTAGTTTGTTAGAATTTGTTGATGTTAGTTTTATTATTTTCTAATTAACAGAAATCTCTACTTTATGACGCAGTATTGCAATTTTGTCGAGTTTTGACGTAAATTTATTTTGCTTGCCTGCAACTCTAAAAATAGAAAACGTATTATTTGCGTTTAAAAACATTTTTTTTTTGATACCTACAAATGTGCCCTTTGGAGATTTTCTAACCTAAATTAGTCATTCTTCGTGCAATTTTCTCTATCAGGATGGGTCGGTGTGTCTATTTGTCTACAGGGTGTCCAGTTAAACGTAACTACATATATTTATGGGAATTTCTGAAACAGTAACATTTACGATATTGGTTAAAAAGCAAAAAAGTTGCGCTATTGCAAGCCCAATCAAATCCTGTGTCGAAGTTAAAAATATCTACAGGGGGTTTTAAAATAATGCCCAAAAACTTATATATATATATATATATATATATATATATATATATATATATATATATATATTTATCGGTTTCACAACGTTCTACGTCTTCCGATACCCAATCTCCACTCGTTTCTGTTTGCCCATAATTCATCATCTAGGCCTCTTATTCTTATTTCACTGTCTATTCCTTCTCTCCAGCTTCTCCTTGGCCGTCCTCGTTTTCTTCGGCCAGTTGGTTTCCATTGTAGTATTTGTTTAGGTAGTCTTTCATCATTCACAGCGGCGTAGCGTGCCCGAAAGGGCGGGGGGCGACAGCTAAAAAGGGCGCCTCTGAAAACTGATGAAAAATCTTGTGGCAAAAAAAAAAACAAAAAGGTTAAAAAGGCGCCTCTCACAAATCTTGCGACCAAAAAAAAAGGTCTTCATGTCGTTAGTTTCCTTTGGCACCTACTCAATTGGCCATTACCGGCCCGACTTAATAAAGCTGAGGGCGCTTCGGCCACCTATGGGGCGCCACTACCCTCGGGGCGGGGGGGGGCGACGAACCCCCCGCGCCCCCCCCACGCTACGCCGCTGATTATTCATTCTTTGTACATGTCCGTACCACACCAGTTGTTTTGTTCTTATATCATCCACTAAAGTACGTTCACCCACTGTCATAATTTCTCTTATTCTTTGATTTGTAACTCTTTCTCTTTTTGATTTCCCTGCTGCTCTTCTCCAATAGTCCATCTCCGTAGCGGAAAGCATTTTTTCTGTTCTACCCTTGATTGGCCATACTTCTGAGCCGTATGTAATAATACTTTTTACAATGGTGTTATATATAAGCTTTTTGTTATGTTTTGATATACTTTGGTCCCAAATTATTCCATTTAATAAAGTTATTGCTTTTCTTCCTTGTACGTTTCGATCTTTTATAGCTTTGTCTAGTGTTCCGTCAGCTGTAATTTTTAGACCTAAGTATTTATACTCATCACAGGAGTGAATTCGCTGCCCGGTATTTAAGATTAGATCCTGTTTCATTCCACCGATACACATATACTCTGTCTTATTGAGATTAACCTCTAGTCCCCACTTATTGTACTCTTCTATTAGTTTTCGTGTCATATATTCGAGGTCGTCATAATCCTGAGCCACTACTATCTGATCATCGGCGAAACATAAAGTATACAAGGTGGTTTCGTCCAACGGAATTCCCATGTTTTGGCATTTTCTCTTCCATACTTTAAGGACTTGTTCCAAGTATATCTTGAAGAGCGTAGGCGAGATACAGCAACCTTGTTTAAGACCTTTATTTACTTGAAAGCCTTTGGTTAGTTTTGCTTTTATTTTAACTTTTGCCTTACTATTGCGGTATAACTCTTTGATGGCCTTAATTAGTTGTACGCTTATGTTTGTGTTTTCCAACGCTTTCCAAAGTAGATTTAGTGGTATACTATCATATGCCTTCTGCAAATCCACGTAAAGCAGATGCAGCTCTTGTCCGTATGCCATTTTCTTTTCAATAACTTGGGTTATACAAAAGAGATGATCTGAAGTCGATCTACCCGCCCTGAAACCAGCTTGTTCTTCTGCCTCCATGTCTTTATATTCACTCTCTACTTTATTTCTTATTATTTTACCTTAGCGTACTAGTCACAGATATACCTCTATAATTGTCACATATATCTTTCCTTCCTTTTTTGTGTATTGTGGATATATATGACGTTTTCCACTACAGTTCCATTTAAATATTTTTGGAAAAGATTCCGTAATCTCCAAAACAGTTCTTCAGTGCCATATTTAATAAGTTCGGCTGGGATATTTCCGGGTCCGGCAGATTTACCGCTTTTTAAGGTTGTGCACACGTTTTTGACCTCAGAGATTGTGAGGGGTACTGGAGATCCCATCGTTCTAATTATATTGTCTCTTGCGTCTTCCTTGAATTCTGCTCTATCTTCAGTTAAAAGTTTTTTAAAATGCTCATCCCATTCTTTGTCTGGTATTGGTGAAATGATATCTCTGCATGTTTCTTTTTTAATCGATCTTATAGTTTTCCAGCTTTCGGTACTTCTCCTACCTCCTAAGTAAGAATCTATTTTCTGGCACTTTTGCGTCCACGAATGATTTTTCTTATCACTGATGCCCAAAAACTTAAAAATTGTTATTCGAAAAATAAAAAATATTGTCGCCATCTTTTAAAAAAATTGAAGAAAACTCTATAAATAAGACTGGGCCAAACAAATGACGTTAGTGATATTTTTAAGGACTATAAATTTTTCAAAAGTCACAATTTTTAGTTTTTGTCAATATTTTGAAAACGTATATACAGCAACTAATTGGACTCGGAATAGCGCCACTTTAGGTATTCGAAGAAGCCTTTGACACAGAGGACATTTTGAATCTGAGGTGGCTTGATATTCTGCCCTTTGTACAGAAAACAGGCAGATTCCTCAGTAGGGGGGATGCCCGGGGGTTGGAGAAAAGGGCGCTTCATGTGCCTGGTCGCCAGGCCCAGAGCCTACCCCACACTACTACTACTACTACTTTTATCTGAGTTACCCTGTATCTATGTGTATGGGTCCATTCTTAAAGTACGTAACGCTCAAGGGGAGAGGGGGGTTCTTTCTTAAAAATGCATTACGGAAGGGGAAGGAGGGGTTACGTAATTTAAGAATATGCCCTATGCATTTGTGAATGATAGGTTTTTGAAACTCTCGAAAAGTCGGCCTTCATCGAGTTTTTCTAAACAATAACGACTCTGTAAGAAGCATTAACCTCGAAATCAATGGTAAGAAGCTTAAAAAAGCTTAATTAAAATGCATTTGCCCCAAGGGAACTTTTTTAAGGTTAAAAAAATTCAAAAAATTAAGTTTTAAACGGAACGAGTTATTAATATGCGGTTTTAGAAACATGAATATATATTTTTCTTGTCTTTTTTTGTCTCAGATTGACCAATTACTTAAGCACATTTTAGTCTGTAAGGTAATAATAAAAATATTTTTTATACACTACAAAAATTTTATCTCTATCCATAGCATATATTATGTGTTTTTTTATTTTTTGTCGAGTACTTTGCAGGGAACTTAATTCTGTATGAAGAACTTAATCCTGTGTGGATGTGTTTCCACTGTATAGTTATATATTTTTGTTGCAGACAATGTCCGAAATTTCAAGACAATAATTTTTACAAGTCTGGTTGGATAGCTTTAAAAAAATAAGGAAACACACATTTAAATTTTCTCACATTAAACACCTTTAAAGATAATGCCACCCGATAAACATTTCCCATTATAATTTTAGGTTCGTTTCACTGTCAGCAAAATTTTATATTCAAAAAATTTAAAAACAATAAACTATAGTTACCTACTTATTATTTTTTAAATTGTTAAATAAAATCCATTTCTAAGGATGATTGTTAAAACTCAAAAATTGATTGCAATTTATTTAAAAACGAAAAGTAAATTTCGGCCCTGGTATCTAAATAACCCTATTTTTTAGATCATTTATAAAATATTTTTTGTTCCTTATTTTTAACTATAAGCGAGACGATATAAATATATGTTTTTTTATTTAACTCATTTTAAATGTTAAATAAAAAAAGTTATTTTTCAAAATACTATCAGCATTAAGTGATGTGTCAAAAAATAAAACTGGCAAATAAAATTAATTTTTTAAACGAAAATGATATTTTGTTCAAATTGCATTGCAAAAATATTCTGTTTAAAAGACAATTTGATTTGGCATTTTGTTCAAAAATTACTTTTTTAAATGACATTTTGTTCAAATGGCGTTTTGGTTGAAATCATCTTTTTCAAAAACATTTTGTTCAAACATCCACCTGATAAAAAAACTTTTGGTTTCTTGAAAAATTAGTTTTTCGAATGACATTTTGTCGAATGGGGTTTTCTTTCGAAAACATTTTTTTAAAAACATATTATTTTCGAATGACTTTTTTTTCAAACATTTTGTTTGAATGTCAATCTGATTTTAAACATTTTGTTAAAAAATATCTTTTCTACATGGCATTTTGTTCGAAAGCAGTGGGTTTGTATGACATTTTGTTCAAATGGCAGAAGGCATTGAGTTTAAATAATATAATGTTTAAATTTTTTAGTTTCAGAAACACTTTTTATGAAAATATCTTTTTTATATTATATTTTTTTGAAAAACATTTTGTTCGATAACATTTTGTTCAACATTTTTAAATGAGAATCTGTTTAATAACATGTTCAACTGTGTTTTTAAAACATTTTGTTCAAATGATAATCTGACCGAAACCATTTTGTTCGAAAACATCTTTTTTAAGTGACATTTTGTTCGAGTTGCATTTTTTTCGAAAACATTTTGTTGAGAATCTGAAACTTTTTGTTCAAAAATTGCTTAAAATCATATGACATTTTGTCAAATTGTTTTGTTCAAAAATATCTTTTTTGAATTTTGTTTGAAAGCAGTGTGATTAATTGGCATTTTTTTCGGAAACATTGTAATCGATATTATGTACAAATGATCTCTTTTTTGAAAACATTTTTAATTTCTTGAAATGGATACGTTTGCGATCAATTGATTAGAGTTCAGTGTGGTTAGGTTAACAGGTTAGGATCAATTGATAAAGCTACCACCGATTGCGACCTCCCAAAAAGAGACACACAGTAGCTAGTTTTTCGAAGAGGTTTCTGTTTGAAGAAAATGATTTTGAACCAAACGTTATTGAAACAAAATGTCATTCAAAAAAGATATTTTTGAACAAATTGTTAAAAAAAATGTCAATTGAACAAAACATCATTCGAAAAAGATGTTTTTGAAAAAACTATAATAAAGCAATTACCACAGAACAGAAATTGATATGTTGCACTTTTTTCCAGATTCTTTTCTAATGAAACTGCTGATGAAAACCGAGATGGTAGTACGACGGAATAAGTGTCGCATTAACTTTTCTCAAAATAACTCGCTTTAAAAAAGAATTGTTTTTTAGGTACATATTTTTTGTATGTTTTTGTAGACACACCTTTAATCTTACTAAAAGGGACAAAACCACCGTCGTAGGAGGCAGTAAATACAAATATATTTGCAAGAAATTTTAAATTCAGGGAAAATTGAAAAATGTAGAGTAGCATAACCAAAAAAATTATTTTAGTTCTGGCCATGGTTACTATCCTAATTAAAACAAATGGGTAAAAGTAACCCCACTAATGGGGTGCATCTTAATAAATCCCCAAAGTAAGCAAATTGTCTCCCCATCAAAGCAATAAATCGAGGGCTTTTTCAAAAAAAAATCCTTACCCAAATAGAGCTCTGTTACTTTTTTACAATATTACTACCAATTTTTCATAAAAAAAAAGGAACTAAAATTGTATTTACTTTTTTATATACAAAAGAAAAGTAGGCACTACACATATTATCTAGCTTTAAAATTGTAATAATGGGGGTGATCTAATTGTCGCTAGGAAAAAGAGAACCTTTAATACCGTTTTCGGCTGCTGGAGACGACTTCACAATTCTTGGTGAGTGCCCCGGTTCGAAAATCAAGTGGGCTCTCAAGTTTTTATTAGAGCCTGACTCCTATTTTTAATGTTCGACTTCTGTATTTGAGAACATAATCTCAATAATGCTATTAATGTAAATTTTTATTGTCAATGGGTATCTATTCAGCTGTAAACTAAATTAAATTGCTTGTTTTAATAAGTTAGGTCTTTACTGTTAATAAATAAATATTTTGCCGCCGTCACTGGTAAATCGATCGACCATAAAGAATAAACATACCTCTGCTGTGTGTCGCACAGCGTTGCCATCGTCTTTCCAAAAAATATTTCTATTCTTTTCCAACTTATTGAAGCATCTAGGGGTCAAATCGAATTGTTTTGATGAATGAATTTTTGCCGCGGTTCCTGGTCTCCTCCGGTTAATACGTTAATGAATGCAACCCAATTCGTCTATGACAAAGCGCGCGAGATTTTGTTTCTATGCGTGGATTTCAAAGCCGTCCCGTAAACCTCAGTGAGGTTGCAGGAATATTACGTATCTGGGTTGCAGGTCGACTGCAAACCGATTGTTTATTTTGCATGGTAATTTCTTATTTTAATTTGTTGTGTAGTCCGTTTAAGTAAATCCCGATAGGTGTGTATTGAATGTTAATTTTGTAATTTATTCCTTTATTATTAAAGCTTGATCCGTATATTTGTGTGTTAAAAAATTACGATTCTCCTTTGCAACCCCCAGATTTTTATTCTACGAGCCGCCACTGCTTAATTAAAGTCAACTATGACATAATGGATTTGATTGGCTGTGTAAGAATTTCAAAAGTTTTTTTGGATGAAAGCGTGCGCGATAAATGCAACAAGTTTTTAATGTGATAATTGTCGGGTATGTGTGCAACAATCAACAACAAGAACAGCAATTACTCTATGAAAAATTTGTTAACACGTTAGCAAAAAAAATATACTTCTTTAAAAAAATAAGAAACAGCGTTTAGTGTGTAATTTATACTGAGTGTATTGTATTTTATGGTGAGCCAAACTTTAAAAATTGGCGAAAAGATCAAAAGAAGTATAATTTTCTTAAAAATTATAACAGAATCGAAATTTTGTAAATAAAGTTATTAATTGAGTGTTCAAATTATTTAAAAAAAAATACAATAAACAATTACCAAAACCTTTTTTTTTCAACAAATATTTTTTATTTAATTACGTATGTGTGCCAATATTACGATTTTCTGTGTTGTATAAAACTTTAAACCCGTTTTTCTCAAAACCTAAAATTTCTAGATGTGGCTTTCTTCTTTGGGACGGCAGTATAAATAATAATAATAACAAAAATCTGTCACAATATTTTTTGTAAATTTAATAGGTTGTCAAAAATACCTTTAAAAAATTGACAAATTGATACTTATTGCAAGTATTTGTTGGCTACACTGTATCTCCTTAACCTATATTTTTTTAGAAAAAAACAATTGAGGTAACATTTTGTGATCATAACTCATAATGAATCAAAAAATTGTTCTACTTTGCCTTTGTCATTTTTAAAATTCACAGTTTTCCTTCCCCCAGTCTTCAGACTTGACAAATGCTACTTCGAGACAAGACATTTTTGACCACAAATTAACCTTTTGTCTACTTTTGACATTCCCCACCTACCAGGGGCGGATCTAAAAATTTCATTTGGGGGGGAAATTTTTTGCGTTTTCCATATTGACCAGGGGGAATGGGATAACTCGCCGCCGCAAACTCACCACGGCTAATTTGCCCCCGGTCCAACTCGTGCCGGCGCCAACCCGAATCGCCGCCGGTTTAACTTGCTGCCGATCCGAGTTGCCGCCGGCGCCGGGCCAACTCGTTGCTTGACAACTCACCACCGGCCGCGGTAGTTTCAGTTTGCAATTTTGTGTGGTGGTCCGCTAACAATGCAATTTTATTTTTTTTTATCACAAAAAAGTTCAAAATTGCGGACTTTCTTATTTGTGAACCAATAACCATGTATTAAATTTAATTGTTTGAGAACTAATGGTACATAGTTAAACTGTAGATTCCCTGGGTCAAAATATTACGATTTAGCCACACTAACCTTAGTCCAAAAGTTCGTACTAACCGAGACACAGGGTGTTAAACTTTATTTTTTCAATTCGATTTTCTTTAATAACTTTTTTACTAATTAATATTTTTGCAAAAAATAACCAGCGTGTAATTTTTTTTGAAATTGGCAAGACGATTCCGTTGAAAATTTTGATGTACAATGTACAGGGTGTTCCTTGGACCACTACCATTGCATTAAAATCACTGTATTTTTTTTGTGCCTCAGTGTATACCAGTTTTTATGTAAAATAATGGTTTTTGCATCCTTTTTATGTAAAAAAGTTATACTGTTTTAAAGTCGCTCAGAGCAACGGTTTTTGAGATTTTTGCATTTAAAGTTTTTATTGCATGTGAGTGAAATGCCTAATTTATGTATGATACTTTCTTCAATTCTTTCTACTAATTAATATTTGTGCAAAAACTAACCAGCAAGTAGGTTTTTCTGAAATTTGCAAGACGATTCCGTTGAAAAAGTTGATGTACAATGTACAGGGTGCTCTTTGGACCACTACCATTGCATTAAAATCATCAGTGTATTTTTTTGGTGCCTCGGGGTATACTTAAGCAGGTTTTTAAACAGAATATGATTTTAATTATTAAGTAATTTTACAAACAGTTCTGTAGTTTTAAGAAAGTTTGACAGAATAGACGCAGACAGCAACTTTATTGGATTTTATTGTTTTTTATTTTCAAAGCCTACTATAATAAACAATTTTAAGTTTGATTTACTATTTGTCAATTTTAAAATTTGAACTTTGTTGCTGAGTCATGGTTAAGAAATTTTATATTTTTTTAATAAAAAATAAAATATTACTTTTATTAATAATTATAATTTTCTTTCAAAACAATAAAAAAATAGTTGAATTAATAAAGTATACCTACTTACCATTTTTAAAAACATTAATACGAAGAAGTTTTTGTTCCTCATTAAAAACATCGCCCTACACAGTTGTAATAAGGGACAATAACTTGTTAAATTGTTTTAACACAGTTATGATAATTCAAGAATTATCCTGTATATTTTTTAACTTAATATTTCTTAAGAAAACATCCAATCTTAAAATGCTATAAAAAATTATTGATTATAGCTAATATGTATGAAGTAGGTAAGAATTTAATCAAAAATCTTTTACGCATACAATAAAAACTTATAATTTAAATATCTTAAAAACCGTTGCACTAAGCGACATCTAAACACTATAACTTTTTAACTTAAAAAAAATTAAAAAATTAATGTTTTTTATAGAATCTTGTATACACCGAGGAACAAAAAAGTTAGACCTATTTTAATGTAACGGTACCGAGCCAGAGAACACCCTGTATATTATTTTTATTTTTTTTAACCAAAATTAAATTGTCCATGGCCAAAAATCACCAAACCCAATTTTTTGTGCAAAATTATTAATTAGTAGAAAGAATTGAAGAAAGTATCATACATAAATTAGGCAAATCAATCACATCCGATAAAAACTTTAAATGCAAAAAACTCAAAAACCGTTGCTCTGAGCGACTTTAAAACAGTATAACTTTTTTACATAAAAAGGATGGGAAAACCATTATTTTACATAAAAACTGGTATACACTGCGGCACAAAAAAAATATACTGATTTTTATGCAATGGTAGTGGTCCAAGGAACACCCTGTACACTGTACATCAAATTTTTCAACGGAATCGTCTTACCAATTTTAAAGAAACTTACGCGTTTGTTAGTTTTTGCAAAAATATTAATTAGTAAAAAAGTTATTAAAGAAAATCGAATTGAAAAAATAAAGTTTAACACCCTGTATCTCGGTTAATACGAACTTTTGGACTAAGGTAAGTATGGCTAAATCGTAATATTTTGACCCAAGGAATCTACAGTTTAACCATGTACCATTAGTTCTGGGACACCCTATATATTAAACTTAATTATAATTTAAATGGACAGTTCAAAGTAATAAATTTGACACTTTGGGGTGTATAGAAGTTTCCATTTATGAACTGATATTTATTAATTTTTATAATATCGGTTTTTAAATGGAAAAGTCCACATATTTGATTTTCTCAAGTTTAATTCAAAAATCATAATCAGCTACCTTTAACACTTCTAAATTTAATACATATCGGTTAATAAAAGGAAAAGTCCGACATATTTAAGTTTAAATCAAAAATTATAATTAGTGCAAAGTTAAAAACACCACAAAGTTCCAAATGTAGTACCTATCCGTTAATAAATGGAAAAAATTCGGCTATTTTAATTTTTTTAGGTTTAATTAAAAAATCACGATGGGAAACCTTTAAGACCAAAAATTTATTTAATTCAATACAAAAGTCCGCCATTTTGGATCCGCTATTTTGACTTGTATTTTAAGTTTAATTACAAAATCGTAAATAGCTTGAGCAACCTCAAAAATCCCACATAATTTTAAACAGTCTATTAACCTACCAAGTATATGTCTATTTTTTTGTCACATTTTCATTATGTTCGGTAATGTTTTCCCATTAGGCACTATTCAATTGGCACCTAATATCAGTCTTGCCTAGCATAGAAAATTCTATGTGGTTATTTAAATGAGCAGAACTTACTTTGTGTCTTTTTAACTAAAGTGCTTGATATCACACATTCCCTTCGCCACCCACGCCGTATCACTTCGTGGATTGTTCATAACAAGACAAATAAAGCAAAAAAAGCATTTCTTTTTTCACAACCGCACAACCAGTTTTCAGCATCGTTTAATTTTTTATTAAATTTTCTATTATAAGTTTTTTTGGATCACCCCTCGGTATTACTTGCACTAAAATTTTGGTTAATTTTTAGGTCCGGTCTATGTGGCCCTAAAGATTTTATTTGTAATCGAAGTTCATATGTCAACGTATTTAAATTTGCACAGTTAATTATGTAATCGACGGTATTTATTTCCATTTTATAAACAAACGATAACAAAAACAAACAATGACACGCGACCGGCAAGGCTTTCTACTACTGACATACCCCAAATCAAAACAAACTCATACGTCTTCACTAAGGATAAAACCGGCAACGCGTGGAAGGGCAACGAACGTTTTAGCACGATGATGATGGCCGACTTCAACTAAAACAAACCCCGCCCCCGCTCGAGAACATCCACCCATACCCCGTTGAAAAACGGGTGAAATTGAAACCTTGCCCTGCGCGGCGCTACCGGCTTCTAATTATTTACGCTAAAAAAGTTCACCCAATTAATCGCTTGTTGTTAACCACAGATAATAAAAAGAACTAGACAATCGTGTCGTAAGGGAAAATTTAACTTTCTTTAAAGAAATTAATTAAAAATACTGTTTGTTGTCTAGTTTTGGGAGGGCACCGCCCCGTTGCCCTCCCTGTAGCAGCCGCCACTGCTAACTACCTTATTCATATTGCTTGGTGCATCATTTAAAGTAGCAAAACAGTTTAAAAGTATGATCTTTGTTTAACAACGCATTTTTATCTTTTGAGCAATTTTTATTCAGTAGATATGGGACATTTAATTCAAATTAGGAAATGTTGAAATGATTTTTACAAAAAAAAATCTTATAAACATGTTACATTACGTTGTTGCATATCTATTAAAATTAAAAAATGATTTAGTATTAAATTGTATACGAATTTTAACTATGCACGTATGAAATGAACCTAAGCAATTTTTTTTCTGCTCGAATACGTTTTTAGTGTTTTTACAAAAAATAAAAATAATAGTGTGTTGTGTATGTGGTTTGGTGCAATATTATTATAATACCGAATAAAGAAAGTTGGTGAAAATGTCATTGAAATACCAATAAAACGCGCGTTCAAAAAATGCGCCATTTGGAAATACCTCTAATTAATTTTAAATGGTCGACCAATTAAAAATTACGATTGCCATCTTTGAATATGGTCCGGCTGTTGAAACTGACACCTTTGACAACTTTCCACATGCCATACGGCACTCATAAATAATACCAATAAACAAAAATCTCATAAAACATTAAGCATTTTAAATTTTAGACAAGGAGGCAGCAAAAACCATTTTTTTTCTTTTGCGGTTTTTAGAGAGACTCCTGAATAGTAGGGGAGACCGTGAAAATTTTGGAAGCTGATTTTCTTAGTCAGCAAACATTAATATAATTGTTCATTGATCAATTCTAAGCGAATTTTGTTATATGAATAGGGGAGGGGGATGGATTTAGGCGCAAAATGCAAAATAAGATATGAGTACGACCAACTTATTTTCTTAGTAATGAAACTAGTTGTACTAGTGAAGGATATACTTAAGTTAACTCAAAAAAAAATATTCTGTCTAATCTCTAAGGGTGGCAAGTATTTTTGACAAGTGAAAAACGATATGAAATGAGTGCCCTTATTTTCTTAGTTCTGAAAGTTTATGAGATGACAAGTTGTATTATAAAAAAAGGTTAAAATACCATCTGGCTGTTATTTAAAAGCCCCAAAGCCTTTCCAGAGTTATCTGATACCCGTCATTCTAATATATTCGATTTATGTTAATGTTTTTTAGACACACCTACAAATGAGAAGTGATTATTTGGCTTATTTTAAGACTAAAAGTTCCCATGCACATAGGTCCGCAAACGCTTCGTTGCCGATCTATAAAGTGTTTTTAAAATTTGTTTTTTCTTTATAGCTTTTGCAAAGGTGAACAGAAGTGTCTTAAAAGTTACCGTAAGTGTCCTTAAGGGACCGGAAGTAAGTGAAACTTAACTGGAAATGACCGTTACCTAAATATGCACGTGCTACTTTTCTCCCCTGTCATTTGACTACCTGGCCTGCAGGGTGTTTTTAACGCTTAGAGCTTTTCTGACGAGGCTTTCGTGTAAATGACAGCCAGAGTAATTTTTTCCATACCATTATAGTATAATCTACCAAAAAAAAAAAAATCCCCTACTAGAAGTTTTCCACCCCATGCAAATAAAATGCGGCGCAGGCGAATTTTTTTTAAAAATAAATTAATTTTTGGGTAAAATTTTTTAAAAATGATTATTTTTAGAATTTCTTAAAGAAATGTACATTCTTTATATCCCCCTTCTAACCTCACCCTTGATCCACCACTGTTGTGTGTTAGAGTGTGCACTCCGTTTCATAAATAATGTCGCAAGGTAAATTTTTAGAGAAAAAACTTTCAGGTACCTTTACAACACTGCATCTCTTACTGAACAAAATTAGATAAGCAAGTCATCTTGTCCCCTTCCCTGGTCGATGAACCCGCATTGGTGCCTAATCGATAAAATTGCGTCAAATTTAGTATTTTAAATTTTATCTTTGCATATTGCATATTTTTTAAAATTAAAATACTAACTAAGATTAAAATACTTAATTAAAAAATAAAAAGTTGTAATAAAAATACATTTATAATATTTAAATTTAGTATTTAAAAAAGTTATAAAGAATTTTAGCGACCTAGTCATCGCTATCGACTCTTCTATATGAATTTTGCGCTCGTTTTTTGCAAAAACAACATAAAATACAACTTTCAGTGATGAAATTAATTTGGGGCAAAATGGAGTATAGGTTACTAGGTACAACAAATTACCCAATTTTGCCTCCATGAAAAAAACCCTGTTTTGCCTCAAACCACCAGTTAAAGTCAAACAAAAACCATACACAGTAAGTCTAATTTTAAGGGCAATGCGTTTAATTATGAATAATACATAAACCCACTAATTGTTCAGTGTAATCAAAATTTTAAAAAATCTGTAAAGATACGCAAGCTATTTTAACAATAACCAGCGCACCAATATCACAAGTTAAGCAAAAATCAACTTACGGTCTACCGACCTGCTGGCATAGAATTTATTCTTGCGCAGTTTACCTAAGTACCCCATTTTGCCCCCCTCCCCTGCCCCTACTGCAGGTATGGCTTGGGGATGTTTACCTGTGGGTATTATTTGTTAAGAAATTAAAAGAGAATTAAGATCTGCCTCGATCTTTTTCTAATCATCCATTTACTGTGCAAGAGAAAAAGAATTTTGGATTTTTTTCCCACTAATTTTGTATTTGGGTTTTTCCTTTAGGCAGAAACTCATGAGTAAGTGACCTATCCAACCAGGTCGTAGCCCTGCCGTCCGAACCTTAAATGAACTACAGTGAAGTTCGCATATAGCGAACCCGTTTATAATGAATACTCGCTTAAAACAAACCTCGTTCAAAATACCGAAAAAAATTTTTACTTAGGTATGCAATAGTCCATATGTCTTCTTATAGTAAACCTCGGATATAGCGAACCAGTTTCCGTGCAATCTTCGAGTTCACTATATCCGGACTTTACTGTATTTACAAAAGCACCGTTATTTTTATCATTTATTAAAAAATGGTCAGTGGTGCTAAATTGTTAGAAGTGTGTCACATCTAGGGAAATGTTTGCGACATTATTGTGAAAGCGTACATATATAAGTATTTTTGTTTACCCTTATTTACATTTCAAAATACCTAAATGTAGATAAAAAAAGTGGCACAAACCAAAGTCAGTGTTAATAGCACGAGACTATCTTTATCAGTCATCACAGATTTAGATTTTTTCATTATTCTATATTACCAAACGCCCAAGAATGCACCTTGTGCTAATCTGAACCTCTATTTAAGTAATTAAAAAAACGCCAGCCTACGAGGTATAACAACAATTTTAATTTAAATTATCCTTAAGTAGTTAACGGATATCCATAAAACACTAACTTACAGAATTAAAACTGTTGGCTAATCTAGAATTGTTTATGGTAGAACATTCTTTAAAAACATCACATACCATCTGATTTAGCCATTTGGAATTTCTACCGCAGCTTAAACTTTTTCTAACGGTTGAGAGAGAGTTCAATATTATTTAAATATCGTTTTTATACCCTTAATTACAAAAAAACTATGCAAAAAGTCAAAAAGATCTGCAATAAAACATTTCTCCGAAAGAAAACAAGCATATAATGTGAAATAGATAGTGAAAAAAGTGGCATCTCAGCTGACAAATTAAAAAAAACCGTAAAAACAAGGGCAATAAGCTAGCAATATTTTACGGCAGAACTACGCAAGCGCAAGTGTCAAAATACTGCTAACATTGTTACTGCTAAGCTTTATTTCAATTACAATAAATCTCTATTATCTGCCGGTGTACGGGTGGGTAGCAATAAGCAGTGGCGGCTGCTACATGGAGGGCAACGGGGCAGTGCCCTCCCAAAACTAGACAACAACCAGTATTTTTAATTGATTTATTTAAAAAAAGTTAAATCTTCCCTTATGACATGATTGTCTAGTTGCCCGCGCGGGGCAAGGTTTCAATTTCACCCGTTTTTCAGAGGGGGTGGATGCTCTCGAGCGGGAGCGGGAGGAATGTGTGTTTTAGTTGAAGTCGGCTATTAGCATCGTGCGTAAACGTCCGTTGCCCTTCTACACGATGCCGATTCTATCCTTAGCAAAGACGTAGAGTTTGTTTAGATTTGGGCTATGTCAGTAGTAAAAGGCATTGCCGGTCGCGTGTCATAGTTTTTGTTATCGTTTGTTTATAAAATAAAAATAAATACCGTCGATTACATAATTAACTATGCAAATTTAAAACTTATAGGTAATAGAAATTTTAATAAAAAACTGAAAACTGGTTGTGCGCTTGTAAAAAAAGAAATGCTTTCTTTTACTTTATTTGTCTTGTTACGAACAATCCACCCAGTGATCCTGCGTGCAAAGGGAATGTGTGATATCAAGCACTTTAGTGAAAAGTTGAAAAGACACAAAGTAAGTGGTATTCATTTAAATAACCAAGAATTTTCTATGCTAGGCAAGACTGATATTAGGTGCCAATTGAATAGTGCCTATAGGCAAAACATTAATAATGAAAATGTGACAAAAATTAGACATATCCCAGGTAGCAAGGGGTCATCAAATGACGTCTTTTTTTCTTTGAAAAGTGGTCATTTGGATGACCAGCAAAACATGTTGTCTTTAAGGCGTCAGTTATTTGACGTCTTTTCGCCGTATAGTTTTTGACGTCTTAAACATGTCATATATTGGTCACTATCCACACTGCACACTTTGTCCAAGGGACATACACTCATACTTACATAGATGGTGCCCCAGTCAGTACTTGACCGGATTTATACAAGATGTGGGGGTATGTATGTAAAATAAATTAAATATTAAATCAGGACAAACTTCGAGGCTTCTTTCGCTTCCAGGTGGAGATGTCTAAGTCTAGGTTTAGGTCTATTTCGATCTGTTCTGAACAGGTCCAGGACTTCCACGACTAAGTTTCCTTCAGTGTTCTCAACTGCAGGGAATATTTCATATATTCAGACGAGTTTAAAAAAGTCATAAATAGGTCACTGATATTCTGTTTTGGTCCCAAATATGTCATATTGCTGCGTCTTTAAAACGTCTAAAAATGACGTCATTTTGGGTGTGTCTTTTGACCGTCATTTAAAGGTCATTTACACGCCAGGTTAGAGACGTCAATGGTAATTAAAAATTACCTTTTTTTGACGTTTAAAAAACGTGACCTTGCTACCTGGGATCCTTAGTAGGTTAGACTGTTTAAAATTCCGTGGAATTTTTGAGGTTGCTCTACGGAGCCATTAAAAAGAAAGGCGAATGAACTTTATCTATAAACAAATAAACTAAAAACTACACCAAGTAGCTGCTTGTTTGGAAAATACTAAAATAAAATTGTTTCGGTAAGTTTTTTTATCTCATTTTTCATGCAATTTAAATTTCTGCCCCCCCAATTTATAACGTCACCAGCCGCCACTGACAATAAGGTTTATGTTTCGGTCCATGCACCTCCATTTTAATAGTTGTAGGAAATTAAAAGTGATTTTTCCCCAATAAATAATAAAAGCTTGCCCAACGGCTAACCGCTTACAAAATTAACTTAATAGTGTGTAAATTAGAAGCAGACAAATAAAGTAAACGGCTTCAAGGAGTAATTTACGCTCCCACGCAACTGTTCGTTTTGATTTTTAGAACATGATAATGTTCTTAGATTTCATTACTTGCATGGTTTTTGATATACTGATATCAATCGTGGGTTCTTATTTTCGACCGCAATATCGGATAAACACCATATACGCATATCGATACCCTAATTCTGAAACGTCGTAACCCAGATCAACAACATTTTACAGGAATAAGAAAAGTTAGAAGCAAATTACATGGCGTTAGCATTATACGACTTGTTATAAATCGCGGGAATGACCGTTTTATATATTTTTTTTTTGGCTGCGGGAATTTAGCAGCATATAGCTATGCATAATTACTAACCTTTGAGGCAAAAATATGAATTTTCATTTTCTTGTGGGTTACGACGTTTCAGAATTAGGGTATCGATATAATGACTTATTGCGATAGGGTTTTTGAGTTCATAACTGGACTTTACAGATGTGTGTATGGATTCTTGAAACGGGTGGAAGTGAGAACAAGCATCTCGCCACGTCAGGACCAATAGAGATGCGGAAATCAAGTGAGATCGCATGCGCAGTTTGACTTTAACCCGATTTTAAGGGAGTACTCCTTCTCACCCATTCATTAATTCTTACACTGGCAGCCGAATTTCACACCGCACGAACTCAAAAAAACCTATCTCATATCTCACCTACTCTTTTAATATTAGCCTTGGATGTTTGATTATTTCGTAAATATTTTTATTGTAAATTATTAGGGACATTTTGGGTCAGTTAAAATAACAGAAAATTTGACAGCTGTTACCGTTATTGATACGTAACTGTTATAAACGGTAACATTCAGGGCAAAAAATATAGATTTTGGAACACTAAAGAAAAGCATAGCAAAAACGTTGATTTAGTAGTTTCACACTCCTTCAACTTTTTGTTGATTGATATTTTTTTATTTATTTTTATTAGATTTAGGGCGTTTTATAAACCAGACTACCAAATTTTAGTAAAAAATTCGACTGCATTAAAAAAAACAATACAAACCTAACCTTAAAAAATAACGGTACCATTAATAGACGGCCACCGTAAGTACCGGTACCGTTACCGTACATAACAAAAAAGGAGCGAGAAGCTGCTAATGCGCAGACTCAGTAATAACAATAACGGTAGCAAAGTGGAAAATACGCTACCTAAAATGTCCCTGGGGATAGATTTTGGAACACTAAAGATAACATAACACAACAGTGGCGTATATAGAAAAAAGTTTCGGGGTGGGCCCGAGACATTTTGGGGGGCCCAAGACCTCATAAGGCTGTATTTTATTATATTATTTATCTTTATTTATTTTTATTACACGGTAAAAAACATTTTTTGTGCTATATCAAGAAAATATTCTCTTGGTGAATAGGAAAGCACAAATTAGTTTACTTCAAAGCAATTTGCTTTTTTACCGTGTAGATTTATGGCTTTTTACATACCAAACTACCGAATTTTAGTAAAAAATTCGACTGCATTAAATAAAACAATACAAAACCAACATTAGGGACTTATTGGAATAAAACCTGACTTTATTTTAGAGTCGACTATATTCTGACAGATTTACAAAAAAATTAACAGCTGACCTCTCAAAATTGACATACCAAAGCCAAATTTCAAATAAAGTCGCTAAATTTCATTTAATAAATACAGACACTAATAAATCCGGTTCCTAAATACACAAAGGTCGAATTTTGAAACAAAGCAGCTGCTTTTTATGTGTAAATCTGTCACAATACGATCGATTTCAAAATAAGGTCAGGTTCCAACAAGTGTCTACTAAAGGACGGCCACTGGTATGTACCGGGCGCTGTTACCGTACCTAACAAAAAAGGAGCGAGGAGCTGCTAATGTGCAGACTCACTAATAACAATAACGGTAACAAAGTGTAAATTACGCGACACAAAATGTCTCTATTAGCGGCCGCCCAGTACGTAAATATATTATGGCAGCGCAAAGTTTAATTCTCTCAACAACGAGTCCGTTCCTGCTTACATTCGACTACCCCACCACCTACCACCGTGTTAAGCACAGAAGAGCTCGGTTCGGTCCGCTTAGTCAATATGTTATGGTGTTAAGTATTAGAGTTGCTATATTTAATATACGCAATCCATGCACATGTTGATGTCAACACAATTATGGGTAATAGAGCATAACTGGAAATTTAAGCAACTTATCAAGAACCAACACAGCGGTTTACGTTATGCATTTATTTATTATTATTAATAGGTATTGAACTTGATAAATATGTCTACCGTAATAATCCTTACATATTCGCTTGCTACCCACTATCACGATACATTTACCGAAACAAAGTACTCATTGAACCATTCACAACCATAGTTAACCACAATGGACCTGTTAGTGGCCACGGTAAAAGTACTAGAAGGCAGCACACATTTAAATCCTCCAACCATCATAATCATTATCATCTACAATCGAGTCAAAACCATACGTATTTGGGTATTAGGGGCTTATTGCACAAAAGTCAGGCAGTAATAGTACCGGGCAGTATTCTGACAGTTTTCCATTGAAAACTGGCAGTTAATGTTTTAAAAATTGACATATCAAAGTCGAATTTATAAATGCAGTCCTTTATTTTTCTTTAATAAAGGCGGCAGTATTAATTCTGGTTCTTATAACACCGAAAGGCATCATTTTGACCAGGCTGTAGTAGTGCCTGATAGTATTTTGACACGTTGACATTGTAAGATCAGCAGATATCTTTCAATATACGGCCTTGTTTACTAAATGAACCGGAATAAATACTGACTTCCTTTACTAATGGTCAATAAACTACTAAGTTTTAAATTCGACTTTGGTATGTCAATTTTGAAAGATCAACTGTCAGTGTTCAATGTGAAACTGTCAGAATACTACCTGGCACTATTACAGCCTGGCTTTATTGCAATAAGTCCCTACTGACTAAATACTGCCTTCCACTATTAATGTCCGTCTTTAATGCAATAAGTCCCTGTTTACAGTGGTGCACCCAGGAATATGTATTGATGGGGCCTGAGGCCTCTAGGGGGGTCCGAGGCCTTATAATGTCGTATTTTATGCTATTTAATTTATTATTTATGAAATATGTGGAAAATATCTAAAAAGATCTTAGGTTTGGGGGGAGCCGGGTTTCCAAGGCCCATGCTCTTTAATGTCAGCTTATGCCACCAGGGCACCAGAGGGTTAGAATTTATAAGTGAACTCCTTAACTATACCTATGTCGAAAATGTGAAAAGTCCAAAAACTATTTTATTTTTAAGAACTATACCCTCCATTAAGTAAATAACGATTACATTTCCAAAATAATAAAAAAATATTGGTGCCAGGAAAAGACCCAGCCACTCTTGTTCTGAGGGTAGCTTTATTTTTGTTGAAAATTAAATTTTTAATCAATATGTGAACATTACGTTAATTTAGCTATCGTTTATAAGATATTTGGAAAAATTTTGACTGGCAAGTTTTTTTTTAATGCTATGACTAATTTTAGCGAAAATTTACTTCTCAATCTAAATTTCAAAACCACGTTTTACTAGCTGCTGTAGTTCGTAAAATATAATTCTTAACCTTACTTTGAGAAGCTCGTTTGGCTAGCTGCTGTGGTTCTTAAATTATGCTTTTTAAAAGTATTTCGAACTCCTGTGATTCCCTCTTGCAACCCCCGATTTCCACCAAAATTTAATGGTTCACCTTGCCATTTTGGCCAAATAATTTCGTCAACTCACCAAAAGAGATATTTAGTAACTACAAATGATTGCAGTAATTAAAACCACACTTAAAACATAAGTGCACGCATTTAAAGCAAATGATTATACTTATACTTCAAGCGCGGATTTGAGGGGGGTAACGGGGTAATTACCCTCCCCTAGAAAAAAAATATGCACTTTTTCCTAATAAAATAAGGGAAAACAGGGGAATTACCCCCCCCTAGAAAAAAAATTATTTACAAAAAAAATTTTCGTCGACTATTACCCCTCCCTAGATTTTGACCCAGATCCGCGCTTGTTATACTTACTAAATAAATTCACTCATATTCATATGTGTTTTTAATGACTGCATAGTTCATTTGTATTAGGTATAGATGGATTCATTTCCCTAATGGAAAACTCAAAGTTTTCTGATCTGTCTCGTATTTCAATGAATTAACCATTTGGGCCAATACTCTCTCGAAGATGGGTTTTTCACAAAAAAAAATGCGTAAAAGTCGGTTTACTGGCCTCGAAGGTATAGTTTTATTCACATACAAGCTTGTGTATTGGTTTGTCTGTTTCAAAAAGCAAAACTAATATTCATCCTGATTTTAGTTTCAATAATGCCTTGGTTTTGTAAACCGTAAATATAAGATAAGCTGTCCATGTGGAACAAATGATTGCCGTCATTAAAAATATATTCGAATCAAATAAGTGCACTTATTGCATGAGTGCAATTATTTATTTTAAATGAGTGCAATCATTTATTTTAAATGACTGCACTATCATATGTTTAAAATGTGTCTTTAATGACTGCATAGCTTATTTGGGTTAAGTAGACAAACCCATTTTCCAAATGGAAAACTCAAAGTTTTTAATTATATAAGTTTGTTTTTCTATATAGGTGTCAAATGGTAAAATTTTTGTTGAATCTTCGAGATAAGTACTTGTTTCTTTGGTTTGAATACAGCCACATCGGAATAAATCTGTGAAACAGACTGCAGTTACACTTTCAACAACGTTTGTTTATTTAAAATGGTGCACATTATTACAAACGTCTATAAATATATACAGGGTGTACAAAAACATTATATAATCTCAACTGGCTTATTTATTTGACGGTTGGGTTATTTTTACTTAGAGTTGCAACCTATCCTGCAGTGGCGTATATAAGGGGGCCCGGGCCTCCCTGAAACTAAGATTTTTTCCACATATTTCATAAATACAAACATAAAATAGAATAAAATACGCCCTCATGAGGTCTCGCACCCCCCCCCCCCTCCCGAAACTGTCTCGGCCCCCCCGAAACTTTTGTCTATATACGCCACTGCTGTCCTGTTTTATCAGGACTGTCCTGATTTTGAGCAAAATGTCCTGCCTTAAGACTCCAAATGCCCTGAATTTTGAGAGCACTCCGTCAAGAAGTCCAATTAAAATAGGAGAGAAAGAATCCCACTTGAGTTAACCAGATTACTTTTTTCTTTTTTTTTAACGAAAAATTGCAACTTGATATGAAAAAAGCAACAGATTTTCGTTTCCAGAAATCGTTTTTTAAAAAACTTCTTTTTCAATTTTATTAAAATTGTTTTCAAAAACATGTTTTATTAAGAAAATTATTTTCGAAAAAAATGTTTTTTTTGTTTTTAAAAATACAGGTTTAAAAAAAAAATCCGCGATCGTTAGTAAACAAAATTGCAATCTAAAAATTCAGAGAATTGCGACATTTGTGATAAAATTCAAGTTTATATAAAAAAATTATAAAAATACTAATTTTTAAAACTTTTACAAATTTTTTGAGTTTTATAAATACTTCAACAAGTGTTGGGGACACCCTGTGCAGTAAAATTTGTTGAAGCATAGCTAGACGCGGGCGAAATACATTTTATAAATTTTTCCAATGACCATACTGTCCGTTCACTTTTACTTTTATGTGTTTGCGATGTTTGGAATCGGGCAAAAATAGGTATCCCTCCAGTTATACGCGGATGGTGGTTTGCTGGTCCGGTGGTTCGGTAACCACGCGAGGCTTTCTGCATTCGATTTTTGACAAAATTTATGGAAATTACTATTTTGTTTTGACATACGCAGCAACCATAATAATATATTTACTTATATATATAGTACTCGATAACATCAATTCTAAATTATACGAAAAGTACAGTCATCACTAAAGTCTAAGCTACTCTCAAGAAGGGGCATTATACTGATAGGGTAGGTTGTTGAAAAAGTCCAATCCTTTAAAATTATTTTTATGTTTTTATATGTTCAGGCAGACGAAATTGGGCACTTTGTGATAATTTCCTGTGTTGCGGTTCCTAAGCCCTGATGATGACCGTTTAGTTCGAAAGGCTATAAATAATTTTAAAGAAGGATTGGGTTTTTCAACAACCTACCCTATCAGTACAGCCATCACATTAACCTCGTGGAATTTAAGTTACCTTTATAAGCAATGTTAAAATAAAAGCAATAATAAAGACGTTATTTTCGATTTCACTGAAGATCTTAAACTTGACATTGATGTGTGGAAAGGGAACGTACATTCCTTCGTATTGATTTTATGAACCGTAGATCTTGTTTTTACAACATCATAAAAAGCGCTATTATGAAATATATCTCTTAATAGGTGTCGAACAAGTTGTATGCTTACAATAAATAAATAAAATATATATCTACGTACCTGTAAGTAGTTTCTATAGAAAATATTTTTCTTCTTTTGTAGAGCTCCACAACAGGCATATGAATTTACCATTCCGAAAAAATACCAAACAGCTTTGATTCCTAAACCTCAAACCAGTGATATTTACGAACAACAAAGGAATGTGGAATACCTTTCTCAACCTGATGCTCCCTCAAAATCTGCTGTCTACATTGCACAAAGAATACCAACTAAATCAACTTTGAAAAAAATACCAGCACCCCCTAAAGCATCTACTTTGGAAGCTGAACTAGATTACTATACCAAATTGCAGGAGTACCAACAGCAGGCACAGCACCAATCTCCTGTGAAATATCAAGTGCAAAGGGTGCCACAGTATGTCAAGCCTCAAGCACAACAAGAGGAAGTTGTTTATGTTCCCTACCAATCAAGATTCGGTAAGACTAAGCAATATCTTTTTGGCAGAAACCGAAATAAATCTCTTTGCTGGGAAGATTACTGATAGAACCGCAAAATCAAAATAACCTTTTTATTTTAGCAAAGCCAAAGGCAAGGATTCCAGTTACTGAATCCAAACACAACACAGAACAACCACAATACCAACACCAAATCAGTTATCAACCATTGGATGAAGAATACCAAAACGTCAGCCCCGATTTGTACCAATATCAGTCTGGCCCAGTGAAACCTGAATACCAACAGGTCCCTGTTAAAGATTTAGTCCAGTATCAACCAGTGCAAACCACTCCCAGATTCAAAGGCGGTCCCAAATATCTACCAGAACCTACTGCTCTTAAGTACCAACAACAGCCAGAATACCAACATTCAGATCTAGAGAGTTTCAGAGCACAACTGGCTAAAATTGAACAGCAACAAGTTAAATCAAGACCAGTTGCATTAGCACCTAAACCTCAGTATGTTCCACAAAGTACTCCCAGGTAGGCATTTATTAAAAATATTTTTTTATTCTTGATGTCTAAGTATATTTGTTTAACATTAAAACAAGTGATATCGATCAATAATTGCGCGCTTAATTCAACGCATAAGTGATTTTCAGAGCTCATTTTATGATTGAGTACTTAAAGCAGTACTCGTGTAATATGCGGGTACGAACAGGTGCTTAGTACCGCACGTATACTTCGATTTAGTCAAGAGTAATAATAATTAATTGGTTAGGAGAATTATTACAGATGTTAATGTACATATCTATCGTATGCTGTAGTATTCAAAAACTCTTTGATCATTACTTGAAACTGTAAGTGAAATAAAGAAAGCTTCAAGTCTATATCGCTTTTTTTTCTGTTTCTCTATGAAAACTCTCTCTAATTAGCTTAAACTGCTTACCTTAAACCATAAACAACTTTGTATTTCAGGTATCAGCCTCAGCCGGTAGCTCAACCACAACACGTTCCTCAGCCTCAACCTCAGCCTCAACCTCAAGCTCAACCGGCCTCTCAATTTGACGAAAATCAATTCAGTCAGCAAAGCCGCGATGACTACGAAAAGCTCAAAAAACAATTAGAAGATGATCCCGATCCAAAAACTCAGTTTGTTAAGGCTTTGGGAAATAATTCTAGTTTAAGGCTGTACAGGGGTCGACCGGTGGTTTTCGTAGGGCAAGGAGCGTAATCATTTTTTTACTTTTTTGGGGGTGATTTAATATAAATTAGGTACCGTTGAAGTATTTTGAACAATTAGCCAGGGTGCAAAAAGTCAATAAAAATTAAAACTTGTTTTCCGTGTACATATTCACACTACGTACTGCTGCTAAATAAAAAAGAAAGAGCGTGAGGATTAAGACAAAAGAATTGAGAGGTGTTACCTTTTTGCAAAATGTAATATCCCTCAAATTTTGTGTCTTCATTTCAACTTTATTTATTTCGGTAGGTAGGAGATTATTTTGAGATATTAGTGCCTCTTAACTTATTTTTCCATTTCTGCCACTTTTGTATTTTGTAAACCAAGTATGCTGAAAGATTATAAATTTATGATAGGATTATTATTATTCTAGTTTTAGCTAAATTTTGTAAATAAAGACATTAAACCAATTTTTCTAAATTCAATTGTTTTCTTTGGTAACTACATAGGTAACTAACCAAAAAATTCTGCAAAAACTGTGGATTAATTATTACAACATGGTCCGGCCCCCTAAACCTAAGATTTTTTTAGATATTTTCCACATATTTCATGAATAAAAGGATAAAATAGCATAAAATACGACATGATGAGGCCCATCCTCCCAAAGGCGTCGGCCACCCCCAAGAAATATTTCTGGGTGTGCCACTGATTACAAATGTTGAAATCAGAAAAAACATCTATACCTGTATATTTTAGAGTAATAATATAAGAGTCAAAAAATTTGTTTTATATTTTTGACATTTGAAAATGTCAAAATTTAAATCGACACATGTGATTTTTGTTAATTTTTATCAACATAGGTATTAATTCCCATAATAAAATCAAATTTATTTTCTTAGCAAAATGGCTTTTTTAAATAAATTTTCTATGAATAAACAAATCTTATATGAAAATTTTTAAATACAGAATTAACAATTTTGCTAGGTATATTACGTATAATAAAGACACAAAAGCCAAAGACAGAGAAGGTATGCTCATAAATTTTAAACAGCCCCACAAACATAATTGGACTCTTTAACATTAGTCAACTCTAGTGTTTCATGTGGGTCGTTGATAGATGACGCTTTTAATAAACGCTGCAGTGTATTTGTGTCAAAAATGTCAGATCAGCTGATAGCTAATCAACATCGTACTATTAGTAAATTTTTTTGTTTGTTTTTCGTTATGAATTAGACAATCCTAAGGTTTATTTCACCAAACATTGAAAATATTTAATTTTCAAGATGGTAAGTTCTTAAAAAGATTCGAATCAGGTAAATTTATCTTTAAAAAACAACTATTATTAAAACTTAACATATCCAACAAAGCGTAACATAAATATTGAAATTGGCATACCGGGGCTGTTTAGAAATTACTAACTGGATGTTTTAGAAATTCAGATTTTGCGGAGATGCCGACTGTCCTGATTGGGTTTTAGCGGAAATTAACAGCTTGTCAAAGTTGTCATCGATCAAATTAAAGTCGTTAGCCAAAATCGTGGTCCAAGGAATTGTTTGTCCTCCCATAGAATGCGAAAAATGTGAAAAATTGTTTGCTGATTCCAAGTTGGGTAAGATACATAAAATTTTTCTTGTTGCTGCTCCACGTTACTGTACAGTGGCGGATTCAGGGGGGGGGGCACTAGGGGCACTTCCCCCCCCCCCCCGAGAATTTTTTTAATATACAAAAAATGAGTAAAAAGTAAGGTTTTTGCTAATAAAAATTCAAAATTTTTGCTTGCGGCGCATGAAAGTGTTAATATTATCGAAATTACAACTACTTTTATTAATAAATTATCCTGAATTTGTAGCCGTTTTTTACCAACAGAGAATGTCACCTAAAGTGCCCCCCCGAGAAGCACCTCTGGATCCGCCCTTGTTACTGTAAAATTATTAATACACATACCGTTTTTTAAATGTTGT
Organism: Aspidapion aeneum; assembly: GCA_963576565.1. Lineage (NCBI taxonomy): Eukaryota > Metazoa > Arthropoda > Insecta > Coleoptera > Brentidae > Aspidapion > Aspidapion aeneum. Next base: position 14,364,875 of record OY755048.1, on the reverse strand, counting down.
TAATGTGAATAAGGCAATCTCTAATTTCATTTTGAACTTTCTAGGTGAACAGGACATCGATCTCAAAGCATGCATTTCTTGCGTGTCTTTTATCCTAACATCGGCCACACGATTTAGTTGCAACAGTGGTGCCCTCCATACCGAGCTGCAACAACTAGGTTTGCCGCGAGAACACAGCACTGCAATCAAACGAGTCTACGAAGATCAATGCTCCGTGCTCAGTGATACATTTCGTGAACAGTCTTTGAAAGGTAATGATTTTTTCGGCAATTGTTAAAACGGTTCAACTATGTATTTGTCATACGTAAAGGGACAGCTCACACATTACGTAAGTAATAGTCTAAAAATTATTATATAGTAGTTATGCTATTTTATGTTTGTATTCATGAAATGTGTGGGAAATATCTAAAAAAATATTCATCTTGAAGGATCCAGGACCCCGCTCCCCCTTAAATACGCCTCTAAGTATATTGACTAAGGTGTTGTATTTAAAATTTTAGTAAACCCCTTGGAGGAAGTCTCAGCAAAGGTTGACATGGAACACCGCCTAGCAAATGTAATATTAACAATAGGAGGACACAAAGAGATTGTCACCATGACGCCGAAGACTGTCAAGTCGTTACTTGATGATTTGAAAATCGTTCGAAAAAACATGGTTGAGTTAAAAGAATCTGGATAAGTTTTATATAGGTACTATATTCATTAATTGATTACCTACACGCACTTTAATATATGACAAGGCCAACAAAAAAATATACGCAACGACCCTGAAAAAAACAGCTGTTGTTCTGGGCTGATATTTTCAAAATGGCACTTTAGATTTTCGCGAAATTTCAGTGAAATATTCCCAGAAACTATCCCGATATTCCACCAAACTATTGTAAGGATGAAAGAAGATTAAAAGGTTAAAATCTTCAAGATTTAGCATTCCTCATTTTGAATTCAAATTACCCGCCAACTGTTAGGTTTGACATTTTATTGTCATCTGGGTTTGTCATGGCATTTGTTTATTTGTTTATTTGTTTATTTTGTAAAATTTGTTCGAATGATTTTTAGCAATAAAGTTCATTTAAAATCCAAAAATACCAGTGTTAATCTTTTTACAAAAACAAAATTACACTACAAAAAAATAATTTTTTGAGGTAAGCCATTGCTTTCCACGCAGAAACGAACACATTCGGTTCTGCTTTAAATTTAATTTTTGTGTGAGCTAATGAAGCGGCTCTGAAAAATTAAGGATTACTATACATTCAAAAAAATTTGTTTTACAAGAATATAGTAAAAACAACCTTATAACCGGCTTTATTTAAAAAAAAAATCAAATATTCTTCAACCGTCATTCCAACTTCAATATTTTAAACACAATCAGCTGTGACGTGATATGACTATCAAAAAGAAATTCAGCCTTCGCAGTGACGTCAACAAAGTCGTAGATCGTGGCCCGTCCATTTTGATAGCCCTGTATATGATTGCGAAAAATTTCATAGCAAGTTCCTGCTTCACAGACAAATACTGAAACCAGAATGGACATATGGTATTTAACTATCGATGGGGTTGTGCTAAAGAGAGTAACATTCTAGTTGTACAGAGATTACAAAATAAAGTAGGTATTAAGAAACATTGTAATTGCACCTTAATTGGAACGTTCGAAATAGTGTCCTTCATCTGGACCTAAAAACCGAACCTGGGAATAGTTTGTTAAAAAGTTTTACAATGCTTCAAAATGTTTGAGCAAGTTCCGATAATATAAATTCAAGATAAGGGCGGTTAAAAATATAAAAGTATATTATAAGCATTAATTAGTATTAGCAATGATCTTTGTTACTAAATATTGTTTAAAATTCTGTGTAGACGACGCCTAGAAGAAACTCATCCTCAAAAAAAAACTAAATGCACTTTATAGTTTGTTCACAAAGAATGAGCTAAAGTGCCGCTGTCCAAAAGTTTCCTTTCTGAAAATAAATTTATTAAGAAACTTAGTTATTAAACGAAAAAGTGTACGGAGATATAATGTAGTAAATATGGCGAAAAACTTAATAAAAACTCTTTTAAGTTCCCTTAAACTGTAATTTGGGCCAATAAGGAGCATTAGACAAGATGTTGCTACACTCACAGCACCAGGCTTGGTTATACTTTATATAGCGTAGCGGATGCCAAAACGTTTTAGGCTAGCGCGAATAAGGGGGCCATGGAATCACATTTAAAATACTCTGCCAATATATGGGCCCCTAAGCTCACACTAGGTACTATAGTTATAGTGTACGTGTGAGCTAATATAAATAAAAACTAAAATATATTTTATTCAACTCCGGACTAAATTACCTTTTGTTTGATACCACACAAGCCATGTTTTCACTTAAACTCAAATTTTTGAAATCTACCCCCACCCTTAAAAAAACAAAAACTAAAATGTATTTTGTTAAACTCCGGACTCAATTACCTTTCGTTTGATATCACACACGCCATTTTTTCACTTAAACTCTAATTTTTGAAATATACCCCCACCCTTTTTTTTTAAATAAATTAAAATGTTTTTTGTTGAACTCCAGACTCAATTACCTTTCGTTTGATGTCACACACGCCATATTTTTCCATAAACTCTAATTTTTGAAATCAACCCCCACCCTTTTATTTGGTTTGTGCTCGGTGGATTTTGTTCATTTTTAAATGGGACCATCTCGGCCCAAAACCCAGCCTAGGTACCAAATTTCATTAAAATCGGCCAAGCGGTTTTTGAGTTATGCGCGTTGGTCGTTACAGACATACAGACAGACAGACAGACAGACAGACAGACAGACATACAGACAGACAGACAGACAGACAGACGGCGCAACAAAAAAGTTTCAAAATCATCTGAAACGCAAAGATATATAAAAATTTTTGAAATCGGAGCAACTTTTTTTTTCTCGAAAAAATTAGGATCACCATAGCTCACACTACTATAGTATAGTATATGTGTGAGCTAAAAATTATACCTACACACAAATTTTTTGCTTTTTAATAAGCGTGACTGTTTTGTCCTTACCAACATTCGGAGCTGCAAACCGGGTATCGTTTATCCTGTCTTTTGAGCCTTAGAAATCATCCGACCTGGTTACCAGCGTAAATGAAGGGGTATGACTAGATTACATTTTACCACTTACTATACCTATAATATAATAAGGATCGCTCGCCCAAGGAATGGGAAGTGCCTCAGAGTAATAAAATATATTTATTACTCTATGGGAAGTGCTAATGTCTCACCTAATAAAAGACCTTATCAGGCGGTGGACCGTTCGGTTATAAGTTATCTTCGTTAAAATGTGAGAATCAAACAGCCTTAACCAAAAACGTCACAGAATCATTTTCATTGTTCTATTAACGATTTTTTAACCTGCTCCGGAAGTAGAAACAGAAACTAGTATAATATATTAGTATAATATACTAGTTTCTGGCAGGAAGAAAGAACAATGAAAATGAATGATTTTTTGACGTTTCTTGGTTAAGGCTCTCTGTTTGATTCACGCACTTAAACGAAGAGGACTAATAACCGAACGGTCCACTGCTTGAAAAGGTCTAGGGCCACGTATTGACTTCGCGCGACAAACCCTTGATCATTGGCTTGCGAAGCAGCCGCGCGTACTCCCCGAGCGAGTACTCCTCGAAATTCGAGCGAGGACCAATATAGATGTGTGCCTCGCGCGACAAACAGTCTCCATTACTCGCGGCTACCTCGGTAGTCAATGTTCCAGAAATTGTTGCGCGAAGTCGATACGCGACTTAGAATGGTAATGTATTTTCAAGCCATAGTAATTCGTGCCTGTCAGCATTTTTTCCTCCTTTTGGTATGGTATAGTAAAATATACGTATGAATCTACATTTTACACTGATTACTTTATTTTCGACCTATAATGGACTTTCATCGTTTTTTCCCCTGACTCTTCATATGGTTGCTGGGATTAACGAGAAAAGACTTTTAACTGCTAATATGTATTGTAGCTGAACATCAAAATGGCACTTGGGGTACCAACCCTGAGCAAGGAAGAGCTGCACTTGCTTAAGTGGACTGACATACTGGACTTTGTAACGAGAACAGGAAGGCCCAATGAGCTGCCTGGACAGACAGAATGGAAGTACAGGTAGCGGGTTAATACCTGGGGCATAACGAAAAACCCCCCACTACCAGAATACTACTACACAGACGTTCGAGATTAGAACACGCCAATGTAGTACGCGAGATTTTCTAATGCACTTGTGATCAGCGCCCTAACGCACTGGACTTAATATTTTTTTAGTTTTTTGAAAATTTAAAATCTTATCTATTTAGTCAAAAATTCGCCAGAATCGTAATTATCGAAGTTTTAAAAAAGGGGGAATATTTTTGTCACTTCTGGCACATTGCACCCTCCATGGTTGGATGCATTTGCGGACTCATTATTTAGGATAACTAAAGTTATAGTCGGGGATTTATTATTAGAAGATATAACAGGAATTAATGGATTTATTATTAATGATTGAGTCAAAAACACTTGCGTCCTGTCAATATGTTACATAAATTTTAAGCCTAATACTTATTAAATCTGCGGCGATATGTGCAAATACAACCAACGTACGCGTAGAGAGTCAGCGGTTGCTACATAACAAAGGGATAATAAACAAATCTTTTTATCCCATATGTTTCACGGTTTTTTATTTAATTTCTCCCTGCTTTTTTCCCTTTTTGAAGACCAGGACTTTTTAGTCGCTAGCATTAAACGCCTAATCGCCCGGGTGCGCGACCACCTTTGGAACCCCATACCGGACTTTCTTTTATCCGGATTTTTATTAAAATAAACAAAAAAAAGAAAACAAAAAAACGTACATACATCCACATATTTTTTTAAAAATATCAACCTATTACAGTGAAACGACACGTCTGGTATCTTCAGCAAATCGGCTTAAAACCTCTTCTTCTACTTGTTTATTTTTTTCTAAAACTAATTTCCGGTGTACACTCAGCATGCACAAACCGCTTAATCTATCCCCCGTCATTGTGTATCTTAACCAAGTTGTGTTTCTAAAAGATAGTTCTACGGTACTTGTTGTACATGGCAATGCTAGTAAAATATGTAGAGCAGATTTTGTTAATGGAAAAAAATCCGCTGGCTTTACAACTTTTGCTACTTCCAAACTTATTAACTCCTCTATTAATTTTTTGTTTCTCCACGCAAGTTATACCATACTTCAGCCTCATCGTCAAGCCCGTTTAAATGATAAAATTCTGAAAATCGTTTAATACGCGTCTTAAGTTCACTGAATAACAAGTCCAGCATAACAAACAGATGTAGTGCCAATAGTTCAAAAGCTGGTATGTTTTTATCGGAAAAACAATGCTCCAAAGACTTTATCAGAGGGTCCAAATAAAAGATTATTAATAAATATCTTTTCCAGTATTCTGGCGGGTTATTTGCTGGAACGTTCATACGATTTTGCTGTCGTCCAACTAGTATTCTTGCCATCTGTAACTCTATTCCAACGTTTTCGGCATGTAGCTCGGCTTTAGCTAAGATAGTGTTTATGTCTTCTTCTGCAGATTCGCGATAATGTTTAATTCAATCTGAATCTCTTTTAACGTGATTTACAAATTGCCATAAATCTAAACTTTTAGATTGCAAGATATTTATATAGATATGGTTAGGAATAAGTATATCTATAATTGTATAATATGATAGAGGTAGAAATACTTGTAAAGTTCTTGATTAATTGATTGTTTTGTTTGGAAATTGAGATATAATTAAATAAATTGAATAAATTATCTTCAGCATTCAGGGCCTGATTACCGGCGTGAATGTGTTCCTGGTCATTTTATTCCTTGTGGAATCCATTCGAGAAAATGTTATGTACTGTATAAACAAAAGCAACAAATTGACTAAAAATCTAAAAAAAAAACTGACATTACGGACCCTTCTTAAAGGCCAGCTGACGCATCATATTATAACTTACAAAAAACGGATGGCTCGATTTTATACTAGCGGTAAATGTGTCCACATATCAGTATTTTTGTAAAATAAAAGTCCGCAGGGCTCTATTTATGACCCTCCCGATGATGTATGTAGACTATTCCATTGCCAAAAATATCGACTTCTTTAGTTTATATTGAAGCCCAGTATAGGGCTCGAAGTTTTTATGCTTGTTTTTTACTCTGGATTATGTTACCTGTGATATGGTTTTTTTGTCTCTTTACCTGGACGTTTATTCTTGACTGCCCGTAAGGTGAGGTGAGCGGAAAGTTCACTTTGATGACTTTCACCACCTTTTTGCATGGGAAATGAATCCACAGAGGTGAGCGCCCATCTCACATCACGTCACGGTTATGGGCCGTCAAGAATAAAGGTCCTGCGCTCCCAACAACTTCGTGTGTTAATCTTTCTCTTTAAAAGTTTATCTTCCAATATAATATTAATTAAAATTTGAGTACAACTTTGAAAAAGTCGTATTTTTTATTATTAGCTGTAAATTGTAAATATCAGCTAACTTTTAACCCACAAAAACACGCATACATATCGTCGATTTTCTCACGTAAGGGCCTATCTCAGTTTTGATGATTTTTCAGGAGAGCGATTTTAAATATTTTGCGTTGTTTCATATATTGATTATTTTGAGATACGACCATTAAAATTTATGAGGAATAGCCATAGTAGAAAATATTGAGATACGCCCATTCGTGAGATGAAAATATGATTCTCAAGCTGTCTATTTGCGGTTTAACTCAATTTTCAAATTTTATAAGATACGCCCTTACGTGAGTTGACCAACGATATTGCCGACAGTGGCGGTTTCTCCATAAGTGCACATGTGCACGTGCACTCCCAAATTTTGCTTAAAAAATATTAAACTTTGATCATTCCTTAATTTAATTCATAATTATCCCAAAAGAAATTCACTAAAGACTGGAATATAATCTAGGAATGAATTCCTGATGTCTGTATTTGTATTCGTGATCAAACTCTCCATCAAACAACCATATACGGAATACTACGTATATGCAAACAACGCTTTTATTTACTGGAACCAAATTCTATGCACCCTAGATGTTATGTCGCATGCTAATTACGAAATATAGAAAGAGAGGACGACATGTCCCAATAGAATTTTACAATACATAGAACCTGAACCTTCCTTCTGCACGGCGCGTTTACAAAGACCAGCCTCAATGCCGCCCGCACCCCCGTGATGACCCCTGCATCGTCGGTTCGCATTGCATGTTAGAGCAGATCACCGGCACTTTTAATTCGTGAACTTAGTAGTTGTGTGTGCAACGATTACTTTTCCAAGTATCGAGTAGATACTGATACTTCCTATTCGAGTATCAGATATTTTGTATTCGGTACTAAGTAATCATTATATTATCGATAAATCCAATAAATACTGAGTATAGTTGAAATTTTAAGTACTAAGTATGCAAAAAATAAAAATATTGATGTTTTACATGTTTGTAGTTTTTGAAGTGTAAACTTCTTTAAGCGCGTTTAACAGTTTTTGTTCATTTTTTGTTTTATTGATGGCTTTGAAAATGTACCATTTTCGCAATTTCACCGTTTAATATTGCAAAACTTTGATAATTCATAAAGTTTTTTCAATTTATTGGAAATTTCGTGGGTTCATTTTTTGTCCACAGGCTTGAGTGCTTTTCTGATAAAACAATTCAACAAAAATAAAAAAAATTTAGTCTTTAATTTACTTGTCTTAGCTAGCCGCTTTTATACTTTAAATTTTTTTTCGGGTTCTGGGGAAGGTAATTACCCCCTTTACCCTCCCCCCCCAGTAAAAACGCCAATGCTAACAAATACTATACTTATTTCACAAAATCACGTGTAAACATTTAGAACTGTTCCTAGTAGCGTCACGCTAATAATTGGATATCTTGAATAAAGATTGCTAATTTCAAACAAATGATGATACGATACATTACAATCTTGTCAGCACATGCCGCATCGCATGTAGCACTTATTGCAATAGCATTACAGTTCGGATTTAGGCTTGAAGCGTTAGCGACACGCGTATGCCACGCGACTTTCAAGTTGTTGTTGTATACCAGTAAGCTACCTCCGAACTGAGGTGGCCACTCCATCAGATGATTGCTTTATTTATTTTTGCGCAATATATCTTTTATTTAAAAAAACAAATCAGATCAACGAATCAAAAATTATGATTGATAAAGTAGCAATTTCTAGTACAAAAGACAATAAATGCCCAAAACCACTAGTAAATACTGGTTCTAAATTGCATTCTTTATCAGATTTGGTGACCCTACAAACTCTGGAAAATCCATCACTATGCTGGAATAGAGATCTCATATACATAACAAGCAATAGGAGACTTATTTTGAAAATCTGAATACAAATATTGAAAAATATAAATTAGATACACTTATCCTCTAAATCCTACATTTCAAGCAATTCGTTTTCAGTTTTAGGGTGCAATTTAAAGCAAAACTTACTAAAACCGAATCTGAAAACACTATTCAGGTAGGTTTACTAAAAACGTTAGACCATAACTACAGCCGCAAAGTAATCAATAATCCTGAAAAGATCACATTTGATGGAGGAGATTGGTGTATCTGGTAATGTTTAAATAATTCAAAAAATCTAGACTTATCTATCCACAAATTATTAGAGTTTTGAGATGTTAGATTAGGGTCTACCAGGTTACCAATAGTTGCCCTTGATTCCATAAAACTGTATATGCAATCGCATTACGGATTAAATGGTTGAGAAATAATTTTTCAATGTAATAATTGGAACAAATACAAATAATACACAGAGAATGCTGTTAAGCGAGACAGAAAGAATTATAAGTCATAGATATTTTGAAAGGGCATTTTTCGGTTCCACCCCTTCAATTAATTTTATTGCCTTGTGCACTACTTTCGTTATTATTTACATCTCATAACGTTTCCGACGTTTAGCCAAGATTAATTCACCCTCAGAGGGCCAGAAGTTAATCTCTTTGTGTGTATATATGTTGGTTGTTAAAAAATTTTTTGGATTAGTACAATTGGACCATATGGGAAATATTCTTTATAATGGCTTTTAGTACATAAAGATAGATGTAAAATCGGCAGCAAAATGTTTTATGTTTTTATTGGTTCATGTCATTTATTACAATAATATGTATGTAGGTTTTGTGCTTAGGAAATATATATGACAAGAGAGGCCATTTTTCTGGGCTGAAACTTTCTGATATCGTCTACAGTTTCCCAAAAGTGGCAGCGAGAGTTTTTGATGGTATAGCCCCTGATACAGTTAAGTTTTACGATCACCATAAGGATACATGTCGAGAGTACGTAGTTAAGATGTATTTTACTGACATTGACGCCTGGAAGAAAGTGGCGTACTTACCCAGGGTAAAACAAAAATTCCGCCTCTGTGTTTTTACAATACACATTTGCTATAGACCTATTCGCAAATCTGGAGAAGTCAGAAGACATAATGACCTTAATCTTGGAGCAAGTCGCACGACTACTGTTTGATATAGGGATGGAGACGCTTACAGATAAAATCAATTTCATTTGTAGCAGTATCTTGACCCTAATGGTAAATAGGAAACAAATCAGACAGGTGACGAGACTAACAACCTATCACTGCACACTTAGGAAACACTTGCACACTATAGAGATGAACCCACTTGTAGACTATGTGATGGGGCCGACGAATCAGCCGCTTACAGCCTACCCCTCCAGAATATCAGAAAAATATAATAAATGGGCCTTTAAGCCTCGCAAGTTCTTCAAACCTACTAAATTAGGAAAACACACAGCAAGATCAGTGTATCCAATGGCTAATCTTGATGTAGGAATGAATTAATCAATCAATCAATCAATCGCGACCCTTGTCAAATGAAGAAAAATCATAATTCCGTTTTCCGATACTATAGATTATCAATTATACAATCTTTATTATTGCATAGAATGGAAATCACCAAGTTGAGCTAAAAAGGGCCATAAGCATAACATACACAATAAAAGCGCAAAAGTTTACCTCTCCCGGGCGAGAAAAACAGAACTATAACCGCGAAGCGCGGGAAATATAAAAACTGGGGGCTAGGAATCATAAGGGAAAGAAATGAAAATTTAGTCGGTCGTAAAAGTTTAGGGCAAATAAAATGTTTCCATGATTTCCGACAATAAATCCGAGCTGAAGTGGTCCAATATAAAGACATTCGGTGGTTCAAGCTTTTGTGTACACACACTCACACACAACCCCCTCTTACTTCAGGTAAATGGCAGGCATATATCGGGCCAAACCGGCTGCAATGATCGTAAAGAGTAATCCGTCCAAATCGACAACGTAAATATCTGGAAACACAAAATGCTTTGCCGAAAACAAGAACTAATCCAACTGTGAAAATTTGTAAAAATAACAAAAATTATAACCAAGCCCATAGTTTGTAAACAGACCAGGACCAGAAAAATACTTACCGGACCTTTGAGGCAGTTAATGGAAGCAACAACAATGGAGGGGATTGAGTTACCTTCGGTTTCTAAATGGAGGGGATTGAGTTGCTAGAGTCCACAGGCTACAAAGTTGGATGCTGCAATGACCAGAAAGTGTAATCCGTCCAAATCGATAACATAAATATCTAGAAACACAAAATGCCTTTGCCAAAAACAAAACCTACAGATTAATAAAGAATAACAAAAATTTTAACAAACCCCAAAGCTTGTAACTTAATTAGACCAGCACCAGAATATTGAACTTTAATGCAAATGCTAAAATCAACAACAATGGAGAGGATTGAGTTACATTTGGACAGGAAGACCCAAGAGTACATTCCAGTGACGATTATAGGATTAGAGAGTAATCCAAATCGAAGACAAATATCTGGAAACACAAAATGCATTTTTACCATTTTTTACAATAAAACCAGGCCAGACATTTTTACAAAACTATATTTATACAAATAATCGAAGTCCCTTATTAGGTGAATATATAAATTTGCAGTTTACTAAAGTATTAAGAAAATTATGTTATCAAACAAAAAACTATGAAATTCAAAAGACATACAATTTTAGGAGATGGAAACTGTCTTTTTAGATCTGTAAGTAAATTGTTATTTAATTCCGAAGATAAACACTATGAAATAAGAAACAAAGCAGTCCTATATATTGATCAAAATTGGAATAGTTTTCAACATTTTTTAACAAATCAAATTTGTAAAAATGTTTATTTACAAAAAATGGGTACAAATGGAACATATGGTACGGCAATCGAATGCACTGCTCTTTCAGAGACATACGAACTAAATTTTTTCATTTACAAAATTAAAAATCAATGTAACGATGAAATCTTTAATTTTGATAAACCAACAAACATTCTTCATAATAAATTTTCTAAAACAATCCATCTTTTGTTTTCTGGGATCCAGATCAGGGTCATTTTGATCTTTTAAATGAGGTCTCAAACAATACGACCGCAGAAAACCAATGCCAAACTTGTTTAAAATATTTTAAGAATTCAAATGGTTTAAAAATTCATATTAAAAAAACTCATCAAAAATTGCAAGATTCAATAAGTCAAATGTCTGATTCATCAAATTCTACATTAGAAGGAAATAATTTAACATTTGATTCGAAACAAGAATATAATAGTAATGTATTCAAATGTTCAGAATGTAAGCAAAGCTATATATATCTTTCAAGCCCTAAACCAGGACAAACTTTTGGTACTGAATGTGACCTTTGCAAAATTATTATTTGTAAAAACTGTTCAAAAATATCTAATACTGAATATAAAACAATCACATTAAAAAATCGAAAAATGATTTTCCTCTGATCTAAGCGTACGAATTCCTTACAATCCATTCCAAAATTACAAGAAGAAATTTGTATTCTCAAGAGGGAAATAAAAACTTTAAAAGACAGTAACAAACAAAACCAACCGAGTCTCAATATAATTCAAAAAGAACTAACTATTGCTAATATGAAAAACAACAAATTAGATAAAGATACCTTGTTATATAACTCCAAAGGCCCTCTTACTTTATTATCAAAAGAAAAGACAATATCTACATTTCAAAAGTTGAAAAAGAAAAAAAATAATCAAAAAACTATTCCGAAAAAATAGATAAAGAATTATCTTTAAATCAAAATTCTGCCCAACAACATATACTACAAAATTATAATCCTACACTAGATCAACAACCCAATAAATCAAATATTTATAAAACTGATAACTCACCAAAAATAAAAATTATCAGAGATCATTTTGGAAGAGGATGTTCAATCAAACTTCAAGAAATTATTGTAAATGGAAAATTCAGTATCGAATCATACTTAACAACGAATCTCAAAACTAATATCCAGAACAGCAGATACTTATAAAAAACTTAAATCTACAGACCATCTAATTTGGTCCTCAATAGGAACACAGAAGAAATAATTAACAATCCAAGGAATTTAAAAAATTTGTTAAACATAGGTAAAATAACTAATCTTATTATTTGTGTAAAGAAAAAATCATTTTATTTCAACATAATTCCTTTTATTAACCAATTTATGTTTCAAAACAGAAACATATCTATTCAAATTATTAATATGTTTGATTTTAATTCAAGATATAATTTTTATAAACATTTGGCTGATCGTATTTAAAGTAATTTAAAATACAATAATATTGTTTTAAAAACTTTAACGTTTACCAATTTTGAAACTAATTCGTTTTAGAAAAAACCGCCAATTTAGAAGTAATAAACAGACCCACTATTTACAAGTCTTTTTTAGTTTAAACTCTGATCAATTAATTAGTATTTTTTATTTAAATATTCAATCAATAAGAAATAAAACAAACCAATTAACAGTTTTATTAAACAATCTTAAATATCCTGGTATATTACTCTTTACTGAACACTGGCTAAATAGTGATGAACCCTTGTACTTACCTGAATATGTTATAGTATCAAAATTTTGTAGAACAAACTCCAGAGGAGGAGGAACTATTGCATTGATTAATAGATATATTTTTGAAACTGTGGAATTTGTAATATTTGACAAATATAACAACATGTTAATTGAAAAAGAATTTGGATTTACAATTATTTTTTCAAAAAAAATTAATTTATAAATATGCATATATCGTACTCCAGAAAACAATACTAACTTAATTAATAATTTTATCAAAAATTTGGAAAGTTTATTATATAAATTTCCTTCAAAAAGTAAGATTCTTTTAACTGGAGATTTAAATATAGATTATTTAGATAAAAATAATAATTTTACATTAATACTTCAATATTTATTAGCTTCATTTAATATTAAAATGCATATTAGCTCTCCAACTAGAACAACCTCTAATTCATCAACAACAATAGACTATATTTGTACAAATTTTCATGATGATCTTAGTTATGAGATCTCGGACCCAGGTTTCTCTGACCATAGCTATATTTTTGCAATATGCCCTATCAAAATTGACCTTGTCAAAAAAGAAAATAAAATTAAAAAAAGAATATTTAGCAAAAGAAATTTTAATAACTTTAAACTTCACTGTCAAAATTTTCAATGGAACTTTATTAATAATTCGAATGACCCACTTAATGATTTTCATGATAATCTTTGTAAAATTGTGGATAAAAGCTTTCCTCTTCAACATGTAAAAAATAAACAAAAAAGAAAAAACTGGATTACGTCTGGTATTCGTTTATCTACAAAAAATTTACGTTTTCTTCATACCTTAACAAAATTTTATCCTAATACTGACTTTCTAATAAACTATTTTAAAATATATAAAAAAACATATCGTAAAGTAATACATCATGCAAAAAGGAAGTTTTATGAAAATCGTATCAATAACTCAACAAATTTCCAAAAAGAATGTTGGTCTGTTGTCAATGAATTTACTAATCGAAATAAACTTTCAACTGACATAAATACTGATTTATTACCAAATGATTTGAATGATTTTTATTGCTCTGTTGCAGAAAATATTAAATAAATAATAATAAAAACATAACTAATGCATTTATATTATATGAAACAAATCCTGCTGAAATTATATATACTTTCAATTTAATAAAAAATAAATCTTCTACTGGCATAGATGGTATTTCCTTAAATATACTAGAAGAATTACCTTTTATTGCAATTAAAACATTATCTGAAGCTATAAATCATTCATTTTTATTAGGATATTTTCCTTCTTGCCTTAAACTTGCTAAAATAATTCCAATATATAAAGGAGGTGATAAAAATACACAATCTAATTATAGGCCAATATCTCTTTTATCAACTCTTTCAAAGTTAATAGAAAAACTTATCAAATCGCGTTTAGAATTATATTTTTGTGAAAATAATATGATTAATATTAATCAATTTGGTGTTCAAAGAAATAAAAATACAAATGATGCAATATTTTTTTTTTGAAACAATTATTAAACAGTACTAATGATAATGAACATGCGGCTGCAATTTTTTGTGATATTTCTAAAGATTTTGATTGTGTTAATCATGAAATTCTTCTTAAAAAATTATTTATTTATGGAATAAGAAACAACGCTTTAAGTTGATTTAAATCATACTTATCTAATCGCCTTCAATTTGTGTCAATAAAAAATTTAAATTCAAATAAAAATAATATTCAATGTGGTGTTCCTCAAGGTTCAGTACTAGGACCAAAACTTTCTTAATTTACATTAATGATTTACTAAATATTAAAATTTCTAGTTATTTTATAATATTTGCAGATGATACTACTATTCTTTGGAAAAATAAAAATATAAATGTTCTCTGGAATAATATAAAAAATGATATTATTTGTATAAAAACTTGGTTTGAATCAAACCAACTATCCCTTAATTTTTCAAAAACATATGTAATTGGTTTTAAAGAAATATCTCAACAAATTATAAATATAAATAATAATAAAATTAATACTACAGATAATATTAAATTTTTAGGACTTAACATAGACGAAAATTTAAAATTTCAAAACCATATTCATAATTTAAATAAAAAATTAAGTTCAGTTTGTTATTGTGTAAAAATTATTACAAATGAATTAGGTAAATCAATAGGCAGAAATGTATACTTTTCTTTAATTGAATCAAACCTACGATATGGCATTCCTTTCTGGGGTACATGTTCAATGTATTTATTTAGATCAGTGTTTATTCTTCAAAAAAGAGCAATTAGGTATTTATGCAATGTAAATTCTAGATATCACTGCAAAGACTTGTTCATCAAAAATAATATTTTGACTCTTTCTTGTTTATATATTCTTGAAACAATTTGTCTGATAAATAAACATCTAAATTACTTTGAAATAAACCAAAATACTTATTCAACGAGACAAGTAAATAATCTTACATTACCTATACCACATTCATTTTTATTTAAAAAATCCATAATTTATAACGGTATAAAATTGTATAATAATTTGCCAAACAATATAAAACTTAATAATAACTATAACATATTTAGAAATAAGTGCAAGGATTTTCTTATCACTAAAGCTTTTTATTCAATTAACGAATTTCTTGATCAGAGTTACAATTAAGGAATAATTTTAAACTTAAAATTCTCAATTATTATAAAAAAAACCAAGTAAATTAAATATATATATATATATATATATATATATATATATATATATATAATCAAACAACATAATTAAACCACTTATTGGATGAATAAAGCTTGATTTGATTTGATTTGATTTGATTTGATTTGAAAAACAAGAACCACAAACACTTTGAAAGCTTTACGAATAACAAAAATTATAATCAAATCCACAGTTAGTAAGCAGACCAGAACCAGAATAAGTATCTGACTTTTGAGGCAGACATTGGAATCAACCACAATGGAAGCGTTACCTTCGGTTTTCAGAACGGGTTGACATATACTACTGGACTTTACTTCAAAGAGAGGAAGACCCCTGAGGAGATTCCATTTACCACCACAGGCTACAAAGTTGGATGAAAGTTAAAGTCCACTAGCTATAAAGTTGGATGCTGCAATGGTCGTAAAGAAAAACAAGAACTAAATACACTGTGAAAATCTGTAAGAATAACAAAAATTATAACCAAGCACACAGTTTCTAACAAGACCAGGACCAGAATAGTTACCTGACCTCTCAGGCAGATGCTGGAATCAATAACAATGGAAGTTACGCTCAGTCTCTAAAATGGACCGAAATATTACTGGATTCATTACCAAGATCGGATGATCCCCGATAACATTCCAGTGGCTACTACTACAAAGTTGGATGCTACTAAACATCCGCTGGCTATAAAGGTAGATGATGCAATGGTCATAAAGGGTAAGCTGTCTAAAACGAGAACCACAATATCCGGGAACACAAAATTGAATTCATAATGAAAACAAGAACTAAATACACTGTGAAAATCTGTAAGAATAACAAAAATTATAACCAAGCCCACAGTTTCCAACCAGACCAGGACTAGAATACTTACCTGACTTTTAAGGCAGATATTGGAATCAATAACAGAGGAAAGGATTGAGTTATGCCTAGTCTCTAAAATGGGCCGAAATACTTCTGGATTCACTATCAAGATAGGATAATCCCCGATGATATTCCCGTGGCCACCACTACAAAGTTGGATGCTAGTCCTAGGCTATAAGATTAGATGCTGCAATGATCATAAAGAGTAAAGTCGCGAACGTAAATATATGGAAACAAAAAAAAAAGAGAGAATGAGGAGAATCTGTAAGAAGAAGAAAATATATTATCAAGCTACAGTTTGTAACCAGATCAGGAACAGAATAGTTATCTGACATTTGAGGCAGATGTTGGAATCAACCGACTACAACTGTACTTTATTATGAAGGAAGACCCACGAGAAAATTCCAGCGGCCAACAAGGCTACAAAGTTGAATGGTGTCTTAATGAAGAAGAACATGCTGCTATCCGCACACCTCCAGACGACGCGACGAGTACTGCGGATTGTGCGGAAACGCAAGCTAGACAGTTCAGCATGTGCTCTGTGAATGTCCTGCTCACTTCCTCAAAAGACTTTAGTACCTCGAACAGGCAGTATTGTCGCCTTAAGGGGTGGGCCAACTAGCCCAAAAGGAAATAGGTTTTTTTAGCAGAATCATGCAGAAAATATCTTTTAGATAAAAGTGCGGAGTAGCCAGAACAACTCATCGTACATTATATAACCTACAGTCCACTAAAAATAGAAAAAGATTTACCTATCCTCCTTTCTTATAATTGGTATAATTTCAAAAACGAATCTATCAAAAATTATGTTTTGGTTTTGTTGGTAATCTATTCACCCCTCTAGTTTAAAAATATCGACAGGCCAGTGGGATCATGAGATTTACTGGCTGATAAAAACTATATCCACGATCTAATTTAATATGTACCCCTGACCGCGTACTAAATCCTCAACCAGAAATTCTCTAATCTAGATTCTAAAACATCTAAAGCCCTCTATATTATTCCGTATAGTATAGTTTTTATTGGTACTATAATACGAAGAAGGTTTTGTTAGGGTTATAATATAGAAGCAGGAGAGCATACTCCTGAACCTACACAGAGTGTTTCATAACTAATGGTCCAAAGTTAAACTGTAGATTTGAATAAATATTTAGAAAGTATAAATTCAACAGTTGATAATAGGGACTTTTTGAAGTAAAGCCAGGCAGTAATAGTGCCGGGCAATATTCTGACAGCTTGGCATTATAAATCAGCTGTCTTCTTTCAAAATTACGCCTTTGTGTTTTACAAGAGCCGAAATTAATAGTGCCGCCTATATTTAAAAAAAAATAAACGACAGGATTTTTAAATTCGACTTTGGTATGTCAGTTTTAAAAGATCAACTGTCAGTTTTTAATGGAAAACTTTCCGGCACTATTACTGCCTGGCTTTTCAGTACTTGACACTGATTATTTGTTTAATTGTTTTTGGTATTTTTTTTGGTGAGGAAAATATATTGTTTATCGAACAACAAGTGTATTTTTCTAGATAGGTACGTGTCTGAGACATAGAATTCCCTGGAATTGGGAACACTCAAGAGTACTTACAACAGGGCAAGGTGTAATAGAAAGAAATATCTATTCCGGCACATATTTCTACTTCAGAGTGGATCAGCCGTCTCTACTTTGAAATCTCGAGTTTGTCTGAATTTAATAAATAGTTAATTTACTAAGTGCTCACGTCTCTTAAAAAAATTTTTGGAAATCACGCAAATTTATTATTTTTTGTCCTATTTCAATATTTTAGGTCATTTTGCTGCTTTTGCAGTGGCGGATCCAGGGAGATGGGCAGAGGGGCCCGGCCCCCCTTCTTCTTCCAGACGTACAAATTATTTTTTAATTTAACAACATCACTTATTTCAAATTCGTCACAAATTCCACTTCATTTTTTAAAAAAATTTCGCTTGCGTCGCCATATATCTCCTTGAGATACTATATTTCACACCTCAGATCTATCAAAGACCGGTAATAAAAAATATGTTGATATTTGCTGTCACTTGGGCCCGTTCCCCCCGGAAATACTGAATTCGCCAGCGTGCTTTTGTAACCTAAAATATGACGGGTTGCCTTTGTAACGTGTCATTTTTACGTTTAAGGCACACGTTACATATTTGTTTTATTTATGTAAATAACCAAAACTATTCGATTCGTTTTTCTGGGTTTTGAGGTTATATACTGTCCAAAAAGTTACCTTATAGAGGAGGCATTCCATCGTAGTGCTTTAAGGACTGTGCGGCATTATTTAGGCAGTCTAATTGGAATTTGAGATCACAGGTTTCGGGAAAAATCACATAAAAACTTTTGATTGTTTTGTTTATCTTTAAAATTTCGTACTTTTCTTAGACGTTCATGAACTGGATAAATAATCAGCTGTTTGCTAGTGACCACGTACGTTTAACAAATAATGGCGGCGTTGCCACATCACAAATATTTTCAGTAACAGCGGGAACACACGTCCATTTTGGACGTTCGATTATTTATATTTTCGAGGATATTAGGACAATGATTTCTCTTCCGAACCTCTTCTTCTTCACGGATTAGCTAGTTTTGTAGCACGAAAACATATTTAGGTTCAAGAATTGACCAGAACCACTGAGGCTCCGCCCACTTTGAAATCTTACTACTTTAATCAGAGGAGAAGATAAAATAAATACAAGTCATGCAATTTTGTAAATTGGGGATATACGAGGGATAAAAACCAGGACTAAAAGAATAAACAAAATCTTATTTTGATATTATATAAATTAAGATATAATCATAGTTAAATAAAGTTAATATCTAACTCAGTTAGTCGGATTGAAGGGTTATGTAGGGCTAGCTAGTGGTGAGCAAACTTAACATCTGAGCACTCTTGTCCCGAGTTTAAGCAGTAGTTCAATGTGTATTTTTAGGTTCAAGTTCAGAAACAACTTTATTAATGTAAAAATGTTTTACAAAAATGGCGTCAAAATATATGAATCTTAGAGAAAACATATATAAAGAGCAAAGGAAACTTTTGACTAAAACTATAACTAAAATACAACTAAATTCTACACTTAGTATGGCTTTACTCATATGGGAATTGGTTGAGTGTTCGCATATTCCTGGGTTTGATGCATGCTCTGATCTCCAGTAATTGATTCTACAGTTGATGGTTTCAATACTAAACTTCTTATAGTCTAACTGGTTATTTTTCTCTAACTGGTTATTTTTCTCCTACTTGCTATGTTGGCAGGGGTCCGTTTTGACATTTGTTTGGTCTGTGTATGTGCATCTCGAAATGCTTGTTTATAAAAATGGCAATCCGTAGAAATAGATCCCACAACACCTCAATGCGCGTTGGACGCCTTTGGAATATTCCCTTGATTGATGCTGCCCCCTACAGACCTGTACCAAAGTACTAGTGTACTTCGTCATTGGCTAGTTTGAAGACGGCGGAGTTTTTGGCAGGCTTATAAACCTGATGCTAGGGAATTAAGGAACTATTTCCAGCTTCTTCATTTTTTTTCGCTATCTCGCTCTTTTCTTAAAGAATTGGCAGGGCCAACAACAAGTTTTTTGGGTTCGCCATTGTTTTTTTGGTTACTGGCACTGCAGTGAATGCAGGTTCTTTCCCAGAGACTGTGAAACGTGAGTCCGTCGTTTGGCGTATTTTTAGTGACGGCTCACATCCTCTGATTGAGGGACTCAAGGTGGTCTGCGCCATTCCTACGGAAAGAGCATTGCACTGTCCACTCCATCAACGGTACGGTTGTGCTGGTTGCTGGTGGAACAAGGTTCGAGCCAGTTGTAAACCTGGGAAAGGGTTTTACGCTCGGGCAAGGATCCAGCAATATTTTTGATCATTTGATCTGCTTATATTTCATGTTCCTGGTATTTTTCTCAGGTTTTACAATCAAAATATACAAGATGAACTAAATTTCTGTGTTATTTGTACATCCTCATGAACCAACTTTGCAGAGACAATCATTTATATAATCACTTATATTTTTACAATCATTTATATAATTGAGTCTCACACTGCTGACTCAAATGTAGGTACACTATGACCTGTTGGAGATTCTACCTGTAAGTCCGTCTACCTATAAAGTACTTTCCATTTGTGTCAATTTAATTCATTTGGGAATCTTTTAAAATTTAATTTTGTCAATAAGTCAATTTCTTTTTGGTTTCTTTTAATTACACAAATACTCTGGAAGCCTCGGAAGTAGGTAGAGTTTCATTGTTTGGCTACAACGTTTGAGTTTAACTGTATTTTAATTAAGATCCTTTTTGTAAAACATTGGTATTAAAACACATGTGGCGCTAAAATTTTTATTATTTCTGAACCCCCCCTCTCCACTGTATAAAGGTTACCGGGCATATCAATGTTTCACCTAACTGGAAAATACAGTTCTGCTTCCAGATATTTGTTTAATTACTCAGTGATTAATAGAGTGATTGCAACGTTTTTGTCACAATTGGCGACAACGTTTTTTATACGTCACAAATTGACACCCGACGTGCTTTTATAGTGTCGCAATTTAGTGTCACAAACTGGCACCCAACGTCTTTTAGATTGCCACACCTTTGTAAGCTTTCGGTTCTCCGATAAGTTTCGATAAAGATGAATACAAAAGAAACAAAATTACTGTGTGCGATGAGCGCGAAACTTGCACTGTGTGGTGGAATTTAGGTGCAATGTCATGAACACTGCTACAAAATCATAAATCAAAAGAAATTAAATATTAAAAACGTTCAAAAGTTCTCGATTCTGCAGCCTTGCCGCGCGCTTTAAATTTAAAATGAATGTAAAGTAGATAATTCGAATTTGAGAAATTTGAACCATTCTTTTCGCGAACAGGAAAGAAATTTAATTTAATAGTGTCGACACATGTGCCTGTCGTTTCGAGCTTTGAAATGTTATTTCCATATTTTTCCACTGCGCGAGGCCCCTTTGTCTCCGAAGCAATAAGCTTAAAACAAGAAAGAACCGGCAGGCATTTGTAATAATACTTTATAGATTTTTCTCGTCATTTTAGTTTAAGTTGTTTGTTTTTAAATATTTTTTTTTTGTTATATTTATTATTTTATTTTATCTTCTTTTTTTTTTCTTTCTTCTGCGTTCGGAGCAAAAGAATTCTCCCATCTACAATATCCAGAGCAATCGCATAAATAAAGTTTTAAGACTATCCAGAGAAATATCAAGTCAAAGCAAATGGCAACTGTTACAAAAACTGCTTTCCTATGGACCAAAGGAATATCCGCTTCAAAAGAAGATATATTTTGTTTAATATTGCATTCACTGAAAGCCAACCATTTCTCATTATAAAATACATTTGTTTCGTTCCAAGAAAATCATTATGGCTTATTTCTGTAAAAAAAACTTTGTTGCATGAAGTTAGTTTTGCATTTCTTTTGATTTAGTTTTAACAACCATTGGCTGCACGTGCTGTAAAACTTTGGGGGTGCACACACAAAAATTTTTGGCGTAGGCAAAAAAAAATTTGAGTGCCACTTCTTATTATCCGGTTAGCAACGAAAACTTGTTTGTTTTTTAAATTTACGGGTTTTAAAATTTACGTTTGTTAGTATTATTTGGCTTAAAAATTCCTTTGATTGACGCTCACGTCTGAAGGTCGGTAAAAACGCTAATCAGCGTTGATCTGATCTGAAAGACAAAAGGGCTGTCGTAGATCCCGGATGGATTATTTTCTTTACATTCGGTCTATTTATATCGATATTCTGTGCAGTTTATACTGTGCTCTTGTTCTAGTTTTTTTCGTTTCTTAATAGAAAGTTTTCTCACTATAGACGTAGGATGAGAGACAAAACGGTCTGATTAACATTGACTAAGCAGTGTTCTGAGGAGTTCCATAAGGATGAAACAGTTAACTGTCAACACTTAGGTGTCCATTAGATCTTGGACCCCCGCAAGGTTAAGCTTTCGAGCTACCCACGGAAAAATATGAGAGAATCAAAAACTTATTTTTACCCGATAAGCCACGGAAACTTGTTTGTTTTTTAAATTCACGTGTACTAAAATTTACGTTTATTACAGACTACCTATTATAATAATTAAACCATGCAAATAACAAAGATTGAAACCAATATGTATTTATACTAATTTGTCATTCGGAACGTGTGAGAATAATGTTTAAATTTTAAAAGCGCACTCTATATTTTCTGTACTACACTTTTAGTTTTTAGTTAGATTTCAGTTATGTAGTTATTGGTTATATCGGAAAACAATGACTACATTACAAAAAATTTCTTTGCTCGGAGAAAAATGTATAATTAAGGGGTTGTTTTATCTGTCCCTTACTTTTATATCGATGCTACACAGTGTGTATCCCGATTTTACACGGGGCGGGAACTGGGAACGAACCAAGGAAACCGATTCGTCATGTCATTAAAGGCTCATGGTTTCACAAGATTCGTTTTATCCTTCTTGAATGATCATCGGGGTGGAAAAATGTCTCTGTTTTGTAACTCCATGGAGTAACCATGAATTTTTTTGTTTCAAATAATGGAAATATTACGAAGGAGTTTTTTGAGTATTTAAATTACTAAAATGAGCAGTAAGATCATTAAATGTTGGTTTTATAAATTTAATAATGGTAGTGCAAGTCTGAAAACTTACAAAACAAGCCATGTCTTTTATTTGTATTGAACTATTTGTTAATTTAATACATATTATGAATTTAGCTAGGATGTAATTATAAATTTATTTTAAATAATGATGGTCCAGTACGTTATAGCGCTGACAGTCAGTTAGTGGCGAGTTCGAATACCGTCGGTGCAGAGGTCGGAATTTTCCATTCGTTGGGCGAATGTAAAATATAATTTGGTCCCAAGGTCATTATACTTTTACAACAGAACGTTTATTCCCAAATACCAAATTTCAAATAATGCGAGGACCTAGAACTATAAACAACAAGTGAAATTAAAGAAAGATAAGAAAAAAGTTTTCTGCTTCGGCCGGGACTCGAACCTCTCTAGGCAAACATTCTAAGCATTGAACTACCGAAGCAATACATAAATTTTCGGAAAACTTCCATCGCACCCTGCATAGATGGAAGTTTTCCGAAAATTTATGTATGGCTTCGGTAGTTCAATGCTTAGAATGTTTGTCTAGAGGGCAAGAGATCCCGGGTTCGAGTCCCGGGAGAAGCAGAAAACTTTTTTCCTATTTTTCTTTATTTAATTTCACTTGTCATTATAGAACGTTTATTCTTGACTACCCGTGAGCTGAGGTGAGCGAAAAGTTCAATTTCACGTGTGTACTTGGAACGTTTTCACATTTTTTTTCACACGAATCCACCGTGAGGGCTCACCTCTGTGGATTCATTTCCCGTGCAAAAAGGTGGTTAAAGTATTCAAAGTCAAATTCAAATTCAAATTCAAAAGTAGCTTTATTGTTACGAATACTACAGTAGACATTAACAAAGCCATGCTTATCTAATAGTGATTTTTTACACCTAAAAATAAGAGTACTGAAAATAAAACAAAATAAATACATATGTTCGCTCTAGGCGTAATTCAAAGGACCGTAAATTATTCCCAATAGGATTTACCTGTTGGTTTGCTGGAATGATATAAAAGTTTAGGAATAAACTATGTCGGACGCACAAGATTTGCTGGCACTTACCCCTTAATCTCGTTCGAGCTGTTCTTGGTTGGCCAACCTTTCGATGTTCTTGTAGCCCTTTTTCCAGCTTGCACACACTAGTGAAAATATGTCGAAAGACAGTAATTAAATTCTAATTATAAGTACAAGAAAATTATTGGCAGCATGCCGGTATCGCAGATTTGACCGAAGTGTCATTTTTCGTCGTCACAGGTATAGGACGCGCAGGTGCCGGGTAGACCTGTGCGTCATGATTTCGCGCGCTTATGAATTTTTAAAAACTAAGAAATAGTACGGTACTTTGAAAACAGCCGAAAACGATTAATTAAACTAAAAATTATAAATAAGAAAAAATGCAGAACGTCAGTTTCCGACAACATAGTAACAATTAAATTAATAAAATGAAAAAAATATTAAGTTCTAAAAATATAAAATATAAAAAGTCACGTATTTATTTGAATTAGGTCAACACTTAATTACACACAAGTATATATATATATATTAAACAATTACAATATTCGTCAGGACAATAACACTTAATTATACACAAGTATATAAATTTAGATACCAAAATACTCGTCAAGGGAATAAAATGCTTTTGAAATTAAAAACTCCTTTGTCTTGGACCTAAATTTTTTGTAACAATCAATTTTTCTTATTTCTAGGGGCAAGTGATTATATAGTTTTCTACCATTATAGACAAAAGAGTTTTTAATTAATGTAGAGTGTGGGATCGGTAATGGTAATATATGCGGCCGACGAACACTGTATCTGCTGTTTAAGTTTGTTTCATGTGTGTATTTTCTAAAAACAAGACAAACTGTTTCCAATATGAATATACAGCACAATGTTAAAATTTTATATTTAGAAAATAATGGCTTGCATGAAACCCTCTTTTTGACCCTGCATACGTTTCTGAGTGCCCTTTTCTGCAACACCAATACAGATCTAAATAAGTTATCGCTACAGCATCCCCAAAAGCAGATACCATACGATAAATGTGACTGCACCAAAGAGAAGTAAGAACTTTTTGCAATCTCAAACCCTAAGTTGTCGGAGATCACTCTTAATGCAAAACAGCTAGAAGTAATTTTGTTATTTAAAGCGGTTATATGTTCATTAAATCTAAAATATTATCTAAAATTATTCCTAAAAGCTTATTAATATTAGAATTTGAGATGTTTTCGTCGAATCCCCCCCAATTCACATTTAAAATTAAGGATTTTGGTTTTTGAAATATTAAAAGCCAGACGATTGCCATCGCACATTTTTTAATTATGTGCACATCTTGGGTTAAATGGATAATATTTCTTCATTAGGATCACTCCAACCAACTGTGTAATCATCAGCAAACAACGTTTTCTTGCCCCTTATCGGAAGATGCGAGATATCATTGACAAAAATCAAGAACAAAAGGTGACCAAGAATAGAGCCCTGCGGCACACCGGTATCTATATCTTCAAACATAGAGCTTTGATAATTAAACACTACACTCTGGGACCTCCCCACCAAATATGAATGAAACCACTTAAGTGCCAAACCTCTAGCCCCGTAAACTTCCAGTTTTCTTAGTAAAATTTGATGAGCGACACAGTCAAAAGCCTTAGAAAGATCGCAAAAAACAGCTGCCGCTTTGTCACTAGAATTAAGTCTAAGGTAAAGATGATTTAAAAAGTTAAAAATAGCATCACCGGTATTTTTCTTTCCGTGTCCAGCCGTGAAAGTGAACTTTTGGCTCACCTCACCTCACAGGCAGTCAAGAATAAACGTCCAGCTCTTATCACCTCACGGGCGGTCAAGAATAAACGTCCAGGACGTTTATTTTTGGCTGTTCGTGAGGTGAGCGCTCACTATTTTTGACGGCCGTGAGGTGAACTTAAGTCACCACCTTTTCCACGGGGAAATATATCCAGGAGAATGCTTGTGGTGTTTATAACCTTACTTCTGCTTATCAGTTTTGTTTTGGCGAGATTTTTCTAAAGTGTGGAGGTCATTAACATTTTTTACCCATTTTTATCAAGAAATTGAAACCATCAAAACACTCGGAAACAAAACTGACCACCAAAAGTAAGGTTAGATAGACTCCCGCAGATTCATTTCCCCGTGGGAAAAGATGGTTTATTCAAGATCACCGCTGGACTTAACCACCAGTGATCTTAAGTCCACTCGTAAAAATGAACATTTCGCTCACCTTATCTCACGGGCAGTCAAGAATAAACGTCCTGGTTGCCTACAGATTGACCAGTCATGGACGACTGTAGCTGCTTCATCGGGTTTCCAATAAACAAATGGCTTTAGGCAACCCGGTAACGTAGATTTTTTATTCTAGGTTCAGGTTCAATGACATTTCAAATTCAAAAGGTAACCTGTGTGGCCCTGATTGGTTCAGTGGCGTTCGCTTTACAAACTCGAACCTACTATCCGTGCGTGAATACAGATTCCCTGGAAGTAGGGGTAAAGCCTGTCTTGGGCGAAGTTTGGACATCAACGAAGTAGGCAAAGTTGATAATAAAAATAAGACCGTAGTTCGGAAGTCACGTTAAGCCGGTGGTCCCGTGTTAAGAGCGTAGATGGCGGTAGTATGATAAAAAGCCCTGTGCCCGACAAAGGATATCAAGCAAAATTAAATCCTCCTTGAGAAAAGAAAATTGCCTACCCCGGGGGTGCGTGGCTGGGCGGCCCGCTGGGTCTTTATGTAGTATGAATGTGAGAGTGAATGAGTTGTAATTGTCCCCGGCACCGAGTGACTTCGAGTCAGATTATCTTGATGTCCATCGAATTGAGCTGGCAAATTGTCTGCAATAAGTGGACAGGCCAATAAGTAAAAACGAACGAACCTTGATTTGGTCCTTTCCCGGGAAGATTGAGATTCCAAAGGCGGCCTTGGACCCGTGTGAGTAAAAAGTCTCATATTATCAAAAAGGTTTGATATTAAACATTTATTTTTTTAATAATCGAAGAAGAAAATAAAGTTTTTGATAATTTATTTGCTATCCTGTATAATTAGAAAATTAGTTTGATCCGACCCAAAAAGCCAAGAGGTTATCTTGGAGGTAATAAAATAGTAGTTGACGTTTTTACCAAGGACAACCACTTTTTGCCAGCAAAAGCGTAGAAGGCATGGGGCTTCGTAATTAACGGCCTCAGAATAATTATTTGCGCCCCAAAAAGGGATGTCAGGCCATCCAGATTTCAAGTTTAGATCTAGGGACATCAGACCGTAACCATTGACACTCTAAAATTAACTAGAACTAAAATTATTTAATTATATTTAGTGAAGACATTAAATTTTGCGTTGACAGACTGTTTTCCAAAAAGTCATAGCAAATAAGACTTCTTCTTATAAACAAACCAGATACAAGAACAATAAAATATGAAATTATTTAAACTTAAACTGTATTTTATATGTAATATGTTGTAGCATTTTAATTTATTTCATAACTCTTAGCCACTGCAGTAAGTGACTGAATTCTGCAACGTTCTTTATCCAAGTAAATTAGATATAGATAAAATATCTATGATTTGGTTAGTTGAAGGGATAGGGGTGTTAAAGGGGTGATTAAGGGGAGTGGGGGTGTGAAGCGGGAAGGTGCGGTCACATGACGCCGGCGGGCGCCAACTTGATGTTAATGTGAGAATGATTGGACACGACGTGCCATGAATTTTTCTTCAAGAAAGGAGAAAATTACTTTTTCATTATTTCTCAAAAGGTTTTCCTACCTAAGATATACTTACTAAAACGTTTATAAAAATGTTTCTAAAAGATTTTTAATTCAAAATTTTTTTGTAAATTTAAGTATGTGATGAAAGGTTCTAACTGCCAAAAAAATTACAATCATCATCAAAAGAAGTTTAAGTTTATTTTTATACCCAAGCAAAAAAACAATATTTTAGTACAGTCAGTTTCACCATTAATGTCGCAAAAATTTCCTTAGATCTGATGCGCTTTTAACGATTTGGCACCAAGGCGGATTCCAGGAGTGGATTGGAAATATGGGAACACGAAAAAATTCCCAGTGGACCGGGGCCTTATGGGCCGGTGATGTATCAGCCGGTGCCGTATAAGCCGGTGCCTTATGGGTGCCTGTGCGTTATGAGCCAGAACCAGTCACAAAGCAAAAAAAAGTTGCATCAATTAGAATTCAAATAAACTAGCCACCAACGGTAAGTGAGACGTATGAGTATTGGTCATTGTAAATGGTATTAGTGACTACATAATCAATTAATTCGGTATATAATTATTGTAGTGATCTTTTGGAAGAGTTAAATTTTGATTTAGTAGATAACACTGGGCATTAAAAAAATGGTTTGCAGAAATCGGACTATTCTATTTTGGCCAGATTCAGAAGATCCAGATAAGAGTAACATTTTGATTTAGTAACACTGGGCGTTCCAAAAAAATGGTTTGCGGAAACGGAGTATTCTATCTTGGGCAGATCCAGGAGAACTAAAGTGGGCCGGTTTCCATTCTCCCACAAATAAAACACTTATTTTAAAAATCTGATTAAAAAATGAGAAATGCATGAACCGCCGTTTTAGGAAGTTACGGCGTTTTAATAAAAAATGTTTTTCTATTAGCTTTGTTGTAGTTCTGCCTTTGTGTGAAGTTTCGGACGGTCGCCTATTTTTTCCGGGGCAGGTTTACAGTTTCCCATTCACCTCTGGCAGATCCATTGACTATTTTGTATTAAATTATGAAAAGAGGGGTGCTTTAGTAAGTAATTGATGTAAGCTTTGGAAGGCCGGGCTTCTGCCTGTTTCAACCAGGTTGGATAGTTACGCAAATCTCTTGAACATAAAAATAACATGAATACCAGCTGTTTAGCGCGGAAAGACTTAAATTTGGAAATATCCGACTGCAAAAATATAAATAAATAAAATATCGGAATTTATTTATCCTTGCATAGTAAATTGAAAATTAGAGAAAGATAGACCGATATCAATTTTTTTTAATCCCCGACAGTGGATGCCTACGAGTAAACATGCCCCAAATCGTCGCGTGACAAATACTGCCGTGTTAATTTAAAAGCACCTATGTAACTTTTATAAATTTTCATAAATGTAAATGTAAATGTAAATGTATATATTACTAGTTCTGTTACAGTATCAAAATTAATTAAAATCTAATTCTAATACAGATACCCATCAGGGTGTAGAACTTGTCAAGTATAAAAAACCTAAATTCTAACACAAATCTTATCACAATCGAGTATAAAACGAAGTACTTTTATTTTTTTCACAAACAATAATATTTTGCGTTTCAATTCCCCTTAAAAAAATATATTTATTTAATTATTTATTTGTTTAATTCTACATTAAAAACTCCCAGAATTTTTTAATGTTTTATTTTGTTGCTGAGTTACTTTACCTGCTAGGGATATAATGTGGCTATTTCTTCATCATTTAAGAATTCCTGTAAACTATAATAAGATTTTTTTTGCAAAAAATTTTTCAATGTTTGTTCGATTGTTCTGTTGTTCTGTATTCTCAAATTTAAAGGCAGGCAGTTCCAAATTTTTACTATATTAAAAGTAATGTTTTTTTGTAGGTACGAGAAATGAGGTATATCAGTGTTTAGATTTTCTTTAAGTCTGGTATTATATTCATGAGTTCTTTTTAGATGTTGGAACAGGTCTGGATTTTTTATTTTAAAGTTTACACATTCGAGAATATATAAGTTGTATATTGTGTGTATTTTATGTTTAATAAAGAGCTCTTTGCAACTATGTCTTATGTTTATTTTTAGAACAGTTCTTAGACACCTTTTCTGTATTTTTAGTATTCGAACTGCACCCACTGAATTTCCCCAAAAAATCACCCCATATCTAACCCTTGACTGCACATAAGCATGGAAAGATGTCAGTGCTGCCTCAAGGCCAATATTCTCAGTAACCAGCCTTAATGCATAACAATATTTACTCATCTGTTCCGCCACTCCCTCAATGTGACTCTCCCAGTTTAAGTTTTTGTCAATTGTGACACGAAGTAGCAGAACCTCTTCCTCCGCCTCTAGCTGCTCTCCCCTATACTCTATACACAGTTTGTCTGATTTTTTTTTTGGAGCTTTAACTCTAATATCTATGCTATCATAAAATTTATTGATATTATGTTTTTAATAAAGACATATTTGATTTGTTTTCTCTTGTTAATCTCAATAAGGCAGAGTATATGTGTATCGGTGAAACGAAACAGGATCTAATCTTAAATACTAGGCAGCGAATTCAGTCCTGTGATTAGTATAAATACTTAGGTCTAAAAATTACAGCTGACGGAACACTAGACAAAGCTATAAAAGATCGAAACGTACAAGGAAGAAAAGCAATAACTTTATTAAGTGGAATAATTTGGGACCAAAGTATATCAAAACATAACAAAAAGCTTACATATAACACCATTGTAAAAAGTATTATTACATACGGCTCAGAAGTATGGCCAATGAAGGATAGAACAGAAAAAATGCTTTCCGCTACGGAGATGGACTATTGATGAAGAGCAGCAGGGAAATCAAAAAGAGAAAGAGTTACAAATCAAAGAATAAGAGAAATTATGACAGTGGGAGAACGTACTTTAGTGGATGATATATGAACAAAACAACTGGTGCTGTACGGACATGTACAAAGAATGAATGGTGAAAGACTACCTAAACAAATACTACAATGAAAACCAACTGGCCGAAGAAAACGAGGACGGCCAAGGAGAAGCTGGAGAGAAGCAATTCATCATCTCTTATTCTTATTTCACTGTCTATTCCTTCTCTCCAGCTTCTCCTTGGCCGTCCTCGTTTTCTTCACACCATTCATTCTTTGTACATGTCCGTACAGCACCAGTTGTTTTGTTCTTATAAAGTACGTTCACCCACTGTCATAATTTCTCGTATTCTTTGATTTGTAACTCTTCCTCTGTTTGATTTCCCTGCTGCTATTCTCCAATAGTCCATTATATATTATATATATATATATGATTTGTTTCTGAAATTGCCCTATGTAGTTTCTTGTTTACCAGAATTAGGCCAATCGGATCCTAAATTAGCAAAAAGGTCCTATATGACCGAAAGCGACCTACCCGGGTCCTATATTACCTGAATATTCCGTAACAATGTCAAATATTATAGCTGGCTATATCGCGGTTTCAATAATTCCCTATGAGGTGCAAACGGAAGTCGGTTAACGACCGTGTACTTTAACACCCGGTACATGTAAAATAAATGTAGATTCGCGGCTTCTTGGAGTTGAACACATGTTTTAAGGTGCATTTTGTATGTGCGAGTCGCGCGGGGTCTTGAATACAGTTTAATGATGATTTAAAACCACTGTATATAGCCGACAAGCCGTGCGCCATCTTAGAATACTTTATTTGCCTTTTCTCTTTCCATAGGGCCCAGAGCCGGAAATAGACGACCACTTACAGGACAAGAAATTTAATAAAGGAGTTTTGCCAATGAATTAAAAAGTTGTTCAGGTAATTCTGACCTCCGATTTAGAGAACATTCTTAAATTACATAATGCAAATATTAAAGATTTTTGACCCCTCCTCTCTTTAAGTGTAAAGCAGGGCCAAGCCCCCTGCCACCCTTGAGCGTTACGTAATTTAAAAATGACCCCTTACGCTAGATGCTGGAGTTATATGCACTTATCAATCGCAATAATGTTTGTATTTCAGTTTGATAAATGATTCTGCCCTGGGGTGTTGTAGCTCCAGACCCCGTCCTGTATGCGGGGTTCTTGAAAAGGCCTGATAACAATGATCTTAGCTTCTTAAAGAAGTTAAAGTTGAGTTTATTATTACGATGTTTATTAATTATCGCATTTAATTTTTCCTCGATGACTTGCAACTGCTACTGCATCCGCTGTTCATTCATTCCATCGAGTAAAGAAGGTAGGTAATAGCTCTCAAGATTCATGTTTTTTTTTCACACGTTAAGGAGGTATTCTATAGTAGATTCACACGAGACCAACGTAACGAGACTTTCAGTCTCGTCTCGTCTCGCCGATGAAATATGAAGTCTTGTCTCGAGTCTCGTCTCGCAGCCTCAAGTCTCGTCTCGCGTCTCGTACGAGAGTCTCGCAAATGTATCGCAATTTCGTCATGCATAATCTTGTTCCAGTCTAGTATGGGATATATACCTTTACCTACTTTTTAGGTATAATGTAGAAGTAAGAAGAGAAAATTACAACAAAAATAACATTATTTATTGAAAAGTAAGTACCTAATAGGTACATACTTACATCAAACATCTAACCAAGAAAAAAAAATACGTCATTTTACAACAATCATGGATTCTTTGTTTGAAACTCGTAGACAATGATTGTGTAGAAATAAAATTTCGGACTTCCATTGTCTTTATTTATTTTAAAACACGACGTTTCGGTTAGTAAGTATCTCTAACCGTTATCAAGTGTAAACTAAACAATCTAGTCTCTAGGCTACTACTTATACTACTTGTTGTGCAGTCAGGTGTGACGGCCCGCCCCCTTTTTAATCGTAAGACGCCTGTTTTCCTTAAGGAGTGGTTTCCATATGTTTGGTATGTCCGTGCTTGGTTGACTGAAAACTTCTTTATTCTGCATTATAAACGCAGCTTCAATAAACTTTCGTTTTCGCCAATGCGCCTCCTTATGTAAAACTTTAGCTTCTGACCACTGAATCCTGTGATCATTTGACCATGCATGATCTGCTAAACCGGATTTTTCAATATCCCCTAATTGGGTACTTTTTAGATGTTCATTTACTCTAACCTGAAGAGGGCGTTTCGTTTCACCTACATATGATTTACCACACTCACACGGGATTTGGTAAATACATTCCTTATTATTTGAGGGATTATCTGGTTTTGTTTTAGTTACAAAACTTCTTATCGTATTTCCCGAAGAAAATACTGTTTTTATATTATAGTGTTTAGCTATTCGTCTTATGTTTTCTGAAATCCCTTGAGCATATGGAATGTTAATAACACCTAACGGATTATTATTTTGAGAATTTGGTACATTTAGTTTGTTTTTAATTTTAAATATCGTTGAGTTTGTTAATTTCTCGGAATAACCATTCTGTTGCAAGTCCTTTTTAATGTTGTTAATTTCTGTGGTTAATTCTTCATTATTAATACAAATATTTATAGCTCTTAAATACAAACTTCTTATAACTCCTTGTTTTGTTGCAACAGAATGATTAGACTTAAAATTTAGGTACTGTCCCGTGTGTGTAGGTTTCCTATATACAGTGGTTTGAATGTTTCTGTCTAATCGTTTGACAAGAACATCCAAAAAAGGTAAGGCCGAATCTTTTTCAGTTTCCATGGTGCACTTGATTGTTGGTCGAATACCGTTTAAATGGTGTAGAAAATTTTGTAGTTCGTCATCATTTTCCGGCCATATAATAAATGTGTCATCCATGTATCGTAGCCATAGTTTTGGTTTGACTCTTGCTGTGTTGATCGCATGGTCCTCGAACCACTCCATGTAGATGTTTGCTACCACTGGCGAAAGAGATGAACCCATTGGGAGTCCATCATTTTGCGCGTAAAACTTATCTTTCACTTGAAAGTAAGAGTTACGGAGACAGAGCTCCAAAAGATCCATCACCCCCTCCACCGATAGCGTTGTTCTCTCATGAAGTGTATCATCAGTTTGTAATTTGTTTTTGATGATACTGAGTGACTCATTTATTGGCACGTTGGTGTAGAGACTTTCTACATCAAAACTTACAAATCTATCGCCGGGATCTAATTCGATACCTTTTAAAACCTCGACAAAATGTTCCGAGTTTTTGACAAAAGATTCGGACTTACCCTGTAGTGGTTGAATTATGTCCAACAAAAACCTCGACAAAGTGCTGGTCGGTGAGTCCCTGGAGCTGGTAATTGGTCGCAGTGGTATATCCTTTTTATGGATCTTTGGTAATCCATAAAAATGTGGTGCCTTACTGTGGTGTGGAGTCAGGCGGGATCTAACAGCGTCCGGGATATTTTCAGCATACTTCTTCAAAGTCCTGTAGATGCGTCCTTCTATGGTGGTGGTTGGATCTTTGGGTAGTTGCTTGTAGTCTCCTTTCTCCAGAACTTCTTGGATCTTTTTGTCGTAAGTCTCGACATCCATGATCACCGTCGCGTTTCCTTTGTCGGCCGGTAGAATCTTGATTGATTTGTCAGCCTGCAGGTTCTTGATTGCCCGTTGTTCTTGACTGGTGATGTTTGTCTTTTGTTGCTTCTTTCTGTCCAAGTTGTTCTTACTTTATGGCGAAACTCATCAGCTTCGGGTTGAGGTAGACTAACGGTCTCTATTGCCGCAATAATATCTAGTGTCGGTGTCTGTGCCGGTGCAATGGCGAACTTAAGTCCCTTACTGAGTACCAATTCTTCGTTGGTGCTCAGAGTCCTTTTGGAGATGTTCACTATAGTGCTTGGTGTTGTTGAGTCTGTTCTATCTTGAGTACGTGTCTGTAGTTTCTTAAGTTTTTCTCGGTGAGTTGATCTTATCTTCTGTCGTTCTCTGTTGCACGTACTGTCAATTTTACTCAGTATCGGTTCGTAGTCTTCCTCCCATGTGTGTCGTCTAATTTCGTCAAAACGCTCCTCCATGTCGGTGTTGAAGTTGGCTTTTCTCCATCGATGGAAACTGATTTGGGATCGGATTAGTGCTTGGCTAGTCCTCTTTAAGATCTTCTTCGTTCTCACTCCCGGAAAGTTGGCTTTTAGGCGGAAACCAACCGGAATGACACCACTGTCGCGCGCCTCGCACAAGAATGAAATGTGTTCTTCTTCCTTTATCACTTTAAGTTTGGTCTTCTCGTAGCCTCTGAATAGATTGTTGATTCCGGGTCCGTACCGTTCTTCAACTCTTTGTTTGAAACTCGTAGACAATGATTGTGTAGAAATAAAATTTCGGACTTCCATTGTCTTTATTTATTTTAAAACACGATTTTTCGGTTAGTAAGTATCTCTAACCGTTATCAAGTGTAAACTAAACAATCTAGTCTCTAGGCTACTACTTATACTACTTGTTGTGCAGTCAGGTGTGACGGCCCGCCCCCTTTTTAATCGTAAGACGCCTGTTTTCCTTAAGGAGTGGTTTCCATATGTTTGGTATGTCCGTGCTTGGTTGACTGAAAACTTCTTTATTCTGCATTATAAACGCAGCTTCAATAAACTTTCGTTTTCGCCAATGCGCCTCCTTATGTAAAACTTTAGCTTCTGACCACTGAATCCTGTGATCATTTGACCATGCATGATCTGCTAAACCGGATTTTTCAATATCCCCTAATTGGGTACTTTTTAGATGTTCATTTACTCTAACCTGAAGAGGGCGTTTCGTTTCACCTACATATGATTTACCACACTCACACGGGATTTGGTAAATACATTCCTTATTATTTGAGGGATTATCTGGTTTTGTTTTAGTTACAAAGCTTCTTATCGTATTTCCCGAAGAAAATACTGTTTTTATATTATAGTGTTTAGCTATTCGTCTTATGTTTTCTGAAATCCCTTGAACATATGGAATGTTAATAACACCTAACGGATTATTATTTTGAGAATTTGGTACATTTAGTTTGTTTTTAATTTTAAATATCGTTGAGTTTGTTAATTTCTCGGAATAACCATTCTGTTGTAAGTCCTTTTTAATGTTGTTAATTTCTGTGGTTAATTCTTCATTATTACTACAAATATTTACGGCTCTTAAATACAAACTTCTTATAACTCCTTGTTTTGTTGCAACAGAATGATTAGACTTAAAATTTAGGTACTGTCCCGTGTGTGTAGGTTTCCTATATACAGTGGTTTGAATGTTTCTGTCTAATCGTTTGACAAGAACATCCAAAAAAGGTAAGGCCGAATCTTTTTCAGTTTCCATGGTGCACTTGATTGTTGGTCGAATACCGTTTAAATGGTGTAGAAAATTTTTGTAGTTCGTCATCATTTTCCGGCCATATAATAAATGTGTCATCCATGTATCGTAGCCATAGTATACATAAGACGAATAGCTAAACACTATAATATAAAAACAGTATTTTCTTCGGGAAATACGATAAGAAGTTTTGTAACTAAAACAAAACCAGATAATCCCTCAAATAATAAGGAATGTATTTACCAAATCCCGTGTGAGTGTGGTAAATCATATGTAGGTGAAACGAAACGCCCTCTTCAGGTTAGAGTAAATGAACATCTAAAAGGTACCCAATTAGGGGATATTGAAAAATTCGGTTTAGCAGATCATGCATGGTCAAATGATCACAGGATTCAGTGGTCAGAAGCTAAAGTTTTACATAAGGAGGCGCATTGGCGAAAACGAAAGTTTATTGAAGCTGCGTTTATAATGCAGAATAAAGAAGTTTTCAGTCAACCAAGCACGGACATACCAAACATATGGAAACCACTCCTTAAGGAAAACAGGCGTCTTACGATTAAAAAGGGGGCGGGCCGTCACACCTGACTGCACAACAAGTAGTATAAGTAGTAGCCTAGAGACTAGATTGTTTAGTTTACACTTGATAACGGTTAGAGTTACTTACTAACCGAAACGTCGTGTTTTAAAATAAATAAAGACAATGGAAGTCCGAAATTTTATTTCTACATAATCATTGTCTACGAGTTTCAAACAAAGAGTTGAAGAACGGTACGGACCCGGAATCAACAATCTATTCAGAGGCTACGAGAAGACCAAACTTAAAGTGATAAAGGAAGAAGAACACATTTCATTCTTGTGCGAGGCGCGCGACAGTGGTGTCATTCCGGTTGGTTTCCGCCTAAAAGCCAACTTTCCGGGAGTGAGAACGAAGAAGATCTTAGAGAGGACCAGCCAAGCACTAATCCGATCCCAAATCAGTTACCATCGATGGAGAAAAGCCAACTTCAACACCGACATGGAGGAGCGTTTTGACGAAATTAGACGACACACATGGGAGGAAGACTACGAACCGATACTGAGTAAAATTGACAGTACGTGCAACAGAGAACGACAGAAGATAAGATCAACTCACCGAGAAAAACTTAAGAAACTACAGACACGTACTCAAGATAGAACAGACTCAACAACACCAAGCACTATAGTGAACATCTCCAAAAGGACTCTGAGCACCAACGAAGAATTGGTACTCAGTAAGGGACTTAAGTTCGCCATTGCACCGGCACAGACACCGACACTAGATATTATTGCGGCAATAGGGACCGTTAGTCTACCTCAACCCGAAGCTGATGAGTTTCGCCATTAAGTAAGAACAACGTTGGACAGAAAGAAGCAACAAAAGACAAACATCACCAGTCAAGAACAACGGGCAATCAAGAACCTGCAGGCTGACAAATCAATCAAGATTCTACCGGCCGACAAAGGAAACGCGACGGTGATCATGGATGTCGAGACTTACGACAAAAAGATCCAAGAAGTTCTGGAGAAAGGAGACTACAAGCAACTACCCAAAGATCCAACCACCACCATAGAAGGACGCATCTACAGGACTTTGAAGAAGTATGCTGAAAATATCCCGGACGCTGTTAGATCCCGCCTGACTCCACACCACAGTAAGGCACCACATTTTTATGGATTACCAAAGATCCATAAAAAGGATATACCACTGCGACCAATTACCAGCTCCAGGGACTCACCGACCAGCACTTTGTCGAGGTTTTTGTTGGACATAATTCAACCACTACAGGGTAAGTCCGAATCTTTTGTCAAAAACTCGGAACATTTTGTCGAGGTTTTAAAAGGTATCGAATTAGATCCCGGCGATAGATTTGTAAGTTTTGATGTAGAAAGTCTCTACACCAACGTGCCAATAAATGAGTCACTCAGTATCATCAAAAACAAATTACAAACTGATGATACACTTCATGAGAGAACAACGCTATCGGTGGAGGGGGTGATGGATCTTTTGGAGCTCTGTCTCCGTAACTCTTACTTTCAAGTGAAAGATAAGTTTTACGCGCAAAATGATGGACTCCCAATGGGTTCATCTCTTTCGCCAGTGGTAGCAAACATCTACATGGAGTGGTTCGAGGACCATGCGATCAACACAGCAAGAGTCAAACCAAAACTATGGCTACGATACATGGATGACACATTTATTATATGGCCGGAAAATGATGACGAACTACAAAATTTTCTACACCATTTAAACGGTATTCGACCAACAATCAAGTGCACCATGGAAACTGAAAAAGATTCGGCCTTACTTTTTTGGATGTTCTTGTCAAACGATTAGACAGAAACATTCAAACCACTGTATATAGGAAACCTACACACACGGGACAGTACCTAAATTTTAAGTCTAATCATTCTGTTGCAACAAAACAAGGAGTTATAAGAAGTTTGTATTTAAGAGCCGTAAATATTTGTAGTAATAATGAAGAATTAACCACAGAAATTAACAACATTAAAAAGGACTTACAACAGAATGGTTATTCCGAGAAATTAACAAACTCAACGATATTTAAAATTAAAAACAAACTAAATGTACCAAATTCTCAAAATAATAATCCGTTAGGTGTTATTAACATTCCATATGTTCAAGGGATTTCAGAAAACATAAGACGAATAGCTAAACACTATAATATAAAAACAGTATTTTCTTCGGGAAATACGATAAGAAGCTTTGTAACTAAAACAAAACCAGATAATCCCTCAAATAATAAGGAATGTATTTACCAAATCCCGTGTGAGTGTGGTAAATCATATGTAGGTGAAACGAAACGCCCTCTTCAGGTTAGAGTAAATGAACATCTAAAAAGTACCCAATTAGGGGATATTGAAAAATCCGGTTTAGCAGATCATGCATGGTCAAATGATCACAGGATTCAGTGGTCAGAAGCTAAAGTTTTACATAAGGAGGCGCATTGGCGAAAACGAAAGTTTATTGAAGCTGCGTTTATAATGCAGAATAAAGAAGTTTTCAGTCAACCAAGCACGGACATACCAAACATATGGAAACCACTCCTTAAGGAAAACAGGCGTCTTACGATTAAAAAGGGGGCGGGCCGTCACACCTGACTGCACAACAAGTAGTATAAGTAGTAGCCTAGAGACTAGATTGTTTAGTTTACACTTGATAACGGTTAGAGATACTTACTAACCGAAACGTCGTGTTTTAAAATAAATAAAGACAATGGAAGTCCGAAATTTTATTTCTAATCATGGATTCTGTTTTTAAAGTATTTATGAATGAAATGTTTTGTCTATCTGTGGTAAATAGTCAAAATTCTTTCTAAATATGTATTATGAATGAAATTCTCAAGTCTGCAGTCGGCACGCAGAAATATTTACCTGCGAGACTCTCGCACGAGACACGAGAAATCTTGCACGAGACTCGAGACGAGACCAATAAAAGTCTCGTCTTGTCCGTGCCTCGTCTCGAGTCTTGTCTCGAAAACGAGACGAGACCATGCGAGACTCTCGCGGGCACCACTAGAATCTATAGTCTACACTTATAATATCAGATCAAGTCCTATTTCTAAGCGGGTCTTAGAATCCTAAACTACAGTAATCACCCTATAAACGAATCCTAAACTACCTAATATGAATCAGGTCCCAGATTACCCTAAAACGACCGAAAGGGCTGCTCGATTACTGAAATCGATCTGAATTATATACATGGTATTTATCCTTATTATTTTTACTAAATAAATAAGTTCACGTTATACAGGGTGATAAAAATAGGCAATTTTGGGGGCCTTAAGTTACTTCGGGTGAGATAGGGAAAACCTGACCACTCGTTGCGACGGTTACGCTCAAATTTCAAGAAAAGTTGAAATTTGAAAAACGCATCTTATTCCAAATTGCCAAAATTGACTTAACCGGGTGATAAGTTATCGGGGTTGCTCTAATCTGGTCCTACATTTCGATAAAATGACCTAAAGGGGTCGATTAGGGTAATCCAAATTAGGCACTTTTGGGGGTTTAAAGTAATTTAATGAGAGATAGAGAAAACTTGACCCCTTATTGCAACGCTCAAATTTCAAGAGAAGTTAAAAGATGAAACCCATACCTCATCCTAAATTACAGACATCTACATATAGGGTTACCAAAATTAGCTTAACCTGGTCCTAAGTTACCGGGGTTGTCCTAATCTGGTCGTAGATAACCATAAGCAACCTAAGAGGCTCCTTGGCTACTGGAAAAATCAGACCAGTTGTTATTATATGTTATTTTTAATTATTGCTTTTACTTAAGAAATATGTATATACAGGGTCATCCAAATTTGCCACTTTTGAGTGGTTGCGACGCTAACATTTCAAGAGAAGTTAAATCTTGAAAACCGTCTCTTATCCTAAATAATGGGAGTTACCCTAATATAAGCGGATCATAAATTACCAAAATCGGGGTTCTGTGTTACAGAGCTGACCTAACCTGGTGTTTGTTATTCATATTGTTTCTACTTAATAAATTAACTAAGATGTAAATTCGTCACTTTTAGGAGGTTTAAGGTTCTTATAAGGCAGATAGAGAAAAACCTGGGTGTGACGCTCAAATTTCAAAAGCAGTTAAAAGGTGAAAACCGTATCTTAATCTAAATTACAGGAATCAACACATAGGCGGATCATAAATTACCGAAATTGACTTAACCGGGTCGTAAGTTACGGGGTTGAAATAATCTAGTCCTAGATTACGTCCACAAACGACCTAAAGGGTCCTCCATTACTGGAATCGATCGTAAATATGCAAATGTTTTTGATTCTTATTGTTGTTTCCATGGGCGCACCCATAGAGTGGGGTGCTTGGGCTCGGACCCCCCCCCCCCCAAGGCTAGTTTTGAAAAAATATTTTTGACATTTTTCGTGACTAAAAAAATAAAATAGCATGAAATTTGGCACTATGGGGACTCGGGCGCCTCCAAGACTCTCGGGTCCCCCTAGGACATATTCCTATGTGCGCCACTGTTATTTTTTAATATATAAGTTTAGAAGTACATGGTGATCGAAATTGGGCACTTTTAGGGGGTTTAAGGTAATTCAAGGGGAGATAGATAAAAAATTACACCTCGTTGCGCTGCTCAGATTTCAAAACTTAACCCTGTAACAGATATGACATTATTGCGGCTCTATAGGAGACAATAAACGCATGATTTTGAATAAGCAATAGGTAGGTAAGTATACAGC
This sequence comes from Aspidapion aeneum, assembly GCA_963576565.1. Classification (NCBI taxonomy): domain Eukaryota; kingdom Metazoa; phylum Arthropoda; class Insecta; order Coleoptera; family Brentidae; genus Aspidapion; species Aspidapion aeneum. The sequence goes on along the minus strand of OY755048.1, from coordinate 14,323,751 downwards.
TACTAAGTACTGACGTTACCGCAGAAAGCTTTGTTTTTTTTACCTTTTATTGACGCGGATTGCAGGCATGCAGTTTTATGTGCCAAAAATTTTAAAATTCCTGTTTTCGGAACTGATTTATAACCTTAAAGTGATTGAGGTAAAAGCTTCTGAGTCCTGAACAAGCATCAAGAATTATTGCTTCGATTGTATAAAATCATCTTTAGTGCAGACAAAAAGGGTTTTCCGACAGAATTTTTTTTTTTTTGAAAACATTGTATGCAAGTTAATGCTTTTATTGCTTAAAATAACTATGTTATTAACGTTATATTTAAAGTGTATTTTTAAATTAATTGCAATTTTTAAAACCACATTTAAAACTTTGAAAAAGTATGTTATATACAATATAATACAATGTTACAAAGAGTAATATAAACTTTTATCCGTTTAAAAAGATGTGAAAGAAAAATTAATCAAATGTTCAAAATGGAAAATTTATATATTTACTAAATATTTTACATATATTATTTTACTACCAGCAGCTTATTTGATGTTGTCTACGTGGATAACACATTGTATCAACATTAGTATATTGTATTAACATTACCATTTGTAAGGTTAACATGTCACAAGAAAATGTTGTATTTACGTTAATGCCACGTTCTTGTATATAGTGGAAAGTTATTGCAAGGGAACACCAGATAAGCCATAGGGTTTTGATCTTTAAGGGCCTTGTAGTTCAACATAGCTAACCAATTTTTGCAATCAGATTAAAAATTTATGATCGAATTTCCAGCCCGGCTTTTCACAAAAATTAACGCCTTTCCAGAGTGTCGAGGAAGCACAAATTAAAAAGTTTCTATAATAAGAACGGCAAGGAGTATAAATTCTTTTTTCGATTTCTGTCAATATACACTGTTTCGCTCTTCGATATTACAACAAATTCAACAGAAAGAACAATTTACTTTTTAACTTAAAAACAAATAAAAAATATAAATTATGAAAGGGTAGTTTGGTGCAGGTTACGTGCAAAAACTTTTTGCGCTACTCTATCAGACGTTTGTGATGTTACAGAAATATGATTCTAAAACTGAAAAAAGCATTTGATATTTACGGTATCTAATATCCAGGAGTCATTGATGTGGTGTAAAATATTTCGAGGATGATAGTGCTTCTTAACCTATAAACATAGGTATATGTTGGTCAAAAAACATAAAAACGATTCTAGCGGTAGTCTCATACTAATAGGGAGTGCCTTTATTGCAACGTTAACATAAATAAGTGTCTTGATGTGGTGTATGTTGTTGTGCGATGTAGTGTTACATCACTGGGTTGCTATCTTTATTGCAACGTTAACATTAAAAAGTGTCGTTATGTGATGTGAATGTTGTGCGATGTGGTGTATGTATAGTTAGTTAAAAAATATAAAAAACGAATCTAGCAGAAGTCTCTTACTGCTAAGGAGTGCCTTTTTCAATTCCAAAGTGTTTTTGTACAGGGTTATTGGTTATATTTGCGTGGCCCTTATTAGGGGTTTACTTTAAATGTCATCAAAACAGATGTCATTCCTTATGTCAAATTTCAGCAGCAACTTTCTTATGTTAAAGGGAACACCCTGTATACTTTCTGTCAGAAAGAAAGACGTATTGTCCCTGATTTTAGAAACGTATAATTTATTAATATCTAGTTAAGCTGTTTATGAGTTATTAAAGTTGGAAATTTAGATTGAAGTGTACGAAACCTTGGGCCAAGTGGATTATCATTAGGGCACTTTAACAGTAATTTAAAACTGATATAACTCAAAAACGGCTTATTCAAAATTCAACAACCTATATATTTTTGAAATCAGGAAAAAGATATCTTTAGTTTTGACTAATAATATACATGATGTTCGGTTTAATTTAAGAAAGAAAAATTATGCAACCTCGGCATTTAAAACTTTTTTTATCAACTACGTTAGCCCCTGAAAAAGACCAGGCAAATATAATCAATGACCCTGCACAGTCTTGCTATTTTTATTGCAGCATTAACATCAATAAGTGTTGTGATGTGTGTGTGTGTATGTGTGTTGTTGTGCGATGTGGTGTATGCGTAGTTAGTTAAAAAAAATTAAAAAAAAAACGAATCTAGCACTATTGTCTTACCGCTGTAGTTCAGTGTTTGCTATATGCTGGGTTGCTATTTTTTATTGCAGGGTTAACTTCAATAAGTGTCGTGATGTGCGTGTTGTTGTGCGATGTGACGTAAGTGTAGTTAGTTAAAAAATATAAAAAACGAATCTAGCAGTAGTCTCTTACTGCTAAGGGGTGCATTTTTTATTTCAAAGCTTTTTCATACATCAATGGGTTGTTATTTTTTATTGCAGCGTTAACGTCAATAAGTGTCGTGATGTGGTGTGAGTGTTGTTGTGCAATGTGGTGTAAGTGTAGTTCGTTAAAAAAATAGGTCAGTGGGTTTGATTTTTATTAGAGCATTAACATGAATAAGTTTCGTGATGTTGTGTATGTGTAGATGTAAGATGTGGTGTAGGTGTGGTTAGTTAAAAAATATAAAAGACGAATCTAGCAGTAGTCTATTACTGCTAAGGCTTGCAATTTTTATTTCAAAGTGGTTTTATACATTACTGGGTTGCTATTTTTTTATTACAGCGTCAATATTAATACGTGTCGTAATGTGGTGTATGTGTTGCTGTGTGATGTGATGTACGTGTAGTTGGTTAAAAAATTAATCTAGCAGTAGTCTCTTACTGCTTAGGGGTAATTTTTTTATTTCAAAGCGTTTTTATACATTTGCAGCATTACCATAAATTAGTGTCGTGATGTGGTATGTGTGTTGTTGAGCGATGTGGTGTATCTGCAATTAGTTAAAAAATATAAAAAATTAATCTAGCAGTAGTCTCTCACTGTTAACAGGAGCCTTTTTTACTTCAAAGTGTTTTAATACGTCACTGAGTTGGTATTTTTATTGCAGCGTGAACGTCAATAAGTGTCGAGATGTGATGTGTGTTGTTGAGCGATGTGGTGTAAAAAATATAAAAAACGAAACTAGCAGTAGTCTTTTACTGCTAAGGGGTTATTCAATTTTTATACATCACCGTTTTGCTATTTTTCATTGCAACGTTGACATCAATAAGTGTTGTGATGTGGTGTGTGTGTCGTTGTGCGATGTAATGTATGTCTAACTAGTTAAAAAATATAAAAAATGCATCTAGCAGTAGTGTCTTACTTCTAAGAAGTGTTTTTTTTATTTCAAAACGATTTAGCGGTAGTCTGTTTCTGCTAAAGGGTGCAATTTTTATTTCGAAGCGGCTTTGTATTACCCGGTTGCTATTTCTATTGCAGCTTTAGCATTAATAAGTGTCGTAATGTGTTGTATGTGTTGTTGTATCGTTTGGTGTATGTGTGATTGGTTAAAAAAAATAATCCAGCAGTAGTCACTTACTGTTAAGGGGTGCCTTTTTTATTTCAAAGCATTTTTGGATATCATTGGGCTGCTATTCTTTATTGCAATGTTAACATCAATAAGGATCGTGATGCGGTGTGCGGGTTGTTGTTAGTTAAAAAATATAAAAAACCAATCTAGCAGTAGTCTCTTACTGATAAGGGGCGCCTTCTTTATTTTAAAGTCTTTTTGTACATTACTTGCTTGCAATTTTGATTGCAGCTTTAGCATCAATAAGTTTCGTAATGTGGTGTATGTGTTATTGTGCGTTGTGGTGTATGTGAAGTTACTTAAAAAACGAATCTAGCAGTAGTTTATTACTGTTAAGGGGTTCCTTTTTTATTTCAAAGCGTTTTTATACATCACTGGGCTCCTATTTTTCATTGCAACTTTAATATTAATAAGTGTCGTGATGTGGTGTGTGTGTGTGTTATTGCGCGATGTGTATTTAGCTAAAAAAATAAAAAAAATTAATCCAGCAGTACTCTTACTGCTAAGGGATGCCTTTTTTATTTCAAAGTATTTAATACCTGACTGGGTGGCTATTTTTATTGCAGTGTATGGGTTGTTGTGTGATTAGGGGTATGTGTGTGAAAAAATAAATCTGGCTGTAGTATCTTACTGCTAAGGGGTGCATTTTTTATTTCAAAGCATTTTTATACAGTACTTGCTTGCCATTTTTATTGTAGCGTTAATATAAATAAGAGTCGTAATGTGGTTTGTGTGTTGTTTTGCTTAAAAATATAAAAAAACAAATCTAGCAGTTAGTAGTCTCTGACTGCTAAGAGGTGCCTTTTTTATTTCAAATTGTTTTTTACATTACTGGCTTGCCATTGTTATGGTAGCGTTAACATCAATAAGTATCATGATGTGGTGTGTGTTGTTGTGCGATATGTAGTTTGCTAAAAAATATAAAAAGCGAATCTAGCAGTAGTCTCTTACTGCTAAGGAGTAACTGTTTTATTTCAAAGCGTTTTCATACATCACTGGGTTGATATTTTTATTGCAGCGTTACCATAAATTGGTGTCGTGATGTGGTGACATGTGTTGTTGAGCGACGTGGTGTATCTGTACTTAGTCAAAAAATATAAAAATTGAATCAAGCAGTAGTCACTTACTGCTCAGGGGTGCCTTTTTTATTTTCTTTATATTTTGTGCGATGGGTAGTTAGCTAAAAAATATAAGAAATAAATCTAGCAGTAGTCTCTTACTGCTAAGAGGTGCCTTCTTATTTCAAATTGTTTTTTACATTACTGGCTTGTCATTTTTATGGTAGCGTTAACATCAATAAGTGTCGTGATGTGGTGAGTATCTTGTTGTGCGATGTGTAGTTTGCTAAGGGGTAACTGTTTTATTTCAAAGCGTTTTTAGACGTCACTAGGTTGATATTTTCGTTGCAGCGTTACCATAAATTAGTGTTGTGATGCGGTGTGTGTGTTGTTGAGCGACGTGGTAAATCTGTACTTAGTCAAAAAATATTAAAATTGAATTTAGCAGCAATCACTTACTGCTCAAGGGTGCCTTTTTTATTTCAAAGCATTTTTATACATCACTGGGCTGCTATTTTTCATTGAAACTTTAATATCAATAAGTGTCGTGATGTGGTGTGTGTGTTGTTGTAAGATGTGTAGTTAGCTAAAAAATATAAAAAATGAATCTAGCAGTAGTCTCTTACTGCTAAGGAGTACCTTTCTTTATTTCAAAGCGATTTTATACATCATTGGTTTACTATTTTTTATTGCGGCGTTAACATCAGTAAGTATCGTGTTGTGGTGTGTGTGTTGTTGTGCGATGTGATGTATGTGTAACTGGTAAAAAAATATAAAAACGAATCTAGCTGTAGTGTCTTACTACTAAGGGAGCATATTTTTTTTAAACGTTTTTATATGTCACTGGGTTGCTATTTTTTATTGCAACGTTAACATAAATAGACGTCATGATGTTGTGTGTTGTGCGATGTGTAGTTAGCTAAAAAATATAAAAAACTAATCTAGCAGCAGTCTCTTACTGCTAAGGGGTGCCTTTTTTATTTCAAAGTGTTTTAATACGTGACTGGGTTGCTATTTTTATTGCAGCGTTAACATGAATAAGTTTGATGATGTTGTATATATGTGTTGTTGTGCGATATGGTTTAAGCACAGCCTACCTAACAACTTTAAGTGTAGTTGTCGAAAAAAATATAAAAAAACAAATCTAGTAGTAGTCTCTTACAGCTAAGTGGTGCAATTTTAGCATCAATAAGTGTCGTAATGTGGTGTATGTGTTGTTGTGTCGTTTGGTGTACAGCGTGTCCCATTTTCCATGGGATTAAATGGGAAACTCGGTTATTATTAAAGATATTGATTTTCTGATTGCAAATTACCGTGCTCTTTTTTGGAGCCCTTAAAAATGGTGTAATCAGATTTTTGCTATACCTCGTGGTATCGCTAATACAGGGAGTTTTTGAAAATATTGCATTTTTATTAATTCCTTGTATCTCGCTTATTTTGCAAGATATTTTTATTCTGTAAAAACCTTTCTGGGGCAACTTTTTTAGAGCTAAATAATGACGTTGTCAATTTTTTAAAATATTGTTTAGTTTTTGAGATATGGTATTTACCATAAAAAAATTAAATACGGACCTGGATTTTTTTATTACTATTTTGATTGGTTTCATGCTATTATTATCTTAAAATAATAAAACTTTAAAATTTTTTTGAATTAAGGTTAAAAGAACTATTTAATATTTAAAAAAAAATATAGTCCGAACCTGAAAATTTCCAACGTAATTATAAATTAAAAATTGCAAGACACAGTAGTTAAACGATTTTTAGTTTATCTGTTTTGAAAAGTTAATTAAAAGATTTATAAATAAAGTAAAAAACGTGAAAAAGTTACAAAAATAATATCATACTAGTTATTTGATGGTAGCACAGCAGGTTATGAAATTTACAAAACAAAAGCGTGGAATTGACATTGTCATTTTAGTTATCATTTTTGTGAATGGCTTACAATTATTCTAAAATGGCTAGAAATCAACCATATCCAGATTTTGGAAAATGTGATATATTTGTTCGACTGCTTTATTCAAGCAACAAAATCCCAATATTTAAACGACAGAAATATTTTTATGCAAAAATTATTTAAAAATGCCAACAATGTCTTACACATAATGGCATTCAGTTTGAACATTTATATCATTAAAGAAAAATGATATTTTTTTGTATTTTTCCTAGACTTTGTTTTAAATAAATCTGTAAATTAACGTAAAACCATTTTAATATGCTAAGTATCAAAAGAGTTAAACTAAAAATCGTTTAACTTGCAATTTTTAATTTATATTTATGTTGTAAATATCCAGGTTCAGACAAAAAACTTTTTTTAAATAATAAATATTTTTTTTTAACCTTAAATTAAATTTTTATTATTTTGTGATAATGAAAACAATCAAAATGATAATGAAAAAATCCAGGTCCGTATTTAATTTTTTCATGATAAATAACATATCTCAAAAACTAAACAATACTTTAAAAAATTGTCAAAGTCATTATTTTCTTGTAAAAAAGTTGCCATAAAAAGGTTTTTAGAGAATAAAAATATCTCGCAAAATAAGCTAGATATAAGGGATTATTAAAAATACAATTTTTTCAAAAACTCCCTGTATTAGCGAAACTACGGGGTATAGCAAAAATCTGATTGCATCATTTTTAAGGGCTCAAAAAAACAGCACGGTAAGATGCAATCAGAAAATCAATTTCTTTAATAATAACCGAGTTTCCCATTTAATCCCATCGAAACTGGGACACGCTGTATGTGTGATTGGTTCTAAAATTGATCCACAAGACGCTAGCCCTACCAAGTGTACTTTGGCTGCCTGACTTCCGCGTGCGCAGATCTACCAATATAGCAATACCTCATGTATTACAATAGATCAACAGGGTGATTTTCACTTGATTTCTAACCACATGAAAATAGAAAGTTTCAAAAACCTAACCTAACGAAACCTAATCAAATCCAACCGAACCGAACCAAAGCAAACTGAACCAATAATTTTCTTCAAAAAAAAAACTTTCCTGACTTACTACCCGGGATCCTAGAGGATGTGAATCCGAACCTAATCAAATCTAACCGAACCGAAGCAAAACAAACTGAACCAACAATTTAAAAAAAAAAAATCTCTCCTGACTTCTTTTCCGGGATCCTAGAGGGTGTGAATCCGAACCGAACCGAACCGGACCGAACCGAACCGGACCGAACCGAACCGAATCGAACCGAATCTATCCAAACCTAACTAAACCTAATTAGCAGTGTTGTAGTTTAGTTTGGTTAGGTTAGGTTTGGTTCGGTTCGGATTCACATGAATGTTGTTGTGCGATGTTGTATTTGTATGTAGTTAGCTTAAAAATATAAAAACGAATCTAGCATTAGTCTCTTACCGCTAAGGAGTACCCTATTTTACTTCAAATTGTTTTTGTACATTACTTGCTTGGTATTTTTATTGCAGTTTTAGCATCAATAAGTGTCCTAATGTGGTGTATGTGTTGTGAGACGTTGTTGTGTGATGTGGTGTATGTGTAGTCTCTTACTACTAAAGGGTGCCTTTCTATTTCAAAGCGTTTTTATACATCACTGGGTTGCTATTTTTTATTGCAGCGTTAACATGAATACGTTTCGTGATGTTGTGTATGTGCTCCTGTGTATTTTTTTATGAATTTTAGGAGTGCTATATTCCTCCAAAATATTTTTCCCCATTTCGATAACACTTTGTATGATAATGATATCGTTTAATTTTCAAGAACGTTTCTTTATTCTCATTTTATACACTAAAACAATTCCTCAGATGTTGAATATTTTAATGATCGTTTTATAACTTAATTTTTTTTAGCCAATTTGAATTGTTTGTTATATAATAACACGTTAGTGTAAAAAATGTAAACAAAATTTAGTAAGCGTCCGTTTTGTGACTTTTTTCACAACCGATGATTGTGCCAACTAAGCAATTCGATTAAGTGATTTATATGGTAAAATTGAACTTATAAACACGAAAAATTCAGAAAGAAAAACAAGCGAATTTTGGCGAAAAGTCAATAATTTCCATTTGCTATGCTTAATTTCCTCATAATTTTATTTACAGTAAACAAAATGGTTAATGTGTCAGAGTTTAAAAAAACCTTAGGTACGTTTTTTACCTTTATTCAGGTTGATTTTCACCTTGAAAGGAAATGGATGTAAAGTGTTAAATTTAATTTTGGAGAATACTTCTACTAGATATGGCCTTGAGTTAATCTACTATCTACAGCATTCTTGTGATGTTTAGGTTAGCACTATTTGACTTCCTAACAACCTAAAACTTCACTACGATTAATAACCGTATCTTAATACATCAACTCGTGTTTAAAAAATAATTTACTCGATTTTTGAAATCAGCATAAAATTTCCTTTAAAATGACATACTATTTTGAAAGTATTTTTGACTAATCAAGAAATAATAAAACAATAAAATGCTTTAAACAACAAGTGAAATTAAAGAAAGAAAAAGTTTTTCTGTCTTCGGCCGGGACTCGAACCCGGAACTTCTTGCTCTGTACGCAAACATTCTAAGCATTCTAAGAATTAAAGAGATCAGTTGGATGATAATTATATTGGCAATCGCCCATTGCGATCAGAGATTTTAACACACGAAAAGGGGATCTCATGCTTTCAGACGTTGATTCTTACGTCTAATTTGAGTTATCATACCTTTGACAGTGGGAAAGAAGAATTAAAGAGATCAGTTGGATGACTTGGTCGAGTTAATACCCTGATAATTTCTCGTTCTTGTATTGAGATACCGCATAGATGGAAGATTTCCGAAAATTTATGTGTGCTCTTCGGTGGTTCAATGCTTAAAATGTTTGCGTACAGAGCAAGAGGTTCCGGGTTTCAGTCCCGGCCGAAAGCAGAAAAACTTTTTTCTTATTTTTCTTTCTTTAATTTCACTTGTTTATAGTTTTAGGTCCTTGCATTATTTGCAATTTGGTATTTAATAAAATGCTTATTGTATTGAGTTTGACAGGTTTCTTTTTATAAAAAGATATCAACTTAATGTAATATCTTAAAAACTAAAAGTGACATAAAATTCAGTTTGACTGTTAGAACTAGAATAAAAATTTTAGAAATAATTATCCCCCAAAATGCAATGCAAAAAAATCACAAAAATGTCTAAAAAACTTTAATAATTAAAAAAAAAATGGATAATTACTTCAATTCTTTTACAAATTCAAAAAAAAATTCAAATTTCAAAAAAAAAAATTTATGCAATTTTACTAACAGATATGTAGTTAATAAAGCCAATTCTCTAGAAAATACTTAAATGATTATTTAAAAATATTTCTCTATTCTATGTTTTTCAACTTTATTTTATCAAAAATAGCAGCCCAGTGATGTATAAAAATGCTTTGAAATAAAAAAGGCACCCTTGAGCAGTAAGTGACTGCTGCTAAATTCAATTTTTATATTTTTTGACTAAGTACACATTTACCACGTCGCTCAAAACACACATACCGCATCACGAAACTAATTTATGGTAGCGCTGCAATGAAAATATGAACTCAGTGACTTAAAAAAACGCTTTGAAATAAAACAGTTACCCCTTAGCAATAAGAGAGTACTACTAGATTCGTTTTTTATATTTTTTAGCAAACTACACATCGCACAACAACACACATCACGACACTTATTGATGTTAACGCTACCATAAAAATGGCAAGTCAGTAATATAAAAAACAATTTGAAATAAAAAAGGCACCTCTTAGCAGTAAGAGACTACTGCCAGATTTGTTTTTTATATTTTTTAGCTAAATACCCATCGCACAACAACACACACACCATATTACGACTCTTATTTGAAATTAAAAACGCACCCCTTAGCAGTAAGAGACTACTGCTGGAATAATTTTTGAACCAATCACACATACACCAAACGACACAACAACAGATAAACCACATTACGACACTTATTGATGCTAAAATTGCACCACTTAGCTGTAATAGACTCCTACTAGATTTGTTTTTTATATTTTTTCGACAACTACACTTAAACCACATCGCACAACAACACATACACAACATCATCAAACTTATTCATGTTAACGCTGCAATAAAAATAGCAACCCAGTCACGTATTAAAACACTTTGAAATAGAAAAGGCACCCCTTAGCAGTAAGAGACTGCTGCTAGATAAATTTTTTATATTTTATATATGTTAACGTTGCAATAAAAAATAGCAACCCAGTGACGTATAAAAACGTTTTGAAAAAAATATGCACCCCTTAGTAGTAACACACTACTGCTAGATTTTTTTTATATTTTTTTACCAGTTACACATACATCACATCGCACAACAACACACACACCACATCACGATACTTACTGATGTTAACGCTGCAATCAAAAATAGTAAACCAGTGATGTATAAAATCGCTTTAGAATAAAGAAACGTACCCCTTAGCAGTAAGAGGCTACTGCTAGATTCATTTTTTAACCAACTAGACAGACACCTCATCTCACAACAACCTATACACAACACCAAACTTATTCACGTTAACGCTGCAATAAAAATAGCAACCTAGTACGTATTAAAACTCTTGGAAATAAAAAAGGCACCCCTTAGCAGTAAGAGAATGCTGCTAGATTCATTTTTTATGTTTTTTAGCTAACTACACATCTTACAACAACACACACACCACATCACGACACTTATTAATATTAAAGTTTCAATGAAAAATAGCAGCCCAGTGATGTATAAAAATGCTTTGAAATAAAAAAGGCACCCTTGAGCAGTAAGTGACTGCTGCTAGATTCTATTTTTATATTTTTTAATAAGTACAGATTCACCACGTGGCTCAACAACACACACACCACATCACGACACTAATGTATGGTAACGCTGCAATGAAAATATCCACCCAGTGATGTATAAAAACGCTTTGAAATAAAACAGTTACCCCTTAGCAATAAGAGACTACTACTAGATTCGTTTTTTATATTTTTTAGCAAACTACACATCGCACAACAACACACACACCACATCACGACACTTATTGATGTTAACGCTACCATAAAAATGGCAAGCTAGAAATGTAAAAAACAATTTGAAATAAAAAGGCACCTCTTAGCAGTAAGAGACTACTGCCAGATTTGTTTTTTATATTTTTTAGCTAACTACCCATCGCACAACAACACACACACCACATTACGACTCTTATTTGAAATTAAAAAACGCACCCCTTAGCAGTAAGGGACTACTGCTGGAATAATTTTTGAACCAATCACACATACACCAAACGACACAACAACACATAAACCACATTACGACACTTATTGATGCTAAAATTGCACCACTTAGCTGTAAGAGACTCCTACTAGATTTGTTTTTTTATATTTTTTCGACAACTACACTTAAACCACATCGCACAACGACACATACACAACATCATCAAACTTATTCATGTTAACGCTGCAATAAAAATAGCAACCTAGTCACGTATTAAAACACTTTGAAATAGAAAAGTCACCCCTTAGCAGTAAGAGACTGCTGCTAGATTAATTTTTTATATTTTTTTGCTAACTACACATCGCACAACACACATCATGACATCTATATATGTTACCGTTGCAATAAAAAATAGCAACCCAGTGACGTATAAAAACGTTTTGAAAAAAAATATGCACCCCTTAGTAGTAAGACACTACTGCTAGATTCGTTTTTATATTTTTTTACCAGTTACACATACATCACATCGCACAAAAACACACAGACCACATCACGATACTTACTGATGTTAACGCTGCAATAAAAAATAGTAAACCAGTGATGTATAAAATCGCTTTAGAATAAAGAAACGTACCCCTTAGCAGTAAGAGCCTACTGCTAGATTCATTTTTTAACCAACTAGACAGACACCTCATCTCACAACAACCTATACACAACACCAAACTTATTCACGTTAACGCTGCAATAAAAATAGCAACCTAGTACGTATTAAAACTCTTTGAAATCAAAAAGGCACCCCTTTGCAGTAAGAGAATACTGCTAGGTTGGCCGTGCCCAGTTGTCTTTGTCCGACCAGTTACTGATCTGTGACCATTTAATTCATATTACCATAAAGTAAGTCTTATTTATTATTACTGATTTTCAGACCAACCATGACAAAGATGAGGTTAAACCTACTAATTGCTGTATAAAAGTGCCACTTGACCGTAACGTAATAAGCAAAAAGGCAGTTATCCTTAAACGAAATCTGGATCCTTAATGACAGGAAAAAATGCGCTCCCCCGCTTTAAGGGATTACATCATTCAGATGAGGTTCTCGAGCTAAAATTGGATTATTTTCATTCCGTGCGAAATTATGAAAAAAGGAGATTGAAAATGAAAATATTATATTTAATAAAAATAATAATTTAAACATATCATTTTACACTAAATAGAGATTTTCATAAAACTAACTTTGTTTGACAAATTTATTTTTTTACTAATTTTCAAAAATAATTTTTTAGACTTTAAATGCCGTTACACAAATAGCATGGGTGTTTGGCTTCAGTCTACAACATACATACGCGAGTCTCAAAGCATTCCACCGAAGCCCAATGTCCACGTTATTTTTGCGATGTCATTTTACAAAAACTAGTTTCTTTTTAACTTTTAAACAATTTGAATGAGTTAGTTAGTGAACATAAGGCCTAACAAAATACACCTTTACTGACAAATTCCCAAAGATTTTTTCGGAAGATTTCTAAGTTTTTTAAAACCCATTTTTTTAAAAGGAAGTATGCGCGTTTGCTTGGTAAAACCAACAAAAAAGTAAATATTTATTAGATATACTTACATCATTTATTCTAAAATATTGCTTTGCCTCTTCAAAACTGAACACTGCCTGGCGATCACATTATATTCCCATTCTCATTAAACCGATGTAGCAAATAAAATAAGACAATTAAATTAAAAAGCAATCTGAATATATAGCCGACGACGACGCGCTGTCGTGCATACCCCAAATAGTTCTACCCAATTAGTTCCAACTTGGTGGCATATACATATAACTCGCAGTCAACGGCAAAAGTCGTATATTCACTTAAATACAGTCTCGTCGAGAGGGTCCTTAAACTGATCTTTCAACCCCTGCCGAGCTAAAAGCCTTTTTCATATTACATGTTTAAACGGGAGTAAGTAATATGATTAGGAAGTGACATTGGGTCGTGGAGTCACTGATCTATACTGAAGATTGCGAAATTCCAAAAAAATCTACAGCCAAAAACTCTAATAAAGTTTATGCAAACTAAAGCTTAAATAAATAATTTTTTCAAAATTTTATTTTATAATTTTTTATTTATTTTATTTACCCTATTGTTAAATCTAGACTGTAGTAAACAGAAATCTGCCACACTATTTTTTACTTTTTAGTGATATTTTCTAATAAAATCGTTGAAATAAAAAAAAATATTAATTTTATTTTTAAAGAAACAAAATGCAGGACGTATAGTTATGGCTTTCGCAACATTTTGATTTCTATTAATGCCTCACTATTAAAAGTTTCTTTATTTCCTGTCAATTTTGTACAATCCTAATAAGCCCATCCGCAGTACCCCCCGTTTTATTTCATAAAATTGTATTGTCACCAACAAATCATAAATCTGAAAAACGCATATTTGTATCTGTTTTAATTCCACCTTTTGACCCCTCACCCACTTTTTACCCCTCACCCAACCCACCCCTAAAAAACCGCATGTTCGTATCTGCTTTGGTCTTAAAGTTCTAAAATTCTCCCCTTTACACCCCTCAACTTCTCAACTCAGAATCAACCTATAACCCAAATTTTTTTCATAATATTGTATTGTCATCGGAACTACATTTACTGTGCCAAATTTCATTAAAATCGGTTCAAGTGTGTCAAAAATGAATCGCAAAATTTGATAGGCAGAGAAACAGACAGCCAACAAGCTCTGTAAAGTTAAAATAAAAATCGTTTAAAAAGACCGAGTCCGGTTGTATTTATTTGTTCTTAACCTGTGTTTAAATTCACAGAGTGTTCTAACGAAAACTTAACAGATATTTTTTTGGGTATTTCTTAACGGAATTTGGAAAAAGAATCGAAGGGGACACCTTTGGGCTATCTTGTATTTTGAATAGGGAAAGTGGGTCGAGTGATATCTTGTTTTAATGGTCTTTTGATTTCTAAAATCTATCGATCCATTTTTGAGTTACTATAGAGCGATAGAAAAACGTTTTTATGTACATTTCTGAACTTAAAAAATCTTCAATAAAAATCAATCGTTATTGAATCAAGATATTCCAGTAACTTTTATTTCTTATCTTATTGCTTTTCTTATTTTATTTTCTTATCGCACCACGGTAAATTTAAAAATTTTAGTGCAAATATCTCAAACACGATTCGATTGATTTTAGAAATAAGGTATTACCCAACCCAATTTCCCTATCCAAAATATAGGAATAGAGTTTACCCCTCGAATGGGGCACGTGCTAAAAAAATTTTAAGAGAGCGAAAAAGTACATTCCGATGATTTATCCAAATTCAATTAAAAAATACCTGTGTTTTCGTTGAAAAATACTGTGTAAAGTTTCTTTAAATATTATTGTTTTCTTTACGAAACGGAAAATGGTTTGGGGATGTGTGTACCTGTATGTATCTTTTTGTTTATGCGTATGTAGAGCTCGAAACTGTAAACCGATTTGTAAATGCATTTTTTTTGTCGAAGGCCTATCTCTCAGAGAGTATTCTCAGCTATTTTGTAAAAAAATTGGTTTAGTAGCTCCGGTTCATTTTTTAAACCAATGTCAAAGGATTTAACGCCACATATTATAACTAATAAACTATTTATCCAATTATGTTGAAACTTGGTGTTTAGATGTTGTTAGTTTATTGGGTACCATTGAATTTTTTTTCATTTAGGTTCAAAATGAGAGGGGTAGTTTTAAAAAACAAAGTTTTGATTTTCGTCTCTAAAGTGACTACAAAAATTGAAAAAGTTGTGCTGATTTGGATCAAAGTAAAACAAAGATGGAGATCGTGGAGTGATTGCGTATTTTATAGAGAGACCATGTTAAATCAGAAGTCATTTAGAAATGGAAAGAAACTTATTAGGAGAAAGGAAAAACGCTTGATCTTAAATCGTTTAGTCGCTTTATTGAAAGACGGCGTAGCACACAGAGGCGGGTACAATCTATTTTCTATCGGGGGCTGCAGTTACTATGCTTTTTCAAAAATATTTTTAAAAATAAACAACAAAATAAATTTAAAAAAAAGTTTGATTCAAATTTTAGTAGCCTCGGTGGTCCAGTGCGAAAATGCGCTTATCAGAAGTGAACTCAGAACAGAAACAGAGGTCGGATGCCAGGGACATTTATAGTACTTTTCATTCCTTGGGCAATTTGTAAATTGTAATTTAGTCATACCCCTTTATTCACACCATCTGCATGAAAATAATTTCACGAATGTAATCTTAACCATTTATAATAAATGCTAAATTAAACCAGCCAGAGCAGTTCGTCAGTTCTTCTAGATGTTGGAAATAAAAAGACCTAGAGCGTTACATCTCTTCCTGGCAAAGTCAGGAGGGCATTCACACAGCAGATGTCTTATACTCCCAAGTTCCTTGTTCCTAAAACTACAGCAGTAGTGGTTTAGCGGTATGTTTAGACGGCTGGCATGCGCTTCGAAGAGGCAGTGACCTGTGTTAACTGAAGTCACTTTTCACAGGACTTCTCGCCTGTATCTATGTAAGGTATCTGTCCCCTTTACATCTCATTTTGGCCACAGCTGCCTTGAGATGTTGCTGGTTTCTAACCATACACATTTTCAATCTGCTAGGTTTACCACAGAATTGTCAATGGGAGGTTTAACCAGGCTTACTGAGGTGACTACCGTATTATCCATTTTGTCTTTGACTACGGTTAGGCTAGTCTATCGGCTCCCTCATTACCTTGTATGTCACAGTGATCTGAAACCCAATTTTAGGGCTGTAGGAGTTTAGCTCCTTGATCACAGCCTGACTGTCTGCTCAAATTGCTATAGTCCATGGAATCAAGGGATAAAGGCGCAAATTTAGAAGATTGATTGTTTCCAGGACGTTTATTCTTGACTGAATAAATCCACGGGTGTGAGCGGTCACCTCACATCACCTCACGGAGAGACAAGAATAAATGTCAAGCACAGGACGTTTATTCTTGACTAACCGTGTGCTGAGGTTAGTGAAAAGTTCACTTTCACGGGTGAACTTGGAACGCTTTCACCATCTTTTTACACGGAGAAATGAATCCATCGGTGTGAGCGCTCACCTCACCTCACGTCACGGACAGTCAAGAATAAATGTCGAGCAAATATCTCCGCTTGACAGAAATTAGGAAGCTTGTAGGACTTCACCCATTTAGACCGCTAACCCGGTAGGATGTCACCATATACGTATTATGTATATGGATTTCATCTCGGCTATTTTATGAAGAATTACTTTGTTCTATAATCCCTCAGTCGGTGAACCATCCTGAGAGACAAAGGGACCAGAATAAAAAAAATCCAATTATCAAAAAATTAAAATTTTATTTAATTATTTAATTTAATTTAAACTAAGACAATTTTTTTTATAATCCGCGAAACGCATCGTATAAAGAGGTTTAAACCCCCCCACGTCCACCGCCGTTTATCGTCGCCTGAACATGGCGAAAAAGGGAAATATAGATTTGGGAAAAATTTCATTAGGAAAATGTTCCTCATAAAAATAATATAAATTGATTAATGGCCAAAGTAATTGAATCACAAGGCGCGAACAAAAAAAATCGCTGCCGGATAAATGATAAAATTTGGGCTATGAAGTTTAAAAAGTTTGCAACGACAGTTTTGAATAGGGGGACGACTCTTGTGTTGGGATACAGCTTATTGGAATGAATGAGTTCTTCCAACGCCGTCCAAAGCTGTAAGGCCAAATTCTCTGGATATATATAATCAAGATTCCATCAAACTATATATAGTTTATCCTTTACTTTACTTTCAGATAAATATAAAGGGTGTGCAACAAAAAATTAACATGGGCTTTCTCAGGTTTTTTCTTGACGGAATTTGAAGAAACCCTTGGAAATGTAGTTTTTGTTTGCGAGGGGGACAGCTTTTGTAGGCAAATATCTCAAAATGGAATCAAAAGTTGGTAAGAACATTCAAGAAATCTTCAAGACCCGTGCCGTCAAAAAGTGTTACCCTAGCCAACAAAATTAACATGTTCGAGGGTTTTGCCTGATTCCATCAAGAAAGCTTCTGTTAAGTTTTCGTTGGAATAGGTACTCTGTATTTAGATAAAAAGATAAACTATTTATACCCAGTTTTTAGTTATTCTAGTGGTGTTTTTCTAAGGCAACGTAGGCTTTTTGGGTATTTGTCGTACGTTTTTTAAAAAATCTTTGAACGACGAATACGTCAAACTTTACCTTTATATTTTCAATAGGGAAAGTGGATCGTGTTATACCCTTTTTATAGGTGTTTCTTCCAAAAAAATCGACGTGTTCGAGTGTTATTTCATTAAGTTACTATAAATACCCTGTTACTTTTAAAAAACCCTGTGTGGGGGTGTTGAGTAATTTACTCAGGAGAGATTTAAAATGGACTGTATAAAGGGTTTTTGTTCTACTCACTGTTCGTTGCTGTGTTGTGGGATCGATGGGCGGCCGCCTTTATCCTGGCTTCAGCAGTTCTGTTGAGGGGTTTCCATTGCAGAGGTTTTAAGGAAGGGAGGACGAGGGAAAACACTCGCGAAAATTCGTAAATCTATTTACTTAAAATTATTTAACTAAAAGTGCTTCACTTGATTGCACACCGTGTGATTGGATAGGGATTTGAAACGATATATCCCGTTGTAACTACAAATTCACACTGATTCTGCATTATATTTTTCTAAAAGCTACAGCTAAGGTGGACAAATCCCAATTCTACACAGTGAGCCAAAAAATATCTAATCCAATAAAAAGTAAAAATAAAATAACTAAATTCTAACATCCACACGAAATGAATGTACTGAGGACCGAACATACCGCCGGCCAAAAGGGGTTTACCCCTTTTAATTTTAACTACTATCTACATTGTCTTCAATGGGGAGCGGACACAGCTTAACAACCGGTCGCTTTAAAGTACCGTTAGTGGTACGCACGCTTGCCACTCGTACTACACCGTCCGAACCTGGATACACTGCCTCAATACGACCCAGTCGCCATTGCATACAGGGAGTGTTATCCTCTTTTATAACCACAAGGTTACCAATTTTTAGTGAACCGTTACTATCATGCCATTTAGCACGTTGGTGAAGAGTATGTAAGTACTCTTTAGACCACCGAGACCAAAAATCCTGGTGCAACTTCTGGAGCAATTGCCAACGATCTAATCTATTAAGGGGGGTGTCACTAAAATTGGGTTCGGGAAGTGCACTAAGAGACTCTAAGGTCAAAAAATGACCTGGGGTGATTGCCGAAATGTCATTCGGATCACTACTAAGGGGGGTTAAAGGCCTACTATTTAAAAAGGCTTCTATCTGTACAAGCAGAGTGTACATCTCCTCGTATGTTAAGATTTGAGATCCAACTACACGTAACAAATGAGTTTTAACGGATTTTACTGAAGATTCCCAAAGACCGCCAAAATGGGGTGCAGAGGGGGGATTAAAATGCCACGAAATTGTTTCTGCTTTCGAAGCATCACGCATTAGATTACATAAAGTTCTATAAGCTCCAGTAAAATTAGTTCCACAGTCACTGTGGAGTGAAACAAGTCTGCCTCTACGGCCTACAAAGCGACGTAAGGCTGCCAGAAAAGCATCGGAAGACAAGCTTGAAACTAGCTCTAAATGCAAAGCTTTGGTAGCATAACAAACGAAAAGACAAAGGTATGCTTTCGTCGTGCGAGCTCCTCGGTAGCGAGTCATTAACAGATTAAAGGGACCTGCGAAGTCAACACCTGTGTGAAGAAAAGGCTTAACTTGGCTCACGCGAAGTAAGGGTAGATCACCCATGGGAGCTTGAACAGGGGTTGGATTTATCTTATAGCAAGTAATACACTTAGAAACTACCTTTCTAATTACATTTTTGCAGGAAATTATCCAAAATTGTTGTGCAATTATGTATTGAATTGATTGAATTCCTGCATGGAAATATTTCAAGTGTACATAACTAACCAAAAGTTCCGTAAATCGATGATTGTTGGGCAATAGAGCAGGAAATTTTTGTTGATAGGACAACGAAGTAGAATTTCTTAATCTGCCACCAAGGCGAAGTATGCTTTCATCATCTAAAAAGGGGCTTAGTCTTCTAAATAATTTTGAGGGTAAAAGATGCTGTTGGATTCTATCAATTTCATGAGAAAAAGCTAAAGTTTGTACATGCTTTACTAAGAGCATGACAGACTGATGTAACTCTAAACTAGTAAGAGGTTCAGTTACTTTGATTTTGTTTCTACAATTCGACAAAAATCTTAAAATATATGCTAAAACTCTACGTAATCTATCAAAACTAGAAATATTTTCTATTAGTTGAGCTAACAAATGGGGTTCTAATTCTGCTACAAGAAGACATGTTTTTCTATGTTCAGGAATGTCTTCATCAGACAATGGAAGATTTATTTCTGTCCATGTGTCAGTGTGTTGCGACAAAAAACTAGGGCCATACCACCACATTGAGCTTTCTGACAACTCAGATGGGAGGAGACCACGACTACCTAAATCTGCAGGATTGTTCTCAGATATGACATGATGCCAATGCGAAGAAGGGATTTTTTCTTGGATGAAAGTTGATCTATTACTAACAAAAGTGGTAAATCTATGTGGGGAAGACTTTATCCAAGAAAGGACTATAGTTGAATCACACCAAGCGTATATTTCACTAATTTTTAGCCTGGGCTGATAAATTCCTAGGACATAATGTAACAATTTTGATAACAGAACTGCTCCACACAGTTCAAGGCGGGGTATACTAATTGTTTTTAAAGGGGCTACTTTGGATTTTGCAGTCACAAATTTGACACAAAATTCATTATCTTTTAATGAAAATCTAAAATAAACAACAGCACAATAGCCTTTTTCAGAGGCATCTGAAAAGCCATGAATCTGAATTGATTGGTAACTATCAGGCACTACTCTACGAGTTATTTTACATAAAGATAGCAAACTAACTTCACTTGTAAATTTTTCCCATATTCTACTAATTTCTATCGAGGGTGGATCATCCCAATTGAGCTTTAAGTCCCAAAGCTTCTGTATTAAATGTTTTAGGAAAAAAGTAACAGGGGTTAAGATACCTAGAGGGTCAAAAATCTTAGCTAAGTTGCTAAGTAAATTACGTTTTGTACACGGTGACAAAATTGAGTTTATCGAAAATTGATAGCAATCTGATGATGGACTCCACTCAAGTCCTAAAACTTTAAGAGTATTATTGGAATCAGCATCAAAGGATAAATTTTCATTACACAGATGAGAAGAAGGAAAGTCTGCCAAGAGTCTTGGGTCATTGCTGCACCACTTGCGCAATTCAAACCCACCTTTGGCAAGAAGAGAAATTAGGTCTTTCTGAATCCTTTTGGCACCTTCAAGGTCACAATGCATGCCAGTTATATCATCTACATATGAGTGCGAGATAATTAGTTCTGAAGCTTCAGGGTAATTAACTTTCTCCTGCTCAGCTAAAGTAAGCAATGATTTGATAGCTAAATAAGGGCTGCATGTTAATCCATAAGTAACAGTACAGAGAGCTATGTCTTCGATTGGACCATCAGGCTGAAAACGCCAAAGAACGCGTTGATAATCCTGATGAGGAGGAGTAACTAGAATTTGTCTAAACATTTTACAGATATCCGCTGTAAATACGAATTTTTCCAATCTAAATAACAGAAGTAATTGACATATGTCAGCTTGAAGTTTGGGACCAGGAAGCAGGCAATCGTTTAATGAATAAGGATCACTAGAACTTTTAGCAGAGCCATTATAAACCACGCGAAGTTTAGTTGTGACACTAGAAGGCTTTAGTACACAATGATGTGGGATATAATAACTTTTATCTGGAATGGCCAAAGATGAAACTATTTTCATATGCCCTAAAGATAAGTATTCCTTCATAAAATCGGAATATTGCATGTAAAGATCAGAATTTTTTAACAATCTACGTTCTAATGCTAAGAATTGCTTGAGTGCTAACTCTCTACTGTTGGGAAAAGAAGGTTCACTAGATTTAAAAGGTAAAGATACTACAAATCTGCCTGTCTCTGTTCTATAAGTGGTTTCAGAAAATATTTTTTCAGCTAAACTATCTTCAGGTGACATTGAATTGACCTTGGGAACTTCCTCGACAAGCCAAAATCTTTGAATGGTATCTTCGAGGGTGTCCATTGCCAAAAATGTTTGAGAAATGAATTGACTAATTACTTTAGACGAAGAACAAGTTTTACCCATAAGCAAATAACCAAAAATACTATTAATTGCCACTGGATCATTAGGACCAGCAACAATCTTTCCATCTTTAAGTATTCTTGCAAATATATCAGCTCCTACTAATATATCAACCGGTCTAGATTTGTAAAAATAAGGATCGGCTAGCTGACAATTTTTTAAGAAAGGCCAATTAGTAGTGGAAAGTGTTGAAAGTGGAAGATTTCCACATATTTTAGGGATAACTACGGCACTAAATTCTAAAAGGGGACTAGATTTTCCTGAAGGACGAATGGTAGAAGAAATGCTCTCACAACTTTTAAGCATAGGGGCTTCACCAATGCCTTGCACATCGATATCTGATTTGTAACTATGTAAACCAAGACGTTTAACACAAGCTTTCGTTATGAAATTTGAGGTTGAACCTGAATCTACGATTATTCTAATAGGTTGATAATCGCCTTTGCTATCTAAAATTTCTACTATTGCGGTGGATAATAATACACCCGAAGAATCGATGCTACTACTTAAACATAAGGGGTTGTCTACAGTTAATCCGACAAAAGCATTGGGGTTGCTTTGTGAATTTTGACTATCAATATGAGGTAATTGAGCTACAGAGTTAGCATTATTGGAAACTATACTACTATGGTTGGCATGGTGGTTGGCACCCGAACTAGTGGGGTGGCCAATGGAATTCGGGAAACTAGAACTAGAATGCGCTACTGGACTACAATGAGTATTGACACTCTGATTATAATAATTTGGAGTGGAACTAAAGCTACTAAAATGGGGGTTAGGACCCTGACTATGATTGTGTACAGGATTGTACTTAGTACCCTGACTATTATGGTGTGTAACAGTACTGCAGGCTTGAAAATTTCTATTATTTTGACTACTATTATTCTGACTACTATTATTCTGACTACTATTATTCTGACTACTATTATTCTGACTACTATATAAGGTGCTAACTTGATTGGAACTATCATTTCCACTGAAACAAAGTAAACTATGGTGACGAACACCGCAACGAAAACAGGAATTAGTAGAGGGGCACTCCTTTATACTATGCGATCTAGAAAGGCAATTTAAACATAAATAATTTGCCTTGGCAAGTTTATAACGTTCATTGGGAGTTTTTGAGCGAAAAAACTGACATTTAAAAAGAGTGTGATAAGGTCCCTGTTTGCAAACTACACAAGTATTTTTATTATTATTTTGATTGGGTTGACTTAGAAAAACATTGGAAGTTTGTCTGGAGCTACCTGATTTAAAACTACTACTATTATTATTTATAGATTTTTTAAAGAATTTTTTATCTTCTTTTCGGGTTAATTCTACATTATCTAAAGCTTCACAGTGTTTTTCCAAATACGCTATTAACTCTTTATAATCAGGCATTTTATTGGAATCAGAAAGCTGTAACTCAAATTTTGTTGCTAAGGAAATATCTATTTTTCTATTAATCATTTGAACTAATGGAAATGACCAGGCGTCTATAGGTAACTGTAAATTGCGCAAGGCCTCTAAATTATCGTTAAAGGTATCTAACAGGGTACGTAAATCTTGAGGATTTTCTGAAGATACTTTTTTAGCATTTTCAATAGCTGACCAATGACTAGCTGCTATGATTCGTTTTCTATAATACCTTTTACACAAAGTGTCATAAGCAATGGAATAATTAGCATGAGTTAGTGGCAAATGCTGAACTAGGAGTTTTGGCTGTTCCTCAAGGGCTTTCAGTAAATATTCGAATTTAGTTACATCCGAAAAGTGAGGATTGTTATGAACCAGGGCTTCAAACATATCTTTGAAACTAGGAAATGAAGTTACATCTCCTCTAAAAATAGGTAAATCTAAAGGTTTAAGATTGTTAGTAAACTGAGGTGCCCTTGATAAGGAAACAGAAGATTGCGTTTCACTAGTTGTATGAGAAAATAAGCTAAAATATATGCTTTTAATATGCCAGAATTTATTTTCAAAATCAGCTCGAACTTTATCTTCAGCTTGAAAATCATCCTGTTCATCTAATAAACCTATCAAAATGTTATGCTGTTTACTGAAATCATCTCTAATTTGTTCTAGGTCTTGATAGCGAACCTTGAGTGAAGCATGATATTTGCTATCAGTCTCAGCTTTTATAGCAAAATCGTATATTTCAGTCATGCGACTAATTTCACTCAGTCTTAAGTTTGTTGCTTTTCTAACTTTATCTGACATTGTAGCTTAATAATTAAACCAAATTAAAAATTATAAAAAAATCTGTTTTATATTTTAAATTTAAAAAAATAACAAAAAATTTTTTTTTTTTTTATTTCCTAAGTTAAATTTTAAACTTAATAAATGGCGAGAAATCTACTAACTACCAATTTAATGAAGTTGTCTAAACGTGGTAAACGAGTGCTACTATTTGTTGAAAACAAAATTTTTCTACTATTTTTTCTCAACTAATAAATTGAGCAATCAATTGGAAATTTTAAGAAAAAATGCTCCTACTACTAAATACGCAATTAATTTTATCAGTTATTTACCTAATTAGCATCTATAATTAATTATTTTATGGTTTCAGAAAAAAGCTACTACAATTTTCAATTTATACGTGTCACTGTGTATGACTAATGGCTGGACACAGTACTAAAGCAATGCATACAGTAAATTCTAATATGGAGTGTGGCTAAATTCTAATTGCGAGTGTGAAATCAACGGTGAATCAAGCGCTAACTGAGACGACTATATGTTCTATACTATATGAGAATCCATTCCCATTACTAACACGACAGAGACCGGCTGCTAACTGCCGGCTTCGAAACAAAGCAAAAAAAGGCGATAAAGAAATTGATTTCTATTCAATTTGAATAAATGCACGACCTATAATTGGAAATTTTGTGTGAATGTTTTACAGCAAGAACTCTAAAAATTTATGTTAATTAATGACTATATGCCGATTAGTTTACTCCTAACTTTGAGTTTAGTGAAAGGCGGATCAAAGTCACTATGTATTTTTATCAAAAAGTCTACCTACTATATAAAAAAAACGACGATTAGGGTAGTAAAGTAGGAGTAACGCTAGAAAGGATCTGGCGAAAAGGACCAAAAATGTGGGGGTGTTGAGTAATTTACTCAGGAGAGATTTAAAATGGACTGTATAAAGGGTTTTTGTTCTACTCACTGTTCGTTGCTGTGTTGTGGGATCGATGGGCGGCCGCCTTTATCCTGGCTTCAGCAGTTCTGTTGAGGGGTTTCCATTGCAGAGGTTTTAAGGAAGGGAGGACGAGGGAAAACACTCGCGAAAATTCGTAAATCTATTTACTTAAAATTATTTAACTAAAAGTGCTTCACTTGATTGCACACCGTGTGATTGGATAGGGATTTGAAACGATATATCCCGTTGTAACTACAAATTCACACTGATTCTGCATTATATTTTTCTAAAAGCTACAGCTAAGGTGGACAAATCCCAATTCTACACAGTGAGCCAAAAAATATCTAATCCAATAAAAAGTAAAAATAAAATAACTAAATTCTAACATCCACACGAAATGAATGTACTGAGGACCGAACACCCTGTATAAGTATTTTTCATACAAATTTGCTTGGTAGACATAATTTGATAAGATTTTAGCATTTTTTTCGCTATTTTTCGGAAAAATTAGGTGCTTGCATGTCCCTGTATTTGAAAAAGTAGTGCCCCGATTGTTATGGGCTAATTAGACGTTTTGATAAAAAGGTCAAGGTCTGCAATACACTAAAACTTTAACAAGATCCCAGATTTTTTGAAAATACATTAAAAATGGGCCGGATTATTCAATTAAGAGCACGGTCATATTATTAGAAAAAACCCTGAAACTTGGCAAAAAATAGGTGGATTTTTGCATAATTATTCCTTAGGATCTGGGACACATCCCCACATATTTTTCGTTAAAATCCCCATTAAGCTTCGCCAAATATGAGTGAGGAAAGAAAAACTACGGAAAATTATTCTGTCTATAATGCAGAATAAAGAAAAAAACCTAAACTAACATTTAAAAAAATATAGTTTTTTTTCTCACCCTGTCGTTAACTTGTTTTAAAATTTTAATACTTAATAATAATAAGCTTGATGTCCGCTTATACAAAACACTATGTACTTAAATTTAGTTTTTGTTTCTTTAAAGTTAAACAACTTTAAGTAAGGCACTGTATGAGAAAAAAAAGCGTATATAAAATGAGTTCAACTTCTAAGTAGAAACAGCTTTAAAATATGAGAAAATATGCATACTTTTGCAAAAGTTTTATAGCTCCCCTTTATTTCTCGTATTACTAAATGAGCCAAAGCCAGGATGGGGCAGGTGACAAGCCAGGGTGGGGCAAGTCCAATGAACCACCCTGCCCCACCCTGACTACGCCCATGATGTATACTAAAAGCTTTAGTTTCTAATATAACTACAAAAAAATAATTTTCCATATACATATAGCCTGGTTTTTGATAACTTTGGCGAATAATCATGAAATAAAAATCTAAAAATTGTATATTAATACTAGTATTTGTTGAAACATTATGTACCTCTATTTATTATGTTCAACCCTTCATAAACCACACTTATGTTCCATTTATTTTGTTTAAACCCCTTTGTCATATTAAGTTTAGTCAAACACTATTTTTTCTAAAATTTTATAAAAATTACTTTAATATCTGTTAAGCTGGAATTTCAAATAAAGTAGATGTGTGCTCATTTGCTCTTATTTTAACACTGTTTTTTAACAATGAACAGACAAGGACAATCGTGCCCTTAAGTTAATTCAGAGGTGGTCGATGCCTTTTTCTCTTTAGTTAAAATGTTAATTTTGTGAAATAAATCAAATCAATCAATCAATCAATCAATGTTTCTAACCAGAAGTTGAATATTTTTAATATTACGGCTGGTATTAACCATTTTCCTAATCTTCTAAATCTAATCTAAAGATCTTTAACTTTAAGGAAACAAAAACTAAATTTTATTAAATGGTGTTTGGTACAAGTGCATGGGGATTAGGTTTAATATTATAAAGAATTAACATTTTAAAACAAGTTAGATACAGAGACCGTATGATTTTGCGTATTTCCTATTTTACTTTTTTTGAAAAAGTTTGTAGTTTTAGAGAAAATTGCAAATATCTGATTTTTAGATCATTTGAGGCTTTATATCTAGCGAAGCTCAAGGAGGATTTTGGCGGAGAATATGTTGGGATTTGGCCCAGATGCTAAGGAATAATTATACAAAAATCCAGCTTGCACCAATTTTTCTCCAGGTGAATTACTAATATAACTGGGCTATAATGATTTATTTTGTTTGAATTGTTGTGTGAATGGGCCTTATTGGTATAAGCCGATGGTGATTGGAATGAATGAGTTCTGAGCGTAAAAGCGTGAACCGCAGTCCGGGCAAATGTGATTTAACAACAACGGCGTTGCGACGTGCGGAAGGGTCCTAATTTAATAGGAGCCCCTCGACATTATTAGTAACATACACAAATACTATTAATGTAATGAAGAACTTGTAATCCGATTTGCCACACTGATATCATTTAATAAATGACTTTCGCTTAACAGCCTGTTATCAGCAATCAGATAGCACTTCACTTTATTTTATTAATAATTTTTTTTCGCCAAATTTTTATATGTTATATATATATATTTATCGGTTTCACAACGTTCTACGTCTTCCGATACCCAATCTCCACTCGTTTCTGTTTGCCCATAATTCATCATCTAGGCCTCTTATTCTTATTTCACTATCTATTCCTTCTCTCCAGCTTCTCCTTGGTCTTCCCCGTTTTCTTCGGCCAGTTGGTTTCCATTGTAATATTTGTTTAGGTAGTCTTCCATCATCCATTCTTTGTACATGTCCGTACCACACCAGTTGTTTTGTTCTTATATCATCCACTAGAGTACGTTCACCCACTGTCATAATTTCTCTTATTCTTTGATTGGTAACTCTTTCTCTTTTTGATTTCCCTGCTGCTCTTCTCCAATAGTCCATCTCCGTAGCGGAAAGCATTTTTTCTGTTCTATCTTTGATTGGCCATACTTCTGAGCCGTATGTAATAATACTTTTACAATGGTGTTATATATAAGCTTTTTGTTATGTTTTGATATACTTTAGTCCCAAATTATTCCATTTAATAAAGTTATTGCTTTTCTTCCTTGTACGTTTCTATATTTTATAGCTTTGTCTAGTGTTCCGTCAGCTGTAATTTTTAGACCCAAGTATTTATACTCATCACAGGACTGAATTCGCTGCCCAGTATTTAAGATTAGATCCTGTTTCGTTCCACCAATACACATATACTCTGTCTTATTGATATTAACCTCTAGTCCCCACTTATTGTACTCTTCTATTAGTTTTCGTGTCATATATTCGAGGTCGTCATAATCCTGAGCCACCACTATCTGATCATCGGCGAAACATAAAGTATACAAGGTGGTTTCATTCAACGGAATTCCCATGTTTTGGCATTTTCTCTTCCAGACTTTAAGGACCTGTTCCAAATATATCTTGAAGAGCGTAGGCGAGATACAGCAACCTTATTTAAGACCTTTATTTACTTGAAAGCCTTTGGTTAGTTTTGCTTTTATTTTAAATTTTGCCTTACTATTGCGGTATAACTCTTTGATGGCCTTAATTAGTTGTACGCTTATGTTTGTCTTTTCCAACGCTTTCCAAAGTAGATTTAGTGGTATACTATCATATGCCTTCTGCAAATCTACGTAAAGCAGATGGAGCTCTTGTCCGTATGCCATTTTCTTTTCAATAACTTGGGTTATACAAAAGAGATGATCTGAAGTCGATCTACCCGCCCTGAAACCAGCTTGTTCTTCTGCCTCCATATCTTTATATTCGCTCTCCACTTTATTTCTTATTATTTTGCCATATATTCTGCTTAGCGTACTAGTTACAGATATACCTCTATAATTGTCACATATATCTTTCCTTCCTTTTTTGTGTATTGTGGATATATATGACGTTTTCCACTCAGTTGGTACTACAGCTCCATTTAAATATCTTTGGAAAAGATTCCGTAATCTACAAAACAATTCTTCAGTGCCATATTTAATAAGTTCAGATGGGGTATTTCCGGGTCCGGCAGATTTACCGCTTTTTAAGGTTTTGCACACGTTTTTGACCTCAGATATTGTGAGGGGTACTGGAGATCCCATCGTTCTAATGATATTGTCTCTTTCGTCTTCCTTGAATTCTGCTCTATCTTCAGTTAAAAGTTTTTTAAAATGCTCATCCCATTCTTTGTCTGGTATTGGTGAAATAATATCTCTGCATGTTTCTTTTTTGATCGATCTTATAGTTTTCCAGCTTTCGGTACTTCTCCTACCTCCTAAGTAAGAATCTATTTTCTGGCACTTTTGCATCCATGATTGATTCTTCTTATCACTGATCATTCTTCTCACCTTTGATTGCGCGATTTTGTATTCTTCTCTGCTTCTATCTGTCTTTTGGGATAAGTACGTGTGATATAATTTCCTTTTCTCCTCTATTTCACTTTCAATCTCAGCATCCCACCAGTATGGTTTTGTTCTTTTAGGAGTTTCTTCCACTAATCCTAGTGCTTCTTTTGCAGCTTGATGGATGCTTAATGTGATACATTCGTATTCCTCATCTGGGGTTTCACCTGAACTTGAATTAAGTTTTTCGTTCAGTCTCTTTTTGTATAAGTTTTTTACGCTGTCATGTTCTAGGCTTAGTAGATTATATTGACAGTGATCAATTTCCTCATTCACTGTATCATCAAGATTTTG
Source organism: Aspidapion aeneum (assembly GCA_963576565.1). Lineage (NCBI taxonomy): Eukaryota > Metazoa > Arthropoda > Insecta > Coleoptera > Brentidae > Aspidapion > Aspidapion aeneum. The sequence goes on along the minus strand of OY755048.1, from coordinate 14,294,134 downwards.
TTGATGGAGGCTTCGGCCTTGATAAGGAAAGAGAATTTTGGTCTCCAGAAAATAGTGATCACTTCCGCATGTTGATCCACGCTTTGTTCTGACATCTTGAATTTTTAGTTTTGTCTTTTGTTTAGTGATAAGATAATCAATGACGGATTTCAGGTTTTGTGAGGGTTTGGTCCAGGTATATTTGTGTATTTTCTTATGTTGGAAAAAACCGTTTTGGATTTTTAGGTCTAATTGCTCACATACTGTGATAAGCCGGTTTCCATTGTCATTAACAACATCTTCTCCATATTGGCCAACTGTCAGATCATTTACTCTGTTACCTGTTCTACTATTTAAATCTCCCAATATTACAATTTCTCTAGATGTACTTACTGCTGATATTTCATTGTGGATTTCTTCAAAAAAAATTGTCTTTCACGGCTACATTTGCATCGTCATTATACGCATAGATTCCAAAAATCGTAAGTCTCATTCCTTTTATTGTTATATTCATTCTTATTAGCCGTTCATTTACTGCTTCCCAGTTGGTGATATATTTTCTAAATCTTTTGTTGACCAAAATAGATACTCCTTGTTGCGCATGTTTTTCTTTTGCCACTCCGCTATAGAAATGGTCATACTGTCCTAGGTTTTCAGATCCTTTTCCTTTCTTCTTCGTTTCTGTTAGTACAGCAAGGTCAACCTTCATTCTGCTGCACTCATGGACTTTTCGACTCATTCCTTGTACGTTCCATGTACCAAAAATCATATTCCTGTTTCTTTGCTTGGTTCGTCTTAGGTTTTTCATTTCTTTCCGAGGCGTTTGATTGGGTTTTTTTAACAGTGTACGTTTTTTCCGGGTATCAGAGAGTTAGTCTAATGCCCCAACCCCCAACCTGGAGGACCAGGTGATTTTTGATCGAGGTTTTCTTCCCCTAGCCTTTGACGATTCCAACGCCGGTACTACAAGGCAGCATCTTCTTCTTTTATACTATCCCTAAAAGAAAGGGTTGCCACCTGCGCTATGATCACCGTACCGAGGTCCATCCTCTCCGCCTTTCATACCGATGTGGTCTTCTCCCGTAACCCTGAGAATGGGGCCCTAAACAGGTGCTAACTCTCCGGGTCAGAGAGTACCTGGAATCTACGGAGGGCAGGGGTCGATTCATTTCCCCTGATAGACATCTGACGAGGTCTACCCCGTACCCTTTTTTATATGTTAGATTACATTAAAGACATTATAATATTCGATTAGATATATTTCTTAAGAACTTACTTGCAAAAACCAGCGAGGGATAGAAATAAAAAAATGAAAGGGAAGAACTGCGCGCGCGACCTTACCTTGGCCGTAGCAATTTAAAGGCTAAATTTTTTTATTAGCTTTAAGGGCATAAACGAGGGCTGTCACCCAGGAAAACATCGATGCTGTGCGCATACTCATCACGGAAGATCGACATGTGACATATCGCGAGATTGAGACTTTAATGGGAATTTTAAAGACCTCAGTTCAAAAAATTTTGCAAAAATAATAAGAGGTAAGAAAATTAGTTTTCTGCTGGATACTATTAACCGATATCTGTTAACCGAAGAACAGAAATAAGCTGGGGTCAATTGGGGTGAGAAAACTCTAGACCGCTTTGAGACTGGAAACTCGAAAAACGTGTACAGCTTTGTTAGTGGTTATGAATCGTGGATTTACTCATATGAACCCAGAAATAAACGTCACTCGTCTGTTTGGGCGTTCCAAGATAAAAGAAAGCCAACAAAAATCATCCGTTCTGACCTGCAACAATCCCTCTGAAAGATCAAAGGACTGTTACTGCCGATTGGTACATCACCATTTGTTTGCTGAAACTCATCGCTGAGCTTTGAAAAACAAACCCCCGAACGACGAATCATCCTCCACCAGGACAAAGCAAGTTCGCAGAAAGCATAAAAAAACCATTGAATTTTTAACCCAACCAAACGTCGAATTGTTGGATCATCCTTCATAGAGCCCCGACCTAAGTCCCACGATTTCTATACTTTTCCGAAAATCAAGAATGGACTGCGTGGTCAAAGATTTCAGTCGCCAGAGGAAGCAGTCTGAAGGGGATTTTGAGAGTACGAACAAACGAGGGCAATTACTGCTTTGACAACTGGTTTGAGCGCATGCAAATGTGCATTAATTTTCGTGGAGAACACTTCGAGAAACAATAAGGTCTTTAAAAGTTATCTATTTTTTATTCCTGCTGTAGATATATGCAAAACTTGCATGCAAAAAAAAAACCCTCGTAATAATTCGTATATTAAAACAGTTAACCACTCGACGTCACCCAATTTATACCGATGCATTAACACTTTGACCGCTAAAACAAAATATATATATATATATATTTATCGGTTTCACAACGTTCTACGTCTTCCGATACCCAATCTCCACTCGTTTCTGTTTGCCCATAATTCATCATCTAGGCCTCTTATTCTTATTTCACTGTCTATTCCTTCTCTCCAGCTTCTCCTTGGCCGTCCTCGTTTTCTTCGGCCAGTTGGTTTCCATTGTAGTATTTGTTTAGGTAGTCTTTCGTCATTCATTCTTTGTACATGTCCGTACCACACCAGTTGTTTTGTTCTTATATCATCCACTAAAGTACGTTCACCTACTGTCATAATTTCTCTTATTCTTTGATTGGTAACTCTTTCTCTTTTTGATTTCCCTGCTGCTCTTCTCCAATAGTCCATCTCCGTAGCGGAAAGCATTTTTTCTGTTCTATCCTTGATTGGCCATACTTCTGAGCCGTATGTAATAATACTTTTTATAATGGTGTTATATATAAGCTTTTTGTTATGTTTTGATATACTTTGGTCCCAAATTATTCCATTTAATAAAGTTATTGCTTTTCTTCCTTGTACGTTTCGATCTTTTATAGCTTTGTCTAGTGTTCCGTCAGCTGTAATTTTTAGACCTAAGTATTTATACTCATCACAGGAGTGAATTCGCTGCCCGGTATTTAAGATTAGATCCTGTTTCATTCCACCGATACACATATACTCTGTCTTATTGAGATTAACCTCTAGTCCCCACTTATTGTACTCTTCTATTAGTTTTCGTGTCATATATTTGAGGTCGTCATAATCCTGAGCCACTACTATCTGATCATCGGCGAAACATAAAGTATACAAGGTGGTTTCATCCAACGGAATTCCCATGTTTTGGCATTTTCTCTTCCATACTTTAAGGACTTGTTCCAAGTATATCTTGAAGAGCGTAGGCGAGATACAGCAACCTTGTTTAAGACCTTTATTTACTTGAAAGCCTTTGGTTAGTTTTGCTTTTATTTTAACTTTTGCCTTACTATTGCGGTATAACTCTTGGATGGCCTTAATTAGTTGTACGCTTATGTTTGTGTTTTCCAACGCTTTCCAAAGTAGATTTAGTGGTATACTATCATATGCCTTCTGCAAATCCACGTAAAGCAGATGCAGCTCTTGACCGTATGCCATTTTCTTTTCAATAACTTGGGTTATACAAAAGAGATGATCTGAAGTCGATCTACCCGCCCTGAAACCAGCTTGTTCTTCTGCCTCCATGTCTTTATATTCGCTCTCTACTTTATTTCTTATTATTTTACCGTATATTCTGCTTAGCGTACTAGTCACAGATATACCTCTATAATTGTCACATATATCTTTCCTTCCTTTTTTGTGTATTGTGGATATATATGACGTTTTCCACTCAGTTGGGACTACAGTTCCATTTAAATATTTTTGGAACAACAAAATAAAGCTCGTTATTTAATCACCGCACCTCGTTGATAAAACAAATAATTATTTTTCTAGCGGAGAAACTTATTTTAATTCTTTTTATAGATAGGTATAAGGTAGTCGATTCAAAATGGACACATTAAATTTTTTTGGAATTAAATACAAGAATCATCATCATTATTACTTATTATTATTGCAGAGGTCTTGTTATTTATTATCAAAGAACTTACTTGTCTGGGTTATTGTTAATGGAAAGGGGCTTCCGACTATTCTATGCCGACCATTAATCTCAATCAAATTTGAATTTCGTTTATCTTACTTACTCAAGTCTATTTCTTTGGATTATTTTCAACGAAAAAAATCGTTTAAAATTTAAGTTTCTTTACCTTTGAAAATGAACTCACGATAATTTAAAAAAAATCGACCAAAAAACTTCATAACCACATTCAATCGAAAAAGTCCAAAAATCTTATTTCACTCCCCTCCCCTATTATACATACCTGTTAAGTTGTGTACAAAACAAATTGCTCCACTTGTTTGGGAATGTTTAAAACTTGACTGTTCGAGCCAAAGAATTATGTCCCCTAGAATTTATCAGTGGTGGCTCGTGACTTTTGCAATAGGATTTCCCTCCCCCCATTTTTTATACACACATATAAAAAATTAAAAAATATTAATATGATAATAATGTAAATATCTATTCTATGAAGAACTTTCCTACATTCAGTAAAATCAGCAAAAGCTGGTAGGTAGTAGGTCCACGATGATTCAATTGGAATTTAATTTAAATTTTACTGCTTGTATCTAAGGCAATTAATTGTTTGTACTGAGTGCTATAATTTTTATATTATTTTATTATTCATTGACAGAGCGCTTTCGGCATTTCGCCATCATCAGTGTCTTGAACATATGCTTACACCAAGAGAAAATCTTTCTGGTTTATAGTCTAGTATTGTTACTTATCATCTACTACTCCTACTACTATTTTTCATTGATAAAATTGACAAAAAAATTTTTTTGACGGTCACTATAACATAAAATTCTTTGGTATTTTTTGAAAACTCTAGAGTTTCCAACAACATCACAAAACATAAAAAAGTCTTTCTTCCAGTTGACATAAGCCAGGAATATGTGTTATTTGTTTAATAGATCACATTGGTTTGAGGGTTTTTGTGTGTTTTTTATGGGTTTTTTTTTTCATTTAAAGACTCCAATTTTCTATAAACTTTCTTATTTTTTAGTTGCGTCATTTCAAGTGACGCAGTTGCGTCACTTCAAGTGACGCAACTAAAAAATAAAAAATAAGTTTTCCAGAAAACTTCATTGTAAACAGGGACCATTGTGCAAAGATAATAATATAATCCGCCAGTAACCGGACACTATTTCAATAATGTACGCGGGTTCAGCACCTGATTCTTTGTCCTGCGAAAGCATGCGACGTTGTCATGACAACGAACGTACGCCTTCGCTCCGCGGTATATCGAGTATGCTTGTCTGTACGCTGGGCCCTCACAGAATCCGCGGTGGGTAACGCTCACGGATTTTGATCGGTTATAAGAGCTAATAAGGTGACCGCTCGTTCGATTTTGCTGACGCGGCGCGTATCCAATTTTTAATTTTTTGTCCCGTGAAGAGGTGAAATTAATGTCCGTTTTCATTTCTCATTTATTTCTCGCAAATGGACATATTTCAGATTCTAAGTTTCATACAGCTTTGATGGCTGTCAGACGGCGCGAGTCCGCGAGTAGACATGTTGGAGAGCAACTCTCGAGCTTTAAATCGTTTTCGAATCGCAACAATAGTGGATCAGTCAGTTGCAATAGTGGATTTGTGGAGTAAAGAAAGACCTACTAAAACCATGCGAGTCTACTCTCATAAAATCTCAGGGGAGCACGAATTTACAATAGTACTTGCAAATGAACAAATGGGTAAAAGTTCCTATCGAGAGAGTTTTTCTGCTTTTTAAACCACACCCTTATCGAAGATACTTTTTAAAACGTGCTGTCGTATTTGAAGTTTTGAATTTATTTACCAGCGCTACCTACTAAAAGTGTGGCTTGAAGAAAATTAGAAAGATAAAATTATATTGCATACAATTTTCATGGAAACTCACTTAAATTCCAGATTTAGGTACGTAGTAACCATAATAATATTGATTTTGAATTTGGAAAGAGCATTTACATATAAGCGAAACCTGAATTCGGATTATTCACGGACACCGCATTGGATTTTATTTTTTGCAGCCGACAGTTTTGTTTTAACAACCTTATTACTGAAACTACTTTATGCAGGTTCCACACTCTCGCCCGAGTGCTCTCGTATCAGAGTACCACCATACAAACTCTCGCTAATTTTGCGAGAGTGTCAGTTGCAAATGTGAATTACCAAGAAATCTATTATAATCACATAACGAGAACTCGCGGAAATTTGCACGAGAGTGTACATTGTCGCGCTCGCGCAACCTTGGTAATCTTCGCGAGATTACTCGTGTACAGAAAACCGACTCCCGATGGAAACCGATCGAGGCGAATCAAGGCAAGGCAAGGCGAAGTGAGAGGTATCATCTACACACTCCGTCTTGGCCTGTTCGTTGTGCCTCGGCGAGAGTGTAAATCAAGTAAAAGTAGAAAATCAAGAAAACCATGAAAATGAATCCAGAACGTTCGTAATGTTCCCTCCCTCCCAACATCAAGTTAAAAAATAAAGTGTTTCTTTATTATTATTTAAGATTTAGTAGAGCAGAATAATAGGTCCTACATGCGTGTTTATTCTAAGGAACTATTAGATAGCAAATTTGTGATAGTACTCTCTATTGGACAAAGGTATAGGTAACTGTCGAGAGCACTTTTCAGCGATTAATCTCATATGAACACACCCCAAAGATTTAAGCTTACATCATTGTCTAATAAGAAGTCCATTATAGTTAAACTGCAATCTATTACAAGTAAAATTAAGTCAATAAATTTGTGAAAATTGGCGTTTGCTTTCCAAAATTTTAAAAGGGTGGCAAACATAGAGGTTCATAAATCCAAATTTGCTGAAAAATAGACATGAGATTTTGAAGAAGCCGCACTGTAAATTTACCCAAAATACATTGGAAGACCTACAAGAAGAAAAGGCCTATAAAAATTGATACCATAAAAAACATTCGATAGATAGATAACCGAAAAAAACTACAACTCTATAGTGTTTTTTAGTTTCTACATGCCCCTAAAATACTACGTTTCGTTCGTTTTAGATATAATTTTTTTAAATACAATTAGAATGTAATTTTTTTAAATTTCATACAAGAAAAAAGATAAATGACGTTTTTCCGAAGATCAAGACAAGTTGTTGCTTTCGGCTTCTAAATGCCCTCACTATACCACAATTCCGCGCTTTTGTTCGAAAATTATATGGTTTTTGAGGTATTAAGGATATTAATTTTTTTTTTTCGAAAATTTATGTTTTTTAAATTTAGCCCTATGGAGCTTATGGAATTTTATACCTGAAAAAGCGACGAATAACGTTTTTCCGAATCTCCAGAAAAGGTTCTATTTTTGAATTCTACATGCTGTTACTATACTATAGTACTGTGCTTTCTTGTTTCTTAAAGTTAAAGTAGTTTTTTCTACGGGGCGGGGGAGGGATAAAGGGGGTAATTACCCCCCCCCCCCTGAGTCAAAAAAAAGAAAGGTATCGAGGCTGGTAGCTACTATAGATAAGTTAAGGGCTGAAAAATAATATTTTTGTATTTTTAATTATTAGAATCTCGAAAATAAGCGCAAAAGTGAAAAAGCACACAGAGAAAAATCGATTGCGAAAGTTCATCAAGCTATTGCAATATTGAATGGTGAAATTGCAAAAAAGGTACATTTTCAAAGCCAATAATTTACATTAGAACTTCGAATAGTATTTAACCATTTCGCAGAACTACTTTATAAGGAACGTTGACATCATTCAAAAAATTTTATGCATTTTTGTAACTGCAATTTTACGAGAATTTCAAAGGTTTTCGCATGGCGGAAAATTGCAACGTTTTATAATTTCTTTGAAATTTTGAGGGTGGACGATCAAAATATACCCAGGATAATTAGATTTGATCAAATATACAGATCACTTTTTTATTTTATGTAGTACAATCAACCAATAATACTATAGTTTATAAGTTTTGAACAAAATTAATTTATAGTTACAAAAATGTAAATTAAAAAAAAAATGATATTTAAATCCTTTACAAATAATAAAACTCTAAAAAAAATATTCAAAAAACTTCATAATTAAAAAAAAATCAAAACCAATATATTAAAATTTTAAGGAAGTTTATGTTGTATATAGATACTTATTAATTTTGTGGGCAAATTTGAGATGATCAAATAACCTAACCTGTTAATTTTTTGCAAGGAGCATTCTAGTTCTAAAGATTTTTTTATTATTATGTTTTTTTCATCAAAAAGTTGACTTTATATTGCTTTTGCGCGAATTGCGGAAATTTGTTGGAAAAAATTTGTTTGAACTTTATAGTTTGAACCTGATTTAAGGAATTTATATATTAATTTTTTTTTTTTCGAAAATTTTTGTTTTCGAACAAATTTTTTGTCGGTCCCCTGTGCGCTGTTTTACTTTGTGCGCTTTTTTGGTCTCAGCTTTATTTGATGTGTGCTTTTTTCCTGTGCGACTATTTCACATTTCTCCATAACCCCCTCCAGACTTTTGTTTCAGCCGTTAATTAAGCGTATGAGAAGCAATTCCTGAAAAAAAAACAAATAACGTTTTTTCGAATTTCAAGTAGTCAGGGTGCTGTTTTTTGTTTTTATAAGACACTACCTATATGCTTAATATGTAAAAAATGAATTATCAGTGTGTAGACTTATGGAACTTGATGTCCCAAATATCGCAATATGACTATTGGTAATTTTCGAGATTTAAACTTTTAAAATTAGATTAACAATTAATTTCTCTAAATTTAAAGCTTATGAAAAGGCGGGTTGAAGGGTTGCAAATGCCTGAAATTTTCGTCGGTTTCGAAATATACACCGCACAGCCAAGATATCTCTAATTGTCTCGCGCGGCAACAAAGTGGAGTAGACGTGTTAAAAGGTCCTGCTAAAAGAAAATAAATGGCCACTTAGCAGGCCAGGCCACAACAGCCATGCCAATTCGATATATGAGCAGAAATGCTTCAACTTATATGTAAACCTTTGCGAAATCTCTGTGGAAATATTGATATATAGGGACGGACTAAGATATTTTGATCAAATATATTATGATATTGGTCTAACTCACTCAGCAAGCTCTCCAATTGTTTAAGAAGCACCTTTGTTAAATCAAGTCTATCAAATTATCTTACACCGTTTATGAGAAAAAAGGCATTAAATTAAAAGATCTTTGGCTGTAAACAAGTTGTTTTGTAACTCGTTTGCCAAAATTAAATGTCTATTATCTCAAACAATCAGTAAAAATGTTGTTCATATAGACCAACTACAGAAAACGCCACACAAAAATGCATACAGCAGAATTTAGCCGTAGATATGGGTTTTCAAAAATTTGCTGTTTGCAGGGCAGCTTTTGGACAAATAAATAAACTAATAAGGAGACTTCTCCTGTAGTTATCTGACTGTCTAACGGTTTAAGGCTAGTAATTAATGTCAAGTACTAATAAAAAATTTGGGAAAATAATACAAAAATAATTAATTTATATCTTTTTATTATAGCAAAATAAAAAGAAATCCGTCAAATCAGACGCCGGTTGGTTAAGAAAAATATCGAAGAAATAACTGGTATTTCTTCGATGGTCAAAATCAATGCGCACCAGTCATATTAATTAATTAAAGAAATATAAAAAAAAGCAATATTTAATAACCAGTGGCGTGTCGTATAGGGGGGCAGGCGAACGCCCCCCCCCCGCTTCTCTGCGCTTGGCGCCCCTTAAGGACTTCCCCCCCCCCGCCCTTTTATCCACGACACGCTACTGTTAACAACGTGTGATTGCACCATCGATCGGCTTGAATAAAGCCTTCCTATGCTTGTATAATAAGTTTCATAAGGTGGTTCGAGTTTCTAGAAGTAATATTCATTTTTGTTAATTTTCTTGAACAACACATTTTCGATTGGATTGGCATCGGGAGTTTTGGCTGACCATGGCAAAACCTCGATATTGTTCTCTTGAAACCACTGTCGTGATATTTGGGCTGTGTATACAGGTCAGTTGTTTTGCTGGTACAAAAAAAAACATCTGGGTAAAAAATCCTAAATTGAGGAAGCATGTCTCATGGTCTCTCATGATGGTAACATAAGCCTGAGCATGAAACCTACCAAGGATTCTAAAAAGAGTCCCATGTCCTTTTGCCGAAATCTATCCCCAAACATATACAGAGAAAATCTTCCGGCTGAGTCTTCGTTTCGAATATATTTTTTTTGGTAGCGCATTCTTGGTGGCCGATAAACTAAATTTTGTTTTCGATCAATGTGTGATTAAAATATCTTTTCATCTGTGAATACCACACGTTGCCGAAAATCTTCATTTTCCAGAGAATAAGTTGTAGCAAAAATCAGGCGGGCTTGTTTTTTTCTGCATTTAAAAGATTTTTTTTGCTGCTACACATCTTAATCTGGAACGCCTTATTCGCCTTCGACTCGTTGTAAGTGAATCAGAAAAATTAGAGGCAAGTCTTGCGTCACAAGCGCTGGAAAAAAGAAGTTCTTCTAAAAATATTATTAGTTGTTGATCTTCTTGAAGAATGCTGATTTTGGTCAAGCAAGTACCTTGCTTTCGCCGAACATTTCCATTTTCTTCATATTTTCTTTTGATTCGCACAACCGTCGACGTCTTTCGTCCATAGTGAGCGGCTACTCGATGCACCGACCAATCTATGCATCTAATTTGGCCAAAATGTGAGCTTTATCAAATTCGGAAATTTGTGGAGACAATTGAAATACTTGGGCAACTAACAAGAATCGACAATTTACTGTTTTTTGCAAATAATATAATCTTTGATTAATAAGGGTACTGAAATATAAAGCCTAAATTTTACCACGATAAATCGGGGTATGCATTTTATGTGGCGCCTTGTGTACATGCGTACTGGACGTAAGGAAATCATTTTCTTAACAATATTAGTATCGTTGAGAATATTTACTTGCCACAAGAATTTCAGTACACATCTGATCATTTGCTAATTTTTTTTAGTTTCCTTTTGTTTGGAAAATTTATTGTTTAGACAACAACACGTAAATGTTTCTAGGTACGTATCTGAGAGGTAAAATTCCGTGGACTTTCCATAACGTAAATATACTTGACTTAAACAAATCTTACTTGTTTTGTGAAACCAACAGAAACAACTACTCCGAGGGAAAATACCCCTACCGGCATTGAATTATACTGATGGCTTGATGCTTTCGTTGGGAACTTGTTAAAACTGTTTGGTTTTCACTGTCTCCAAAGTCGATCACAAGGATACGAATGATCCCCGTCTGGAACACGTCCTGACAATCAGGAACAAGTGATCCATGCCAATCCACGACTTGATTCAATAAATTATGTTGCAAGTAAACGATTTACTTGGCTACCGGAGCTTGGCTTTGTGTACAGAATAAACAGAAATATAAAAAATACATGAAAAAAAATGTTAGGATCATATCTCAATTTAAAGTTACTCTGTATACGTGATCAAAATATCACTGTCTTTTATTTCGATTCGTGCTTTTGTAATTACATAGTTTGCTAATTTTTCTTAGTTATTTCGATTCGTGCTTTTGTAATTACATAGTTTGCTAATTTTTTTTAGTTTCCTTTTGTTTGGAAAATTTATTGTTTAGACAACAACACGTAAATGTTTCTAGGTACGTATCTGAGAGGTAAAATTCCGTGGACTTTCCATAACGTAAATATACTTGACTTAAACAAATCTTACTTGTTTTGTGAAACCAACAGAAACAACTACTCCGAGGGAAAATACCCCTACCGGCATTGAATTATACTGATGGCTTGATGCTTTCGTTGGGAACTTGTTAAAACTGTTTGGTTTTCACTGTCTCCAAAGTCGATCACAAGGATACGAATGATCCCCGTCTGGAACACGTCCTGACAATCAGGAACAAGTGATCCATGCCAATCCACGACTTGATTCAATAAATTATGTTGCAAGTAAACGATTTACTTGGCTACCGGAGCTTGGCTTTGTGTACAGAATAAACAGAAATATAAAAAATACATGAAAAAAAATGTTAGGATCATATCTCAATGTAAAGTTACTCTGTATACGTGATCAAAATATCACTGTCTTTTATTTCGATTCGTGCTTTTGTAATTACATAGTTAGGTATTTTAGAAACATTTATGGTCCGGTTCTGCGTCAAAGGATAAAGATAAGGGATGAAAATCAGACAGCAAACACGAAAAATATAAACGTATATATAGAAATACAGCGTACTACAAAAGTTTCTTTAAATATTATTTTATATTTTTAAGCTGGAATAAACAAAGCTTGACAGATCTAACCACCTCTTGACCAAAATTAAAATACATTGCATTAAAATAATCAAATATATTTTTTTCCTGTTACATATTAACTTTTGTTACTACCTAAAAGCTCTAATACTTGAAATATTTTTCTAGAAATTAAGGTTTTCCAGAGAGATATTTACAAAAAATTAAACTGTCTCTAAAATTGTTAGACTACATCGTCTACAGTGACAAACAGGGGTGAACCAACAGGACTTTTGAGACTCCCTATATTTTCTTTCTGTAAGGTCGCATTATAGATTCCGGCCAAGTTTTTGAATTCAATTTTCGGTATCGTAAGCCGCACGATCGGTATTGGTCAGCGGCATTCCAAATTCAATTGTTTATCCTCGAAGATAGATATCTAGATATGCGGTCGCATGGGGGTACATATGGAAATGATACCCCTCACGGATTGTGTTTTCAAATCGGGATCTGAAGATCAACACCTGTGACTCTTAATACTTTTCTTAAAGCAATCCCTCAATCTTTTTTTGTGAACATTTTATTCACGCCTCTCAGTCTCAATCTTATCCAGGTCTTGATCTTTGATCATTTTTATAATTAAGAAAATTGAAAACTCTAAGTCGTCCTCCACTAACTTTATTTCGATCATACCAGTTTCGGCTTATGCGGCCATCATCAGTGATCTACAAGCAAAATATGTAAAGAGTACTACCTAGCAAACTACCTAACAGGTTAAAAACTCGAATTATCTTATCTTACCTATTGCTAATCGTAGTTATATCACAGGACAAAATATAAAACAATGGTGAACGTGCAACAAATTATAGAAACATTTAGTTTAAAATCTTAAAATTATTGGCTAAACATAACCTGATTGATTAATTTTTTTCACTTACACCTCCATTTAGAGATATGGATTACTTCTTCAATTTTTATAATTAATAGTAAGACGTACCGAACGTACGTGCATAAATAGCTAAATAGTTAAAAGGTCTATGGTATCCCCTAGAATAGTTGTTGAAGATTGGTTAAACTACCCTGGATTAAGCCTTGTATTTTTATTTTGTGCTTAGAATTAACAAACTCCACTTAAAGTTCTCTCCATAATTTTCTTGTGTACAATTGCTTAAAAAGGCCGGCAAAAATGAATTAAAAGAAATATATGATTATTTTACTGGCCTAAACTTACTCGATGTCAAATCGTCCACAAAACAAAATATTAAGAAGATTTCCTGTGGGTTTTTTTTTATTGAAAATGGTCAACTTTTTCCATTAATGCATGGATTATGTTTGGAAATTCCCGAATATTATTTTTATATTTCTTGGGCAACCGCCTAGCTAAAAAAAGGACATATACCTAAAAAAGGTAAAGGTAACGTAAAAGAAGAATATAGGTAACTAAAAACAGCTTTGGCTATATATTCGCTTTTAAATAGAACTGTTTCAAAAAGAAAACATTAGTTTTTTAACTTTAGTGATGTAGGTGCACAACCAATATTTTTCACTATGTGATATAGTTTTTTCCTTTCTCCACATTCTTTCCCATTAACAATGTTTGTATAATTGTGGTCCACAATGGAGGGCCAAGCTCTTTTTGTATAAAAACTTAAAAATTCTCAATTACCCCTGAGGATGCAAACATAAGTTTGCAAAACATGTTGGGTGCTTAAAAAAAAATCCAAGCAATAAATTCAATAAAAATTAGTGGAGAAAGACCCTAGAGCTTCATTTGACTGAACCTATCACTCCACCATAAGATGGAATATTTCCTCAACTTATAGCGAATTCTTTTGAGAAAATTAGTGAGCCACTCGTGGTCCACTGACACTGTTTTGGTGCTGTCAAAAAATTGCGCCAGTGCAGTTTCAAAAGAATACAAAATTGCACTAGTGCAACACGAGCTCGGAGAGCCCGTGCCAAAAAATGTGCACTAAGTGCAACACTGGGCTTGTCAGTGGGTCAAAAGAATACAAAAAATTGCACCAGTTTTCCCAAAAGAATACGAAAACTGCACTAGTGGCGCACGGTCCTTAAATAAACCGGTTGTCTGGTAACTCGGTGTCATGATTTATAAATACCAAAAAGCAAAATGAATCTACAATAAAACGAAAGCTTGTGATGATACAGGGACTGATGAGAGTCGAAAAACAGTAAAAAAGTTAAAGAAAATTATTTTGTAAATATTCTATGATTAGATAGGTTTAGTTTTTTGTTACTTGCAATATGATTTAAAAACAAAACTGATGAGGACCATTCTTAAATTATATACTGGATGTTCCAAGTTAAAAGTTCACCATATTGCTAACTTTGTTATTATTAAAAATAGAACATTTTTTTATAAAAAAACTGGTAAATTTTTTTTAAATTATATTTTTGTTTCTTGAAAAAACTCGAAAACTCAATGTTCGATTTTTTTTATTTGAGCATCTTAAAGAGCATCAAAAATTCTACTAGTTTGCCAATTTAAACTTTTTTCTATCTTTAATAATAAAAAAGTAAGCAATGGTGGACACTCAACTTGGAACACCCTGTATAATGCTCAAGTAGGAGGGAAGGAATATTAGCGTTACAGTCAATGTATTTTTATTATAATTTTTCTTGAAATGCGTTCAGAAGGGGGATCAAAGATCCTTGTGTTATGTAATTTATGAATATTCCCTTACTGCCATTGACTTTTCAATTTCTTTTCTTTTAATTTTTTTGATAAAATTTCTCAAAAAAAAACTCATTACTTCCTATCCACACAAAAAATCAATATTGCAGTGTTCGGCGAAAAAAGTTAAATTAATATGAACAAGAGTGTCGAATTAACTTAGGCAAAGTATTTATAATCGTGTCCTGAATCTGATATTTATAAAACTGTTGGAATTTTTATCATACATTTTTAAATTATTTGATTTTTTAATAAATTTTGGTATTTTTACGGCATCTATCCTTATTTCTCTCATAATATAACATATAGGTCTCTCTTTATTGATCGTGGAGCAGGCATATTGCAGCGTCATAGGCTGCCGAGTTCTTATTGGCTGGGAGTTACCAGACAACCGGTTTATTTACGGACCATGCTAATGGCGCACCAGTGCTGCACTTTTTTCCCAAAAGAATTCGCCATTAATCAAATTTTAATTGCATTCATTTCATTTTACGGTTTAAATAAATACATATCGCAGAACGAAAGTGACACATCTCGAAATTTTAGGACTTTCACTTTTTAAAATAAGATTATGTAGTTTGTCACACTTACTATCGATACGTAGTCGAAGTCAAAATTCAAATTACAAATAAGACAAAAATATACCTATTTAGAATTTTAAATTACCACAATTTTTTTTGAGAGTGCGTTTTCGTTCTGAGAGTGCGATATGGAACTGTCTGCTCACAAAAAATATATATATAGATTGACAATTTAGTTTCTTAGTTAGTGCACTTAAGGTACTGATTTTATTTTGATTAGGTTTTTATTACTTGACACATTAATTTCTTCTGTGGGTTTTTTTATTGAAAATGGTCAACTTTTTCCATTAATGCATGGACTATGTCAGGTTTTTATTCCTTGACACATTAATTTCTTAGTTAAATGTTTAAACCCGAGAGTGCTTATACTGAACATACTGTATACAATCTCATCTCTAGCGAGCTAAGTAAAAAAATAGTACGTACTGTATAAAATCTTAAAGTATCTCTATCCCGAGTCTTCGAAGTAACAAACTAATGTGTCAATAGCAAGTAATAAAAACTTAGAAAGTCTAGTATCCCAAAGGCCCTAACTATGAAATTAAATTGTCGATAGTTATTCTGAACATCACACAGTATAAAATTTCAAAGTATCTGTAGAGATCTAAAATAAATTGTCAATACTTAGTCTGAACCTACTGTAAAAAGTCTTAAAACATCTCTATCCTAAGCCTTCTAAGTAACAAATTAATGTGGCAAGTAATAAAAACCTAATCAAAAGAAAGGCTAGTCATGCAGGAATCCCGGCGATCGACAGACAAAAGTGTAAAGAGGCGAGGCTCACTGAATAGAACATCTCCTGAAAACGGCATCTCCTGAAAACAGCTTTTAGTGAAGCTGTGTCTCCACCGCGAATATGGTTACAATTGTAAGATACAACCTTACAGATTGAGTCCGCTTTGCTAGGATAATGCTAGTCCGACCGACGCATTGAACTCAATATACCGAGAAAAGCTCGGGCAATATTGGTTGTCCCGTTTCCTTGAGTACATTTTATGTTATGTTTTTAATTTGTGTTCGACTTTTTTTTATGAGGCACTTTTTGCATGTCCCAGTTTTCACTTATCCTTTATTTGAGGCATGCGCAGTTACCTGTTTTTTATCCCTTACTAAAGGATACCCCTTTCTTGTGTTCGAATAACGCAGGCTACTAGTTCCTTTATTTAGAGACATTGTTGCCGCGCATATAACGTTACGGCAAAATGTAATGTAAATTTAAAATATTTTGACACCAGATAATTATTTCAAGAGCTACCAATGCAGGGCAATTCGCCGATTTAATTTTGTGCCAATTATTGAAAATTATTTTTTACAAAAACTGGTAGATATGTGTTGTTTGGCAACAGTGTTCACCAACTAACCAAAAGTCATTAATGTTCTGTGACGTGTGTAAAAAAAAGAAGAAGTACAACAAAGTCCATCTATTTTACTGACCAGAATTTTAGTGACCAAAGACCTTTTTATAGCTCGAAACAAATCCTAACTAATAAATTAAAGCTGCTACCATTCCCAAACAGTTACCTATCTCTCTAACACTTAGGTACAGATCAGTTTTATCTCAAAAATAAAAATTTTCACTAAAAAACCAACTATTAACTTTGATTAGCTTCTACTATTAAAAAAACAACTACTACCACGTTCACCTGTCTTCTACCACCGAAAAACCAAGTGGATCCTATTACCAAAAAACCAACCAGTACCACCTTCCCCTAGCTTCTATCAGCAAACAACCAACTACTACGACCTTCCCTGCTTCTGCCACCAAAAAACCAACTCCCACCACCGTTCCCTTGCTTCTACCTTCAAAAAGCCAACTACCACCACCTTCACATAACTTCTGCCAGCAAAAAACTAACTACTACTACCTTCCCCCTAGCTTTTACCACCACAAAACCAACTACTATAATCATAATCAAATAAGGTAGTAGTTGGTATTTTGGTGGTAGAAGCTAAGCGACGGTGGTTTTTAAAATAAAACTGAGTCGCAGCTGAGTGATAGGTCACTGTAGCAGTGGTAAAAGCTTAGACTTATAAGTTAGTACCTATTTGTTTTTATCATAAACAAGACGGCCTTACAGCAAAAAATACGAAAATTCGTTGGTTAGTAAAATCTTGGTCAGTAAAATAGAAATTCCCCAGTACAGATAATACTATATTTCTTGGCAGTTTTTTACTGGTCTTAGTTTCTCAGTGTTTCCGTAGTTGTTTCCGTAAGTTTTTAATTAATTTTTGCCTTCAGAAGACAAAACAGGCTTTTGATAGGTAAATAAAGCATAACGGAACTCTTTGTCCATTTGAGAGTACCTTTATGAGTGTTTGCTCTCTTGAGAGTTCCTCAGAATAAACTTGAATGTTAGTAGCTCCCCCCCTGCTTCACAAAATCTACTATAGCACTGTCGCAATTATTAATCGCGCGCTTGGTAGTTCAACAGTGGCACTAACGAACAATGTTTAACTCGCGCGCTGTCTCATAGAAGCCGTTTGACATTTATTCTCTAAGATTTGTTCATTTGAGAGAAATACTCTTGAGAGCTGTTCACGAGAGTAACTATTTTCTCATATGAAAACACGCTTTAAGTCATACAAAAAACTCCACACTATTGCTGCGCTGTACCAAAATACAAATTAAATTGTTTATAAACTAGTTATTCTGTTTGCAAAACCAGACCCTTTGTAACTACAAAATATAACTGTGTAGGGTATTGTTTGGTGGAAAACAAGTTTAAGGTAAAAAAAATCCTATCTTAAATTTTTCCGCACGCGTCCTACTCTTAGTTTAGTTGAATATACGAATCAATATACATAGGTACCTACAGCCAGTGATTGTCGATCTAAGATAAGCAGCATGTTATATTCAAGATACTTAAAAATTAAAAGATAAAGTAAGATCCCTTTGTCGTTTTTATATTTTTATTACTCGAAAGCTTTTGTCACAGAATCTGAGCTTTTGTTGTCCTCAGTGCCGGTGGCCTTCCAGTTGCCGTACGTATACAGTTCATTGGAATGAACATAGCGAGGGGAAATGGAGGCGGTCTTCTGGCCAATGGCGGGCGTTTCCGTTAAACAAGTTTGGCGCCAATCCAGCCATTGCGCCAAGCTCGACGGAACTCCTTTCCTCCAATGAAAAAAGCATTAATCTCTTTTAAAAATAGAGCAGACTGCAACCACGCAGCTACGCGACACGCACCGAATCGCTAACTGCCATAGAGGCTACAGTAATGAGCTTAACAGTAGCACATATTTAACATGCAGTTGAGTTTATAGACATCCCCACTGCCACCGCTGGCAATTCACCTTGCCACCGCCCACTAAAAAGTCACCTCACCAAGTGCATAGTCGTCTTTACAATCTTTAGTCAGTTCATTGTCAACTAACTGTCTTCTATTACCACGGGGTACACATACCACCATTCGTGACGCAGTGTGATCATGTGCGTGTATTACCAGTGATTCTTAAAGCCACGTGTAGTGCAAACTGTCAAAATCATTGAAACTAACTTTCATTAGTGACGCGGCAAGCTCGCGTCCACCTTGCAGCAAACACGGCTTCTCCACTTGCTATGACTCAGCATAGTGACGCATCTAGTGATCATTCCGAAGTATCTGTGACTCCTCCACCAGCAGTGTCTAAAATGTTAGAATTCGCAAACCACCAAAATCTAAGCCTGTTCAATCTCGAACATAGAAATATGTTGGCAGCTCCCCTCGCAGCTTTACACTCTATGGCAGAAATGAAACAACACCAAAATCATCTAAACCAATCTGACCATAACATGGATAAAAACGAAACTGAATCGTTATTAGAAAGAACCAATTTAGGTATGGACAGATCAGGTCTAACCCGAAGTCCTCTGGGTAATAGTAGTAATAGTTCCCAAGGAGCTAATCCACATGGGATCGATCACATACTTTCACGACCATCTCAAATAACTACGGGACCTCTACACTTTCCCCACAATCTCGGTTTTTCCCAAAACTCATTAGGAATGGCTGCAAATAGTGCACAAACTGCAGCTAATCCAAGTTTAAGAGGTTTCAACATTGCCGCAGCTGCCTTCTTTCACCATCATGCCGCCAATTCTGTCAATAAACCTCAAGTAGAACTCGGAAGGACGGCACAGGGACTCTACTGGCCTGGATTGCAGAGTTTAAATCCCATCGCATGGAGAGATAGACTGGATCGACTCGGAGGAAGTAAGTTTTCTCATTATTGTTCCATAGTAAACTTCTAACATTTTAGTTTTTTAGATGACCCAAATATTAATGTTGTTTAAGTGTGGAAACCGTTGAAATTTTATTCATACTGAAGTTTAGTAAATATTTTGGAAAAGAAAGGAAAGTATTGACATAGTCTCTTTTGATGAAATAGTAAATAAAACACAGTCGGATAAAGTAAACAGGCCTTAGGAAAGGTATTTATTAGGGGTGGACAAAGGAGAAAATCACGAGAAAATAGCCAAATAGATTAAGTTAGATTAGGTCTATACCTCGACACAGACAGTATCAATGTTTGCTATAGTAGAGAGACAAACATTTGGGCTCAACAATTGGTTAGAGCGTGCGGATATCTCTGTTTATCATTCGAATTACGGTTAAATAGGTAAACTCGACGAAATACGTGAAATAATCAACATGCTAAACTGCGTGGCTTAATACCAAGGAGACTATTTCACACGTTGTTTTGGACAATCTAACACTTTACATACAGGGTTTGTCCAATTAACGCTAATTCGCCACTCTTACGTTCCAACCTTAATTAAAGAAACTTAAAAAATTAAACTTAATTCGCTAATAAGACTACTTGACAGATTGACCGACATTTGTTTAATACCAGATGAAAATTTATCTGTCGCCAAGTATGTCGTTTAATGTTCATTTCCCGACGCGTAATAATTAAGCCTTTCTCGGTGAAATAAATGATATTATCACACTGCCATATGCTGAGATTAGGTGCTTAATACTGTTTAATTCCTGGTTAGATCATGTTATTACATGATTGTTAATCTGATAGCATGTTTTATCGAATATACCTAAGTCTAAAAAAGGAATATAATTAAAATAAATCCCACCTTCCTCCTCAGGCAAAATTCGTTTGTTTGGGCATCAGGCCCGTCCGGTTCTCGAAAAAGGACAGCGATCCTTAGAAAAATATTATTATTTGCAAAGATTATATGGTCCACTGGACAAAAGAATCAAAGGGAATAACACAAACTCAAACATAAAAGAGAAGGAAGTACAGATAAATCAAATAAGTGACAAATACGTTACATTTAGAAAATCAAGCGTTTTAAGGGACAGTTTTACCTTTTGCAACTTATAACAAAAATTTGATTTGTAGAGTAAAGAATTAATACATTTTTAAATCTTACGCATGTAAAGTATATGTTTATTTACAGTTTTATAAAAAATATCTTGGCATAAACTGTAAATATTCAATGAGTTTTGCAGAATTATAGATCAATTAAACTAAGGGATGAATAAATATGCCAAAGGGTATCTGCGCTTTGCCTATGTATATTGTTTTGTTAACTTATTGAATAATAGTAAAAGTAGGAGCCAGTAATTCTCAAAAAAAAATCAATCGGAACAGCTTGAGCAAACAATTCGTTGATATTAAATTAATGAAACAATAATAATTAGTTTTAGAACATAAGCGACATATGCTTTTCTTCATTACGCGAGTTGATTAGACGGATATCAATAGTAATTCCGTTATCGCCCAAAGAGGCACATATGTTTGCAACATTATTACATCATATATCACTGAGAGAGAGGTGATTGTTGCGGCCACGGCTAAACAAGGCTCCATTCTCTATTACCTCTCGGGCGCTAATTCCACCTCTAGTTTCTCTCTCTCTTTTACACATGTCTAGTAATGACCGATGACGTATGCGTTATTTGTTTTGACGCCATCTGGTCCAAGCGTTATTAACTTGGCAAATCAAACAAGATCCAGACATTAATTACTGGAAATCTGATGGCTCCCGTTTCATACCCAGCCCTTGCCGTTTCAAGCGGGATATATTTTACGTTTTCACCTCCCTTATTCACTTGTATGTATGTACACACTGCATTTTGCTTCCATCTCGGGCACTACGTTATTCTGTTTATGATGAATTAATTTATTGAATTCATCTGTCTTTAACAAATGTAAAAATTAGTATTTGTAGTCATCTACCAAAACAGCACTAAACAAAATAAAATTTCTATTGTTTACCAAAACCTTAGCAACTCATAGAGCTTTGTTAAAAAATCTTGTCCCTTGGAAATTAATATTCTATTTTCTTTATTTATAGTATGTTACTTTTATTTACAGATGAACAAATAAAAATGAAAAATTAGACTTTTTCATACTTGTTGTTTTTCTTTTGCAAATGTGTATTCGTCATGCGGTCTCTTAACGTCAAATCCTAACAAATCTCTTACTGTTATTAGGAACCTACTTACTGCTACTAACTTAGTTTTATTTTTTGTGCATATTATGTAGGTAAACCATTTCGAAATATTTCACCTATAGAGAATCTTCCTACATATATCCACAAGCAGTGCTATCGATTTTCAGATGATTTACACGAATGGTGTTCACTATTTCCAGTTCGGAAAAGAATATGGAAGCACACTCAAACGATATCTATAGGAAAGTGGAATATATATATATATAAAATGTGGGACAGTAAATATGTTTTTTTTGTAAAGTTTTATCACATAATTGGTTTTAAATGTAAGTGTTACAACTGCATAAATATTAATACGCTTTTGATTTATAATATCGCTTGTGAAAAAATGACATTCTTTGACATATTTTTAATCATGGGTTCAGTTTTCTCAAAGGAGCTTTATATTTTAGATATTTTTTTTTGTGAGCAATGAATATTCTGAAAGAAGCGCCGCACGACTCTGTAGGTGCATTATTGAATTTGTTCGGAAGAGACCTTATCTCTCCCGCGAGGGCCATATAGCCCTCTTTTCCGGCGTTGTCAGCATATATAGATTATTATATAGACATCTGGCTCCGGGATTCCACACATATAAAAGTATATATCGATGTTTCTAACCTGTGCTGTTTTACATCCGACTTTCAGACCAATATTGGCAATATAAACCCAAATAATGCTATAAAAATGCATTATAGCTTTTTAATGTTTCTCGTTTCTTCATTATACGCTATAAAATACATTCTTGATGCGGAATAAAAATACTTCAACACAACTGTATTCTTATAAGAAGAAATTTTCTTTTAAATATAGATGTACTGCAGATACAAAAATAAAAGAGTACCCATATTGAGTTGGTATAGCATGGTAACACAATAATAGTCGATAAAATAATTCAATATTTTTTTTTATATTTAGTCGGTTTAGAACGTTTTTCTACGTTGTCCGACGCCTATTCTCCACCTTCTTCGATCCTGACAATCATCTTCTGTCAGATTTTTTTTGACTCATTGATCTTTGGATTGACTGTTGCCATTCTAGTTTAGGACGCCCTCTTTTTCTAGGCCCTATTGGTTGCCATTCTAGGACCTGCTTTGGTATTCTTTCGTCGTTCACCCGTTGTACATGGCCGTACCATATCAGTTGCCTTTTAGTGATGTCATCCGTTATGCTTCCCTCGATTCCCATTCTTTCTTTTATGATCTCATTTCTTATGTGATCTGTTCTAGATATTCTCATTGATCTTCTTATTGCATCAATTTTGACACTTTCCATTTTTGTTTTGTATTTTTCTGTTATGCGACAAGTCTCTATTCCATACAACAGCGATCTTTTCACCATTGTTTCATATATGTTAAATTTTACATTCTTCTTTATCCAACTGCTCCATAAAATACGGTTAAGACATCCAATAACCTTTTTTTCTTTTACTATTATTTTTTCCAGTTCTTTACTGTTCCTGTCTTATCAAATGTGACACCCAAGTATACATACTCATTGCATGAAGATATTACCTGTCCATTGTCTAGTTCTAACTCACTGGATTCGTTTCCAATACATAAGTACTGTGTCTTGTCCACGTTCACTGTTAATCCCAACTTTTGGTATTCTTCCATTAACTTTCTCATCATATACTCCATGTCTTCTTTATCATTAGCTACAATTACTTGGTCGTCAGCAAACTGTAGTGTGTATATGGTAAATCAGTCGTTAAATTGTATTCCCATGCCGTGAACTTTACGTTTCCAGTTTTTTAGAGCTACTGCGATATATATTTTAAAAAGAGTTGAAGAGATACAACATCCCTGTCTTAAGCCTTTTGTTAGCAGGAACTCTTTTGAGATTTCCAATTTTAATTTTAGATGTTGACCCTCTGTATAGTTCTTTTATCGTTTTTATGTATGCATGATTGATATTAGTCTGCTCCAACACTGTCCAAAGTTTTTCTACTGGAACGGTATCATATGCTTTTCGTAGGTCCACAAAGGTAACATGAATCTCTATATTTAAGGCGCGCCTTTTCCCAATTACTTGTTTAACACAAAAAACATTATCACTACAAGATCTGCCTGCACGAAACCCACTTTGCTCTTCTTCTTCTTGTTCATGAAAATCATTCTCTATTAGATCTCTAAGAATCCTACCGTAGTACTACTTAGAGTACTGGTTACTGAAATTCCTCTGTAATTGTTGCAATCCACCTTGTTTCATTTTTTATGTATTGAGGATATGAAAGCAATTTTCCAATCATCAAGTACTGGATGTCCGTTTATGCATTGATTGATAATATATGTGAGATTTTCGATTAGTTTCTCTGATCCATATTTGAGCATTTCAGCATATATCCTCCAGGTTTTTTTAATATTATTCTTTATCATTTCTTTTTAAATTACTAGTTACAAATAACCAGGCATTGATCTATAGGAATTATAGATCTTATTATGATGTTTTAGCAGGTGTTTTAGAGAAATAAATATTCTAATACACGCAAATTTTATATACTATTATTAAGTATAGATAATAATCATACTGAAATATGTATTAAAAATGACACTATTTAATTTTTTTTTTAAATTTCCGATATATTGACCGGACTAATTACTCTAAAACTTACGGTATTTACGGAAAATGATGGATCATAATACCTAACCCAAAAAAGATTTAAATAGGAGGGATGAGTCCCGTTACAATCGTTACGAAACAAAGGAAAAACAGGAAAGGCAAAAGTGACGCGGCTGGTGAAAGTAGTAAACAGCAGTGAAATGGCGGTTAAGTTGTATGACAGTCTGTTAAATGAAGAACTAATTCAGTAAGGGTCTTCAATTAACAAAGTTGGCTGGGTCATAATAACCCAAGCGCTATATATTACCTAGCGCTTGTGCCTCGGAGCCATTAAATATTAGGACCAGAGCCATACACAAAAGATAAGTGTTTATGGCTGCCATAAGAAACAGTGTTGTCTTAATTAAATTTATAGAGAGAGACGCGTTTAATATTCCCTGATATGCCATATTAAATTTATAAGTTGCCTCCGTTTCGTAAAATGTCTTTCGCCTTCTACTTAAGTTCTAAAACTAAATTTCTACTGGATGAAGATAAGCACATATACGTAATATTCCAATACTCCCTGTTACCTATTTACACAATGGTTGGCGTTTGATGCAAACATTCAGAAATAAAGGTACGAAAAATGCACATATACCAAATTTACAAAGATAGAGTTTTTGGCAACTGTATGCCGATGATTTGACGTAACGGATACAAGAATAAAATAATATTCATGCGTAAAAGTATAACCAAGCAGGACATTTTATCTTAAGGACCGCAAAAAGGATAGACTTATACCCATTGATATTGCTATTTCAAATATGTTTGCATTCTGCATCGTAAAGTACCGTAGGTATTGCAATAATACGTACTATATGGAAATAATATGCATATGTCTTTGAAAGCAACCAATCAGGTCTTTTTTGTTTAAGGACCCCAAGGCCCTCATGTTTGCATCATGAATGGGCAGTTACCGTATAAATAAATAATTCATCTATAGAGTACGGGTAGTTCAATAAAAAAAAATTACTCGAAAACGTTTGTCTGAATTTGACCAATTTGACTATATTGCTTTGAGATTTACGAATATCCAAATTCACATATCTTAAAAATCTAGGATGGCGAACAGTTTTTAAAAATAAGTATTTTACTGTTTATGATGGTCAAGGTTATTAAAACCGGATAGAAGTTTGCAAAAGCAGATTCGAGCTAAAAGATCTGTTTTTTCACTTTCCTGAATTTCGTGTAGCAATCACACTCATTTTACTAATCCAGAAATTTCTTAGTTTTTATTCGATTTCAAAAATTGATACATAAGCATACGTAAGAAGTATAAGACTTTACATCTAAATTTTAATTTTTTTCCAGTGCTACACATGGCAATTTGCAAGGTAGGTCAAAAATACTAGTTTTAAAAATAAGTCATTTCAGTCCAAGGCAATCAAAAATGTCTAGTAACTTCTAATAATAATAATATAACAATCCAAATTTTATTCACGACACTAAAGTACCCTGAGTACCAACAAAGAAGAATATTAAATAAAGTCTAAATAATTATATTAGTATACACGGGTAGTTTTTTACTAATAATGTTAAATCTGGAATAAGATATAAATCAGTAATTAAGATTTTTCACTATGTGATAATATAAAACCTATAAACTGCAGTTTAGAAAAAAATTGTTGTACTCCGATAAACTGACAAAAAATGCCAGTGGTGACGGAAATAGAGAAATATAATTAGATTTGACATACAAATCAACGTTTAATTTTTAATTGCGATTTTTAAATGCTTCTTTTATCATAGAGGGGTATCAAAAAATTAAAATGGCGCAAAATTTGTTTGTCGATTTCAGGATCGTGATTTATGAATGGTAGACTGAAAATATGAAATTGTGTGTTGGCCAGGCGGGAATCACATTTACGCATGCCAGTGGGGATAAAAGCGAGGTCCCCGGTTATATAGTTTCAATTAAAAGATATGCCAATGGGATATATACGGCTTCCCGTCATATATGATCCAATATTTTGACTGCTGATGCGATTGCGCCTCGTTTTAAGCCATAAAAAACAACCCTCGTGTAAGGGCTCAATGGACATTACGACGAACCCTGGATATTTTGCATACATAAACACTTATTTTGGACCATCTCGAATTAGGGTTTAACGATAATTGGATATAAACTAATACTGAGCTAAAAATACATAGGTATATGCACAGCTGATTTAAAAGAGACTGATACGACTCTTCAAAGTACCTTTTTCAAAATTTGAGCCGTATATGCTAAGCCACCATATCAGTTTTATCAACTTCTCAGTATTTACAATTTCAAAGCTGCCAATGCCAAGTAAAAAAATAATAATATTGTCATCAGTTACAGAATAATAAATACATAAACATAGTATTTAATCCTAAAATGGCTTTCCATATGACCAAAGCGCTAAAAAAATTATCACCTAAAAATGGATGGCCCTTTCCAGGAGTAGCCCAACATTTTAGTAAGCTAAACAACAGTTTATTCTTTAAATAAAAGATTGATACAACAACAATCACTTAAAAGGAAACAAGGATGATCTAGCAGGCCAAAAACAAGTCAAGTTCATGAAGATCAGGCACTACTTCTAGTACTCTAAAATGATCCCTTCGAGAGAGCGACGAACGCAAGAATTTTTTCACAGGCCCGGGGCCGCCAAGCACTCATTTGCTGTAGAATTAAATCATCAAATCTCAGGTGCCGAATTGCAGCAAACAAGGAACTTACTTTTTAAATATATTATTTAGCAAAGCTAATACAGCCACTCAATTCAAAATTAAATTCAATTTAACAGAAGAACGACCAAAAATATATTGTTAGCTGGGTTTTATATTATTTACTTTATAAACATGTAAAAGGAAACAAACAGTCTTCTCATTGGACGTCATACAAGTAAGACTACTGTAAAATGTAAATGTCAACCCTATATAATATATATACTGCTTAAAATAAAAAACGAGTTTTTCAAGTCGTATCAGATTTTTTTGAAACTAGCAGTATATTTATCAATCCAGATTCGAAATAGTGTTATTTTATTCAATGTTTAATCTAAATTAGGGAATGATTTTGAAAGTTAAGAATTAAAAATTCTGGCTATTAGCAGTGGCGGCTGGTGAAGTTATAAATGGGGGGGGGGCAGAAACTTAAATTGCATGAAACATGAGATAAAAAACTTACCTTGAACAATTTTATTTTACCATTTTCCAAACAGGCAGCTACTTGGTGTAGTTTTTAGTTTATTTATTAGTAAAGTCCATTTCAAACAAGTTTTGTGGCTAATCGGGCAAAAGATAATTTTTTTGTTTCTCCCATTTTTTTCCGTGGGTAGCTTGAAAGCTTAACCTCACGGGGGTCCAAGATCTAATGGACACCTGATAAGTGTTGACAGTTAACTGTTTCGTCCTTATGGGGCTCCTCAGAACACTGCTAGGTCGATGTGACAATTCTTGCGAAGTTAATTAGATAGTTTTGTCTCTAATCATAAGTAAATAGTGAGAAAACTATCGCAAGAAGCGCCATCTACCGAGATACGAGAAACAAAAGCAGGCGAAAAACTGCTAGACATATTGATCAATGAAAAGATCGAATACAAATAAAAGAGAACAAACTATAGTCCGTGACCTACGACAGCTCTTCTGTCTTTCATGCAGGATCACCGCATATTGCATTTTTACCAGTCATCAAGACACGTGAGCGTCAATCAACGGAATTTTTAAGCTAAATAATTCTAACAAACGTGGAATTTCGTACCCTTGAATTTAAAAATCAAACAAGTTTCGTGGCTAATCGGGCAAAAAAAAATTATTTTCTTCTCTGAGGAGTCCCATAACGACGAAACAGTTAACTGTCAACACTTATTAGGTGTCCACTAGATCTTGGACCCCCGTGAGGTTAAGCTTTCAAGCTACTCACGGAAAAATATGAGAGAAACAAAAAATTATTTTTTGCCCGATTAGGCACGAAACTTGTTTGATTTTTAAATTCACGGGTACGATATTCCACGTTTGAAAGTCCATTTCTTTCTTTTACATGCGCAAAGTACTCAATGATAAGTTTATTATTGTCCGTAGTCAACAATTTTCTTTCAATTGAACACATAGCTACGTCGTTTAATCTACTTTGATACTTACTAAAATTTTGGTTAATTTTACGTCCGGTCTATGTGGCCCTAAAGATTTTAATTGTATTCCGAAGTTCATATGTCAACGTATTTAAATTTGCACAGTTAATTATATAATTCACAGTATTTATTTCCATTTTGAAAACAAACAAAAACAAACAATAATCACGCGACCGGTAAGGCTTTTACCACTGACCTACCACAAATCCAAACAAACTGTCACCTTGCAACAGCTGATTGCCGACCTTGCTCTTGGATGCATAGTTATTCAAAGCTATTGCGACCAGCAAAAAAAGGTGAAAATTAAGTTATTAACAATGTGTAATTCATCAGCATTATTTGACAAGAAAATGGGTTGATAATATACAAATAAAAATAAAAATAAAAGGTGACTCTATGGAAAACTGTATAGGTGTCTTATGGAGAATCAGATAATAATAATAATAATAATAATAATAATAAATGTCTTTTATTGATCAAAAAAATCTTAAAAATAACATGACCAACTAGGCGAGGTTCAGCTCAAATATCTGATAGACAGTTTAACCTGCTCTTCCACCTAACCTAATCTTAATACTAAGGTATCTAAGTACTGAAGTAGTTGACAGTACATATTACAAAAAAAAATATTTAAAGTACATCTAAATCTTATTCTATATGGTAAAAACACAAAAAAAAGTTAAACTAAAATATCTTAAATGTTATAGTATACTTTCTTACCTACTTATATCGAAAATTGCAATAGAACTAGAGTGCAGCTAAAGTGTGAGTAAAGGGATATATTAATCAAGAGTACCTACTAACGGCCATTTTGTTCAAATAATAATCTCTTAAACAGTTTTTTTTTTGAAAGAGTGTGTTGAGTTGAGCGTAGAAAAATCTGCTGGTATTTTATTCCATTCATTAACAATCTGATAAGAATACGACCGCTCGAAAAGTTGACTGTTATGCTTTGGAAGTGTCAGTCGTCCCCGGAATCGAAGATTTAGGTTGTTAATATCTGTTCTAAAACGTAGTTTATTATGTAAATAGGGCGGAATTTTGTTTTTTACAATTTTGTGGAAGAAAACTAACGAGTGTAATCTGCGCCTATTGTACATATTTAACCATTTGCTTTTTTTTAGGGTATGACTGATACGTTTGAATTTACGAATTCCATGAATTAATCTTAAGCACGAATTTTGTAGTCTTTGAATTCTGTTTGCATCAACTTTTCTAATACCGGGGCCGTAAATTGTGTCACAATAATTTACCTGTGATAAAACATAGCTTTCACAAAGTAAGGTCTTCATTTTTTTTGACATTAATCTTCTGTGTTGGTATAGCATTTTAAGATTAAAATACCTTCGCTGTAAACAGTTACTTATGTGGTCAGAAAACCGTAGTTCCCGATACATGATGAGGCCCAAGTTTCTGAGCTTTTTGCTAAACGGAATTGCGTGTTCGTCCAATTTGATTTTTCCTTTCGCAAGAGTCTCAAATATTTCTCTTCGCTGTTTAGGTCCAAACACTACAATTCCGGTTTTGGACGCATTAAGTTTTAAACAGTGTTTCTTGGATATCTCAGAAATGTTGTCCAAATCATGGTTCAGGGCGGCTATTGCTTGTTCGGATTCATCAAGCTCGAACGAAAGATATATATAAGTAATGGTGTAAACATGACTGAAAAGCTCTGGGAAACTGAGAAACATACAACGAATAAAGAAGAGGGCCCAATATTGATAGATAGATAGATACCTATAAAAATAAAAAGTTCGTCAACTTTTAAATATAATTTTTATTTTACTTAACAGTATTAAAAATTTATTTTCACCTTTATTTTTATTTGGCCGAATAAACAGCAAAATATTTGTATTTTTATATTTATTTTTTTCTGTGTAAATCCAGCACTGACATAATTTATGCCCCAGGAATCTTGACTTTGGGAATCCTTATCATTACAAAAAAAATATTACAACCATTTTTTGCTAATCACAAGAGCTTAGAATAAACTATAACTATTAAAAAAAAATTGATGGAGTAATGATTGAACCGGCAACGCGTAGGAAGGGCACCGGTCACTTTCGCACGATGAAAATGGACGACGTTAACTAAAACAAATATTCTTCCCGCCCCCGCTCGATTACACCCTTTCATAGACATCAGAAAAACGGGTATAGTTTTTGAAAAATCAGTTGAACAAATATAAAAGCCGACCATCGGCATATCCTTTATAGAAAGTGACATGGGCGGCGGTAGATATATTCATGAAAATTATTTCATTTAATTATGGCGTAAACTAAAGAAATAAAAATAGAAAATTTATTTTCTAACTCTGCATACTGCCGACTAAAGGAGTCCCGAAAAGCACACCCGAAAGCAATTAAAGGCGCATGTACCAAAAAAATCTGCCCATCAGGTGCCGTTCATCCCCCTGGGCTCGGTCGGTCGGAAAACAAATACTTTGTGGTCAGACCGCAAAGAGCCGCGCCTCTTCTATGTCGGTAGGGTTGAAATTATACCAGGAAGATTTTATATGAATTTGGATAACTTTTGAATGGCAGAATGAAGCAAAATTTCATGAAATCGATAGAACCCCGTATTAGGAGTTATTCAAGTGACTTTGCAAAAACTATAATATCAAAAGCCCGCCTCGGCGTTGCCGGCTTGTAATTGTTTACGTTAAAAAAGTTGTTATTAGCCGTAGCTCATAAAACGAGCTGGACATGTTGTAAGGGAAGATTTAACTTTTTTTAAAATAAATCAATAAAAAATCTTGTTTGTTTAGTTTTGGAAGGGCATTGTCCCGTTGCCCTCCCTGTAGCAGACGCCACTGATAGGGAAATAAAGATAACATGTTTAAAGGACATTATAAAAAGAAAAAAATTTCAATAAAAGATATAGACAAGTGCATGTTTAAACAAACCAAAAAATGGAAGATATTAATAACAGCACAGGGAGATGGGACAATTCACGGTGGGCCGTTTCACCGCGGTCCGATACGCTGCTGGGACAATTCGCCCTCGTCCGATTCGCCGCTGGTCAATTCGCCGCCGACGAGGCTTGAGATTGCAATTTTGTTTATTTCATATATTAAACATCTTTTTTAAAAAATATTTTTAAAAAATTTGGGTTTATTTTTTTGAAAAAAAATTATTTTACAAACAAAAACAAAGATTTTAGTTTTTTATTAATTAAAGTAGTTTTTTGAAAAATTACTTATCGAAAATGCATTTTTCTTCGAAAAACATTTTTTTGTTTATCTATGTTTGCGATCAATTGATCAAGGTTAGGTTTAACACAGATTTTGATCTCCCAACAAAAGGACTGTTTTTACCGAAAAAAAAAACTGTTTTTTCTAAAAAATTGCCTTCAGAACTTGGGTATTTTCTGATGAAAATTGAGCCTCTTTTTAAATACCTAGAATAGTTTTCAAGCTGTTCTTAATTTTTTTATTTCGAAATCGAATTAGCCGTGGATTATTATATTAAATTCAATTTTTTCTTTTTAAAATTGAAGTAGATTTTTTTTACATATATTTGAAAGTTTATTATATTATTACTGATGTGAGTGGTTATTAACATTATTAAATAAAATTTAATCCAGTCTGAACTATATTTTAATAATTATTTTAAATAAATCCATATGGCTATCTTCATTATTATTCGAACCAATTCCGAGTCAAAAATCATTTAAATATTGGCAAAATTCAATGTCAATTTTAATTTTAATATTGTTATCATTATTCATATTTAGAGTTAATTCAATTTTATTTATATCGGCCATTTGATTTTGTGCGCTTTGGCTCGTTTTGCCAAATTAATGAAGTTTAATTTATTTTTAAAATAATATTAAAAGGTAACGGCTTTCATTTCAAATATTTATCTCTATATAGCCGTAGCTTTTAGTATTTCGTCTGATACAAGTAAAATCGCACAGAAAAAAATATCCGTTTCAATGGCAAAGGTTTATCCATCCGCTTTAAAAGAAGATAATTTTTTTCTTGGAATATTGCATTTACTGAAGGCAAACCTTTTTTTATTATAAAATACGTTTGTCTCGTTCCAAGAAAATCATATGGGGTTCTTTCAAAACAATTACAACAGTATTTACTAAAGGGTGCTAAGTGCTAAGTCCTACAATCCTAGGTTTAAAAGTCTACATTTTGGTTGAAGGTTTAACTCATTTTTCCCATAAATGCAATAGTTTTTAATATTTATATAAATTGTTCATAAATACCTTGCGATATGGGTCATCTTTTTTTGTTGTTACAAAGACATAATTTCCACACAAAGGTTATAAATAAATAAAAATAATAATTTTTTTTTGTTTTAACAATGGTAGCCATATTTAAACCTCCAAATGTCACTAGGAAATGTCGAATAAAAACGGTGTAAGTCAGTGTCAGCTGTCTGCTATATTTTACATGTTAATTTTTTAGACAAGTTAGCGACGATTAAACCGATGGTCGATTGTTTTTAGTGAATGAGTAATTGAAAAGGGATTCTAATATATCTTGTGCTTTTTACAGTATTTAAATATTGATACGTATTTAATACGGTAATGCATCTACAGATATAGTTTTAAGTTATTTATGTATTATTTAGCTTTTAATATTTTTGTATGTAAGTTTTTTGTCAATCATTCAGCAATTTTTATGTGGTTTTTCTTTATTTCTAAAGTTAATTTGAATTTATATGAGATGGAACTCACTGAGAAATGCTACTATCGTATTGCACATTAGGGTGAACCAAATCTTATTTGTCCTGTGAGTATTAAAAAAATACACTTAAACCGGTCGGTATCAAGTCTATAGACTTGATACTTAAACCCGGTCTACAATGTTAAGTCTTAAGGTCTTAGTAAATACTGGTGTTAATGTTTTGTTTCATTAAGAAATTTTGATGATTAACAAAAAACACAGTTTTGCATTTCTGTTGATTTAGTCTTAACTATTTTAGACTACCTATTTCACTTAAACTATACATACGAAAGATCGAAACCAATTTGTATTTGTACTTATTTTTAGGAACGGAACATTGAGAATTATATTAGAATGTAAAGTGCACTCTACATTCTCTGTACTATACTTAGATTTGGGTTATGTAGTCATTGGTTATATCGTTAACCAATGACTACATAACCGAAAGTATAGTAAAGAGGAGATAAAATGTGCTTTTAATGATATAAAATGATTTTAATCAAGATGACCCTTGTTTTAAGCTGAGAAAAATACTTGTTTGGATTTGAGAAAATGAATAATTTGTTTGTAAAAATTCCTATTGTTTTTGTTTTCTTGCAAGAAAACATAGCTTTCTGTTTGAGAAAATATTGGTTTTTGCTCAAGAGAATGAAAGCTTTGCTTGAGAAATGAAACGACCCAGCTATGGTTATCTCTATGGTTGGAAACAATTTATGTTGCCCGATCAAGAAAGTTCGTATTTCTTTAATATAGCTTATATTTTTTTTACTTTGAGTAATTCCTTGTTTAAATTTAAACCAATATTTCTAAAATTTGATCATTCTTTAATTAATAATTTCATCCTAAATTATCCATAAACCCCAAAAGGAATTCACCAAAGAGTTAAATACTAACTAGAAATTAATACCAGGTATGTATATGTTTGTATTGGTGTTCAAACCTGGATGCCGTAGATGAGGGATGAGTAGGCTGGCCCGCGCTATGCTTTACTGGATCCAAATTCTGTGCACCGTAGATTTTAGCATTCTAATTACGAAATATAGAAATAGAGGACGACATGTCCTTATAGAATTTTACGTTACATAGAATTTGGGCCTTACTTCGATTGTGCTCTTGTGCAGTAAATGCGAGAATCGATGCCACTCGCACCCTCGTGATGCCACCAGCGTCCACGGTTAGCGTTGGCTGTTAAAGCACCTCATGTGTACTTTAAGTTAGTGCACTGAGACAACTTGGCGGTATCGGTCGTTAAGTTTCTAGTTTTGATAGCATTAGCGCAAACGCCTTCATCTTCAATACAAAAAGTGTTTGTGAAATATAATATAACCATATACCTAGGTATGGTATGATACATTTATTATTTATTTATAAAAACAATAATAATTGATAACTAATATCTAACTTAATATCTCATTTTTTAATTATTTGCTTTAAATTATATGATGATATGATAGTGGCCCACTCGATGGCCCGAAAAGTTGGACGTAGCACTAAATTTTTTTTTTGGGTGTACACCCCCAAAGTTTTAAACCACTGCTTGCCTAGAGAAGGAATAATATTATCGATAAAATACTTTTTCTACATTTTATATAATTATTTTCGGTGTATCATTTATATCCCTTAATTTAGAAAGCTAGAACGCAATGTTTTCTAAGCGGGGGGAGGAGGCTTGTCCATTATTTGAAAAATTAATTGCTCGTGTTTATATTATTTACAGAGTTAAATATGCGAATCTCCATGAAAGGGCAATTGGAATATTATGAAGCAGGATAACACATAACAGACATAACTGCGAGCTTGTAAGAGTGTGTTAGCTTGTTTTGATAAGCGAGATGGCACGATGCCTCATTCGGGATAATCCCTTGATCCCGTTATCTAGAGATATAATTATTCCGACAGGGCTAACAGCCTGTCTTTTCATAGAATCCTCACATTAATACAGAAGTGAAACATCAAATACCAGTCATAATAACCCTTTCAAAGTTGCCTTGTTTAGAATTTGTGTTGTATTTGTTTGAATGTCCTCGATATATGAACCCTAGAATACTAAGCATTTTCATACATTAATACTAAGCATTCGTAATTTTTACGACTGCAAATAAAAAATCAAATAAAACATTATTTTTTGAATAATATAAATTTAAAAGTACAAAAGCTTTAATTAAATAGAGCTTAATCTCCACAACTAGCACAAATTTTGCACCATGTGTTAGACAAAATGCCTTGCTGCAGAGGTCGCAGCGGTTCGCTATAATTCTTCTTTTGTTAACAGAACAAGTGACAACAAGTTTTAGATAACGTCAAAGTTACGTTCTCTATGTTTTAGCTTAAATAGTTAAAATGTGTTCGTAGATCTAGCGAGGTAAATTTGACACATTTTTCCTAATATTATCATGACCCACTACTATTATTGAAACATGGAGAATATCACACACAATGCTCTTCGTTGATATCATTAGCATCATCATCAGATATGAGGCTAAAACTAAGAGCTAATTTTCTTAGCTCCGCTGAGAAAAGCGGCCTGTACTTTGTTTTATTTTTTTACATTATAATCACAGATAAGCTTTACTCAAACTAGAAAATAGGCTAACAAACTGGTATGCAAGTTGAATTTTAAAAGTTATCCAAACACTTAAGCCCATCACACACAAACTTGCATAGGTCGCATAACTTATAGCATGGCGCTCCAGCCAATCAGCAGACGACTTTGGGACGCGGTGATTAGTTGAAACGTTACTCCATACGACGCAGTGCAGCCTTATGCGAGTCTGTGTGTAATCAGCTTTAGCTTTCGTAAATCTTGCGAGGAAGTTTTTACAATTTGAATATGGACAGCTTCAGGTGCTTGAAAACTCTAGTTATCTATTCAGTGGCCTGCGCCTTAAGATAAGTTGGCCGCTGTAGCCCTTCCTACTTCGCGAATATAAGTGGTAAAATTTACGTTGCTTGATATTCTGGGGTTAAAAATGTATTTTATTTAATGCGATTTTTATTTTGGCCTTAAACGCTGTATAGGTTTTTAATTATTTTATTAAGTTTGATTTTTGAAGTGTAAACTTCTTTAG
Organism: Aspidapion aeneum; assembly: GCA_963576565.1. NCBI lineage: Eukaryota > Metazoa > Arthropoda > Insecta > Coleoptera > Brentidae > Aspidapion > Aspidapion aeneum. The sequence goes on along the minus strand of OY755048.1, from coordinate 14,257,845 downwards.
GCGCATTTAGCAGTTTTTGTGGGTACTGAATTGAACTGAGCCGTCAGGCTCGGCTATGTAACCTGTGAGAGGAACATTCAGCGAGCGATATGATGATGCAGATGAAGGCCAGTATTATTAATTTCGCCTTGTTGAAGTTTACACTTCTGCCGTGTGGTCTTAAGCACACACATTTTTTTTTAATTGAATTTTTAGGTCGTATTTGTGTCTTTTATGAATAACAGTGAAAAAAATGAGCGGGTGTATCTTTATGTTTATGCGTATAGAGAATTCGAAACTTTAAACCGATTTTAATGAGACTTCTTTTCGTTGAAGGTTATATTCAGATTGTGTTCCTAGTTCAGTACTCCTGTAGATAATGAGGCTTTTTCAGGCCGATGTCAAATAATTAAAAATTTATGGAATTATAATGAAATGCAGTGTGCAGATGCAGGGGCGGATCTAGAAACTTCATCTGAGGGGGAGAGAAATAACATAAAAAATATTGCATGAAACTATTTTACACAAGGATGTGTCTTTTATGAATAACAGTGAAAAAAATGAGCGGGTGTATCTTTATGTTTATGCGTATAGAGAATTCGAAACTTTAAACCGATTTTAATGAGACTTCTTTTCGTTGAAGGTTATATTCAGATTGTGTTGCTAGTTCAGTACTCCTGTAGATAATGAGGCTTTTTCAGGCCGATGTCAAATAATTAAAAATTTATGGAATTATAATGAAATGCAGTGTGCAGATGCAGGGGCGGATCTAGAAACTTCATCTGAGGGGGAGAGAAATAACATAAAAAATATTGCATGAAACTATTTTACACAAGGATGTGTATTCTGTGTGTCAGTTTGAGAGGAGGAATTTCCTCTTTTTCCCCTACCGTAGATCCACGCCTGGGAGATGTAGTTTATTGGTTACCAGTGGATAGGTTAAAACTGTCATATCAGAGGTGATAAATGGGGGTTGATTTAAAAAACAATTTTTTGAATTTTTCTCAATGCTTAAAAAGATTTTTAAAAACGCTAAAGCATGAATTGACTTATTCAGTAGGAATCATGTACATACAAATTTTTAGACTCCTTTTTGTTTTCTTAATAATCGTTAACATTATATTTCGTGCTAGAAATGACATTTAAAAAATCTTTTTTTAATGCACGCTCACTAATAAAGCTCTGGGAGTACAAGTTATGTGTTGATTATATTTAAAAATACAGTAAAACCTCTCCTTGCAGACACCTCTATTAAGCGGGCACTCCCTTTAGGCGGAGAAATTTGTTGGAATTAAGCTTTTCCCTATTTCTTTACATGTACCGGTACCGGTACCGGACACTCTAATAACCAGACGCGGACAATTTTTTTTGGTTGAAATATTCTGAAACCTCCCTTAACTGAACGCGAACCTCTGATATCGGAACGGAGCGCTGCATGACATGGGCATAAATATTATGTAGTATGTTGGCAACAGAATTTTTCGGCCCCGAACCAGCCCTGGGCATATCATACAATGCTGCTAAATTAACCATATTGGGATAGATGGAGGACAGCTTCCAACAATACTGGATGAATATACCAGAACTGGCTCACTCTAAAGAGTTCATTAAAGGACCTTGTCAGAAGAGAGCCAGAAATATCATTGGACTTACCAGACAGGAGATCCGTATAGTGACTGGACTTTTTACGGGTCACTGCCGACTAAGTACCCATGCACAGAATGGGAATAACAGAAGAGACCGAATGTAGACTCTGTATGGAGGATGATGAAACAGTTAGACATGTACTGTGCGAATGTCCGGCTATTGCACGTTTACGTCAAAACACTTTCGGTAAACCTCAGATTGATTCAGAAGATCTGAACAGTGTCTCACCCAAACTGATAGCTAACCTTTTTGGAGGATTAGGCATACAGTGGTGAGAAACCACTCAAAAGTGAGCCACAATAGACCCACTAGTGGTCGCAGTGGAAGGGCTGCAAAGCCCACTCATATATGAATCATCAATCATCATGTTGGCAACAACGCACTCTGTAGCCGGGGAAATACCTCTTGCCGCTCTAATGCGGAAACTAAATACATCTGTCTTATTTACAACACATTTTATTCGGCGGGACTGCTGCTCGGACTGCTATGTTTTATTTTTATTGTTTCAGTTGGGTGGTAATAGTTGTTAACGTTTCGGAGAAGGAACATCTATCAGTACGAAAGATCGCTGAAAAATTTAATATCGGAAAAACTCAAGCAGCTGAAACTGGTTAATAAATATATACTAAAATTTCGCAGTTTTCTCTCATAAGCGGACACCTCCAATAGCGGACAAAATCGACGAAACCGTGAGTGTCCGCTAATAGGACGTTTCACTGTATTTAAAACTATGAATACCACGTGACGTGTGATAATTCGGAGAAGTGCGCACAATTTTTTTTATATCTGTTGCCTGATCCGCAGTTTCACTTCTTGCCGCTCACTTCTATTTCGTTCTTTCTCTAATAGAATATTTCTTTCTATTAGAGAAAGAGGGAAATAGAAGTGAGCGGCAAGAAGTAAAACTGCGGCTCAGGATGGAATTTTCTCGATAATATTATTTTCTTTAAAAGCTAGTTGATTTAACTTAACGGCGACGTCGGTTTTCTAACAATGAAAAAGTTGTCTTGAATATATGGTTTCAACTAAAACTATGTATATAGGAGAAATACTATTTCTTTTTACACTAAATACGGACGGGCAACAATACATGTTTCAAATCGAGACAAGGTTCGTTTAATAATTTCTGAGACAATTTTTGCTGACCTATGCTGGTTGTTATGATAACTATCAAAATGTTATCTCAAAAATTAGGGAATAAACACTTGTTTCAATAAAAAAATTTACGAACAACACGTTCAGTTTCCAACGAAACAACATTTATGTCAGACCAACCGCTGGAACATTAGACATTCAAGTTTTTTTCATGATATGTATAGTTTTGTTATATTGAGTGTTCTGTAACGATTGCAGTTTACGGTAAGCTAAATTTGAATATGATTACATATTACAATTAGATAATTGTTAAGACTAAATCAAAAGAAATACAATACTCCGTTTATTATTTAAATTTCTTATTACAACAAAACATTCATAGTCTTGAAAGCAGCGGCGGTCTGGAACAAGAGTCTGGTGGGAGGGAATGGTGAAACGGTGACCGTAACTAGGTTCATAATTATACTAAGAGCATAAATGGGCCAATAGAATAGTATTATTGATAGGTCGTAGGCCTAGAGTAAAATATTATATCTTACCCTAGGGTCGTAGGTAATATTTACACCGGCACATATAATAAAAAAGTGATCTTTATATTTGATCAAACCTACTTATCCGGGGTCCTTAAAATATAAAATTGTTGCAATTTTTCGCGCAGGTATAAAATAGTGCGAAAACCGCTGAAAAAAAATATATAAATTTTCTTGAAAGATGTCAACGTTGCTGTATAAAGAAGGTCTCCGAAGTAAATTTATTTGATTTTCACCGTATAATATTTATATCAAATTTTGGGCGTGTACGGGCAAAACAAACCTCGTATTTGGATTCGGTGCCACGAAATGTAGAGACTTTTTTTTGTTTTATTTGCCAGAGTTATTATTGGCTAAGTTAAATTTTTTCTCTGTGCGCTTTTTTGCGTGTGCACTTTCTTCCACAGGCGATTTCTTTCTTGAGTTCTTTTCTGATAAAGCAAATCAAAAAAATATAATTTTCTCAACCTTTAACTTACCTGTAATAGCTAGCCACCCTTACACTAAAAAAATATTTTGTAAAATTCCAGTAAAAAAACGTTGGCAGCTTTCTAACCAATGTTTTGTACTATAAATTTACAGAACCATAAAAAATTACACGTACCATCACATTACAGGATTAGTAAAATTACATGATATAATTTGTAAATTTTTTATGGAAAATGAAAACTTTTTATGGAAAATGAAAGCTTACAAGACAATTGCTTTTTTCCAAACCCAGTTCTGTAAAAACCCGATGTATTTTGTAAAAATAGAAAAATATATCTACAGTACTGAAAAGAACAAATTTACAAAAACAATTTTAGTGTATACTTTACGTATTTTTTCATGTTCTGGAGGGGTAATTACCCCTTTACCAACCCCGTAGAACCGCCAATGCTTAAAATATTAATATAAAAATTAATATAATTTTCTTGGAATGAAACAAATGTTACTTATCATGAGATATGGCTTTGCTACATAAAAAACAGTTTTTGATTTGAACCGATACCATTGACCGTGATTTGATATAATTTTTTTCCGTAATAATGTTAAGTGTCGTTTCTGTATTGTGGCAAATAATCTGCGGTCATTACTTAAAACAGCTTGGCGTTTTGCCTCCGACGCTATAGAGAAAGCTCTCTTGCCCGTTCTCCCCACTCGCACTCTCTGCGAAGCTGACTCCATCGGTTGCGGCGTGTTCTCTCTATATCCATCTCATTTTCTCGTGCCTAAATAAGTTAAGGGAGTGAATGTAGCCGTCCCGTTTTGTCGGGTATAATAATATAGCTGGCTGATAAAGCTGACTCGCCGCGGTTGCTAGGTAACCGCCCTTCCGTCGGAAACCGCAGGATAACTTTCTACAATGGTGATGCTTGTTCTACACGACACGCACAACACTCTCTGGCCCCGATACGGAAGATGAATTGGGACGATAACATCTCCCGGTCTCTCTTTTGAGCGCCATATATACGTAATACCCGGGATTTTAAATTTTTCTCACTTTTTTGCTGCTATAAAAGAAACGACAAGGATTTAGTCACTGAAAGCTATTATTTACAGGGTGCGTGCACTCAAGCATTAAAATATTTTTTGTGTACGCCATCTAGGGTGCGTGTAAAACTAAATTATTACATTTTAGCAAATACATTATGTACTGCGTGGGTCAAAAACAACCGGACCAAATTTTTTTCGTTATAAATTTCGAGCTATTCAACCGATTTTAATGAAGCAAACCGTACTTTGCCGGAATTAATCAGGCTTTTGAGGAATATATTTTATTCAACATCTTTAAAATTACCCTTTAAAGTCGTTTCCTCTTACGTATTTTTTAAATTTATAGAAAGGCTCTTTCTCCACCACGAAAAATGAGGTAAACAAATGTTGTTTCTGGTTGCTTGTTTGTTGCGGAAATAGAGTTTTTTACGGGTTCAAAAATTCAACATTTTCGTAAGAATAAACGAGCCTTTTTGAAGGGTCAAGTTTAGATCTGTTTGTCATCTTGGATTTTAAGATGATTGATAATTCAGCAATTTTGTTTAGAAGCCAAATCAATTTCCCGTAAAGTGCAGATTGTTCAATTAAAATCGGTGTTATATTTTCAAAGTTATTACAATAAAGATTCTTTACCTTTTTTTGTGTGAGAAATGTTGTCAATTTTGCACCCTGTCACTTGTGTCCCTTAAAATACATAAATGGAGTATATGGGATCTAATACCTTCCCAACTAAAAGATAGGCATTGAAATTGAAAAAATAATGCATTTTGGGTGAAAAATCTTGCTTTAAAATTAAATTTTGCGTTTTTTTTTTCAATATCTCGAAAAGCAAAGTTCGTACAGTATTTTAAGTTATTGGCTGCAAGAAATTTTATCCAACGCAGAATTTCAATATATATGGAGTCACACTTTGTGTGTGTGTTTCTAATCTGCGATACAAAGGATATATATTGTAATGATCTGTATAGTGCTAAATAAAAACAAATGGCGCCAGCAGGCGCGGACAGCCATTTATAAGCTCTAGTTGTTCTGGGTGTTATTGAAGCTTCTTTTTTGTTGAACACACGGTAAAAAAAATGTCTTAGATCAAAGCAAATTGCTTTGAAGTAAAATAATTTGTGCTTTCCTATTTACCAAGAGAATATTTTCTCGATATAGCACAAAAAATGTCTTGCCTCTTTACTTTAAACAGAAATTGTTTTATTATAAATTGGAACTGAATTAATCTAAGGCACCGTTTTCTCTGGAAGCAAAATATTACCTGAAGACAATTTGCTTTGTTACAAAATGGAGTATACTGAAACAAAACAATAAAAGAAGAAAAATAAAGTCTCATTTCAAGATTAAACGCTGCGTTGAAATAAAAAGAAATATTTTCATTCAAAACAAATTGTTTTAAGGTAAAACAATTTATTCAAGAAAAAAACGTGTTTTCATTGTAGACAAAATTTTTTACCGTACATTAAATTTTGAATCAATGTGCGATTACTACGTTACTTTAATTAATTAGAGAAAAATTATTTTGTCACATGCATAATTAAAGACGGTTTTCTCAAAAGCTAAATAATAAAATCAAGTGCAAAACTATTTACTAGGAGTTTCATTGAATACCTAATTTAAAAAACTAATAAAAAGATTGTTTGGGTTTTGATTATAAAAAATCTAAAAAGGCTAAAAAACTTAAATTGTGAATTTTCTTTTTTTATTAAAAGGATCAAAATTGAACAAAGTAAAAATTTTCATTAAACTAGCAAACATAGTGCCTAATTACTAAAAACATTGCTTTTATTTAAAAAAAATACTATGAATAAATTCCTCTCAAAGTATTTTTTTAATAAGTGTTCGCAAAATGGGAACGCTGGCAGTTAAATGGTTAAAATATATTTAATTAGTTTTGGGTTATCGTATCCCAGACAGACAGACGCCATTAAAAATTTTGGTGATTACGTCTTTTTTGATATCAAATTATTTTGAGTGAAAATATTTTTTTTAACCGTCCCAATAGCCTTCCATGGATGGCTAAAAAATAAATGAACCCAGCATATTTATTCAGTCAAATTTATATTTGTCAAGCATACATTTATCATTGATACAGTTCAAAAACACAACAAAAAAAATGAAACTATTTTTCAGCAGCTGCTCAAATCTTGGATTAATTTCGCCGTCAAAGCACAGTGTAGATAACTTATATACACTGTGATCAAGGCAAGTAATATTATTTAAAACACAATTGTTTATGAATAAAATTATTGATGTTATTAAGCAATAGGAGTTTTTTTAGAAATTGAAAGGAAAATTACTTGAGAACTTTACAGGACAAAAATATTTTACCACTCACTTTGCATACATTTATCTTTAAGCTTTTAGTTTTATTTTTTGCTCATATCTCTCCTACTTTATCACTAATAAATATTTTATTAATTTTGAGTCCTAAACATTTCAGGGGGGGGCATTGATATCCTTGATCCCCCTCATGAAACCGCGAAAGCTTGATTATTTCTTCCCTTTTTCCTCATCAAACCAACCACATTGTCATAACATACTTAATATTGGTTTTTATATTACCCTGTATATCGCAATTGCGAATGTAGTATTTTTTTATTATTGACAATTTTCTTTTTTACTTTCAGAAAATGAATACTACGCACGATATGGTGAGTTGTTTTTTGTTTGTTTATTTTTATTTATGTATGTATTTTGATTTTAAAATGTTTGGTAATGTAGCAAAATAGTCGGGGATGACATCGACACTTTAAATTGATATCGAAGATCGTAAAAAAGGGTAAACACCCCGAAAACATATAAAAACTGAAGACTTTGCAATAAAATTTCATAGTTGTTTCTCTATATAAAGCGATTGTTCACAAAGCAGTAAAAGGAATTCTATAGTTAACCAATGGCAAAATACCCAGAGAGAGAAAACGCAGGCTGAATACAAAATGCGGCCTCTTCAGCCGGAAAAAAGGAAATCGGGAAAAATCTCTACTTCAACACATGCTACATCAGGGCTAAAGACCACACAAAAACATGATACGAGGGAAAATAACTGCCTAACAAATCAACATAAATTTTCACATTAAACAACTTGTAAGAAGTAACCTATCGTCTTGTTACAATCAAAATAGTATGATTATAAATTTTAGTAAATGTTCATTTCATCTCCATCCCATATGGTTATATATGGCTCGAATTGATGTTTTCCAATAAGGACGAAACACCAGTGTCTACGAGCTACCCTATCTCCTTTTTGAGGAACGGCCCACAAACATGTTATTCTCAAGTCTTTTGACTATTTCCTCGCAATATCCCTATTATTTTATTGTATATTTCTGGGCTAGGATATTTACTGAGACTGATTATCTGTCTCCGTAGTGACGTCAAATCATGTCTGGGCTTAGTGGGCGATTGTGACTAAAGCTCCAACTTGACATTTGATCTGTTTTAGTCAATGTTCGCATTTCATGACTCCTTTTTAGATAACACTATTCATTTCATCTCCGTCCATATGGTTAAGATAGAACTGATGTATCCCAATAAGGACAAATTACCACTACCACAATGATAGGATCCATAACTCACAACAGTGGTAGAGGTTATTTCCCACATAGCATTAAAAAAACATTCACATGCTAAGTATATCCTCTTAAACTACCTTAAAGGACATTCTTTTAGGCAAAGGCACAGGCATAGCATATTATTAAAACACTATTCAGATCATAAGTATATAATTAGTACATACTTCAAAAAATATTATTTTAGGATAAAGCATAGCATATTATTAGCATATACCATGTGATAATATTTTGTTTTAGCATATGCATAGTATATATCTACCAAATATAAACCTGCAAAAATATCCTTGGAAATCATGCTAAGGATATTCCCAAATATAGTAAAAAAAGTGGCGAAAGCAAACCTACTTTAGTTTGTAAGGTATTTCGTAGATGGCGCTACTTATCAAAAAATTATTATACAAAACTTAAGACGATATTCATAACCTTAATGAGAGCGTTACATGTGACATCGGATAAAACTGTGACTTTAGGATAAAACCAGTTTGTCTGTTAACAGTGTCAACACACCATTATATCTTGGAACCCCGTGGGTGCAAAGCTTCAGAGCAACGCACGGAAAAAATTTATCATATTTTATGTTAGAAACTAGTATAATACTACTAAATGGTGATTAGTTGAAAAGTATAAATATTCCTAAAAGAATCTGTTTGGAACATTTGAGGTATTTTTATTTTCAGTGATTGGTTCCAGGTACATACTAAGCAAATAATTAGCATATACTTGCAAATATGCTAAGCACATGCTTGGCATCAATATAGCGTTACGTGTAATCTTTTCTGAGCATGTGCTTAGGTAGTGCGAAATGTACATTCTCCATTAAAATATGCTGTGCATGATCTAAGCACGTAAAATTGTTATGTGGGATACCATTATGGAATGACATTTTGCGCATATGCATTGCTTGCCACAACCACATCGAAGTGTCCAATTACCGTTCGAAAAACTTCCTAAAAAACCTGTTTGATCGTCACAATTAAAGTTTTTAGCTTTTCGAAATGATTATCTCATTTAACTTGGTTCCTCGTAAACATTTTAGTTATGACCTATTTCTTTATCCGTCTTGATCCCATAATAATATTTTACAAAAAATACTTCAACAAATTGTCTTGGATATAATGGTCTTTGAGGCCTAAAATTAAAACTGTATCAGATACTTGTATATCGTTATGTGTGTCTCCAAATGACATGTGAAAGCCGTGTTAATCCGTGCCTCGACAGTTTATTTCATAATTTTCTAATCCTTTCTAATTATAATTCTGACAGGGCAGAACGAGATTTTTTCAATTTGAAAAAAACTCTTCGAGCACACAGGGTGGACATGTCAATGTAGTCATTTAAAATATCTTTAATAAAACAGGTTTTTGTCAAAAAGGTGTTCTCAATAAAATCGTGGTTATGCGTCGACGCAGTAGCGACATCTCACATCGCTATGCTTAATAACGCGCGTTTAGCGCTAACTTTATATGTACTGTTTTGCTTATGACTTTGACATTTGCAATTAACCAAAACGTGAATTGTGCTCCAAATTTATATTTTGATTATATTTTAAATATTTGTGATTATTTTTAAGAATGTTTTGGTAAGTTTAAAAATATTTTCTTTGTGAAATGAGTTTCTTACAGCTTTGTAGAAAAGAACAACAAAAACTTGGAGGTTTTATCAACATGAATTGGCGTTTATGTTGAAGTTTAGCGCGTCTGTTTACGGGACACAGACTTATTGTTATTAACCAAAGATTTAATGACAATTATAACGAAATAGACTTTAGCAGTGACTGACCACAAACACCTTATTGGACGTGAAATTTTTATTTCAAACGCAAAAATACATTTCTTAAAAAGAAATTGATTAAATTAAAAACATATACTCGTATATACTTAATAGAGAACTTGAACTCTTAATTTTAAGATAATGTTGTCCTTAAAACAAAAATCAAACTGTCTCGGAGTTTTTTGGGAAAAACCTTCTTTAATAAAGAAATTTTAGCTTGACTGATTGTAAATGGCCACCATGTATAATACATTATGTCCTCGACGTATGCAGTTATTAAAAAATGAACTCTAAATATAACTTGAGTTTTTAGTGTATCTTAAATTGAGTTTAGAATTGTTCCATGTGCTGTGTGTGGTATTGTTTTGATGTTGACATTTTCGTATTTCCGTTTGGTATTTTATTAGGGTAATTTGCAATTACGTAACTATAGTTAAAAGTGAATTTCTGGAGACTTATATCCGTAATTTCATCGACAACTTTTATGTGTCTAATAAACAAGTTTGGTAATGGATCTTTCTTTAAAGTCCGGGAAGATAATGGACAAAATGGACAATATGCACTATATAGAAAATATTACTGCAGATTTTGGTAGTCAATGGTAATTGAAGAATCAGACATATGCCACTTTGGCATCTATAAACATTTCAAAATATTCGAGATGACGACCGATTGGGCATAAAAAAATTATAAAGGAAATGGCCGTCTATTATTTCTTTGAATAGCATTATTTTACTTGGAAAGTACTTATTACTAATTTTTTAAGGTACAGTAAAGTAACGAAATTTATGTATAAGCGACATATCCGACCACACAAAAGTACTGACCTTGCAACCGGTATCCCCTATGCACAGCTAGTTTTTCTATGATTTTCCCAATCTTGGTTTGTTCCTGACCGACATTGAACTACTGCAGTAACTCTTGCGATTTCAATGGGTTCTATTTGTTTCTCTGAGATGAAGAATTTTCTTGTGATTGATGTGTCACACGTTATTATGCAAACAGATAAAGCTACATTAAACCAGTTAAAAATGTTGATGGTGCTATGAAAATTTATCACCAACGAAACGTTATAAACGCCATCTCGAGAGATAAAGTTTATAATATTGACTTTAAAGCGGCTTCATAAAATCGCTTTAGCGCATACTGTGTTTTAGTACCAACAATTAATCATTGATCAAAGATTTGCCATTAAAATTTTCAAGACGACGACGACCAGTTGAAGGTACTCGATTAGGTACCGAAATTTTATGATGCATCATTTACCCATGTAAAGCGTCACTTGTTTGAAATGCGATTTTTTCCTGATCTTTTTATATCTTGTAGCATAGGGCACCAATGGCTCATTAAATTATTATTTATTTAGATTCCAAACATATTTTTAAGTTGTAATTTATTACATTCAATAATCTTCTAGCTGTAGCAAATTTATGGTCACATATTAACATTTATGCTCCGGCGTGTTTCTAGCAAGAATCTTATTCAACGAATAGTAACAGCCAAAAATTTAGCAACCCCTAAAATTGTATAAAAATCTGATCCTACACTATCAAGAAACTAGTGGTGTATTTAAAAACTTTAATTTATAGTAATTAGGCATTTCGTTTTGTGGGTTTTGGGCAGTTGAAGAAAAACAACGATTGATTTTATGGCAAGGTTTGTGTTTAAATCTAATACTTTTTTAAGCCCTGAAATAAGCAACAAGCATTGCAATAAAAATATAAAAAAGACATCAGTAACTTACTAAAATTACAGTTGAGTCTTGGGCAGCAAAGCCAGTGAGTATTGGTTTATTGAACAGCGTTTTACACATTTATACAGGGTGTTCTCAAAGTTGAGTCATTTATTTGATCAGGTTGTAGAACTCGTAAAAATAAGTAGTTGTAGCAAAAATCATTTATATATCAGTTGCAGAATAAGGAGGTTATTAAGAATTCGAAAAATGTAAAATTTACAAACTGGAAGACCTTACTTTTTGATATTCTCGACCACTGCGTTATCAATGACTTGTTTACTGGTGATACTAGGTATGGCTCGTTTTTTTGTAGAATACAAATTACTCATAATTTGTTCATTCAATGTACGGTTTTCAGTGAGAATTTCGATTTGACCAGTTGTAAATAATTGGCTAAAGTACGTGATATTTTTGTTTTTTTGGGTTAATATTATGTCCACTAGTTCATTGTTTTCATATACGTGTGCCATTTTTATAGCACAAAATGCCCAAAAAACAAAAATATCACGCACCTTGGCGATTTACTTACCACTGGTCAAATCGAAATTCTCACTGAAAACTGTACAATAAATGAATAAAGGATGAGTAATTTATATTGTACAAAAAAAATTTACCATTATCACCAGTAAACAAAACATTGATAACGCAGTGGTCAAGAATATCAAAAAGTAAGGTTTTAAGGTTTTTAAATTTTACATTTCTCGAAATGTTAATAACTTCTTTATTCTGCAACTTTTATATAAACGATTTTTGGTACAATTACTTATTTTTACGAGTTCTATAACCTGTTAAAATAAATGACTCAACTTTGAGATCACCCTGTATATAGAAGTTAAAATATTTAATTCTCGGGACTCTTCCAGCTGAGAAAGGTCCGAATGAATTTTTTTACTTATAATCATTGTTTGGATATGTGTTGTATATTTTTTATTTTAATTATTTATTTATTTCAGTCTTTACAATTTTATGTTTTAATTTTAAATAAACTTTTTAGTCTTTTATTTATTATTTTAATTAGGTTAAGTTTTAGTATTCAAACATTTTATTGTAGATTGTTATGGCCATACTTCTATTGACAATTTATGTTTATATAGGCTGGATTTGTTTTTTCTTTTATAAAAAAAAAATCAAAAAAAATTGTCTCACTCCGATAGCTCAAAAAATTGGATTACCTAGTGGACTGTATTTAAACAAGTCCTCCGCTTTCATTTGAAGGGTATACAAACGCACGCGAAATCGTACCTTTCTGAAGTGAAATTTAATTGAGACATAAAAATAATATTGGAATATGATGACTATTTAAGAGCGAAATAATAGAAAAATATTAATGATGCGATCTTATAGGAGAGGGACTTACCGGTGATGTCTTGATCTCTTCCAACTGGTGCACCAGATTCGCCAGAAGTCTTCTATAGCGGTCCAGCACTCCCGAGTTTCAATGTTTGGAGTTTTAGAGGAATTTAATGGTTTTTAGAGTTCACCATTTTTTATAAAAGCGTTGATCGTTCAAAATATTCCGATCGAGAGCGTGTCTGAATGGCGACAGACTTTTCGGTTCTGTCTTGTTTTTGCGGCGTGTTTCTTCGCCCTCTATAGGAAAATCGCATCACTTCTGATAAAAAGAATTTAGAATTCTAATTTTATTAAAAAGAACAAAAACGCGATTCAAATTAAAATATGCAGAGGGCGGTAGTAATATGAGGATTGAATTAAAATTAGAAATATTATTATTAAATGCGTTTGGAATTTAAATATTAAACTATGCCAAATTGATAGTTAATAGCTAGTTTTAAATATAGCCTTAAATTTAACTTAACCTATTGAGTAAAACTACAACCCAATTATACCCAATTGTAACCCAAAATATGAGTTTCAAAAATAAAAATAAAATGTTCTGAAAAAATAATAAAAATTAGATTAAAAGAAAAAAGTTTTTTTCGAAACCGAAACATACTAGCGGCCGAAAATGCTATGCATTTTCCAAGGGGCCAATAGGTAAAGGACACAGTTTAGAGATTGGTTTCTTTAACAAACTATCCTTGGTTTTGACAGAGGCTACTCGATTTATCCCATCCATACCGGGAAAAATTTCAACCACTCTGCCGAGTTGCCACTGAAGGGGCGGTAATAAATCGTTTTTAATTATAACTAAGCGTCCAACTTCAGGAGTTGAAGTGGGTTCCAACCACTGACTCCTTTGTTGTAGAGTATGGAGATACTCTTGTTGCCAGCGTCTCCAAAAATCTTGGTGGATTCGTTGGAGGAGCTGCCAACGCGTGAGACGATTTATTTTAATATCAATAAAGTTTGCGTCAGGAACGGCACTTAGCGGTTCCAGAGATAAAAAGTGACCTGGGGTCAGCGCGGAAATATCATTTGTATCGCTAGAAATTTCAGTGAGAGGACGCGAGTTTAAAATAGCTTCGATTTGACAAGTTACAGTGTATAGTTCTTCGAAAGTTAATATTTGAAGTCCTATTAAGCGGATCAAGTGTTTTTTAACTGACTTGATTCCTGACTCCCAAAGTCCTCCAAAATTTGGACTATTACTCGGGATAAAATGCCATTTAATGGGACGCGTAGAATCGAGCTGTAAAAGCTTGCGGTTAGCTGACAAAAAGTTAGTTGCATTATCACTATACAAATCGGATACGTAGTTTCGGCGCGCAACAAATTTGCGAAGCGCAGCAATAAAACAATCAGCGGTCAAATCGCTTGCTATTTCTATATGAATGCACTTAGTACTTAGGCAAACAAACAGACATATGTAAGCCTTCGTAGGACGATTTCCACGATGTCGACTCATGACTATATTTATTGGACCTCCGTAGTCAACACCGGTGTGCAAAAATGCTCTCAACTGAGATACACGGGGAAACGGTAATGAACCCATCATAGGCTGAACCGACTTAGGATTGCATTTAAAACATATTATACATTTTGATAAAACATGTGCAATTTCGCGTTTTGCGGCAATGATCCAGTACAATTGACTAAGCAAAAAATGTACCGTCCTCACTCCTGCATGAAGATATTTTATATGGAAATGTTCAATAATCATGAGGGTGAGTTTACTCTTGCGTGGTAATAAAATTTGATGTTTCTTGTCATATTGCAGAGAGGAGTGATGCAATCTGCCCCCTACTCTGATTAAATCGTGAGGATCTAAAAATAAATTTAATTTTTTCATTGATTTATTTAGTTTTAAGTTGTTTTTTATAGCGTGAATTTCTTCTGAGAAATAAATTGACTGTTCATTTTTTATGAGTAAATGAATTGCGTTTGTTATTTCAACAAATGTCAGAAAATCTTCATTAATTTTTAAATTAGGCGGTTTTAAGAAAAATTTATTATTTAAAAAGCGTAAAATATGGGCCAAAACTCTACACATTTTAGAAAAATTAGTTTTCCATTAAAAGCGTGTCCAAAAAATTAGGAGCTGTATTTTGCGTTGCAATTAAAGTTAAATTAGGCAATGATTTCTCCTCTAAAAGAGTTTCAGGAGAGTCATTTTGTTCACAGTCTTTAGGCCAGTATTCATAAGATTTTCTCAAAAAATCAGGGCCGTTAAAAAATAATTTGTGATTAATTAATTCACTGGGATAAACTCCTCTTGAAGCAACATCTGCGGGGTTTTGTGACGTTGAGATGTATGACCAATTTTTGGGTGGTACTTTATCTTGAATTTGTGTAACACGATTTTGAACGAACGTTTTCCACCTAGAAGGGTGCGCTCTTATCCAAGAAAGTGCTACTTGTGAGTCACTAAAAGCAAAAACTTGATGTATTTTCAAGCGGGACTCAAAAGTGGTTAAAACAAAGTGAACTAAATCAGCTAAAAGATTACAAGCGGCTAATTCAAGTCTTGCAATACTTGTAAATTTGAGAGGAGCAACTCTAGTTTTAGAGCATAAAAGGTAAACTGATATTTCATTTTTGTAAATAACGCGTAAATATACTATTCCGGCATAAGCTTTATTACTAGCGTCCGAAAATGCGATTATTTCAATGCGTGCATTACCAGAAAAACTATTTATAAATCTAGGCAAGCGAAAATCTTTGAGTAAGGGTAGTTCCGATTTATAACGTTCCCAAAGTCGAATAATTTCAACAGGTGCTTCGGAATCCCAGTCTAATTTAAGTTTCCAAAATTCTTGAATTAGACATTTTATTAAAATGGTTACTGGCGCGAGCCAACCTAAAGGGTCATATATTTTAAAAATTTCAGAAAGTATATTGCGTTTGGTACATTCGCGACTCAAGGGTTCTACCGAGTAAGAAAAATAATCAGAACAAGGCTGCCATCTAAGACCTAAAATTTTAGTGGTCTCGTCCGTATCTAAAGAAAGCGCGGTTGGGTTTATATCGGGTACAGACAAGTGTTCTAAAACTTTTTTGTTATTACTAGCCCATTTATGAAGCTTAAAGCCTCCAGAGTTAAGCAAACAAGATAGCTCTTTTTGAAGCGAAATAGCTTCTTGTACAGAGCTAGCGCCAGTTACAAAGTCATCGACAAAATTGTCAGACCTTAAGACTTGAGAAGCGCGAGGAAAATTTTGTTTTTCATCTTCAGCCAATTGCTGTAAAACTCTAAGAGCTAAATAAGGAGCGGGGGTAGTACCGTATGTCACAGTTTTTAAACGATAATCGCGAATAGGTTCAGAGTTATTAGAACGCCACAGGATTCTTTGATAATCCTGGTGCTGAGGTGCAATTAAGATTCCACGAAACATTTTAGAAATGTCGCAACAAAGAGCTACTTCGTGTAATCGAAAATTAAGTAAAATGCTGCAAATGTCCTTTTGCAATTTAGGACCAGCGTAAAGAGTATCATTTAAGGAGAGGTTTTGTTTATTTGTTTGCATAACTGTACTTGCATTAAAAACGACTCGAAGCTTAGTTGATAAGCTCTCACGGCGTTCAATATGATGATGAGGAATGTAATAACTTTTTTCTGTAACTTCCCGGTTTTCGATTAATTCCATGTGATCAAGTGTTAAATATTCTTCCATAAAATCGGAATATTTTTTATAAGTTTCCGGCATTTTTATTAACCTTCTTTCTAGCGAGAGAAACCTCTTTAGCGCAATATCACGACTATTTGGAAAAATCGGTTCAATATTATCGCGAAAAGGAAGAGTTACAATATAGCGTCCTTCATCATTACGAGATACCGTATTTTGAAATATTTTTTCACACATATCATCTTGAGGTGAAAGAATACGTTTCGTTTCAGGGATATTTTCTATTTCCCAAAATTTTATCAGCGAATCATTTAGCATTTTATTTGAAATTTGACAAAAAAATGATTGTGAAATTTGCTGCGTAGCGAGAGAATTAACTTTTCCCATTAAAATATATCCAAAAATGGTATTTAGCGCAATCGGTTCCTGATTATTTCCAAAAATTCGTCCATCTTGAATTATATAAGGAAACAAATCAGCTCCGATTAAAATGTCAACAGCTCCCGGTCTATAAAAGTTCGGGTCCGCGAGATTCAAATTTTTAACTATTTTCCAGTCGTTTATTTTAATCTCAC
This sequence comes from Aspidapion aeneum, assembly GCA_963576565.1. Classification (NCBI taxonomy): domain Eukaryota; kingdom Metazoa; phylum Arthropoda; class Insecta; order Coleoptera; family Brentidae; genus Aspidapion; species Aspidapion aeneum. Next base: position 14,240,499 of record OY755048.1, on the reverse strand, counting down.
TGCTAGGAACTGAAGAGCATATTTGCGGCAAAATTATAGTATTAACCGATAAAGTTTGCATGTCATTACAAGGCCTGATAATTAAATTTACAGAACCCAATTTTGACTGTAAATGCGTGTCACCAATCCCCTGGACTTCAGTAGTCACGTATACGCGGGGTAACCCTAATTTATTTGCACATTTCAAGGATAAAAATGAGAGCTGCGACCCAGTATCCAAAACTCCCCTAACCGTCTGAAAATTTCCCCTAACATCTTTGATTTCAAAAATCGCGGTTGACAAAAGTACAGCGGAATTATTCATATAAGACGAATAGCATGCACCACCGTTATTTTGGGAATTTTCGACTGTTGGTTGTTGCTGTATGCGCGCTTCGCTGCTGGACGTCGCGACGCCTGAAATTGTTTCAGTGGCAGTGGGTGCGTTTATATCGAGAGTATTAAAGTGACAAGAACTGTGGTGTCTTTTCTGGCAAAATCGACATGAATGTGTGCTTTTGCATTGGAAAGTGCGATGCATATTAGAAGTACAATTTATGCACCATTTTTTATCCTTCAGAAAATTAAATCTTTCTTGAGGAGACTTAGAAACGTAATTTGGACATAAACTTAAAGCGTGATCGCTTGAGCAAATAGGGCATTTTAATTTTTGAGGGGTTTGATTTGGCGGCGAATTATTTGTACCAAAAAAGGCACGTGGAGATTGTCGCGTGTTATATTGATGCGTGGATTGCGTTTTAAAATTATTATTTTGCGATTTTGCGGGTTTATTTCTAAGAGAAACTTGCATATTAAATGAGGAACTAGCGTTTACAGTAAAACAAGCGTTGCAATGTTGATCAAAGAAATTGTAGATACTCCTATAGGAAGGAATTTCCGTAGGTTTTCCGTGAAAAACTTCAAAGCGGGTTTGAATATTATGGTCAACCGATTTAAGCAGTTTTTGCGCTAAAATAAAATCCCAAAAATCAGGTTCTAAACCAACTGTTTTAAGAGCCTCGAGATTTTTTGTAAATATATCAAGTAGATTTCTGAGAGCTAAAGGGTCTTCAGAATTAACTTTTGGAGCGTTTTCAATGGCATTCCAATATGTTTGGGCTAAGAGGCGATCATTTTTATAGCGTTTTACTAATTGTTCAAAAGCAATAGGATAATTCGCGTCTGAGGGGGGTAATTGAGTGACCAATTCTTTTGGAGGACCTTCCAAATTTGTAATAAGCAAAGAGTATTTTTGCATATTTGGAATATTTGGATTGTCGTGAATCAAGCTTTTAAACAAATCATAAAAAGCTGGAAATTGATTCAATTCTCCATTAAATTTAATTAAATCGATCCTCGGTAGATGATAAGACATATTTTCATTTTGTTGCGAACCACTCGGAGAATATGGATTCATGGTAAGACGGCGATTACCACTAGAAGCCTGTGCAGAAGTTTGAAAAAGATCATTAAAAATTTCTTGAATTTGCGTGACACTTTTCTGAAAATCGTGAAGTTTTTTCCTAGCTGATTCGACTTCATTTTTATCAGCAAAAATTTCATTTAGCAAAGTAGAATGCTTTTTTGAAAACTCCGCGCGAATATCTTCAAGTTCTTCAAAGCGAATTTTAAAAGTATTGCGTTTTGTGGCGTCAGTTTTAGCTTCTAGGGCTACTGCTAAAATTTCATTAACATTGGATTCCTCCATATCTCGAAAAACTTTAATTTTCTTGATTTTCTCAGCTGCCATTTTGTATTATAATAAAAGCGTATATTAAAAGCGAATATCAAAATCGTTTATTAAAATTAAACTGTAAATCAAAGCTATTTTAAAAGCGAAAATAATTTAAAAATATTTTTATAATTTTTTAAAAATATTTATAGAAGCGATATAAACGTAGTCATTTTTTCAGTATACCACTGAAAGAATTCCTGAAAATATATGCGTTTATGTTTATAGCGAGGTGACCTGAGATCAGTGATCCAAAACAACCGAATAAACCTTTTTTGTTAGATTGTCGAGACCAAGGATTTTATAAAAAAAACTGATATGGCGTTACCTACTACACGAGCAGTAAATAAATTTAGATTTTTATATTTTAAAATTTAAAACTTCTTGTAAAAAACAGTCCTCATGTTATTACCAATATTACCTGCGTTTCACTTTAGAAAGGATGATTTTTTAATTTCAAATTAATAAAAATCAAAATCCGGCGATCGAAGTGATCAAAAATATGTTTCACTCCGATAGCTCAAAAAATTGGATTACCTAGTGGACTGTATTTAAACAAGTCCTCCGCTTTCATTTGAAGGGTATACGAACGCACGCGAAATCGTACCTTTCTGAAGTGAAATTTAATTGAGACATAAAAATAATATTGGAATATGATGACTATTTAAGAGCGAAATAATAGAAAAATATTAATGATGCGATCTTATAGGAGAGGGACTTACCGGTGATGTCTTGATCTCTTCCAACTGGTGCACCAGATTCGCCAGAAGTCTTCTATAGCGGTCCAGCACTCCCGAGTTTCAATGTTTGGAGTTTTAGAGGAATTTAATGGTTTTTAGAGTTCACCATTTTTTATAAAAGCGTTGATCGTTCAAAATATTCCGATCGAGAGCGTGTCTGAATGGCGACAGGCTTTTCGGTTCTCTTCTTTTTGCGGCGTGTTTCTTCGCCCTCTATAGGAAAATCGCATCACTTCTGATAAAAAGAATTTAGAATTCTAATTTTAATAAAAAGAATAAAAACGCGATTTAAATTAAAATATGCAGAGGGCGGTAGTAATATGAGGATTGAATTAAAATTAGAAATATTATTATTAAATGCGTTTGGAATTTAAATATTAAACTATGCCAAATTGATAGTTTATAGCTAGTTTTAAATATAGCCTTAAATTTAACTTAACCTATTGAGTAAACTACAACCCAATTATACCCAATTGTAACCCAAAATATGAGTTTTAAAAATAAAAATAAAATGTTCTGAAAAAATAATAAAAATTAGATTAAAAGAAAAAAGGTTTTTTGTGGAACCGAAACAAAAATAAATCCAGCTAACATAATTTGTGAACAATTAAAAAAATATATAATAAGTATAGCGAGGTAACAATCTTCAATAAAATGGTTGAAGACTTAAAACTTAAATAATAAATAAAAGACAAAAATTATTTCAAAAATAAATATACTTCCATAAATAAAAGTGTAATATGCTGTTGTGAATAAACCAATACTTACTGGCTTTGCTGCCGAAGACTCAACTGTGATTTTGAGTAAGTTTTTTTGCTAAGTTATTGACGTCTTTTTTAAATTTTAATACTATAGATTTAAGAATTATTTGCTTCTATTGCAATGCTTGTTGTTCACTTCAGGGCTTGAAAAAGGTTAGTTTTAAACATGAAACGTAACGTAAGAGCAATAGTTGCTTTTCTTCAACTTCCCAAAACCCACAAAATATTTTTTGCGTAAAATTTTATAGTGCCTTCTTATTAAAAAAAAAATTAAAAAACTTTTATTATTTTCTTGTTAATTTTAAAAATTTATATCTAGACCATCTAAAAATTATAAGGAGGTATAACATTTTTAGTCCTTTTTTGAATGGCGTCAGCCAGTTTTGCCTAAAACTACACCGAAAAAATTTTTTGAAGCTTTTTTCAAACGTGACAAAAAGAAACTATAAAATTTGAAAAAATCGCAGTAGCACGTGGACTGAAAATAGATTGAAGTTTTAAAATACTAGTTTTTTGATAGTTGGTGTAGGATCAGATTTTTATACAGTTTTAGGCGGATACTAAATTTGGACGCCACTATATTAACAATTTCGGCCAGCCGCAACTCGCTATAAACTGAAATCTTTTGGTTTTGCCTGCACAAGAATTCTACCATTTTTAATGCAAGAAAAACTTAAGAATTTCATGATCCTTAGTGCAAGGTTGTTACATTTATGTTTTTTTTCTATAATTATTTAAATCAAAAGTCAATGAAATGTTACACAACGTATATTTTTTCTCCGTGGCTTGCATAATTTACCTTTCAGGATAAAAACTATTGCAATTTCCTTCGGGATGGTGATTTCTTCCTGAAGAAAATAAATATTGATGCAGAAAAATTTGATGTTTCTTGCAAGAGTCTTGTTCTTAAATTCTTTTACATTCAACTCCGTAGTAGCGTGAATTTCATGATATTTAATACAGGATTGTCGATGAAATGTACCATAATCCGCCTTTAAATGGAACGTCGCCTCTAGAGGCTTTATATTTAGTTTTTTGGAGAAAATGAAAACAAAAACACGTTAATTTAGTTTTTTCTTTCTTTCTTCCTGAGGCAAAAAAATTTTTGGTTGGACTCACGAAAAAATATACGGTTTTTAAATAAATGACCCTACTTGAGTTACCCCATTCGATAGCGTATACATTTATTTCATATAGGAACACTCGGTTTCACCAATATTGTCGCAAAAATTCCCTAGATCTGACGCAGTTTTGACAATTTGGCATCAAGGTGGGTTCGTTGGCCATTTTGTATTAAATTATGAAAAAAGAGGTCTTTTTGTAAACAGTTGGTGTGAGGTTGCGTAGGCGGAGATCGAAATGGTTGAATAATTTACTTACACTGAAATCTTAACTATGAAAATACCTAACGCAAAAGTAGTTGAAATTGCACAGTAAACGGAAAAGATAAAAAAAGATAGAACATTTTTATGCCCTTCACAAAGGGTAAGTATAGTTAAATATTACCCAATCGTTGTGTGCCAAGTACTGCCGTTTTAATATCAAACTTTTCATGAAAAATAAGTAAAATACTTAGTTTCTATGCTCTCATTAAAATTAATTGATCTATTGATATGTTTCCGATTTTATTTTCGTTTATCTCATGAAATATGTATTTTACTATAGTTAATAATATAAGTCGTACCTTGTAAGATCAAAAAGAAAAAATAAAAGACCTTTTAAGTTAAGATGGCAGAGTAGGTGTTAAAAAAGGAAAAAGAAGAGGGGCCCAATAATGTGAACAATGCACGGAAACTTAAATTTGTATCCCTAAAAATTTTAGTTGGGATATTATTGGTGATGCCGTCTGTACGTCAATTAAAATGTCAATTTTTTTCTATTGCTGACTAATATCTTTTAACACACTTTATCGAATATTTTAAAAAAATTCCTGACCGATAAAATTGTAAATTATATATTTTAGATCCTAAGAATCGGTCAATAAAAATCTATCTTTTTTGTTTCTGACGCTTCAGGTTACTCAACCATCATCAGACATATTCTTCTCTCTACGTTGCACCTCTCCGTAGAACCATCCAGGCGTTGAATCCCTGGCAATTGTTGAAATTTAAAATAATATTCCTGACCATTAAAATTGTAAATGATATATTTTAGATCCTGGGAACCGGTCAATAAAAATCTATCTTTTTTGTTTGTGACGCTTCAGTTTATTCAACCATCATCAGACATATTCTTCTCTGTACGTTGCACTTCTCCGTAGAACCATCCATGCCTTAAATCCCTGGCATTTGTTGTAATTTAAAATAATATTCCTGACCGTTAAAATTGTAAATTATATATTTTAGATCCTGGGAATCGACTAATAAAAATCTATATTTTTTCTTTGCGACGTTTCAGTTTATTCAACCATCATCAGACATATTTTTTCTGTACGTTGCACTTCCCCGTAGAACCATCCATGCCTTGAATCCCTGGCAATTGTTGTAATTTAAAATAATATTCCTGACCATTAAAATTGTAAATTATATATTTTAGATCCTGGGAATCGATAAATAAAAATCTATTTTTTTTCTTTGTGACGTATCAGTTTATTCAACCATAATCAGACATATTCTTTTCTGTACGTTGCACTTCTCCGTAGAACCATCCATGCCTTGAATCCCTGGCAATTGTTGTAATTTAAAATAATATTCCTGACCGTTAAAATTGTAAATTACATATTTTAATTCCTGGGAATCGGTCAATAACAATCTATCTTTTTTTCTTTGTGAAGTTTTAGTTTATTCAACCATCATCAGATATATTCTTCTTCATTTGTTGTAATTTAAAATAATATTCCTGACAGTTAAAAGTGTAAATTATATTCATATTTTAACTCGGTGGCCTACATAATTACCTTTTATATCCCATAAAAACCATCAATAGTATAGTTTTTGCAAAGTCACCTGAAATGCTCCTAATACGGGGTTCTATTCTATTTATAAAATTTTGCTTCAATCTGCCCTTCAAAAGTTATCCAAATTCATATAAAATCTTCCTGGTATAATTTCAACCCTACCGACAAAGGAAAGGCGCGGCTCTTTGCGGTCCGAGCACAAAGTATTTGTTTTCTGACCGAACCAGCACAGGTGGATAGACGGCACCTGATTGGCAGATTTTTTTGAGATGCGCTTTTAATTGCTTTCGGGTGTGCTTTTCGGCATCCATTTAGTCGGCAGTATGCAGAGTTAGAAAATATATCAGTGTCGTTTCTGTAGATGTAGGAATAGAAAGTTTTATTATCTATTTTTATTTCTTTAGTTTAAGCCATAATTAAATGAAATAATTTTCATGAGTATATCTACCGCTGCCCATGTCACTTTCTTTAAAGGATATGCCGATGGTCGGCTTTAACCTTTGTTCAACTGACTTTGCAAAAACTATACGATAATATTTTTGTTTTATATGGCTCAGAAAGGGGGAGGAGGGAGTCATTATTTTTATTTTTGCTAAACGTTCTACTTTTCGATTTTTTTGCAGTGAACCAAAGTAATATGGGTTCCCTCGGGTCAGACAAGGATGCCAAAAAGAAACACACTCGACCGACGTTTTCGGGTCAGCAAATCTTCGCCTTAGAAAAAACTTTCGAACAGACCAAATACCTCGCGGGGCCCGAGCGAGCGAAGTTAGCCTACGCCCTTGGGATGACCGAGTCTCAAGTGAAGGTAAGTTTTGAAGTTAGCCACACTTAAAGCCCAAGAATAATTTTAGTTAGAGAAATTCGTTCTCTTGTGACCCATATGTACCTAGAAACGCCATACACAGTTAAGACAATATAATGTTACTATAAATTAGTCAATTCTCTTGTAGTCTAAAACTTGGTTTAGTACTTTAATATACAGCGTGTCTCATTTTTAATAGGCTTAGATGGAAAACTCGGTTATTAATAAAGATAGCAATCTGTGGATTTTACCTTACTGAACTATCATTTGTTGAAGATATTTAAATTCTGTAAAAAAAAAATTGTTGCCACTTTTTTTGAGGAATAAAATGACGTTTTTAAAAGTTTGTCATAACATTTGGTTTTTCACATTTCTTATTAAAAAACAAAAAAATATTTTTTAAAGTGTGAAATTTTTTTTGCATAATTGAAATAGCAAGATATAAAGGTTTGTTGAAATATAATATAATTATAATAAAAACTATGGAGTATGACTAAAATCTGATCATTTCAAAACATGATCTTTAGGAGTTTGATCAAAAAGTAGTACACACAGTAAAGTGAAATCCGCAGATCGCTACCTTTATTAAAAAGCGAGTTTATAAACCGGAAAATTAGACAAGCTGAGGATACAACTACTGTAAAAAGAAATAATAATCCATGATGGATCTGATACATTCTTGCCCAAAAGCATACTCCAACTACATGCTAAATCAGCCTGGAAAACAGTTTTTGTAAATATCTCAGAAATGAAATCTGAAAAGTTTTTTGTTATAACACAAATTATTGTGAAAAACGTGTCATAGTAGATTCCTAAAAGCGCATATTGATACTCTACTCCGTTAAAATGTTAGGATTTGTTTTATTTTCTGCCAAAAACCATGAGCATTAATAAATTTTGACTAAAACTGAATTAGCTTGTTACAGTGTCGAACACTATTTTTCATGAAAATTGGTCCAGCGGTTCCGGAGCTATCATGGGCGGAGACACATACAGACACACACACAGACAGACGTTATGACGAGATTGCTAAGATAGCTACCAATACATACATATTTTTGGAGTTATCTGAAAAACATAACTTTTTTAGCCATTGCTGCACGGGCTAGGAGGGTAAAAATAAAAATAAAAATATTTTGATAAAAAAAAAGGCTTTGTAATAACATACTTCATGCGTCTGTCTGACCCCCCAAGACATAATCCCCAACCAAAAACAATACGCTCTATAAGTAAAACGGTTATTCTTTCATTTATTCTAAGAAAAGCGTATATATATATATATATATATATATATATATATATATAAAACTTCATTCGATTGTCCGTAGTGGCTAATACAAACTAGAATTTATTTACATCATTGCTGAGATATTTAAATTTTTGAAAAACGCAATTATCAGTTTTTGCTAGATATTTTAGAAACCCCTATTGATATTTTCAATTTTGATACACCGTTTGATTTAGCTTGGAATAGCGCCAACTTTAACCAAAATTGTATGTCTTACCGTTTTCAAATTTCCAATATAGTTACTTTTATTTGGGACACCCTGTATAGTAGTAGTTTTGTTGTTTTAGTGTGTTCCCTGGACTGTCATTTGTTGATTTTTTTATTCTTTAAAGAGGCGAGCATTATGCAATCAATCAGGGGGCGGTTAAATCCTAAATAGCTATGACGATGTTTGTTATAAACAAGTGGTGAACCCCTGCAAAAGCCGCCCCTATTCAATTTGTTAGGAAGATTAAGGCCGCCCTCCCCTAAAAAGCGATACATCATGTGTATAGATGTATCGCGCAGTTGGGCCCCACAATCGATATGCAACACGAAACTAGATGTTACGTTTTAAAAATCAAAGTACAATAAAAAACGTAAAAATAAACCTTAAAATCACCAACCAAAATCTTAAAAAGGACCGTACACCAGCCCATGTATCCTAGACATCTAACAATTTTGAAATAACTTTGATTTTATCAAATACCAAATTGCAAATAATGCAAGGACCTAAAACTATAAACAACAAGTGAAATTAAAGAAAGAAAAATAAGAAAAAAGTTTTCTGCTTCGGCCGGGGATCGAACCCGGGATCTCTTGCTATCTAGGCAAACATTCTACCACTGAACCACCAAAGCCACACATAAATTTCAAAGCCACACATAAATTTTTCGGAAAACTTCTATCTATGCAGGCTGCAGTGTCTCAATATAAGAACGAGAGACTCTCAGGGTATTAACTCCTTCAAGTCATCCAACTGATTTCTAAATTCTTCTTTCCCACTGTCAAAGGTATGATAACTCAAATTAGACGTAAAGAATTAACGCCTAAAAGCATGAGATCACCTTTTCATGTGTTAAAAGTTCTGATCGCAAATGGGCGATTTGCCAATATAATTATCAAATACCAAATTGCAAATAATGCAAGGACCTAAAACTATAAACAACAAGTGAAATTAAAGAAAGAAAATAAGAAAAAAGTTTTCTGCTTCGGCCGGGGATCGAACCCGGGATCTCTTGCTATCTAGGCAAACATTCTACCACTGAACCACCAAAGACACACATAAATTTCAAAGCCACACATAAATTTTTCGGAAAACTTCTATCTATGCAGGCTGCAGTGTCTCAATATAAGAACGAGAGACTCTCAGGGTATTAACTCGACCAAGTCATCCAACTGATTTCTATATTCTTCTTTCCCACTGTCAAAGGTATGATAACTCAAATTAGACGTAAAGAATCAACGTCTGAAAGCATGAGATCACCTTTTCGTGTGTTAAAATTTCTGATCGCAAATGGGCGATTGTTTTCAAACAGCTTATGCTCTACACGGAGCTATCGCGTGCATTCACCTGAAGATCATATTGACTTATCTCTAGTAAATACTTCTTGATATTTTGATTCTTCTTTCAAGATTATTTTGTTATATTAAAAAATGTTGTTTAAAAAAACAGATTTTGCATTTCCTTTGATTTAGTCTTAACACTTCTCTAATTGCAAAGATTATCGGTAAAGTCAAAGCTAAATGTTACGCATTGGTGTACATTATATACTATCTATTACACACAAACTATACATACCAAAGATTGAAACCAACTTGTATTTGTACTTATTTTCATTCGAAACGTGTAAGAATAATGTTTAAATATTAAAGTTTTCTCTACTATACTTAATTTTAGAAAATCAATGCGTTATTCTTGTTGAAACAAGCGTTATCTCAAATTGAAATATTTCGTAGCGCACTCTGTGTTATCTGTACTATACTTTTAGTTATATTTCCGTTTACTTTGACTGCTCAATCTTAACATCTAGGTCTATATCATTGAGCCTCACGCACATTGACGGCAAGACAATAAGCGATTCTCCAGCCAGACTCTAAAGGATCCCCTTTTGATGCGCTGATACCCCGAAGTAGAAACATTGGTCTCTCCTCTCATCTGAGAATGTACTAAATTTCTAAACTAATACACAATTTAAATGTTCCAGTAAGCCTTTAAAATCCCGATTTGCTATCTTTTTCTACTTTGTGTTTATATTTTATAACTATGGATGAAAGCACATGGAAAACAAAATGAAAGCAATAGAGATGTAGAAAAATTTGTTAAGCGATTTTTAAAAATTATACCATACTTTAAAAAAAGTCAAAATATATCCTTCTTTGATCTCCTCTGATATAAAATTTTAAAAATAATTGAAAAGGGTTCACTGGCACTCACATTATATGACACCAAGTTTTTGCCACAATCGGATAAATAGTAAATTCGTTGCACTTGATTATAATATGTGTAGGTAATTCGTATGAGATAGAAATTGAAAAATATAGTTTCACTATTACAAAATAAAGAATTCGTTCTGGATGTTGAGGTACGGCTGCTTTCGTTTGTAAGCCACATATCTTTTATCTAAAATTTTGACGCTATGACAAATTTTGCTAAAAATGTAATTCTTAATCCAGGTTTGAAACCTGCATTTTGCTAACTGCTGTAGTTCATACGATATTATTTTTTATACATTTTTTATATCCCAAGACGCTATGATAAATTTTCTATTCTAACTTTGAAAATCTCAATTTGCTAGCTGCTTTGGTTTTCGAATTATAACTTGTTAAAACACCTGAACCCCCCACTACCACCTTGCAGCCCGCCCCCCCAAATATCAGCACCCAACAACGTGTGAAACTCGAAATGAACTGTTCGGTCAAACTGGTCCTGAATTTTGTAAATTCGTGTGTAGTGTGGGCTTTAGCCACCAATAGAGTCTTCAAATTGTCTAAGAGTCTATCGTTCTCTTTAATAGCTGACATTATTGCTAAGCTATATTTCAAACAAAGAGCTAAATGGAGCAAATGTAGCTTGAATAATCGCGTTCAGCTAATTCGGGATTGGATGTTTAACGTTATTGTCGCTATTTAGTCAAAATTTAATTGGGTTTCCTTCCAGTTCCAATCCCCAAAATGGCTTATTTCGAGTATAAAATTAACATTTTAAATGTCAGGGTAATTTTGAATCGATTGGGAAAAGTTTGTGCAATTTTTAATCCTAATAAAAATTATTTTCAACAATTAAGGAAGCCAAATTCGAACAGGCAACTTAAATTGTCTTTCTATCCTTTTTTGATTTTTTTCTGCTTCCTTTTTTATTTTTCTTTCCTGTTTTGTTGTATTGGTTTACTTCGGGTATATTAAAGGGAAAAGGATAAGCAATATTTAATCCTAATATAGTTTATTTTCCACGACATAATGCTAAATTCTAATGAGCAAATTTACTGATCTTTATTTCATATTCTTGATTGTTACTACTTTTTTCTTCTATTCTTCTTTTTTTTCTGCTTCCTTTTCTTTTTTTCTCTTCTTTTTGGTGTTTCGTTTGTTTTGATCGTACACGGTATAAAAATTTGTCTACAATGAAAACACGTTCTTTTTTTAAATAAATTGTTTTACCTTAAAACAATTTGTTTTGAATTAAAATATTTCTGTTTAATCTTGAAATGAGACTTTATTTTTCTTCTTTAATTGTTTTGTTTCAGTATACTCCATTTTGTAACAAAGCAAATTGTCTTCATATAAATAATATTTTGCTTCCAGAGAAAACGGTTAGATTAATTCAGTTTTTCAATTTATAAATTAAGAAAATATTCTCTTGGTGAATAAGAAAGCACAAATTATCTTACTTCAAAGCAATTTGCTTTGATCTAAGACAATTTTTTTTACCGTGTAACGTAAATTTCCTTTAAAAGCAATATATTTATCTCTTGTTTTTGTCTGTACATTTTCAAACTAGATTTTATCAGACAGAGACTGAAAAAAAATTGAGATTGCATTTTTAATTACAACTATCGATCAAGCGTTACCACACCCCGGTCAGAATAACAAACATTGTCAATTCCGTTGCACCGTTTCTACTTTTGGCAAATCAAACTGAACAAAAAAATAAGCGGAACAACGGGGAAAAATCGCGCGCGCATAAAAAATAAACGGTTTCAAACGGAATTTTTCCAGTATTTCATGATGCAGATTTTATCTAGAATTTTGAAACGCTGCTAGGTCGCATTGCTAGCGCTCTGGCTCTGGCAAAACAATAAAAACATATATATGCCACCGTAGATTAGCGACGTCAGCAATAAATCAAAACGTCATTTCGAAAAGAGCCAGAATTTTGTGGCGATGCCGTGGCTGAAACGTTATCGACACTGGAATCCGGAATTTTTTATTACCCTCTACACCCACTTTCCCTGTCACTTTATCAAACTGTCTACATATAACAATAATATTTTTTTATATTTGCTACACCTTTTTTCCTGCACCTATTAATATTAACAAAAAAAACAACAAAAGAAAAAATAAAATGAATAGAAAAGAAAAGCATAGCTGAATTTAATCCATAGAATAACAAAAAGATAAACTCAATGCAAGAGGGTGTAAAAGAAAAACATTTAAATAATATAGCAAAGCGAAATTTAAATTAAGTACATTAAAAAAACAACATTGGCAAGAAAGTCGAAAAATTTACTAACGAAATAGATATTGTGAAGCGGGAAGTAAGAAGCAAGCACTTTATTTTCGAAAAAGTAAATAAAATTATTTAAAGAATGTTGCTCAATAATGGTCCAGGTAAATGACATTTTACAAAGCTTTTTATCGGTTTTGGACACCTTGATTCCGATATTTTAATAGTTGGTACTAATGTATTTTGCACATAATATAAAGGGTAAATTAACTGCGAGAATGTAGAGAAATCTGTCGCAAATTTTCCACCAAATTAGACAATTAATCATGGGTTTCCTAAATTGCACCCTTTCACGATTGAGGGTCGAATTGTCGGAGAAACTAGCACCCCTAAATACCATCCGATTCGGTGTGTATATAGATATATGAATTTCAAGACCAGTTTCAAACGCCATTCTGCCTGTCGGTAATCCATCACATCCTACGTGACATGTCAAAAATACTTAAGATTCTTCATGTTTGTGGATCAGTACTGAAACTTATGTTAAGAATAATTTTAATTTTATTCAAATTTAAATTATCTATTTACTGAAAAAAAAGAAAATGCTATTAGCTCAGAAGAAACAGCTAACCTAACCTAACCTTGCTCATTGAAAAAAAGCAACTAACCTTGCTCATTGAAAAAAAGCCAATACTGAAAACGAAAATGAACACAAGGCTTTTTGATAGATTTAGTGATGGCATGAAATCAAGAAGTTCAAAAATTGCTAAACCACAGCTCAACAAACTGGCAAATGTAGGCCATGACATACTGGAACATAACTAACAAAATTTAACAAGTTAACAACTCCTTTTCTTCATAATATAACATCTTTTATTAAGCGTTGAAATAGTAGAAGGTCCATTTAATCACAGCGGACAAATATCTATCTTCACAGATTTGTAAAAGCAAAAAAGCTTGTCCCGCAATATTTTGTACCAAGTGTCGGGGTGGAAATCCGCATGATAATTTTAACATCTTCACTGCAGGGGAGGCGTCGAGTCAGCTTGTTCCAGCTAATTACACAGTCACTTAGCTCGTTAATCGATCTGGAGTCTCCGTACGCTTAATAGGTTTGCGCTCTCATAGGGTTTAACGATGTTCTAATTGCTCCTGTTGCAACGCAATGTTCATGCGTATATAGACGACGTTAAACCATCCCGGTATTTTTCAAAATGTTGTTAAATAAAAATTGCTTGTTCTTCTCTCTTGTTTAACGCCTTTATTATCTACACCAAATTTTAACCCAAATATTATAATTCTCTCTTCCTCAGGAAAGCAAATTTGTTTGCCTTCTTGTTCGCCGCCGCGTGTATTAACTCGCCAGACCCTATTTTATATGATTTATCATTGTAGTATAGCTTTAAACGCCGGGTAATGCGCAAATTTAATACATTTAATGAGTCCTCGTTTCGCTTTTAGGAAAATCTGGAATGCCGAGAGAGATATTATAAGCATACACGGAAAATTGTCTAATACAGAAAAATATATTATTAAAAAATACCTTCCTTCTAACGCTTTAAAGCAGTATTTCCGTTTTTCTCCTTGAATTCTGGACGACTGTAACAAGAAAATTGACTGAAGTGATGCCACCAGCTGGTAAAAATGAATCATAGTGCCAAAAAATTAGATAAAATAGAAAAAAGTTGAAAACCAAAAAGTAAACTATTAAACAGGGGAAGAGGGCACAGGTGAAAATAAATATGTAGCATAAAAAGAAGTTTAGGAGAAATGAAAGATAGAAAGCAAGCACCAAAAAATAGCTTTTAAGAAAAAAAAATTATATTTCCTTCAGTTCTAGATGATTATAACATAAAATCGACTGAAGTAAGTAATGATTGTGAGCTAAAAAAATGGTAAATAACAAAAGCCAGAAAATAGAAGTAGAGCACAAAGACGTTAGATAACTCAAAAACGTTAGTTAACGTAAGAAAAAATGGAAAACAAGAAGTAAGCAAGGAAAGGGAATGACGATAGAGAAGAAAATATATATCTGGTTTTAAAAAAAATAAGGACTGAAACCGAATAACAAAGTAAACAAAAGAAAGACGAGACCTCTATGCATCTGTATTTTATAAAAAACATAGCAACACAATTTGGTAAAATTATTTTTGATAATTAATCAAATAGCTGCATAATTAATAAAAAATTTCCAAAGATTTTTCTCCTCTCAAGGAAAGTAATTAGTAACAATTAATTAAGAGATAATACGGGTCGAGGTTTCCTTTAAAACGACTGCCGGATTATACGGCATAATTGGATTAAATTTGGAAAATTTTGACAACAGCGTTAACTTCGGGGATTTATTTATAGTGAAACATAAAGGCTATAATCTTAGCCATGACTAAAAAAATATCAGATCAACGTTTCTGATATTCATACGTGTTGGAAAATTTAATACATTTTTATTCGCAGATTAAGTGATTGCTGACAAGCCTGCTTTTGATGTGCTAGAACAGTATAACCTAAAAACATATTGGTAATAACCATATGTTAAATAAAAGAAAAGAAATAGCTACGTATAGAGAGGGAATTTGTAGCGACAGCTTTCTCAATACTTCGTGGTTTTGATAAAGATACTGGCACTATCAAAGAGAAGATCGAAGATAACAAAGATTCTGTAAATCGGTATACGGATAAACTTTCTTTTAGATCAACTCTTTTTGATGCTGCCTCTTTAAAAAATGAAAAAAAAAATAAAGACATAGTGATGTAAATAAATGCAGAGTTTATACTGTTTCTTTTATGTTTTCTGAGCAGTGTGATTCATTCGAGAGAGTGTTTTATTTAATTTTAATTTGATGAATGTTCGCAATTAAGATGGTGTTTTGGTTGTTTTGTAATAGAGAGAGGACGAAAGGGTAGAATAGGCAGAGAATATTAAAATAACGGGTTTTGTATAAGAGCAGAGAAACAAGCGGCCATGTTTCGTTCCCGGGTAATTAATTAACGGCAAAGTTTTGCTGTTTTATCGGAAATGCAAACGAAAACGCAAAGTCGTTTATAATGGTTGATTAAAATGTGCCATTTTGTCTGCGTAATTGACTAATATTTCATTGCCTTGTCATTTGTGCATTCATTTGTTTTTCCCTAATTATATTTTCCAATACATTTACTGCCATTTGCCATTCCCGTATACCAAAATTTAAACAAAACCGTTATTTCATCGAATATAATCTTTAAATTTTTAATACCGGTCATAACAATTTTAAATAACTGAAACGCAATGATGCATAATGGAACTTAATCAAATAATAAAAACAGTTTTTAGTATTTGGCTTTAAACTCCGCTGATAGACGCGATGCCGATGCCTTAGTAGCGAAATAAACGCAATCAGCGTTGATCTGACCTAAAAGACTATGTGTGTCGTAGGACACGTGATGGATTCTCTCTTTCAATCGATCGATGATATAGAAGTTTTACTCGCCTGCTGCTGTTTTAGTTTCTCTCTTACTTTTGTAGATGGCGGTTCTTGCAGAGTACATGATTTTGTTTTCTCACTAGAAACATAAGGTGAGAGACAAAATCGTATACTTAAATTAGCAACGGGGTTACATTGACTAAGCCGTGTTCTGAAACAGTTAACTGTGAACACTTATTAGGTGTCCATTAGATCTTGGACCCCCGTGAGGTTAAGCTTTTGAGCTACCCACGTAAAAATACGAGAGAAACAAAAAATTCTTATTTTTGCCACAAAAACTAGTTTGATTACCTAAACAAATATATTAAAAACTTTGGCAACATTATTGGTTTAAAACTTGTAATAATAAACACCCTGTTTATTAAAAGATTTAAATAAACAGTAAGAAATAATTTTTTTGAGACAAAAAGCATTTCCATGATAAATTTAATTTTCTTAAGAGGGGGCCTTAAACCACACTCTCTATTAAAATAAGGAGTCTCGGGGGATTGCGAAAAGGAAAAAGTTTTATTCTGGACCAAACAGTCCCCAAGAAACCATTTGCGTCGTGAAGAAATCATCATAAAATCGGTTAAAAGAGTCGACTTTTTTAAATTCTTGCGACCACCTCCGCTCCGTTCAAGAATTAAAAATTAATTTTATCTTGTTACAAGTTTAATTAAATTAAAAATATGAACGGCTCTCGCAACGGGTGTCGAATTATATTCCTCGGCTGCTCCTCTTCACCGCCAGCAAAAATTCGAATTAAAAACTTCAGGACTTTTTACTGCAAAATTACACTGTATTTGTATTAACCCTTTTTATCGCGCTTAATAAAGTTTGGCTTTACGGTTATGCTTCGCAATTAGAAAATCTTTTTGCTCGAGGAAAATATTTGGATTTTTTCGTTCTTATCTTTTTAAAAAATATATTATTTTAAATTCATGCAAATCCGAGACTTCCCAAGAAAATTGAAAAATTTTATCATCATGCTTAGAATAACTTTTAAACAAGTTAAACCCTAATTAACCTTTAAGTGGTGACGTGCGGTCTTTGAGACCGATGAACGAAGACGCAGGGCAAAGTGATCTTCGTGTCCAAACAAACAAACATATTTTGAAAGTATATTGGCGAAATGTTTAATTATATTATTAATACAATATTATTATTAACAAGATAATGTGATTTTCCGACAAGTTCGGCAATAAACTAAAATGCTGCCAAAACTTTAGTCTTCGAGATATTTTTAAAAAAATACAAACATTTTAATATAAAATATATTAAAAACCTATTTTTTTAAGTCCTTTATAAAAAAAAAATACCCAACTGCAAGGAAAGGAAGGGTAATGTTTTTCGATTCTTGTATGTATGTAAATATGTATATGTATGTTTGTGTCACGCTAAAGGCTAAACGGCTGAACCGATTTTGACAAAAAGGGTGTCGATGAATTGCTACTGATCCCGAAGGTGCTATAGGCTATATTTTTTTAAACAGGAATCAACATAGCGGTCTTCAGACGCCATTTTGTCACATGATATAGGCTTTAAGGCATACAAATTACCTACCCACTGCAAATGTCCTCTAATTTGCTGTAGTTACTTTGGAGTCCTCCCTGCTCCCATCCATCTCCCTTCCTGTCATTCCCCCCACTCTATTCAAAAACCATATTCACATAATTTTATCAATTATAAAGCGATTTAAAAAATTTCTTCTGCATACGCTTTTACATTTTTTTCCAAAACCATTTTACTAGTTTCCCCCTTCTCCCCGCCATCCTTATTAGTAATAGTTATAGCTATAACTTAAACAAATATACAGCGATTTCAAAAGTTCTTTCTGAACACGCTTGAAGTCTTTTTTCCAACATCATTTTACTAGTTTCCCCCTCCCTATCTTCACGCCTCCCTCCTTATTAGTAATACTTGTAGCTATACCTTTTACAAATATAGAGCGATTTCAAAAATTATTTCTGCACACGCTTTAAGACGTTGTTTCCAACATCATTTTACTAGTTTCCCCCTTCCTCTCCCTCTCTTCTCCCCACCTCCTTATTAGTAATAGTTGTAGCTATACCTTCCACAAATTTAGAGAGATTTCAAAAAATCTTTCGGCACACGCTTTAAGATTTTTTTTGGCACCATTTTACTAGTTCCCTTCTCCCTCTCTCCTCCCCCACCTTCACTCAATGGAAGGTAACACTGTTCGCGTCCGTAGAAAATCTACATGTACTTTTTGGGTAAAGATAAATGAATTATAAATGCATAGTGCTTTTTATAAGGCTGAATAGGAAATAAACCTAAAAGTTGAAAATAAAAATAAATTTTAATAAAAAAAACACCTAAATGGTAAATTTACTTGCAACTACTAGTCGCAGTTGGGTACAAAATTACTCAATAACCTGATTCATGAAAATACAAAACTGTATAATTTCGTAAGTGCGCTTTGGGCATCAAAACTAAAAGTTGAAGCATGTCGTACATTAAAGGTATACCTATCAATTTTGTACTCAACTGCGACTAGTACTTTCAAGTAAATTTAGCAGTTGGGTGTTTTTTTTTATTAATTTTTTTTTTATTCGGTATGATTTAAAGCCAAATTATGGACAAGTTCTTTCTAGGCTAGGTGAACAGGCATACCCAATATGTGAGGCTATCCCATACAATTGTTAAACAACGAGATGAAAAAGCTATGGAGGAGAGGAAAGAAGCATTTATAGGATTAATGAAAGTGGGATCCTTCCAATAAAGTGGGAAAGCTATGGGATGAAAATCTTTTCGACAAGTCGTGTAAATGTCCCCTTTTGTTACTCTGTAAAAATTTGCATTTTTATTGAATCTGCGGCGCAGGAGATTTGAATATAAGTCCGGATGTCGACAAAAAATAATAAGTCTAATATTATAAGGGTTTTAAGGGATCCCAGGCCCGTTACTGCCTGACAAAACTTTTAAACTGAATCCAGAATAATTTAATTTGAGGCTTTCAAACCTAATTCCTCAATTATATGACCGCTTCGCTCTGTATAAGTCACAGGCCTCTACATGGGGGAATAGTGGATTTTTTAAATAATAGTTTACGTAACAAGCATGGTTACGATAGCCATAACACGTAAAGATGAAATGTGAGACGCGAGCCGAGGGCGAGTATCTTAGGTGTTTCATCTGAGCATGTAAACACCAAAACATGTGAGTTACAGTGAACTATAATTAGGCCAGTCATTAGAGAGAAATAAATTGGTAAAAAAAAATTTTTAAGTCACAAGCTTTTATAAAATACACTAAAAATTTAAAAATAATTTTCTAACATTCTAATATTATCATAAAAATAAAAGCGATGGCCGACTGATGGAAATTTTGACGATGTTAGCACGATATGATATCCGTATCAATTAAATATCACTATTTGCAAGAATCAATCTAGCAGAAAAATGCAGAGGTACCAAACCCACCCAACCCGACCCAAGATACCCCAGCATTTCTCTGACATAGGCATGGCAATGGCATAACATTGCGGCACATCAAACATATCTTTGATGACCTGCTATGTTGAATATTCTTTAAGTGTTTAGATCACAAATTTAGATTAACTTATGCTTTGATTTGCGGTCATCGCTTTTATTATTATGATAATATTAGAATGTTAGAAAATTATTTTTTAATTTTTAGTGCATTTTATAAAAGCTACTACTTTTTAGTCTCAGCTATCTACTCTATTAATTGAAAATATTTGTTCAATAACAGAACAGAAGAGTTTATTCTAGATTATAATGAAATCCCTGATCGTGAGTTGTTTGGAAACTCATTTTTCTATTGGGGGAAGGAGAGGGTGGGGGTAGAGGTAGAAATATATTTTTTGTTTGGGCTGTATTGCCATAGGACCTTTATGCATATACCAAATTTTATAAAAGTCATTTGAAGTGAAGTGTGTCAAAAACGCATTTTTTATGGAAGGGGGTAGGGGGTAGGCGTGGGAGAACATTTTTCATTATTGTTGTATTGTTATCGGACCACTATATGTATACCAAATTTCATCCAAATCGGATAATGGGAAGTGTGTCAAAAACGCATTTTTCTATAGATGGGGGTGGGGGTAGGAGTGGTAGGATTTTTTTCTTCAATGTTGTATTGTCATCGGACCATTGTATGTATACCAAATTTCATCCAAATCGAATAATGGGAAGGGTGTCAAAAACGCATTTTCAATGGAAGGGGGTGGGGGTAGGGGTGGGAGGATATTTTTTTTTTAAATGTTGTAATGTCATCGGACCACTATGTGAATACCAAATTTCATCCAAATCGGATAATGGGAAGTGTGTCAAAAACTCATTTATCTATGAAAGGGGGTGGGGGTAGGGGTCGGAGGATATTTTTTTTTAATGTTGTAGTGTCATCGGACCACTATGTGAATACCAAATTTCATCCAAACCGGATAAAGGGATGTGTGTCAAAAACAAATTTTTCTATGGAAGGGGGTGGGGGTAGGGGTGGGAGGATATTTTTTCCTTAATGTTGTATTGTCATGAGACCACTATGTGTGTACCATATTTCATCCAAATCGGGTAATGGGAAGTGTGTCAAAAACGCTTCACAAGATTTGATAGATAGTTAGATAGTTAGATAGTTAGACAGAACATCTGAAGCTAAATAAAAACTTGTAAAAAGAACCCCAGCTTGCAAAAGTTGGTGTAGTCACGACTTTGATTTTTGGGGGCGGCTCCCCCCTCTACCATGTTTTAAGATTGCACGAATATTTTTTTTTGAAATTACATAGTTGGTTCCTGTACATTTAAAAAAAAAGTTTTAAACAAGGGTCAAAAACAATAAAAAGTGCACTCTTTTATCAGACCAATGATTTTTGAGAAATAAGGCTAAACATTTAGCCGCCATTTTGGATTGTGATCAATTTTTTTGTTAGTGGATTTTAACTTAGAAACTACTTATTTTTGAGAAAATCTGTTAGATTAGAAAATCAAGACTGATTAATAGCCTCTGAAACGAGATATCACCAGGTGGTTTGGGTAGTACCCCTGCTGAGATACGAACCTTGATGTGGTAGCAGTACACCCGTTTCCTATGTAATTCCATAGTAATTGTAAAATAAACCGAAATTAATAGGTTTTATGTCATTTTCTTAAAAGGTAAGCATTTCACAGAAAATGTCTTAGTTACTTTTTTGTAGAACATTAAATTATATTTTTATCGAAGGTCGCTTAAGTGAATCACGTTAATACTTACTACTGGTATCCCTAAATTGGGGCTAGCACGAAAAAAAATCATGTTTTTTTACGGTTTATCCAGTTTAAAAAAAAACTAAACATTTTAAGGAGAAATGTTACGACATTTTTTTAGGGAAAATAAAAGGTCCTTTTAGGTAGCGTATCACAAAGTGGTATTAAAGCCATTCTTGACACTCCAGGGGCGTCCGCATATTGAGGTTATTTTTTTATTAATTTTTTTAAAATTTTTATTGGTTTTATTGAAATTTCTTAAAAACTAAGCTTTTCAAAATATCGTGTTCTACTCTATATTGTTGAAAATAAAATTATCTTGAAAACGATATATATTTAGTGGGTTTTTGTTAACGGGGAGATTGAAAGAAAAAATATATATATTGTTATCATGTGTTTCACCACTTTTTTTAAAAACTAAGCTCTACTGCGAAATAAGTTTGACTTAATATGATAGACAATTAAATTTTATTTCGAAGAATGTATATAGTTATAATATTGAACTGAAACTGAATTGAACCAAACATGCGTATATTTCGTGATAGTGTTCCCCGTTAAAGAAAACCCACTAGATAGGTACATATGGTTTCAAAAATTATTTTATTTTTAACAATGTAAAGTAAAAAAAAGCTTTTGTGAATAAAGGAAAAGTTTTTAAGAAAATTAAACAATACAAATTAAAAAATAATAATAATAAATAACTTCAATATGCGGACGGCCCTGAAGTTTTAATACTAGCATTGGCATTACTTTGTAAAGCTAAAAGGTGCTTTACAAAGGACATTTTATTTTCTCTAGAAAAGGTATTTCAAAATTTTTCCCTAAAATGTTTTGAAAACTGCATAAATTATAAAAAGAACATGACAATTTAGGGATGCCAATTAAGTGCTAACTGGGGAATTGACCCACTCAAGTGATACATCGTTTAAAAGATAATTTAATTTTCTACAATAAAGTGGTCAACACATTTTCTGTAAAATGCTTACCTTTTAAGAAAAAGATATAAAACTTAATAATTTCGGTTTCTTTTGCCTATACTATAGTAATACATAGGAAATGGGTATACTGCTAACACTTCAGGGTTCGTATCTCTGCAAGGGTACCACTCAGACAAATCGTCGACATGCGATTTTGTAAGCTATTAATTAGTCTTTATTGTATGTAATTATAGATTTTTTCCGAAACGAGGAGTTTTTAAGATGAAGGCCACGAAAAAAAAATTGGTCAATATCCAAAATGGTGAAGTTTACCCTCATAACTCGAAAAACCACTCTTCTGATAAAAAACGTATTTTACCGCTTTTGTAGACAATTTTATTGTCTTTAACTTTTGTCTGAAATATTTTTTTTCTTAAATGTACAGGAACCTAATAATTTGAAAAAAACCCTTTTTGTTCACACTAGATCGAAGATGGAAGGCCCCCAAGGTCGAAAACTCAAAAAATGTTTAACTTTCCAGTTTGAACAACATTTATAAAAATAGCGACGATACCACATTTCGCAAGTTAATATTCTATAATGACTGGACTAAATCTATCTACGACCAATTAAAATCTCGTTAAAAATTATTAAAAATATCAAATCTAAACACTCGTAAATACCTACAATTTGTAGAGTTTATACAAAGAAAATCAAGACAAAATTGTTACAATTTGTAAATAAAATTTAAGCTTATAATAAATATTTGAAATTATGAAATTTTGTTAAATACTTTTAAATATTTTCAAAGCATTTTAAAATTTGAAAATTTTTTAAAAATCCCAAAGTTTTCAAAATTATGTCGTAAAATTTTGAAAATTTTCAAAACATTTAAAATCAGTTCCACGAAATGTTCATGTAACTAAATTTGAAACTTTTTAAAAATTTTCAAATGTTCAAATATTTTGAAAATATCAAATATACCTAATGAGTTAAACGTAACACAATATATTGTAAACATATTTTAATAAAAGAGGAGTAGCCATTTAGCTAAAAAACTATTTTCTTTTTTCAGGTTTGGTTTCAAAATAGACGAACAAAATGGCGGAAAAAGCACGCAGCAGAAATGGCAACTGCAAAGCGGAAACAAGAACAAGTTTTAGACAATCATACAGATGAAAATAGCGACCTTATGACTGACACAGAAGACGAACACCATGACCACATCCCAAAACGTTCTAGTCTGCAATGAGATTTTTTTGCAAATGTCGGACATTTTTAGCAGTGAGAAATTTTTGTAAATAAAATGGCGCCTAGTTTGAATCATAGAAATAAAGGGCAAGTAGAAAATATCTTGTCCATAAGACTGGTTTTTAAATACAAATGACGATGACGGGTTTAAAATTTTCAGGTACATTGTTCAAGACATTTTCTACGAACTGTTTTTTTTCGATGGTGAAAACTGACAAAAGGACTTTTAAAAAGTATGTCGAAAGAGGCGTCCAAACTTGTATAAATTGTTAATATAAAAACTTATAAATATTTTATGTATACGTATTTATAAAGAAATTGTATAAAACGTACTAAATCGACAGATATTGTACTGCAAATATTTGCAAAAAAGCTACACACTTTTGTGTTAAAAAATTTGTTATGTGAAATTAATTAAATTATTAGTTGTTACTTGATTTAGTTATAGAAAATATTTTTTTTATTTGAGCAGATATTTCCTCAAAAAAATTTGGCTACCAAACTTTTTTGTAAATATTTGTTTATTTAACTAGATTTAAAAAACACCTGAAATTGTCAAATGAAAAAAGAAATCTAATTTTTTGAAAATTATTGTAAATAAACAAACATTTGTGCAATGTTAGCTATTAGTCTTCATCGATTTGCAGCTAATGTAAAAAGTAATAAAATAAAAATCTGTATTTGTAACGTTTAAAAATAAATAAATATGTTCAAGTGACTTTTTTTTCTTTTTTCCCAAAAACCAAATTCATGATCATTATTTATAGGATTATAGGTAAAGTAATTTTCCTAATTTTTCGGAAAAATAAATTTTTGTCTAAATCCTTTTATTAGGTATAAGCTCTTTGTATACCTATACTTATACCTACAGAGAAAGAAATCACAATATAAAAACAAAACAAAAACTTTGGGGGTGTTGGAATCTCATTTGTAGATAAAAATGTAAAACCCCTCTATGTCATGTTTTGCACTACCATATGTAAATTTGTGAGTTTTTCTCCGGGTGAAATAGTAAGATATGCAACTTGATTTATCTTGAACGGCTTAAGGGAAATAGAAGTGCGGAAAATGGATGAAATGGGATAAAAGACGAAAACTTTACGTTTTGCTATAGAAACAAAAACACACACCATTAGGGTTGCCAAATTTTCTTGAAAAAATTAACGAACATTTTCAAGTCTTCAAACAAAAGATGTATCTATAAACACTTTCATTTATAACACTTTAACATTTTTTGTACATTTTTTACTAAAATGTGAACAAAAAATTTAAGGCTACCAATCTATGTATAATTTTTACTTTTACTATTCTTGCCGAACTGGATGCAATAAGAAGATCAATGAGAATATCTAGAATAGATCACATAAGAAATGAGATCATAAAAGAAAGAATGGGAATCGAGGGAAGCATAACGGATGACATCACTAAAAGGCAACTCATATGGTACGGCCATGTACAACGGATGAACAACGAAAGATTACCAAAGCAGGTCCTAGAATGGCAACCAATAGGGCGCAGAAAAAGAGGGCGTCCTAAACAAGAATGGCAACAATCAATCCAAAGATCAATGAGTCAAAAGAATCTGACAGAGGATGATTGTCAGGATCGAAGGAGGTGGAGAATAGGCGTCGGACAACGTAGAAAAACGTTCTAAACCGACATAGTAGTAGTAGTATCTATGTATAATTATTATTTTTAATTAGAGGCAGGGGCGCAACCTACCAGGCAATTTAGGGGGGATCGAGCACCGAGCTTAATAGTTAGCTATTATAAGCAGTGATGGAAAATTTGCTGTGTAAAAAAACCAGAAACGGACAAAATTGTGCCGAGGGAAACATAATTAAAAAAGTTCGGCAAAAATGGCGTTGTAGAATTTTTTTTATAAAAAAATATAAAAAATGGCGTCCAGGTGCAACAATTAGGAAAAAATTTATATTTTTCAGAAAAAGTATCTATTCTTACAATGTAAAAAAAAAACTTTTTCTAAAGAATTACCTACGAAGAAAATATTTTGGTAAAAAAGCCGCAGATGAACATGTTTATGAAAATTACTTTCCGCCATGGACAAAAGTTTTTTTGTTTGATATTCGCCCCTTGTGAATTTTTAGCTAGAACAACTAATTTTTTTTAAACCATTGATATTTTTCAGGTGAAAAAACCGTGTAAAAAAATATATTTTCTTTCATTTTGATTTTAGTACGTTTGTGGATTTAAGTTTTGTTGGGTTTTAATAAGTTCATTTAAAAATGTCAACAAAGTTCAACCTGAGAAAAAAATAACCGCACTATGCATTTTCTTATTTAGAAAATATTTATTATAGAAAAAAATAATATGTACACGTAGGTAACTTTTTTAAGAAAAATATCAAAAAATATAACGGACAGGCCGGTTCAACGTTCTTTTTTTTTTATTTTGACCTTCTCCACCATCGGCGGCACGTATCAATACAACATATTATACAAGTCAATTAAAAACATACCTACAACTACTACGTTTGAGTTTTTTAATTCTATTGTTTAAATGTTTTTTAAGAAACTTACCCAAATTCCGCCATGAAATGACTGAAAATTTAACAAAAACTGCTGAAATAATTTAAATGTATTGTAAATGTTGTAAATTAAAACATCCATGATCCACGCACCAAAACAATGCGAGTAATACTGTAACTGATGGCCTGTGCCAGGAACAAAATTTCTTTGATTTTTCCTATTTAAACAACGCTTAAACGTCCAACATCAGTCCTATCACTGTCGCTCATATAGGCTGCAGACAAAATCTATCTCTATTCGCAGAAGCCATGAGAAAAGTTACAACGTGTCCGACGCTGCTTTGGGTTTCAGTGGTCCATTCATCCCGTCGCCGTCGCATCGAATTGGAGTGTGATCCACTGCATTGCACAGGGCTATCGAATTTCATATAGTATATAAATAAAGATGTTTTAAAGATAAAAAAACGTATTTTTGCAGAAAAATACAGTAGTGGCATGGCTCCGTGGCACTACTTCACGAGCCACCACTGTTCCCCACCACCCTTAAAATTTGGTGCGGCGGATATACACCCTGTATAGGCAGCTGAGTAAAAATTTCAATTAAAGATCTATATATAAGTTATAACACACCAAGGACTCACGTAGTCTCATTAAAAACGGTCTAATAAAAAAATAACACCTTGTTTTGTGTCGAAAACCCGTTTATTTTTGACGTTTGATTTACAACTTTGCGTGACTTTTAAATGCTAAACACTTAATGGAACGAAATAATCGTCATAAAATTGTGTTAAAGAACAAGACATCAATTTAACGCGTTTTATTGTTGAATACGATTTATTTTGGGTTTGTTTATTAATCTGTTAAAAGTCAATATTCTCAAATAACCTTTAAGGCCTTTTAGTAAAAAGTATCTCCGTAATTAGGGTCTTTATGGCCGCACGTTTGAAGTTTTAAAGGAAAATCCCTATTTGCCACTAAGACATGGGGGTTTTAGCGATTTTTAATAAGGGAACTAAAATAAAATACAAGGGACTCAATGAACGTATATTTTTATCGGCTGTTATCAGAGTTGTCAGGTACTACAAGTACAATACTTGAAATTGTACTTGAAGTACTTATAAGTACTTCAAGTACTGTACTTGAAGTATACCTAACATCCAGTAATTGTACTTGTTACTTAAAGTACTTTTTTTTTTAAATTTAGACTGAGACTTTCCATCCAATCAGGATCAATTGTCCAGTTTCGCAAAGTTTTAGAACAAACACAAACAACCAAGTACCTGGCCAGGAATCGAACCCGGACCGCCGGCGGGGGAAACAAACATTGCTACCACTACACCACGACGGCGACACTTTGACTTTTAACAATGTACTTGATTTTGTCAAATAAAGTAATTCAAGTACACTAAAATGTATTTCAAGTTCATTTTAAGTACTTCAAGTGAATTCGAAGTACTTCAAGTACATTCAAAGTACTTCAAGTACATTAAGGGATCCTCAAGTCAGTGAGATATAACTTAAATGCGCCGAAGACAAGTGGTAACCTCAGGGTGGCAACCGTCCGGTTTATTTATCAGGGAAGTCCGGTATTTTAGCAATCTTGATAAGCACGTCTTAATAAATCGCCCAAAAAATCGTTATATTATTGACGGGAAGAACAGTGCCCCAAATGCACCACCAAAAAAGAACTAAGGCAAATTTGGGTGGTGTGGGTCCCGGTTTTTACAAGATTTTTTTGTAGGTTTACACAAATGTGATCAATTTGGATCAATAGTACCTATTTAATTTAGGAAATACATTTTTTACATTTTTGTCTTTTAAGGGAGGACCCATTTACCCCGGATTTTGGGGTAACTGGCATGGGCGTTGTCAGGGTGGGGCACTTGCCCTAGCCTGGCTTGTCAGTTGCCCCATCTTGGCTTATTTGCAATCCTCGCAAGTAAATATTAAATTAAGTTTAGGTTATTTGATTGTACATTTTTTTGCTTTTTTGCCTCACCCTGAGCGAGACCCTGACTACGCCCATGGTAACTGGGACTGCCTCTATTGCAAAACTATAAACATTAAAAACAATTTGAAGCGACTGGGTCAATTTTGCAACTTTCAGCTTTTGGTTTATAAAAATTATCTCTTTTCATTACCTTTCTATGGCATTTGTATGTAAAATGATGATTTCAAAAAGAATAAATAAATACAATTAAGGTATATAAGTAATACATATTTACATACAATAATATTTCAAAAATAAATCCTTTTAGGTGGAAAATTTTTTTTTTAAATTTTTATATCCTTGATATTTCTTAAAATTTTTGCAAATTTTGACTTTTTAAACATTTTTTACTTTTTTAACATTATTGACATTTTAACAAAACAAGGATAATAAAGTCAAACAAAACTATACACAACTTGTTCAAAAACAAATCCGCAAAATATGGTTGAAATATTTCAAAAAAAATTAAACTCATAATTATTTTGAAATAAGTCAGGATTTTCATCGACATTATTAAGAAAATCTGAACAGGTTATTATGCGTTTTCCCCACAGAAAAAAAAGTGGGTTAGGTTAGGTTAGATTTTTTCTCTGTGATGTAAATGATATTTTTAATATACGAAACTTTTATTGTCCCGTGTAAAACCTTTGATTATACAACACGTCTTGTAACCATTGGTAAAACCCATGTTTTTATGTTGAGATTGCTTACTCTTTAAGGTTTCTTTACTTTTTTATAGTACCTACCTTAAGTCTTCAAATGTATTTGAAGTACAAACAGTTCAAGTACAAGTACTTGGAGGACTTAAATACTTGAAGTACTTAAGTAATGGCCAGTACTTCAATTGTACTTCAAGTACTTCTAGTACTTCTATTGCACTTCAAGTAAAAGACGTGGGGAAAATCAAGTAGTTTTATAATTTGAAAAGAAAATGTACTTAGTACTTTAAGTGTTTTTACAAATCTTAATGTAGTTGGTACTTCAAGTACTTTCATAAGGTACTTGTGACAGCTCTGGCTGTTATTAAGGCAAAACCTTATTTGAAACCTAAGCCTGGTAATTTTCAGTTTGTACTAAGAAATCTAAAGAAAATATAAAAGACTCATTGAACACATATTTTCATCTAAGCACACGAGTTTTAGGTCTTTTTTAAGAATGAAAATAAAATACGAGGTACTTATAAAAGGTGAATGTTAAGCTAGGGTAACTACACACCCCAGGTTGCTGCTATCGTAAGCAGATATTTCTAGAGAAACAAGACTTAAAAAGTCAAACATTTTTGTTCTGCGAGGTCGGTAACGGAATGTAGTTTAATTAATAATATTTTCTACATTATCAAATGCAAAATAAATGTGCAAATATAAACCAAACCCTGTTAGTCCCTTATTTGACGCTTCATGTTCTCTGCCATTTTGCATAAAACGAGCTTAAAACTCGGTTTTCTTGTTAACTCCCTCAAACCGACCCGGTTTTGTGCAACACATGTTTTTCGCGGCACCAAGACCACAGTCTATTTTAATTCTAACCAGTAAAATTACTCTAGTGATGAACACTAGCATTTTTGGCATGCAACAACTTGAGTCTTCGGCCCTTTAAAAAGAAAAACTTATTAGTAGGTCGCCCTATAAACGTCGTATATAATCCTTATCTTTCTAATACCTAAATGCATGAAGTTTCCAACAAATTACACACTAAGTAATAAATTGGGTTAATTTTTACAACAGCACACCGAAAAAATTCTATTGCACTGGTAAATTTACTAAATAAAAGGAAAATAATCAATTCATACCGTAAACATCGCAAATGACCGGCCACGTATTAAATTACGCGATGCGACACCGAAAGTATGAGGCAAAAGCACACGTTTTATCAATTTTTAAATTGTCTTTCATCTGAATGTCTATACCTCAGAGCCAGATTTTGCCAAAAATAAATTTTATATGTTCTGTCCATGCTGCATTAATTACGAAATTAGGCCTTTATGAATAATACTAACAAATGTGGAATTTAGTACCTGTGAATTTAAAAATCAAACAAGTTTCGTGGCTAATCGGGTAAAAAAGGAGTCTTTGTTTCTCTCATATTTTTCCGTGGATAACTCCTCAGAACACTGCTTGGTCAATGTGACACTTTTGCGAAGTTAATTAGACGGTTTTCTCTCTAATCCTATGTAAAAAGTGAGAAAACTCTCGCAAGAAGTGCCATCTACCGAGATACGAGAGAAACCAGAATAAGAGCAGGCGAAAATAAACCGCTATACATATCGATCAATGAAAAGATCGATTACAAATGAAAAGATCGATTACAAATAAAAAGAGACAAACTAATCCGTGACCTACGTCAGCTCTTATTGCGTTTTTGCCCGCCATCAGACACGTGAGCGTCAGTCAGCGGAATTTTTAAGCCAAATAATACTAAAAAACCTGAAATTTAGTACCCGTGAATTTAAAAATCAAACAAGTTTCGTGGCTAATCGGGTAAAAAAGGAGTTTTTGTTTCTCTCATATTTTTCCGTAGGTAATTTGAAAGCTTAACCTCACGGGGGTCCATGTGACACTCTTGCGTAGTTAATTAGACGGTTTTGTCTCTAATCCTATGTAAATAGTGAGAATACTCTCGCAAGAAGTGCCATCTACCATTAGATTATTCACTTGCTGTTGCCTCATACTGCTGTGCTGGCCTTCAAAATCGTGCTTAAAGCCAAAAAAGGGAACGCGCTAAACTGGTATTAAATTATTTAGACTGTGATGAGAGGCATTTAATATTATAGTATGGGGATATAATTAAAAAGGAGCACACTTGGAGTTTGTCCCCCTGCCACCTAATACGCTGTGGGTTAAGTTTACTCTACCCAGCCTGCAAGTATAAACCTTTCATACGAGCAAGTTTAATGACTAAATTTTTAAACATTTCATAGTTTGGCATCATCGTAACTTAAATTAACCATATTGAAATGGATGGCGAACAGCTTCCAACAATCCTGGATAAATATGCCAGAACTGACTTACTCTAAGTAGTTCATTAAAGGACCTTGTAGAAAGAGAGACAGAAAAAACATCATTGGACTTACCAGACAGGAGATCCGTATAGTGACTGGACTTTTTACGGGTCACTGTCGACTAAGAGTACCCATGCACAGAATGGGACTAACAAAAAAGACCGAATGTAGACTCTGTATGGAGGATGACGAAACAGTTAGACATGTACTGTGCGAATGTCCGCCTATTGCACGTTTATTTCAAAACACTTTCGGTAAACCTCAGATTGATTCAGAAGATCTGAACAGTGTCTTACCCAAACTGAGCTAACCTTTTTGGAGAATTAGGCATACAGTGGTGAGAAACCACTCAAAAATGAGCCACAATAGACCCCCTGGGGGTCGCAGTAGAATGGCTGCAGGGCCCACTCACATATGAATCATCATCATCAGCTCAAAGTATGGTTGTTTTGCATCTATAGGGTCACACAATACTGCAACTTCGTGCACGTAGAGGTAAAATGTTTGTTTTGTAAAATATGAACTTTTTCCGAATATCAACTGTTTTTTTTGCATCTGTTTAGTCATACCACTCCGTGCTTTTGCTGGTAAAATGTTCGGTATTCGTTTGCCAAATATGAAGTTTGGTCCTTTAGAGCCTATATGACTTGATACCCCGAAAGTCGCTAAACGACATTTTTTCGAATATTAACTAAGGCCTGATCCGCAGTTTCCCTTCTTGCGCTGACTTTTATTTGCTTCTTTCTCTAATAGGCAGAGATAAAGATACAATTTACATTCCCATCTTTTTCTATTAGAGAAACAGGGAGATAGAAGTGGGAGGCAAGAAATTAAACTGTGGATCAGGCCTAAGAGTGTGACTTCCTCGCGTCTGTGGGGCCATACGGTACTGTAACTATGTTCTTTTTTTGGAAAAGTGTTTCGCATTTGATCAAACTATTATTATTTTTAGCTCACACATATACTATACTATAGTAGTGTGAGCTATGGTGATCCTAATTTTGATGAGTGATCCGATTTAAAAATTTTTTATCTGAGGGCACGGCAGTGCCTCGCCAAGTTCGCGCGCCGTAACCATCTTTTCTTGAAACATTTCAGCCGATATTTGACTTACCTAAAACTCTACTTCGGAATGAGCTACGAATCTCAAACTTTGCACAGTCGTAGATCTCCATGGAGTTAACAACCCCTCCAAGTTTCATGGAATTCCATAAAGTAGTAAAGTAGTTACGAAATTTCAAAAAACGTCGAAATTGCCACTCACTCACTCACTCAATCACTCACTCACTCATGTATAGATCATCAATATTCTACTGTACTTCCAGACATGCTACAAAGCTGAAATTTGGCAGACTGATAGAAATTATGACCAAACCCCTGGAAAAAATCAAAAAACCTCAAAATTTTAATTTACTCCCCCCCCTATACATTTAAAATTATGTAAAAGTAGCATCGTCCACTCCCAGAAATGCTAGAGAGTTGAGCTTTGGCAGACTGATAGGAACTATGATAAAACTATAGGAAAAAATTAAAACACCCCAAAATTCTAATTTACTTCCCTCCCATATGAATGTAAAGTTAAGTAAAAGTAACATTGCCCACTTCCAGACATGCTAGAGACCTGAGCTCTGGAAGACCGATAGTAACTATGATAAAGTTAAAAACACCAACATTTTAATTTACTTCCCTCTCCTATAAATGTAAATTTATATAAAACTAACATTGCCCACTTCCAGAAACGCTAGAGAGCTGAGCATTGGAATGCTGATAGAAATTATGATAAAACCATGGGAAAAATTTTAAAAAGTCCAATATTTTCATTTACTCTCCTCCCCTATAATTGTAAAGTTATGTAAAAGTAACATTACCCACTTCCAGAAACGCTAGAGAGCTGAACATTGGAAGACTGATAGGAACTATGATAAAACTATAGGACAAAATTTTAAAACACGACAATTTTATGTAAAAGTAACATTGTGCACTTTCAGAAACGCTACAGAGCTGACCTTTGGAAGGCTGGTAGGAACTACGATAAAACCATGGAAAAAAATTAAAAAACCTCAAAAATTTAAGTATTGCAAAAGTTCTGAACAATATTCCGCATATTTTACTACTTTAAAAATTAAGTATTATCCAATTCCTTTAAAAAAGAAGTGAAATCATAACAAAAACATTTCATGTAAAAAAAAGCCAAGTACGCGAAAATGGCATTCCGTAAAAAGAATTGAGATAAAAGTAAAGCCAAGTTCTCCAATACAAATTTCAAAATGAAAGATTCGTACTAGTTTGGAAATATTTTTCTAAACTTGGCTATTACTTCGGTAAATGACTCTTAGGGACAGTGCTAAATTGAAGATAAAGAAGTTTGGCAGTAATAGCAAAGTTTAAAAAAACATTTCCAAACTAGTAAGAACCTTTCATTTTGAAATTTGTATTGGAGAACTTGGCTTTACTTTTATCTCAATTCTTTTTACGGAATGCCATTTTCGCGTACTTGGCTTTTTTTTACATGAAATGTTTTTGTTATGATATATCTTTGCGTTTCAGATGCTTTTGAAACTTTTTTGTCGCGCCGTCTGTCTGTCTGTCTGTCTGTCTGTCTGTATGTCTGTCTGTAACAACCAACGCGCATAACTTAGAAACCGCTTGCCCGATTTCAATGAAATTTGGTACCTAGGCTGGGTATTGCGTCGAGATGGTCCTGTTTAAAAATGAACAAAATCCACCGAACACAAGCCAAATAAAAGGGTGGGGGTACATTTCAAAAATTTGAGTTTATATGAAAATATGGCGTGTGTGATATCAAACGAAAGGTAATTGAGTCTGAAATTAAATAAAATACATTTTAGTTTTTTTTTAAGGGTGGGGGTAGATTTCAAAAATTAGAGTGGACCTAAAAATATGGCGTGTGTCATATCATATGAAAGGTAATTGAGTCCGGAGTTAAACAAAATACATTTTAGTTTTTGTTATTTTTTAAGGGTGGGGGTAGATTTAAAAAAATTGAGTTTAAGTCAAAACATGGCTGAAAAATATAATATATTTCAGTTTTTAGTTATATTAGCTCACACGTACACTATGACTATAGTACCTAGTGTGAGCTTAGGGGCCCATACATTGGCAGAGTATTTTAACATTGGTATCGCTGTTGCATGTTCCCTATAATAAATCACCGTTTATTTTTTTAAGTAAGCTGAATCACTGATTTTTGTCTTCCTATACTTTAAAGGGGCTAACTGCGTGGCAAACTGAATTTGCATGGGTCATTTCAGCCCTTATTTTATATTAAATCCTCGTTTTGTCCGAAGATATCCCGGCAATTAAGGCAAAATTAAATGCAATCTGTAACTTTAAAGTTCATCTTTAGGAGCAACATCCATGGCCCCAATTTAATCCTTAATTATCTAGCAAAAATTTAAAAATGACAAAAGCGTAGTATATATTTTAAATCAATAATTATTCTTACGCTCAAGGATGCAGCAAAAACCAAATTATTTTTTAATAAGCTCATTTTTAAATTTGGCACCACAATTACCTATACCGCGTGGCCAGCCTTCTATCTAGGGGATGGATTTTTGTATGAGCCATAAGGATTGCATGGGAGAACAGACCTACGTTGCCAGTTTAGCGAAAATATCAGTATAATCCGCTACTTGGTTCGCGAAAGTTGAACTTTTCAGTTTTATGTAAGTGCATTCATCAAGGTGGGAGGGTGGTCGAGACCTTAGCGGGGAGGCAGAGGTGGTATTGAGCCTCAAAAGGAGTTCCGCGGAGCTCATTTAGTACTTTTTCAAGACAAATATCATAATTATGAGTAGTAATGCCTTTTAAACCAAAAATGAAAATTTCTAGAAAATATTGAAGTAAAATGTTACTTTAAATGCTCGCAGGCGACATGCGTCACAGGCAGTAGTTCCGCGGGGCTCATTTAGTACTTTTTCAAGACAAATATCATAATTATGAGTAGTAATGCCTTTTAAACCAAAAATGAAAATTTTCAGAAAATATTGAAGTAAAATGTTACTTTAAATGCTCGTAGGCGACATGCGTCACAGGCAAAAATGTTGTACTTTTGTGACTAACCTTTTGCGTACCTATCTACATGTTCATTTACACTTTTAGTATTAAAATAAATAATTGAATTTATTTGATTTTTTGGGGCTAATCTTGAGCTTGGAAAGTTTCTAGGCCCTTCCCCCCGCCTTATCTCCGTACGCAAGTAAATTAAGTTCGACAAAAAATTTAATACTAGATTAAATTGTCGGTGATAAGAGCAAAATTTATGTGGCCACATCCATATCAACGATGCAAAATAGGCATAAAATGTAAATTACAAATTATCCATACCCAATGTAATTTGGGGATAAAACCCAGGCAACTGCATTTATATTTTAAACTGAGCAACACCCCGGTTTCAGCGCTCTAACTAGGTTTTATGGGCGCCCAGGCTAAAGTCACCAAATAGTTCAGACAAGATTCGGGAAAATCCACTTTCTAGAAGCATTTTATATTACTTTTTGGCAAATGGGCAATTCCCCCTATTTTCACCCCGCTCAATCCGAATATCCCTGTTGCCAACTCGAAATATTGACAGGGGCTGAGATATTCAAGATGGCGACCAAAATGGCGGCGGAATTTTAAATTGCCGCTGGAAAGCCCAAATTGTCACAGGTGTACATTCAAAATATATATTTGTATAATTAAAAAATAATAACATATTATTTTTTTTTAATGGTTGCAAAAACCTCCAAAACCCCCCCAGACCCCCAAAATCTGAAAGTTTGAGGTTTTTTCAAATGTTCTTAAAAACTAATATCTACAGAAAACCATGTATTACCTTTTGGTATACTCAATAAAATTTCCTTCAAAATGACGTATAACATGATTAAATCGGTTTTATAAATAAAACTACAGGGTCAGGGGCATCCGTAAATTAAATTAATTTTGAAAAAACAGAAAATAAACCATTTTTCAAAAACTAAGCTTAACATGAAAAAACTTGTTTTACACTTTTTTGTAGACAGGGAAATTCTCTTTTTAAAAATGTGAAACTCGGTGGGGTCTGACTTATAGCAAACTCTCCAGCGACGTCCGTCAGTGGGGGTGATAAAATTATGTAAAAGTAACATTGCCCACACAGAAGCGCAAGAGAGCTGAGCTTTGGCAGACTAATAGGAAATATGATAAGACTAAAAAAATGTAAAAACCCCAAAATTTTAATTTACTTTCCTCCCCTATAAATGGAACATTGCCCACTTTTAGGAACGCTGAAGAGTTGAGCTTTAAAAGGCTGATAGAAACTATGATAAAACCATAGGAAATTTGTTTTAATCAGGCATTGAAAAACTTTAAACAATATTCCGCATATTTTACTACTTTAAAACTTAACTATTATCCAAATCCTTTAAAAAAGTAGTGAAATCATAACAAAAAAATTTCATATTAAAAAAGCCAAGTACGCAAAAGTGATATTCCGTAAAAAGAATTGAGATAAAAGTAAAGCCAAGTTCTCCAAAACACATTTCAAAATTAAGGTTCTTACTAGTTTAGAACCTTTCATTTTAAAATTTCTATTGGAGAACTTAGCTTTACTTTTATCTTAATTCTTTTTACGGAATATCACTTTCGCGTACTTGGCCTTTTTTTCCATGAAATATTTGTGTTATGATTTCTAATTCTAATTATTAACGGGCCTTTATATGAACACAAATCTAACTTAAGTTTTTTTCAAAATTTAATATAATTTTTAAAAAAATTGCAAAGGTTATTTGGCTGAAACTGGCATACTATTATGTGACAAACTTATTTCTTAAAGGCATTTGGGAATATTCTGTCTTGTCCGGCACCAACACGGCCCTGGGGATTTTAGGCGCGCGTTTATCTTGTATCTCAAAAACAAAATAATGCATAATAAAACCTTTATCAAAAGACCGTGTTAAATCCAATACGCCCATCAGAGGGATCATCGTTTATTTTGCGAACCACAACTCCATTTACTTTGTAATTTACTCACTACGACCCTCTATCAACCCCAATATCTATCGTTTTAAAATTTTAATTAAAAAAAAATGTTAAAATCCCAAGTATGTTCTTCCTTAATATTGACCAACTATTATAATTATAAATAACATATGTCAGTCTCTTTCAGTTTTTTAGTAAGTCAAATTTTTGGCATGTTTTATTTTTTTTTAAATTAAATATTTTGTGTTTTATCGTAAAAAAAATGTTTTAAAAAATAATACGTAATATGCTGATGCTATGACAAACATTTTTGGAGATTTAGCGCAACATATCATTAAAGCAATTGGTTTATCATAGCCTGGACAAAATATGTATATATATTTTTATATTTTGTATGCGAAATGTCAATTTTAGTATCAGTTTTTGCCGATTGAGGAAAAACTAGATCGTGGTCAATATAACCGGAGGAGCTATAAACATATTGATCGCCAACAGTGTCGGATCTAGGCCCCAATAAAATAAAACTAAATTATGAAGGAATTGATCAGGGTTTTTAGCAAAACTATTTTTTTGTTCGTCCTTTTTAAATCCAAGATGACGGACATAATCAACCTTAACCATTCAAAGAGGCTCAAATATTCTTGTTTTAAAAAAGTTTTTGACTTTTTTGAATTGGTAAAAAAACTTTATCTCCGCCACATAAAACGGTGCACGAATCGCTAAAACTGGTTTAGTGGCTCCTGAAATAATAATTATTATTCTTATTTTAACTATTATTTTAGAAACTATACGACTGCCTTAGAATTCTGTAATTTTCATTAATTTATGAGGAAATTAATGCAAAGATAATTGGCAAAGCAATCGCAAACTCTGTAAAACAATATTTGCTACAAAAATTAATATTTCGGGAACTACTTAAGCGATTTTAATGGAGATTTTTAACGAAATTATTTTTCTGTTTCTTGAAATATAAGATAAAACAATAGTCTGATTCTGTACGCTATCTTGGATTTCAAGGTGGCGGCAAACTTCAATAGTAGTCTTAAAAATAAATCGATGTTTACTATGATGCTGGTTTGATATCGTCTCATTAGTAATGAATTTATAAGAAAATTAATGCAGAGATCGTAAGACGTAAGACAATCGTATGTATAGTCTGTATGTAAAACAATGTTTGAAACTATTTTTTTTGTAAACGACAAACCGATTTTAATGAATCGCACCTCGTTGTGCAAAAATTAAAACCAAAAAAAATATGCATACCATCAAGTCAGTTTTTGTCTACCATCTTGGATTTTAAGACAACGGACAAAAAAATATTTCCGCTCAAAAGCCTCATCGATTCCCTATAAAATGCAGTTTGCTTCATTAAAATTGATGATATAGTTCGAAAGTTATAGCCGCCCGGTATAATCTCGACGGTTTTATTATGTTTAACCAACGAATTTTTTTTTCTATGGTTCAGATGTGTCGAAGAGCAACTCTTCAGCTGTCAGATTACTACTCTCAGAAACTTTCAGGAAATTAACTGTCGAGAGAACTTTATTGCGATTAATCTTATATGGACATAAGGACAAGCCACCCTTATTTTTGTTTGGATAATAATTTTATAAACGATTTAAGTTTGTGAGAGTTACGAGGGCCATTTTTAAGTGTCATAAAAATGAAAAATAAATGTCATTTTAAAAGTGTGAAAATACAGAGAGTAAACTCCGGCAAAAGGGGTGTATTGATTTATAAAACAGTTTCAACCCCTTTTCATATCGGAATCCTCTCGAACATTTAAAATACACTTTAAATAAAGCGAGCTTCGCCACCGAAAAATCTTTCCCTGGGCTGGTCCCACCCCTTTTACTTATGTGCCCGTACGACCATTATTTCATATTTGGGGTTGCCAAGGGTTATAAACACCATAGAGGACCGTTGCAAATAACCGAAAGCTTTTGGAAGCCATATTTTATCAAATTTATTTAAAAAAATATCTAATCGGTGAATATTTCATAATTATTTATACCCAAAAAAAATTAAGTAAAATGAAAAATTTTAGTTAACTACAAGACAGATGAATTTTCCATTTGGGCTAAATGAGTTTGTCTACCTAACCCAAATGAGCTATTTGGTAACTACAAATGATTAAAGACATTAAAAACAAAACTAGCTATAAAAAGTTTTCAAATCAGCGAATTAGCCTAACCAACCAACCCACAATTTAAAAATTCTTATTTAAGCATCTGTGTGCATTTTCCGTGTGCTCGATTTTGCGTGTCCGCTTTTTTCGCGTGCACTTTTTTTTTCCGTGCTGATATTTCCTGTGCACAATTTTTCTATGTGGTTATTTCCGGTCATCATTAAAAACATTTAAACCATGCGTGAACTCATTTGACACAACAAATTAAATAATTACACCCATTTGTTGCTAATGACCTAAACGATTACACCATTTGCCCCAAATGGATACTTTTTCTGTCTTATATTGAAATGAGCAGTAAAATTTGAGACAAGGAAAGCAATTTTTTTAAACTTGCTTATTTGTATTTTTTTATCTTTTTTAGTTTTCGGTAAACTTTAGTTTCCTGCTTTAGTCTACCGTTATTTATTTTACCTATTTATCTTTTCATTAAAGCTTTGGAAAGAAAACTTTTTGTTAATCAAAAAACACACTATACATTCACACAACTGTATAGTTTTAACGCTCTTTGTAATATTTACCGAAACTGAAGCCTTTTGCTGGCACGCCATTGTGAAACGCGTATGTACGTAATGGAACAGACTACTCATTTCAAGGCCAAAGCGCGCGAATTGAATTCTGGCATTGGGTTTGCAAAGCAACCATGCCTAGGAAACTCAATGCAATTTGACAGGTCGTTAGGTTAGAGTTCTCACTAAGCTGAAAAGATGCGCTGCGGTCGCGCGTTTTTTCCTTATCCAATTTTTTTGAGACTTATCTATGGTTTGGATTTTCCGTCCCCCTTTTATTCAGGTAGAAAATCCTCTTCCACCGCATTTCATTTCGGGTTCATTTTAAATCTATCTGTTTGGCTTATGTAGGTAATCTTTGCTGCTGACGCGATGACGCAATAAACTTAAATGTTGTTAAATTTGTAACTTTTACAATTTTTAAATATAAAACAATGAGAATTTCTAGTTGCTTTCCTGGGTGAAGTGTCTAAAGTTCAGACGAGTATAAGATGCATAGTTTTCAGAGAAATTTTAAGGTACGTTTTCAAGGATTGGCATTTGATAAAATTTGTATTGGTAGTGTCTTTTTACCTTCTTATCGCTTACTTTACGGAACTCTGAATACAGAGGCGAATTTTCTTGCATTATGTTTTGAAACAGTGGTTTTAAAAATACGTCATCAATTGATGACGTTTCGTATCTATATTTTCGAATTTATAGGCATTATACGATGAAATACCGTTCACAGAGGTGTAAATTGTGAATATATTGTCAATATTTTAGGAAAAACTAAATAAAACTAGGAAACAATGTCTCAATTAAAAAAATAAAATTTTAACATTGAATTTTAATATTGGATTTTCAGCTAAACGTCAAAAAATGACATAAAATGTGTCATTTTAGCAATAGTTTCAAAACTACCTTTTACCTCGTTTCAAAACATGACATAGCCGACGCACGCGCGGTTGCTTACGTCCATTGGCTAACTTCAAGGCGTCAACAAACGCCTGTGCAATGCCTCCTAAAATTTTTGGAGGCCCTACAAATTGCGATGCTGACAAGCACCTGGGGGTCAATTCTTAAATGGTTTTTTAAGGTTTTTATATTTAACAAGTTAACTACTACAAAAAGAACAATGTATTGAAAAAATCGTTTTCTTACGGCCGCTACATTTTTATCGTTTTTTTGAGTTTATGTTATGGTGATTATACAAAGCTCATAGTAAATTCGGAGATTCGTAGGCAAAAAGCTGGTTTTTTCGCTGAGATTCCACGTTGGGTACTCACGGCCATAATGCATTGAAAAACGCATGTAAGGAATGCTTTTTTGATTCTCACAAAGTATCAGAATAATTTTTTTATAACGTACTGTTTTGTCTAAAGTAAGCTCTGCTGTTGTTTTTTCTACTTTTTCTGTAAAGTAAGTTCTTTTTAGAAAAAAAGTACCATCTTATCTTTGACTTTTTTGTTAAAAATATATTGCTCAAGTTTGTCACGAGAATACTATGCATTCTGGCCATATAACTGGTAGAAACTTAACGGCCAAGCACATACTTTTACTCCACAGGCCACCGTTTTCGTTATCCATAGTAAAAAAAATGCGCTGAGAACTAAATGTGGCTACTCGCGGCGAAAATTTGTTGCAAATACAGGAGACCCCAGTGTGGGGTCTCACGGCCTCAACTGAAAATATTGGTGTGTCCGCACGCTGGGTACACATGGCAGTTAACGTGTTAATATAGAAAAATACAAACATATACTCCCCAATCAGTGCTTGAAGCTCTGGCCTCGAAAATTTTTACAATTAACAAATTTTACATATAAACAAGCTTAATGTAAAGGAGAACTATGGTAACATGTAAAAAAATAATCTTAATTTTACTCAACACTTAAAACTAAACTAATTTTTCTTATGATATTTAAAACAACTAAAAACTACATTATGAATTAGGTAGTTATTTTTTAATAAATTATATAAATAATAAAAATTATTATTGATATGCTAAAATAGTATATTTCCGAACAAGTGCGGAAAGTGTCACTTTTCCGCACGCGATCGCAGTTGGCCGAACAACGCGTAGCGAGTTCGGCCAGCAATCAGGAAAATAAACTTTTCGCAAGAGTTAGCAACACTATTTTTTCTTCGAGCGTATGGAAAGCATAAAAATAATAAAATTATAAGAAAAATAATTTAAACTACGAAAAAGTGACACACACTCCATCCAGTAGCTCACGCGGATATTGCAATAAAAGCATGGGTAGTTTTTGGCAACTATTTGAAAGTTGGGTTGTCAAAGACACCTAAAAGTACAAATATTAAGGTACCGAATCTAAAGTTTTAAGAAGAGTGCTGAAAAGTTGCACTTTCAGAACTAAACGCACGCTCGTAGAAACAGTGTATTTTAAGGCTCTGAAAAAATATATTATAACTTTTTTTTAGTTTCTTTTGGAAGAGTATAGGAATAAACGTTCTCTCGAGAGATGTGATCGTTCTCGGTCTCCCATGATTCCCATGATCACACAAATACAATGTAGGGATCCAGCACGACCGGTGAACGTTCACATGAAAAACCACACGTTCCTGCTGAAGAATTGGCCCCCGCAGTCGGAGAAGACGTAAGCGAAGATAGCCACGAACAAAGTAATGACGTCACCAAATATTAATGACGTATTTATTGAACCAGACTGTTTCGAAACAAACAGCAAGAAAATTCGTCTCAGGTTTCCAATGCCTGGTAGGTGCCTTATTTGTCCATCAATTAAGCACAAATTTAGTGTTAATTTTGTGTCTATCTCTTTCTTTTGATATAAAGTAAATGGGAGATACATACAAAATTAACACTAAATTTGTGCTTAATTGATGGGTAAACGAGGCATTACCCAGCAGCGTAATGTACTTTGAATAAATTTATTCCTTAATTTTTTAAGTTGATTTTTTTTTATTGTTTTCAGCTTTTGGATGATATGTGCGACCACTGATAAGCTATGTATATACTGATTGGAAACATACCCTACACAACTTACAACAAAGGCGAGGAGGTACTTTAAATCACGTCAGATTTTCCTCAAGCTGTTAAAAAGTAGACATTTAAAAATGATTCTCTGCACGAACAACTGTTTCATTATTTATTCACTCATCACTCACCAGATATGTTAAAAGCAAATTTAAATATACCAGATAGTGCTTGGTTTTTCATTATATTTTATTTTACGAATCAGCTAGACTATGTATTATTTCATCTATAGTTAGTCGTTAATTTAGTTTTTATTTGTAGCTTTTTTTATATTAATAAAAACTTCTTTTAAAAATGTTTTATTTATTGCACTTTATATACCATTCTCAATCTGTTTATATCTTATAAAGAGATTATATGTCTTTATAAAATATTGACTGATTGAAAATTTCATAAAAACTTTAAAATTAAAGAAAATTTATTATAAAAGGCGATTCAAATTTCCCGCCTCAACTTTTAGTTCGTCACTAGGCTC
Organism: Aspidapion aeneum; assembly: GCA_963576565.1. Lineage (NCBI taxonomy): Eukaryota > Metazoa > Arthropoda > Insecta > Coleoptera > Brentidae > Aspidapion > Aspidapion aeneum. The sequence continues at coordinate 14,197,216 of OY755048.1, read as the reverse complement.
AGTAGTGGGCGCCACAGAGTTAACGGTCCGTCAAACAGTCGGAATTGCCTATCTAATAAAAACTGACTGAACCGAAGCAAAAATCCTTTGCAACTCTCAACTTAAAATCGACTTGCAATAGTGCTATAGAAAAAGTCGTGGAGCAGAAAGAGAGCTACTAAGGTGCGAGTCTCCTATCAGGAACTCTTGCGCATAGGAGATCAAGAATTCAGGATGGTACCCTATAGACAAACAGGTAAAAGTCACTATCGAGAAAATTTTTAAATATTATATTTGTCTAATTTTACGTAAGTATTCGTATTGCGGTAAAAAGTTCTTTCTATGTTTGCTGTGATCTAAAAATTTTTATATCTTTCTATTATCCCTTTTATCTACCTCTCTTTCAACATTGTGCTCAAAATGTTTTCAAAGATTTTTATACTGCCATTTTACGAGCAACATTTGAACTATGGCTTTTAAAATTTTTGTAAAATCCATCCCGATATTTGAAGATAAAAATTTTATATTTGCCTTCGGTCAAAAAGTTATAAGTATTTCGAAAGCATGTAGATTAACTGAAATCTTACTATAAAAACTTTTGATAGGTAGGGGAGGGTGGGGTAAGTTTGGACACTTTTTAAAAAAAGTTGTAATATTTCGTTAAACATAATAGTTATCGGGAACGAGAACTGTGATAACATAAGGGTCATATCGTACAGTCGCGCACTTTTTTAATGTCACCTTAAAATTCTTAGACTTGTCTGGAAAGCCTGGAATTTTAGCGGGCTTTAAAAACTGCTAAAGGAAATTGGAAAAAAAGTTGGAATGGTAGGTACCTATAAAATAATGCGTAGTAGTAATTATTTTTCCAACTATTTAATTAAAAAATATATGTAATTTTAAGAAGTTGCAAGTGTCCAATCTCTCCCTTTTACTGGGGACACATTGGACACTCCATGAAAAGCTATTAAAACGTAACTTCTGGTAGAATCAGAGCAAGAATATTTATTTTAAAAGTTAATTTTAAAAACATAAATAAAACAAGTGAGCTACAAATCTAACAAACTGTAAAAAAGTGACATAAGCATTAGACAATAATATTACAGCTTATTGCGTTCTGCAAGACAAAACTCCCTGAGATTAGTTACTATGTTCAAAGTATCCCTACGGGCGCCCATTACAAAAATTTTCTTTTAAAATATTAAATCTGGCACGCGAAAATCGTAAAATGTTGAAAAACTTTAAAAGACATGACTTTCATTTTAATCCACAATGGAAAGTTCCTATGTCTCTTCTTGTCCAAACTGACCCTACCCTACCCTACACTTTTTTCGTTAATATTGTCACAACAATTTCTCTGGATCTGACGTATTTTTAACGATCTGGCACCAATGTCGGTTGGCCATTTTGTATTAAATTATGAACCTCAATCCTTTTTTAGCTGCACAGCGTAAATTTGGAAAAACCCAATTGCAATAAAAATGTGCAAACATATCGCAAATTTTTTCCGCGCACAGTAAACCAAACAAACCAAAGGTACAACTGTTCTGTTCTGTTCTGTTCAAGAGCATTGGCTTTGTCCTTCTAGGACAGTTAGCCAGATCGATACCGTGGGCTTCAAGAAAGGCTGGTTTTGTAACCACTTGAGACCCTTACTTTATACTTCTGTATATCTTGTTTCTCTCTATCTCCAATTCTCTCTCTATTTCTTTTCAAATCTCTGTAGATCCGTTTTTAGCTCACACATATACTATACTATAGTAGTGTGAGCTTTGGTGAGAAAAAAAAAAGCTGCTCCGATTTCAAAAATTTTTATATATCTTTGCGTTTCAGATGATTTTGAAACTTTTTTGTTGCGCCGTCTGTCTGTCTGTCTGTCTGTCTGTATGTCTGTCTGTGTTGGCGTAACATACTTTGCGAGGACACACACCAACCCCTCACCGGAGTTGCGAGGACCGTTTACGTTGGGAGGTCCAATTTCTGGACCTCGTAACGTTTGGACCTTATTTTGGTCGTCCTCATAAAATTTCCAACATTTTGATATATTTCACTTAAATTTTTCCTGGTCCTCACAACGCATGTGAAAAACAGGAATTTAGTTCCAACAAATTTCTTGAGAGTATCGTAGAGGGCGCTTTTAGTGTGTATGCGAGTGGACCTAGAAATCATTGTGAGGACCCAACTCTCTGCGTGTGTATAAATTTTACACACACTTTGGTAATTTTAAAGTCTGGCCCTTACATCGTCGATTCTGTTCGGTTGGTTTAATAAAACTCATTCACCGAGTGCATTTTATTTTTTTTATATACAGTAGTAGCATTGTATGGCCCTTACATCGTCGGTTCTGTTCGGTTTGGTTTGGATACCTAAACGCCTTTGATAAAACCCGTTCAACTAGTACATTTTAAATTTCTTTATAGCAGTGTAGCATTGTCTGATCCTTACAGCGTCGTATGAAGATATAACGGATCTTTTGCATGTACCATTTTCTCTTATCTTTTATTTGACGCATGTGCAGTTACCTGGTTTAAACCTTATCCTTTACTAAAAGATAGTGTTTGACCTTACTTATTTTCGAATATCGCAGGCTACTAGTTCCTTTATACTGTGCGTCCAAAAAGTCTGGAATCACCGAATTTTTGAGAAAATTACACGTTCCTAAGACAAAAATTTGAACACTATGATTCTTATTCTAAACCACGACACGATTTTAAAAAAAGGTACCTATGCCGTGTTTTAGAATAAGAATCGAAGTTTTCGAACTTTTTTCTTAAGAACTTGTAGTTTTCTTTAAAAAATCGGTGATTTCAGACTTTACGGACGCACAGTATAAAGAAAGTGTTGCCGCTCATATAACGTTATGACAAAATATAATGTAAATTTAAATATTTTTAATACCAGACTTATTTCAAGAGCTACCAATGCGGGGTAATCCGGAGATTTAATTTTATGCCAATTATTGAACACTATTTTTTATAAAAACTGGTAAGTGTTGTTTGGCAACAGGATCAGAAGGAAATTTGATAATTTACAGTCAAACCTTCTCAAAAAATAAAATTTTGAATAGAGTATTACCTGAGACTGTGAACTGTTAAATTTACTTAGTGTGTTTTTGATTATGATGGCAGTATACTTTCCTGGCGATTTTTCACTAATATTGCTTTTTCAGTTTTTTCCTTAGTGGTCTGAACTTTTTAATTAATTTTGCCTACAGTACAAAAAGAAAGGCTTTTGACAGATAAATAAAAGGTAATGGATAATGTGTATCTGCAAAAGGTCAAAATTGGGCTTCTAAATAACACGTAACATCTGTCATTTAATGTCGCATTTATAGGGGTAAAGGTCCCTATTATTATGCCCATATGAGCTTACAAACCTAAAGGCCTGTGGTTAGGTTGCAGAACTAAAACTATTTGTAAAAAGTAGATTTTAGCTTTTTTGGAAAAGAGGAAAAAAGAAAGCTGAAAACTTTTATTACTCCAATCCTGGACGAAAACCTAATGTTCTTTCAGGTTAGTTTAGATAATTTTAGGCTAGTTTCTGTAAAATTTTAAAATACCAATTCTTGTAAATTAGTAGGTGCGTGAGTAACTTTTAACGCCCGTACTATTGGACGCGGACCGAATCAACAAAACCAGTTCTTTTCAGAACCACAATCTTTCTTTAAAAAAACGTAAATTCCCAATTTATATGTCCTATTGCCTGCGAGGAAGCAAAACATACTCCCCTGGCTTCTTTTCCGGTATCCTAGAATTTTTTTTATATACTTTGTCTTTCCTTCCAATTAGGATCAATCGCCGAGTTTCGCAAGGTTACAGCAAAATTAAAGCATTTTAAACAATCAAAAACATCCAAGTACCTAGTGAGGAATCGAACCCGGCTCGACCGAGTGTGAAGCAAATTTTGCTAACACTAAGCTACGGATGATGATTGGGGGACTGGGAATTATAGAGAATGTCAAACCTAACCGTGCCAATTAAAGATTAGGGGTCTTTATTGTCACGGTTAGAATAAGTTGGCAATCAATTGACAACGGTTAGGTTTCAGACTCTTTAGAACCCCGGTGAAGAGGTAAGTAGAGTATGTTTTTAAAAAGGTCGTCTGACAAAATATACCTGGTAACATAATATAAATCAACTAAGTGAGTTTACATAAAAATTTTGTAAACATCATATGAAAACAATAAACTTAATATCAAATTAAACCTGCGCCAGGTTTTTCCCGCTGATTCGACTAGCGCCGAATCGCTCGCGCCGAGTTGGCAGTGCCGAATAGTACCTTTCCTCTCACAATCTATTTGGCCCGTATCACGCATGGCAATCCAAAATGGGTTGCGCGTAAGCAATTGAGGCGTGTTTTACAAAAACAACATATATCCAAAACAACAAAATTTCAGAAAATAAAGAAAACGGTTTATTTTAAAACGAATGATTTTCTTAAATATTTTTTGTATTACACACAGTAACTATTGACTTGACGAATTCCGTTCGTTACATAAGAAAAAACATTTGTTGCCTAATTACTTTCGAAAAAGAAAAAACTTTTGGACATAAGTTGTTTTTGCAAGAAAGAAAAAGTTAATACAAAGAAAACTACAAGGGACATATGTGCTTTTTGCGGAATAATACAAATTTTAACTGCTCATATCTTGGCACTTGTGACGTTTTTGCAGAATCTTATTTCTTGGTCTTAAAGCCATCCATTTTTTCGACTAGATGACGCCACTAACTTATTTTCGTCAAATTTGGACTTATGCGGTTTTTGTAAAACACGCCTCAATTGTGACCCAATGTAATTCACGTTATGCATCCATCTCTGAACACTGATTGCTGTGGGGCGAGGGGGTGCTAAAAGGTAATGTTAAAGCAAAATAGAAAGTCTCACCCTGCACTTCCCCAATAAAATTCGATAAAAAAACGCTATATGGGCAGGTTGGATGGGCTCAAACAAACCGGCCATGGCATTTTTTTTATTCGGCCCTCGCAGAAAAATTTTACATAAAAAAAACGAAGTCATTTTGTGGTATTTTTGATATTATGGAGGTTTTGTTAGTATCATCAGAAGTGGGTAAACAAAAAGTGGAACACCAAACTTTTGAACTACTTTTATAAGATTAGGTTCGGTTCGTGGGGGAGGTTTGATTCGGAGGGGTTATCTTTTTTTTCGTAGGGGGGATAAGGTCGTTTGGGAGGCTTGGAAACTATCAATACGGATTGCGGCTATAGTATGATGATTCATTTGGTTATTTTTAAAATGTTATTCTGTTTACGGACGCCTTTGCAGTTTTAAAAATAAGGTTATTCTTACCTTGTTAAACATCATTTAAAAGGATTTATCATAACAAAAACATTTCATGTAAAAAAAAGCCATGTACGCGAAAGTGGTATTCCGTAAAAAGAATTGAGATAAAAGTAAAGCCAAGTTCTCCATTACAAATTTTAAAACGAATGGTTCTTACTAGTTTGGAAATGTTTTTTTAAACTTTGCTATTCCAGCCAAACTTCTTTACGTTCAATTTAGCACTGTGCCGAAGAGCCATTTGCAGCCGTAACTGCCAAGTTTACAAGCGCGGATCTGGGTCAAAATCTAGGCGGGGGTAATGTCGACAAAATTTTTTTTTGTCATATAATTTTTTTTCTAGGGAGGGTAATTCTCCTGTTTTCCCTTATTTTATTAAGAAAAAGTGCATATTTTTCTCTCTAGGGGGGGGGGGGTAATTACCCCGATACCCCCTCAAATCCGCGCTTGCAAGTTTAGAAAAACATTTCCAAACTAGTAAGAACCATTCGTTTTGAAATTTGTATTGGAGAACTTGGCTTTACTTTTATCTCAATTCTTTTTACGGAATACCACTTGCGCGTACTTGTCTTTTTTTAAATAAAATGTTTTTGTTATGACTCCTTTTTTAAAGGATTTGGATAATATTTAATTTTTAAAGTTGTAAAATATGCGGAAATTGTTCAAAACTTTTGCAATGCCTTACTTAAAATGTTGAGGTTTTTTTTATATTCTCTTTTTATCATAGTTCCTATCAGCCTTCTAAAGCTCAGCTCTCTAGTGTTCCTGGAAGTGGGAAATGTTAATTTTACATACCAATACATTTAAAGGGAAGGAAAGTAAATTAAAATTTTGGTGTTTTTAAATTTTTTCCTATAGTTTTGTCATGGTGCCTTTCAGTCCTAAAAAGCTCAGCTCTCTAGCGTTTCTGGAAGTGGGCAAAGGTATTTAACATAACTTTACATTTATAGGGGAGGGAAGTAAATTAGAATTTTGGGCTGTTTTAATTTTTTCTATAGTTTTATCATAGTTACTATCAGTCTGCCAAAGCTCAGCTCTCTAGCATTTCTTTTACATAACTTTACCTGTATAGGGGAGGGGAGTAAATTAGAATTTTTGGGTTTTTTGATATTTTCCAGGGGTTTGGTCATAATTTCTATCAATCTGCCGAATTTCAGCTTTATAGCGTGTCTGGAAGTACAGTAGAATTTTGATGATCTATACATGAGTGAGTGCGTGAGTGCCAATTTCGACGTTTTTTGAAATTTCGTAACTACTTTATGGAATTCTATGAAACTGGAGGGGTTGTTAACTTCATGAAGATCTACGACTGTGCAAAGTTTGAGATTCGTAGCTCATTCCGAAGTAGAGTTTTAGATAGGTCAAATATCGGCTGAAATGTTTCAAGAAAAGATGGAACGGCGCGCGAATTTGGCGAGGCACTGTCGCCGTGCCCTCAGATTTTAAAACAACCTAAGGGCACATTTTTTATAGAGCTTGGTTTTTAGGAAAGGGTGAGAAAAATGTATTTGCCTATTTTATTTTTTTAATGACCCTCATTTACGGACGTTGCTGGAGAGTTTGTTTACGAAGCTCCACTGCAAGAAAGTGTAGAATACGTTTTTGTCAATAGAGCTTAGTTTCTGAGAAAATTAGACAAAACCTGTAACAAAATTAACGTGTTTGATCATGGGCGTAGTCAGGGTGGGGCAGGGTGGGGCACTTGCCCCACTCTGGCTTTTCACCTGCCCCACCTGGCTTTAGCTCATTTAGTAAGACGAGAATTAAAGCGGAGCTATAAAAGTTTTCAATAAATATTTGATTGTACATTTTTTTTGCTTTGTTGCCCCACCCTGAGCGACACCCTGACTACGCCCATGTGTTTGATGATTTGTAATAAAGTAATTTAATTTACGGACACCTGTCAAGTTTTAATCTGAAGCTAAATTTTGCGTTATTATAAAGAGTTTAAAAGGAAACTGTATTGGCTACAATCGACTATAGATTACAATTTTTGATAAATTTAAGATAATCGGGTAAAACATGTGACAAACATGTGGTTTTTTTACCCGACGCCGCTGGTATTAAATTGACCCCACTAAAATATATACATATTGTGGAAAAGGGAATTTTATTTTCTACAATACCATAACCAGGCTTAATTTCTGAGAAAATTGGATAAAACTTGTAAAACATTGGTAAGTTTAGTGATTTTTTAAAATTAATTTAAAATTCGGACCCCCTAAATTATTCTTCCTGATCTTGCCTTATTACATCATTTAAAAGGAAATATAATTGTCTAAAATAAAGCGGATATCACATTTTTGATATAGAGCCTGGTTTTTAAAAAAATCGGGTGTCCCAAGGCCCCTCCCCCCTGGCCCCTACACTTTTTTCAAACCACATAATATTTTTTCAAAATCCATAATATGTTTGTAATATCATCGAAGAAATAACTGGTGTTCTCTGGTAATATGTAAAATTTTATTTACTTCAGAAATTATACACTATTTAAGAACACGCGCCACTGCTGGCGCCATGATATAGGTACCTATATTATACAGTGTGTCCCCGGATGGAGTTGACAAGAGGAAAAAATCATTTATTTTTGATTTTACGAAAAAAACTCCCTCTTTATAAAAAAACCTGCTTGTTGGAAAATTAAGAATACCATAATAAAATCTTTGATTAGATGTACAGGGTGTTATTAAATTAAGAAACATGTAATTATTAAGAGGACAAAAATCGTTATTTTTAATTTCACGAAAAATATCACTTTTTATAAAAAATTCTACTTGTCAACAAACTGAGATAACGATATATCCTTGATTAGAAGTACAAGGTGTTATACAATTAAGAAACATAAAATAATCCAAGAGGAAAAGGACCGTATTTATTCAGTAAAGCAAAATGTTATGTAAACAAAAAGGTTTGTATTACAACATAACAAAATCTAGGGAAACAAAATCTAACCAGGTGTTAATTTTTAAAAGTTAATCATTTGATGAAAAAACAATCCGTTCTGCTTTTGTAAACATTTTAGAATGTAAAACCTATTACTTGAAAATCAATATGACAATGAACAAAATAAATCTAGATTGATAGATTTTTTATATTACCATATTATATTATATTAGATTTGATAAACATTTTTATAAAGAGTGAGTTTTTTTCGTAAAATCGAACATATAGGATTTTTTCCTCTTGTCAACTCCATCCGGGGACACATTGTATATATTTTTTTGCTGTTGACTTCCTACCACGCCTTAGTATGGTACATCATTAAATTACAGACCTAATAATATAATTATTTTGGTGACCACACCTATACGGACATAAGATGCGCTGTGGGGACTCCTACTTTTCACATGCGTTGCGCGGACGACAAGATAGAATAGATATAAAAAACAACTGTTTTTTGAGGTTCGGTTCGGTTCGGTTCGGTTCGGTTCGGTTCGGTTCGGTTCGGTTCGGTTCGATTCGGTTCGATTCGGTTCGGTTCTACTACATACCTACATTGTGAGGTCCATAAACGATGTGAGGTACTTAGGGACGTCACCTCGAAAAGTATGAAACTTGAAATGTTGCGTCGGTCGTTGCGCGGTCCGCTAGAACAAATGGCTAAGATAAGGACGATAGGGATCTATTACCCAGGCGGACCGATATTTTATGTATGATGTGTGGATTTTTTACGATACGATGCTCTACGAACATTTTAACCAATTTCAGTTATCTTAAAATCCAAATGGTGAATGGAATCAAACTTGACCACTTATACGTCTTGTATATTTTGATATTTTGAGAAAGTTCTGAACTTATTCTCTCATTGGCTTTTTTTTACATGAACTGTTTTTGTTATGATTTCACTTCTTTTTTAAAGGAATTGGATAATACTTAATTTTTAAAGTAGTAAAATATGCGGAATATTGTTCAAAACTTTTGCAATGCCCTACTTAAATTTTCGAGGTTTTTTAATTTTTTTCCATGGTTTTATCGTAGTTCCTATTAGCCTTCCAAAGCTCAGCTCTCTAGCGTTTCTGGAAGTGGGTAATGTTACTTTTACATAACTTTACATTTATAGGGGAGGAGAGTTAATGAAAATATTGGCTTTTTTAAATTTTTTCCCATGGTTTTATCATACTTTCTATCAGCATTCCAATGCTCAGCTCTCTAGCGTTTCTGGAAGCGGGCAATGTTAGTTTTATATAAATTTACATTTATAAGAGAGGGAAGTAAATTAAAATGTTGGTGTTTTTAAATTTTTTCATATAGTTTTATCATATTGTCTTTTAGTCTTAAAAAGTTTAGCTCTCTAGCGTTTCTGAAAGGGGGCAGTGTTACTTTTACATAACTTTACATTTATAGGGGAAGGAAGTAAATTAGAATTTTGTGGTGTTTTAATGTTTTTCTATAATTGTATCATAGTTACTATCGGTTTGCCAAAGCTCAGCTCTCTAGCATGTCTGGAAGTTATAACTTTAAATGTATAGAGAAGAGGAGTGAGTGAGTGAGTGAGTTAGTGGCAATTTCGACGTTTTTTGAAATTTCGTAACGACTTTACTACTTTATAAAAGTCTATGAAACTTGGAGTAGTTGTTAGCTCTATAAAAATCTACGACTGCGCAACGTTTGAGTTTCGTAGCTCATTCCAAAGTTGAGTTTTAGATAGGTCGAATATGGGCTGAAATGTTTCAAGAAAAGATGGTACAGCAGCTGCGCGAACTTGGCCGGGCACTACCGTGCCCTCAGATATTCACGTGTCAAAAAGTGTTTAAATCCATAAGCAAATTGTTACCTTTCATGGGTTAGGTAAGATTGAGCTACCCTATGCATCCTTAGCAAACTTTTGGCTCGAGAAAAAAAGTGCTACTTCACATATTCATTTATCTAATGATATGAATGCAAATACAAAAGTAAAATAGGAGTTTTGAGATGCAGTCAAGTGTGTAAGTTAATCAATTTAGCCGCCTAATAAAAAAAGCATTTTATACACATACAAGATTGAAATAGAGTTTTATACTTATACAAAATTATCACATAATAAAAGAATAGGATTTTGGGATACAATGCACAGGGCGACCTCACATCGTGTGCTAGGTCCGAATTTTCATAGGTCACATGTGCAAGAGTGTTAACGCACAGGTGGTCAACAAAATAATTATATTATATGGGGCTTTCCATGTCAAACCAGCCACCTTTTGCAATTTTGATTTAAAAAAAATATATTTTTTGGTTCCTCTATAAATACCAATTACACCAAGATAAACAATTTTAAAAAAATTTGCGATTCCTTAAATCTACAGGGTGTTTTATTATTATTCCTGAAAAAATACGAACTTTGAAAAAAAAATTTACTACTGTTTAGAAATAAGAAAAAGCGGCTTTAGGAAAAGTACAAGACAATAAATTTAAAAAATCGTCATTTTGAAAATGTGACCCCTTTGATTTTTTATATTTTGTGAAAAAAGATGCTCCAATATTTTGTCTATTGCCTTTAGTGGGCTGAGAAGTATAAATGCCAAAAGAGAAAAATTCTTGTGTAAGTGCGCGGAGGCCTTGGCCGTACTTATATGTATATCGGCAAGAGAACAGTCCAATTGAGGCGCCCAACGTGTGAATCAATATACGTTTTATTGAAAAAAGATGTTTTCCTTTAAGGAAAATATCTTTTTTTTATTCTGAGACCCCCCTTGCATATGACATTAGCGGCGTCAAATTGAAGGGCCAAGACGGGCCTTGGCCTTCCACTGTTTAAAACCTTATCGGCTACCAACATTGTGGAACATGTTTCTAATTAGAATACCTAGTCCGGCACTGTTATATAACTCTGCGTTTTGGGAGGGAGGCTATCACTTTAATGTTCATACAAATTGAATTTCTGCTCAAATTTCATCTGAACTTTTAATTTACTTAGGGTATACTTAGTCATAAAGTGAAATAGCCAGTGAAAAGTTTCCTTTAAAGAAACGTATCACTCAGTATTTAATTTTTTTAGGTATTTTTTTAGGCAAGTTAAGCCCCGCTCCCAAAGCGCATAGTTTAAAAAAAATCGCTTTCCTTTTTACTGGACATTTGAAAGGGAGGGTCGAGACTTTTCAAAGAAATCGAATTTGGGGCACCCTGTATAGGGCGTCCAGTGTCATAAAAGTGTGGGAATAGGTACCTAGTCTAATTAGAAAAATGTGTGTCACATTTTCAAAATGGCGGTTTTTTAAATTTATTGTCATGTACTAAGGTCATTGATGCGATTATTTGTCATTTTTATTATTTTTTCCTAATGCCTCTTGTTCTTATTTCTAAACAGTAGTATATTTTTTTAGCAAAGCTTGTATTTTTTCAGGTAAAATCATAAACCATAGATATGCTTTGGCCAAGTAAGAAGATAAAACACCCTGTAGATTTAAGAAATCGCAACATTTTTTCTAATTTTTTATCTTGATGTAATCGGTATCTATAGAAGAACCAATAAATAAATTTATAATTTTTTTAAATATTTAAGTGAAAAAGGTGGCTGTAATTTAAATGATGTCAAGGCCGTCGGCGTCGCTAGACTACTGGCTGCCTGGAGCAAAACCGAACCGCTCTCTCCAACTTTTTTCCTCATCAAAATACTGCAGTGGTATTTGTGTTATTTCTTTACATAAATGGTGCCAGCGAGTGAACCCATAACAAACTAATTCCTTGTTTAAAACTCGTAGACAATGATTAGGTAGAAAAAAAAATTCGGCCTTCCATTGTCATTATTTATTTTAAACACGACGCTTTGGTTAGTAAGTATCTCGAACCATTTTCAAGTGTAAATAAATTACACTTGAAAACGGATAGAGATACTTTAACATAAATAAAGACAATGGAAGTCCGAAATTTTGTTTCGAAAATAATAATAATTGTAAAAAGAATCATGTGAACATAGGAAAGTCAACTATTTTTTTTTAATCGAGTTTTTAGAATACATCCTCCCTACTTTTTTTACAGGAGTCATAGGAAAGCCCCTCTTATTTAAAAACGAAAATCAAATTTAGATCGGTTTGATAGTTTCCGAGGTACATTCCAGCGTATAGCCTTAAACATTTGAATGGGACTATCTCAGAAAATTTTGGATTTTTGTTTTTGATCTACTAGACAGAGTCGCCGTCGGTTTGAATCAATTTCTTTAAAAAACCACAAAATTAACATTCCTCATCTCACCTAGATACTGCAAAGATGAGAAAACCGACCTTGTGTTTTTAAAAAGAACAGTCTTTAAATTTTCAGTTTTTGATCTATATCTCGAAAAAGAGACATGCGAGAGCAAAATCAGTATTACTTTTAATTAATTTGCTAAATCTTATCAAGCGATCAAATACAAAACAAAAAATTAAAATCGAATCAATATTTTGTTATTTTTTGAGCCGCGCCCCACACCCCTCCAAACTTAAGATTTTTTTATGTATTTTCCACATATTTCATAAATAAAACGATAAAATAGCACAAAATACGACATCATGAGGCCTCCCCTCGAACCGAACCGAACCCCCTTTCAGGAAAAATTCATAGGTGCGCCACTGGGTATATATATATATATATATATATATATATATATATATATATATATATATATATATATATATATATATATATATATTGTTTTGTTTTTAGATATAGGGTGTCAAAATAAAATATATTTTTTTAATAACTTTCTTAAAAATGACAACAGACAATTGATTTTTTGGAATTCAGCATTACAATAAAAATAATATTTATTTAAAAAAAATTAATTCTCAAATCTGTTTTTTTTTCATAACATAACAAATATGTTATAAAATATATTGCTAATATTACTATTCTTCATATTATTTAAGGTGCCTTGAGATATTAATGCAGGCGCCAAAGGTAGTTGATTATGGTAAATATGAGGACCAAAGTTTGACCATGGATTCTAGCTGAGAATAGGTCACAGGTTAACGGTCTTGATGTTACCAAGCCAGTTTTTGGGCAAATTTTTTTATCCTCCCCAAGTTAACGCTCTAGAGCCACAATGACACGGAAATGCATCAAAAATGTGTAAAATCTAACATAAATTATATTAGTTTTTTAAATTTTAGCTGCAAAACCCCCCAAAAACCCCCTAGATCCCCCAAAACCTAAAATATTTTGTTAGGGTTTTCCAAATTTTCTCAAAAAATAAACCCTCCGGGTTTCATGGACTTCCATAAAGTAGTAAAGTAGTTACGAAATTAAAAAAAAAAAAACGTCGAAATTGCCACTTACTCAATCACTCACTCTCTCACTCACGTAGAGATCATCAAAATTCGACTGTACTTTCAGACATGCTACGAAGCTGAATTTTGGCAGACTGGTAGAAATTATCCAAACCCTTTGAACAAAAAAAAACGCAAAATTCTGATTTATTCCCTTCCCGATACATGTAAAGTTACGTAAAAGTAGAATTGCTAATTTCAATAAGCGCTAGAGTGCTGGGCTTTGGCAGACTGATAGGAAATACGATAAAACTATAGGAAAAAATTTTAAAGCCCCAAAATTTTAAATAATTTCCCTCCCCTATAAATGTAAAATTATGTAAAAGTAACATTGCCCACTTCCAGAAACGCTAGAGAGCTGAGCTTTGGAAGGCTGATAGGAATTATGATAAAACTGTAGGAACAAATTTAAAAACAGCAAAACTGGCCTTTCCCATAAATGTAAAGTTATGTAAACGTATCATTGTCCACTTCCAGGAATGCTAGAGAGCTGAGATTTGAAAGGCTGATAGGCTATAATAAAACCTTGTGAAAAAATTAATCATAACAAAATTATTTTATGTAAAAAAAGCCAAGTACGCGAAAATGGCATTCCGTAAAAAGAATTGAGATAAAAGTAAAGCCAAGTTCTCCAATATAAATTTTAAAATGAAAGGTTCTTACTAGTTTGGAAATTTTTTTTTTAAACTTTGCTATTGCAGCCAAACTTCAATTTAGCACTGTGCCTAAGAGTGATTTACAGCCGTAATAGCCAAGTTTAGAAAAACATTTCCAAACTAGTAAGAACCTTTCATTTTGAAATTTGTATTGGAGAACTTGGCTTTACTTTTATCTCAATTCTTTTTACGGAATGCTATTTTCGCGTACTTGGCTTTTTTAAAAAATATTTTTGTTATGATTTCACTTTTTGTTTAAAGGGATTGGATATTTAATTTTTAAAGTAGTAAACTATGCGGAATATTGTTCAAAACTTTTGCAATATCTAAAATTTTGAGGTCTTTTGATTTTTTCTCATGGTTTTTCATAGTTCCTATCAGCCTTTCAAAGCTCAGCTCTCTAGCGTTTCTGAAAGTGGACAATGTTACTTTTACATAATTTTGCATGTATAGGGGAGGGAAGTAAATTAAAATTTTCGTGTTTTTAAATTGTTTTCTATAGTTTTATCATAGTTCCTATTTTCGTACTTTTAAAATAATTTTACATGTATAGGGGAGGGGAGTAAATTAGAATTTTGGGGTTTTTCCAGGGGTTTGGTCATAATTTCTATCAGTCTGCCAAATTTCATCTTTGTAGCATGTCTGGAAGTACAGTAGAATTTTGATGATCTATACATGGGTGAGTGAGTCAGTGAGTGAGTGACAATTTCGACGTTTTTTGAAATTTCGTAACTACTTTACTTCTTTAGTGAAGTTCATGAAACTTAAAATGGTTGTTAGCTCTATGAAGGGGTACAAATGTGCAAAGTTTAAGATTCGTAGCTCATTTCGAAGTACAGTTTTAGATAGGTCAAATATGGGCTGAAATGTTTCAAGAAAAGATGGTACGGCAGCGCGAACTTGGCGAGGCACTGCCGTGCCCTCAGAAAAACCTCAAAAGTTTTAATAAGGCATTGAAAAAGTTTATTAGCTTACGAAATAAAA
Source organism: Aspidapion aeneum (assembly GCA_963576565.1). Taxonomy (NCBI): domain Eukaryota; kingdom Metazoa; phylum Arthropoda; class Insecta; order Coleoptera; family Brentidae; genus Aspidapion; species Aspidapion aeneum. Next base: position 14,182,080 of record OY755048.1, on the reverse strand, counting down.
AATGTTTTGATTCAGATAAAAGTGAAGCCAAGTTCTCTAATACAAATTTCAAAATGAAAGATTCTTACTAGTTTGGAAATGTTTTTCTAAATTTGGCTTGAAAAAAATGGGACATGGAATAGGTCCCTAATATCTATACGATGCTATAAGGATCAGACAATTCTATGCTATTATAAAAAATTAAAAAATGCACTTGATGAACACGTTTTATCAAAGGCGTTTAGGTATCCAAACCAAACCGAACAGAACCGACGATGTAAGGACCATACTTGAAAATTACCAAAGTGTGTGTTAAATTTACACAATACATACGCAAAGAGTTGGGTCCTCACAATGATTTCTAGGTCCTCTCGCATACACACTAAAAGCGCGCTCTACGATACTCTCAAGAAATTTGTTAGAGCTAAATTCCTGTTTTTCACATGCGTTGTGTAAAAATTTAAGTGATTTTTAAAATTTTATGAAGAGTGCAGAAATACGGTCTAAACACAGCGGACCTCGCAGCACCGGTGAGGGGTTGGCGTGTGTCCTCACAAGGTATGTTACGCCAACACCTATTCGTGCGTCTCTTGGTCATGTGTGAAAATTCGGTTACATTCCTACGATGTGAGGTCCAGTTAATCAAACCCCTTAACGCCGGGAACGTGCCTAGAGAGGGCCATTTGTTTTTCATAATTCGGCAAATTCGGGTGCTTGACAGTTATTACAGTGCGTAATTATTTTTATGGTATATATATGCAAAATAAACCGAAATTATTCAGTTTTATGTCATTTTCTCAAAAAGTTACAGAAAGTGTGTATACATAATCAACTTAATTATGGAAAATTATATTATCTTTTAAACGATGTATCACCAAAGTGGGCCAAGTCTACAGTTAGCACTTAATTGGTATGCATAAATTGGGGTTAGTTTTTAAGATCACAAAAAAAATTATGTTTTTTTAGGTTTGATTCAGTTTTCAAAAAACCAAGCATTTTAGGGAAAAATCTTAAAAGACCTTTTTTAGAGAAAATAAAATGTTCATTTAAACGGTTTGTCACAAAATTGTTTTAAAGTTATTATCGATACTCCAGGGGCGTCCGCATATTGAGGTTATTTTTTTTATTATTTAAAAAAAAAATTTCTTGCTTTTTTTATTTTTCTTAAAAACTAAGCTTTCTAAAAAATCTTTTTTAACTCTGTATTCTTGAAAATAAAATGATCGTTAAGACGATATGTAGCGTAAATGCACCAGTAGTCGGCCCCCAACCGGTACTCGGCAATCTTGGTCATTTTTATAAAAAAAATAAGAAAAATAATGTACAGTCGAAACTCTCTAACTCGAACCTTTATAACTCGAACCTTTAAAGTGGTCCCTGCTCTTTTTATATGTATTTTAACCAGTTTAATTCGAATTTCTATAACTCGAACTCTCCATAACTAGAACTGTTTTGGTTGTCCCTTGAGTTCGAGTTATAGAGGTTCGACTGTGCTTAGAAAATTCAGCGCTAATCCTATGCATTTTTATTCCATTTTTCTATTCATACCAAGAGTTTTTATATAAATAGAAAATACTGTCATTTTAAAATGACCGTGCCGTGTGTTGCCGTGCACGTTATGTTCGTTTAAAGTACGAAATTTTAAGATTTTTGCTACATGTAGGTGGTGTGGGAAATAGTATTTTTTAGCGAACTGTAAAGTCTGCTTACTAAATTTTAGATTGCATATTATTTGGGAGGTATTTTTGTAGTAATTTAAAGCTAAAAATCGTAAATAAATTGGTAAAAAATTTTTTTTAAGTCACAAGCTTTTATAAAATGCACTAAAAATTAAAAAATAATTTTCTAACATTCTAATATTATTCTAATATTATCATAATAATAAAAGCGATGGCCGACTGAGAAATTTTGACGATGTTAGCACAATAAGATATCCGTATCAATTAAATATCACTATTTGCAAGAATCAATCTAGCAGCATTTTTTTTTCAATGTTGTATTGTCATCGGACCACTATATGTGTACCAAATTTCATCCAAATCGGATAACGGGAAGTGTGTCAAAAACAAATTTTTCTATGGAGGGGGGTGGAGGTAGGGGTGGGAGGATATTTTTTTCTTATTATTGTATTATCGTCGGACCACTATGTGTATACCAAATTTTATCCAAATCGGATAACGCAAAGTGTGTCAAAATCACATTTTTCTATAGAAGGGGTGGGGGTAGGGGTGGGAGGATATTTTTTTCTTAATGTTGTATTGTCATGGGACCACTATGTGTGTACCAAATTTCGTCCAAATCGGATAATGGGAAGTGTGTCAAAAACGCTTCACAAGATTTGATAGTTAGACAGAACATCTGAAGCTAAATAAAAGCAAAGAAAATATATCAACAAGAAGCGACAAAACCTGAATGAGAGTAATGCAGTACTATTAAACTCAAAGAAAAAACTGTGCAATTTTTGTTTTACACTAACAAAAAAAAAATCAAAACTTTACTAGCAAAAATACTGTCAGGAATCCCTGTAATTTACTGTGTTTAAATGGTAAACTTATTTGTTTATTTGTATAATGGAGCCACGTCCTGTATATAGGGATGCATGTTTCACTTTGGCCTATAAATATATTAGTTATCCCTTTCAACTGGTCTAGCATGTTCTATGAGTTCTAGGATGTAACGAGTTTTAAAAGAGAAGGTTTGTACCCGTTATTTATAATGTGCGTCTTCAGCTCGCCACCGGCACGAGCCGCGGCTGACTCCAAATCATTTTATCCGACTAATCCATTTCTCTAGTGCCTAGTGGAAATTTTCTTTATGTTGACATAAAAGAATTGCACCACAATGTGCCTCTTATTTTTGAAGTTCTCTGGAAAATGGCGATTGCCCCCGCCTGAGACCACCTTACTTATTTTTATATTCGTTAGAATTTGTTTTATAAACACAATTTTTTGCATGTTTTAGCTGTAATTAATTTTTTTTAAACCGACTGGAAAACAAGTATTTTGCGTATACTTTTTTCTTTTTGGAAAATTTTCCGTTTTCAAAAGGCACGGAAAAAGAGACCGGAAAATCCATTTTTACGGTCCCTTTTTTAAAAATGATCTAAAATATAAAGTGACATTTAAAATTAAGCAAGAATTAATTGAAATATAGTCAATTATAAATGCAACCTATGGGTTTTTTGATATTTATAAATATAAAAGCTTTTGAGTAAGTACTTTAATATCTACATGTAGAGTAGAATGGTTGTAGTGTTTCATATCGTTTTTAAAAAAATATTATTTACATGTTAGTTGTGTTTGTGCTGTTATATACCGGTTTAAAAAAAATACGTACGATACACGACCGGAAATCTTTACAGGTCTAGTAACGTAAATAGCTATTAATTGTATTTTCTCCCAATTGTGGTTGGGTTTGTTCCTGTTTCTAAAACAAGAAACGTTTTATAAAAATCTCAACTTTAACAAAATTTGTTTTATTGTCAATCCCCTTAATTTCCTTTTCCTTTTTCTTATAATTTTTAAATTTAAAATGGTCGGGAAGAATCTTTAAACAATATAATATTACTTAGATTTTTATAAATATTACAATAATTATTGTGTATTTGTTAGTTATTATTTTTTCTATTCAATTCCGTAACCGATTTTTCTCGATAAAAATATATAACCGTTCTTGCAAACAATCAAATAAAAATTTAAAAAGGGTCGATTTTCTGTGACCACAGTTATATGATTATATAGGTGTAATGTCCCTCTTAATTTGATTTTTTTCTTCGTGTAATAAAAATGCACCACAAACCACAGTTATACAAAATTTTTCTCAGTGTAATAAAAATGCACCACAAACCACAGTTACACAAAATTTTTCTCAGTGTGATATAACTGCATTAGTTGGTCTAAGCGTGACGTCACATATTTGTTTCCCATATGAACAATGTTTTGAGTGACAGTATTTCGCTTCCTGTTGATATATCTTCTTTGATAAAAGCTTGTAAAAAATAATCACAACCTAGTTTTTTTTTCTGATGGCCGACTACTGGTAGCGCGTAATTCTAAAAATCTACTAGTCGGCCGGGCGGCCGACTGAATATTTTTTTTCAAAACCAGTAGTCGGCCCCTTGAACTAGAATACTTTTAAAGACGGACTTCAGGATTTGTTTGGTTAGTATTCAGCCAGAGTTTCTTATGCTGGGTTTATACAAATAAAAATAAATATAAATATTAAAATTTAAAAAAAAATAGATATTTTTATTTTTGCGCATGTGTGAAATCGCATCGCATGGCCTTTGTTTTCGTATTGATGTAGAATTTTGTCTTCATTTTCATGTTTTATTTCCATTTTAGGCATTCCAATATATGGGCCCCTAAGCCACTGGTTTAATTAACAAAATACTTTCTTTTTCATTTTTTTTTGGTGTTTTATTACCATTTTAGGCAATCCAAGTAAAGCCACTGGTTTAATCTAAAGATACTTGTTTTCTTTTTCGTTTTTTTTCAGAGTTTTATTATCTACCATTTTAAGCAACCGAACTAAAGCCACTGGTTTAATAAAAAAATACTTGTCTTCTTTTTCGTTTTTTTTTTGGTATTTTATTACCATTTTAGGCAATCCAACTAAAGCCACTGGTTTAATCTAGTGGGTTGTTGTTAACGGGAAACACTCAAAGAATATACAACATATTTAGGGATTTTTTTTTAATCACAAAAAAAAGTATTGTTATCAAGTATTTTACCAATTTTTTGTAAAACCAGCTCTACCGAGAAAAACGTTTTACCATATGTTATCGACAATTAAATTTTCTTTTGAACCATGTGTGTAGTTATAACATTTACATAGCCGTTAATACACCAGGGGCGTTTGTGATTAAAAAAAATTCACTATTCATGCGTATATTCTTTATGAGTGTTCCCTGTTTACAAAAACCCACTAGATACATATCGTTTTAAAGATGATTATATTTTCAACAAAATAGAGCAAAACAAGGTTTTTCCAAAAGCTTAGTTTTTAACAAAATAAATAAAAAAAAATTAAAAATTAATTAGAAAAAAATCACCTCAATATGTGGACGCCCCTGTAGTGCCAATAATAGCTTAAACACTTCTTTGTAATACGCTATTTAAAAGAACATTTTATGTTCTCTAAAAAGGTATTGTAACATTTTTTCTCTAAAATGCTTAGTTTTTTTGAAAACTAAAACTAAAAAAACTAACTTTTTGGCTATCTTGAAATTTTTGTAGCACGAACCCCCTTCGAGGGGTATACTTTACCCCTATATTTTGATTAGGGAAAGTGGGTCTAGTGATACCTTGTAATGAAGGCCTTTTTAATCTCTTTACAACCGTGTAAGATTTTCAAAAATCTATCTATTAGTTTTTGAGATAATTGCCCTCAAACTTTCAAATTGAACATGGACTAAAAAAATAAAAATTTAATCAAAAATTTTATATTTTTCGGATTTAATTTTTATTTTATCATTCCATGTTAAATTTGAAACTTTGAAAGCAAATATCTCAAAAAGAAATCGATGGATTTTCGAAATTCTTACACGGTTGTAAAGATATTCAAGCGAACTTCAAAACAAAGTACTACTAGACCCACTTTCCCTATTCAAAATATAGGGGTAAAGTATACCCCTCGAAGATGGTGCGTGCTACAAAAATTTCAAGATAGCCAAAAAGTGTCCCCCTCGCAAACAAAATCGACGTGTCCGAGCGTTTTTCCAAATTCGTTACCGTTTTTAAGATATAGGCCATTAACAGTTTTCGGTGAAAAAACGTATATATATATATATATATATATATATATATATATATATATATATATATATATATATATATATATAAATCTTTCTTTTTAATCCGTCTTAAAATCCAAAATAGCGGACAGAATCACACTTGACCCATTAAAGAGGCCCTTTTATTTTTATGATCCAGAATTTTTTCAGAAATAGTTTTGGATTTATAAAAAAAACTTTATTTCTGCCACACAATAAGCTAGGAGCCGTTGAAATCGGTTTGGTGGTTGTCGAAAAATAACTTTATTTCGAGCATAAAGCAAACTGAACCGAACTGGATAATTATATACCTAGGAAAATGTTGATATTGATTTTTACGATTATGCCTGTTTTCATCTAAATAGGTTCAGTAATAATTAAGGAAATGAATTCAGACACAATTGGCAAGGCAATGAAAGAATGAGTTCAGAATTTTCTCAAAATATAAGAATAGACAAGCCCTATAAGGGGTCAAGTTTGAACAGTGCCCAAATTATTAATTAGCCATATTTACGCTAAGTGGAGTATTGAAGTTTACGCCAGCTGGGGCGTGTATAAATATTGTACTAGGCATAAAGTAAATTTCATAAACAGACCTCTGTCCAAGAAATGTAGTTTTTATCCAATAAATTCAAATTTGATTTTTATTTTTGTAGAGTAGCTATTAATTCAGGCAGTCCACGCAGCGACGCGCTGTCCAAATTTTTACCCTGTTGGGGCCTCGTGTCGCAAAAAATCCACACATCATATATAAAATATCGGTCCGTCTGTGAAATAAATCCCTATCGTACTTATCTCAGCCATTTGTTGTAGCGGACCGCGCAACGACGCGACATTTCGATTTTCATACTTTTTGAGGCCCGCGACGCCGACGTCACTAAGGACCACACATCGTTTATGGACCTCACAACGTAGGGACCTCACATCGCATGTGAAACCTGTTTGACAGATTTTCTTTATTTTGACATTTTTGAAAATTTTGAGTAGGTTTCCACCTTACTGGAGCGCTTCAAAAAACACTTGTTTTTAAACATTTAATTTATCTCTATTCTATCTAGTGGTCCGCGCAACGCATGTGAAAAGTAGGAGTCCCCACAGCGCCTCTTATGTCCGTATAGGTGTCTGTCTGTATGTCTGTAATGACCAACGCGCATAACTCAAAAACCGCTTGGCCGATTTTAATGAAATTTGGTACCTAGGCTGGGTCTTGGGTCGAGATGGTCCCATTTAAAAATGAACAAAATCCACCGAACAGAAACCAAATAAAAGGGTGGGGGTAGATTTCAAACGAAAGGTAATTGAGTCTGCAGTTAAACAAAATACATTTTAATTTATTTAAAAAAAAGGGTGGGGGTATATTTTAAAAATTAGAGTTTAAGTGAAAATATGGCGTGTGTGATATCAAACGAAAGGTAATTGAGTCCGGAGTTTAACAAAATACATTTTAGTTTTTTGTTTTGTTTTAAGGGTGGGGGTAGATTTCAAAAATTTGAGTTTAAGTCAAAACATGGCTTGTGTGGTATCAAACAAAAGGTAATTTAGTCTGGAGTTAAATAAAATATATTTCAGTTTTTAGTTATATTAGCTCACACGTACACTATAACTATAGTACCTAGTGTGAGCTTAGGGGCCCATATATTGGCAGAGTATTTGGTTTGTGATATAGGTAGGTATCTATCTAGTGGGTATTTTTAAATCTTTGTAGATTTCTTTTTCTATTTTTTTTTCAGATTTTTTATCTTTTTCTTTTTTTTTCCCCTTTATTCTAATTTCTCTTTCTAATCAGTCTTCTATCTTCAGATATCTTCTTTTTCCTCTCTTCAGTCTTCTTTCTTCTGTTCTTCTTTTTCTTCTGTTCTTCAGTATTATTCTTTTTATTTCGTTGTTAAATTTCTAATGACTTTATCTAAATTTATTTTATTTTTTTTTCCTCATTCACTTCATTCTTTCAAATACAACAGATTAAAAAGATCGGGGTTAGCGATCCCAAAAAACAAAACGCAGATTAGCAACCTAAAAAGAAATTATATTAATTGTAGACAAATTTGCTTTTTACAGCTTAATCCTATTTATATCTAAAAATAGCATAATGAGGTTGCTTTTTCTCAAAGTAATATGACTTAAGGGGTTCGGTTCGGTTCGGTTCGGTTCGGTTCATCATCAAACCACACAATTGCAGTGTTGGAAATTATCCATATGATACTTTTTCAACCAGGTCATCCAGGGAGAAACTGGTAGCAATAGAGGAATTTTTGTTTTTTGGGGGAACTGACTTTTTTTCTTTTTTTGAAATCTGCCTTATTTTGGGTTTTATCAAACATTTTAGAAAGTAATTTTTTTGAAATTTACAACGATGCGTGTTTGTACTCCCCTATTTTCTCCTCCACAGCTTTATTCTAAAATATGCACATTTTTCTGTGGGTTTTTCGCATTTTGCCATCGTTTTAGACCATATTTTCAAAATCGGAAAAAGTGAGCACCCCGAAATTCTTTTGTTTATCTAACACAACAAAAAAATAAGTTATAATTGGTTTCTATCATATGGCTTGATCACCCAAATTTTGAAATTGCATGGGTTTTTTTGTAAATTTATTTTGATCACGTGATCGTCGATTCACGGACTGCGAAAAAGGAAGATGAAAGAGACAGACGTGGTCTGTCGTGCAAAGCAGAAACCTAGTGAGTCAAAAACTAGTGTTTTGGGAAATAGAGTTTGCAGTTTGAGACATTCTGAAACACTTTGACAATTGTTATCGTTATAGTTGTTGTCTAGGTATCACAACTTAGGTTGAATTACTTTATTTGCCTGACTATTTTTGCACTTACCTTTAGTAGAATCTTCTTTAATTAAAGAATAATACTTTTAAGCTAATTTTTCTTTAAAAAAATACCCAAATGCACAAACTTAGAAGTTGACTGTGGTAGGTGGTAGACGCTTTTTACTCATTGGGCGTCGACCGGTGAGATACCACCATGCCAGAACTGAGTAGCGCTAAGTGGTATCACCACGTTCCGCTACTGCGCTGGCACTCCGGTTCCAACAATGAGTAACAGATAGCATGATGGCGCCTCCAGGATCAAAATATTCCGGAGGTAAAATACCCGACCACTCGGATCTCCGGGTGTCGGGTGATCCTGGGGGTCCTTCATGCAAAGATATTAAAAGAAGACCAAAAACTCAACTCAGAATTGATTTTAGCAATATAAGAGGATTAAGTACCAACATGAATTCAGTTCACAAACATCTTGAAGAACAAAGACCTGACATCCTTGTTCTCACTGAAACTAAAATCAGTTCTGCAACACCTATTGTGAACTATCTTTATCCCGGCTATGACCTACACCACCGATTTCGACATATTTTGGGATCTGTGTGTACATTAAAAATGACCTTTCATGTCATCGAGAGGAGAAGCTAGAACCAGCGAACCTCGATATCATATGGCTGAAATTCGCCTCAAAGCAATCGACCAAGTTCATTTGCTGCCTCTACCGACCGCCAAGTAACACAGAGTATCAAAACTTTTTTGCGACATTATCCGAAAACTGTGATAGTATACAGTCTAACTATCCACATGCGGAAATTGTTTTTTTAGGCGATTTCAACGTCCACAATATACCCTGGCTAAAACACCACAACAAAACAGATAATGAAGGCAGGGAAGAAGAAGCTTTTGCCATAAGTTGTGGTCTAACGCAGCTTGTCGATGAACCTACCCGTATCTCAGAAAGGGGTGAATTTGCAGCGCTTTTAGCCAGCAATCACTTCCTCGTAAAATGTGGCACTATAAATCGGCAAAATGGAATGACCTTAAACAGTTTTACCTGGATTTGCCATGGCAAGAGGTTTGCTTTAAAACAGCTGATCCCACTATTTGCTGTAATGAAATAACAATAGTAATCTTACAAACGTGAAATTTCGTACCCGTGAATTTAAAAATCAAACAAGTTTCATGGCTAATCGGGCAAAAAGGAGTTTTTTGTTTCCCTTATATTTTTCCGTGGGTAGCTTGAAAGCTTAACCTCTCGGGGGTCCAAGATCTAATGGACACCTAATAAGTGTTGACAGTTAACCGTTTCGTCCTTATGGGACTCCTCAGAACACTGCTGGTCAAGTGACAATTCTTTGGTCAATTGACCAGCAGTGTTTTGAGGAGTCCCATAAGGACGAAACGGTTAACTGTCAACACTTATTAGGTGTCCATTAGATCTTGGACCCCCGTGAGGTTAGGCTTTCAAGCTACCCACGGAAAAATATAAGGGAAACAAAAAACTCCTTTTTGCCCGATTAGCCATGAAACTTGTTTGAAAAGTAATCTTATCTGGAATGGAGGCATATATCCCACATACAATAAAACGCAGAGCTAATGCAAAACCTTGGTTCAACAGCCAGTGTCAAACGGCTGTACAGAAAAAACACAGAGCATATAATCTTTGGAAACGACAACAAACCGCTCAAAACCACACAGAATTTATAGAAGCCAGAAATAGTTGCAAAATTATTATTGACGCCGCCAAAGAAACATACAATCAAAGACTAAAAACAGGTTGCTGAATTGTCCAAGTAGTTCTAGGTCCTTCTGGCCTCTTGCAAAAGCCGTTGGATCAAACTTCACCAAGTCATCCATACCATTACTTACAGATAAAAATACTCACTTAGCCACAACATCAAAGGAAAAAGCCAATTTGCTGGCCAAAATCTTTTCCTCCAACTCAAACCTAACAGTGCCAAATGGAAAAACTCCACCGTTCATTGAAAGGGTTTCCCACAGTATGCCAGAGATACCCTTTTGTCACAGAGAAATACGAAAATCCCTTAAAAAGTTGGATACAAACAAAGCAATGGGTCCAGATGGCATTCCCGCGATAGTACTCAAAAATTGTGCTAGCGAACTCACCCCAACTTTTGCAAAATTATTCAATTTATCTTATAGGCAAGGAGTATATCCATCATCATGGAAGTCTGCCGCAGTACAACCCATTCCAAAGAAAGGAAAAAAGACAGATCCGTTAAACTATAGACCAATTGCTCTACTTCCGGTGATATCAAAAGTAATGGAAAGAGTTGTGAACAATCACCTAACCAAGTACTTGGAAAAGTACAAAATTATCAACGACAAGCAATACGGATTTCGAAAATATAGGTCAACTGGTGATTTACTTACATACGTCACTCACTTATGGCAAAAAGCGATTGAGTTGCGAGGTGAAACAAGAACAATTGCCTTAGATATATCTAAAGCATTCGATAAAGTCTGGCATGAAAATCTGCTCAACAAGCTCAAAGCAACGGGATTGTCGCCGAGACTTTGCACTTGGTTTGAAAGTTACCTTAAGGATAGATCCATTTATGTTGCACTGGATGGACGGAACTCCAACTCCTACCAAATAAATGCTGGTGTGCCACAGGGAGCAATCCTTTCGCCAACACTTTTTCTGATTTACATAAATGACCTCATAGATAAAACAGTAAATCCACTTTATTGCTTTGCAGATGATGGCAATGTAGTCTCCTCAGTCATACCACCCACATGTCTCTCCGCACGTGAATTCCATTACCTTAGACTAACTGAAATATCACAGATAAATAACGACTTGGAGATAATAGAGGACTGGGGCAACAAAAACCTTGTACAGTTCAACGCGCAGAAAACCCAAGCAGCCCTGTTTTCAAAAAAGACCAGCACCGGTGAGCCAAACATCATGCTATCTGGAAGTGCTGTCGCATTGCAGAGCCAGTTGAACATCTTAGGAGTCACTGCAGAGACCAACATGTCTTGGCACAGTCACGTGGCAGATATAGCTAAAAGGGCGTCCCAAAAGCTTGGGGTGCTATTTCGTACAAGACATCTGTATACACCAAGCCAACTGCTGACACTCTACAAAGCCCAGATTCGACCAACTATGGAGTACTGCTCACATATATGGAGTGCGGCACCCAAACATACCTTAATGCTTTTGAACACCGTGCAAAAACGAGCTATCAAGCTGATCAATGACCCCGCACTTACCCGTAGCTTGGATAGTCTCGAACATCGAAGAACTGTGGGTGATCTATTTCTCTTCTACAGGTATTATCACGGAAAATGCTCTGAAGAGTTGGCACGTATGATCCCCCCGGGAGTAGCACCTACTAGGCGAACACGTCAAACAGACGGTAACCATCAATTTATTGTCAAACTAGAGGCACCAAGAACCTCATTATATCAGAATTCATATCTCTGGAGAACAGCATCGCTGTGGAATAAACTCCCTGCGACAGTTTTCCCTGCAGGTTACAACCTGAACCGTTTCAAAACTAACACACACCAACATTTCCGCGCACTTGCCGCTTCTCGAGCGTGATAGGGATCTCCTTGCGAGTGCGCATACCCGTAAAAAAAATAAGCACTTCATTATAATTATTGGGATTTTTATTGTTACTTAGTAGTTATTTACTTTTTCGTCACATTTACGTCTAACAACTGACCTCAAAGTGTGTAAAGTTTGGTAGTTTATTTAATAAAAATAAGCCTAAAAGTATTATTTTTTAATTGAGGAGGATTCTACCAATAGTAAGTGTAAAAATGGCCAGGAAAACAAAGCCAAATTAGTCAGGTTGTGAAACCTTAAAAATAACTATAACATTAACAGTTGTCAAAATTTTTAGAGTTTTAAAATGTCCTTATTATCTCTGTCTTTCCAACTAAAAATATAATGGGTAGATGTAAACTCCAGTTCAAAAAAATTGAGACAAAATTTACTGACAGTTTGATGAGTCCGACATTTAAATGTTAATTGTAATGTTACATTTGTCAATAAAAAGTGTCTCAATTATTTGGCATTGGAGTTTTATGTACCTATGAGAACTTTCTTGGTATGTTCATTGAACATTTTTTAAAACAACCTGTTCTACATTTATAGGTCGTTTTTGACAAAGCATGTTAAAAGTTATCAGGTAGGATATATCAGTTCAAACCACATTTTAGGTTAATTTAGATCAAGTTTGGATCAGGGTGTTTATTCTTGATTGTCTGTACCGTGAGGTGAGCGCTGACCTTGTCGATTCATTTCCCCGTGTAATAAGGTGGTGAAATTATTTCAAGTTCACCCGTGAAAGTGAACTTTTCACTCACCTCACCTCACAGAAAGTAGAGAATAACCATCCAGATCTGATAAAACTCACCATTCAATTTGTTTTTTTTTTAAACAAGGCAAAAACAGATTTTATTGTTTGCAGAGGAGTTTTGTGTGTTAGAATGTAAGTATCAACAACCAATAAAAACATTTTTATTAAAAAAAGAAAACCCGAAAGAAAACCATATTCTTACCTATTGCATATTTATGTTTTCTTGGAACATAGATTTGTTCAAAAATATTATCTTTTAACAAAAACACTTTCTTTAAACACAAAAATATTTACAATCATTTTGGCCTCCTAAAAGAAAAACAGGAAGCTAATATTTTTTAAAGAAAATGTCAAATTTTTTTTAATTAAAAAAAGTTTTTAAACAATTTCTAATTGAAGAAAATATTTTGGGACAATTTCCTTCCCCTCCTTCAAACAAATTTTAGAAACTTTATAGTAGTAGATAATTTGACATAGGTGCAGAGGTGCACTATAAAAGAAGCTCAGAAAAATTACTTTTACATTTATTTATTGTTTAAAAATATTTATTATTCTATTGCTACAAATAACAAATATATTGCTGCCGATTTATTGTTTTTTTTAAATAAATTACAGCATAGTAATAAAAATAGAAAACTTCTTAACAGGAGCTTGAAAAAAATTATTAGAAAATATCTCTGAAAATACACTCTACTACAGTTTTAAAAAACAACCAATTATTTTTTATTTAGCAAAACTATTTTCTAACATTTAAATTTACAGCCTACTCAGTTATTATTATTATAAATTCACATTCTATATTCTTATAAATAAACTCTAAAATAGTTCTATAATCAAATTCAAAATAATTGAGACACTTTTTATTGACTGTTTGACAGATGTGGCATTATTAATAATCTTCAAATGTCAGACTCGTCAAACTGTTAGTAAATGTTGTCTCAATTTTTTTGAATTGGAGTATATAGAGCATACACACACAAACAGTTAGGTTAGGTCAAATTTTCTATATTATAAAAAACAAATGTTTTCTGAAAAAAAACCTATTCTTTATAGAAAACTAATTTTCAATAATATAAGTAACATTCAAAACAAATTTTCTTACAAAAGGTTCAAACATAATAATATAATATATGGTCGTTGGTTTACGGAAAACTGATTTGTGTTCAAAATAAAATTTTACAGAAAAGACAAAAAAGGTCTATGATGCCAACTATAAGCTGTCTGGATCCTTTTTTTTATCCTTGCTTCAATTAACGTTATTATTACATTTTTTTGCAAATAATTTTATATAGGATATCCATTATGACTAGGGCTAATTGATTATGCAAAAAACTTATTTTTGAAGCAAATGTCACATATCAGGTTTCATCGAACCAACGACGATGTACTAGTAGCTCCTGTAATATGTTGTGGAAATTTTAATTTTGATTTTGAGTACCTGATTCTTATGGAGTGTGAACTTGTATTGCACGTAAATCCTAATAGTCAACCACCATCATTATTTCTGAAAAAAGAAATTTATCATGAACATAAAAAGCACATTATACACAAAATTATAAAACTGGCACTTTTTGCAAAGCAATTCATCAAATTGTAGAGAAAAAATCCCCAAGATAATAATAATAATACAGATGAATTTCATGAGCATGAAGTTAGCGAAGCACCCATCGCAGATCGAATCGTGACTAGGTGGATAATTTGCCGTTAATTAGTCGTGAATTAGTTGTGAAAAAATTAATTTTGTCGCTCTTATTTTTGACCGTTTTTGAGGGTGCTTCGCTAACTTCATATGAACTTAGCGAAGCACCCACGTAATAATGGCTTTTATCAAAATCAAATATGGTGGATAATTTGCCGCTAATTAGTCGTGAATATTTTTGACCCTTTTTTGGGTGCTTCGCTAACCTCATATTTTGGCACCCATCGCAAATCGAATCACTACTAGGTGGATAATTTGCCGTTAATTAGTCGTGAATTAGTTGTGGAAAAATTAATTTTGTCGCTCTTATTTTTGACCGTTTTTGAGGGTGCTTCGCTAACTTCATATGAAGTTAGCGAAGCACCCTCGTAAAAATAGCTTTTATCAAAATCGAATATGGTGGATAATTTGCCGCTAATTAGTCGTGAATTAGTTGTGGGAAAATTAATTTGGTCGCTCTTCGCTAACATCATATCACCCTCAAAAACGGTCAAAAATAAGAGCGACAAAATTAATTTTTCCACAACTAATTCACGACTAATTAACGGCAAATTATCCACCTAGTAGTGATTCGATTTGCGATGGGTGCCAAAATATGAAGTTAGCGAAGCACCCAAAAAAGGGTCAAAAATATTCACGACTAATTAGCGGCAAATTATCCACCATATTTGATTTTGATAAAAGCCATTATTACGTGGGTGCTTCGCTAAGTTCATATGAAGTTAGCGAAGCACCCTAAAAAAGGGTAAAAAATAAGAGCGACAAAATTAATTTTTTCACAACTAATTCACGACTAATTAGCGGCAAATTATCCACCATATTCGATTTTGATAAAAGGTATTTTTACGAGGGTGCTTCGCTAACTTCATATGAAGTTAGCGAACCACCCTCAAAAACGGTCAAAAATAAGAGCGACAAAATTAATTTTCCCACAACTAATTCATGACTAATCAACGACAAATTATCCACCTAGTAGCGATTCGATTTGCGATGGGTGCCAAAATATGAAGTTAGCGAAGCACCCAAAAAAACGGTAAAAAATAAGAGCGACAAAATTAATTTTTCCACAACTAATTCACGACTAATTAAAGGCAAATTATCCACCTAGTAGCGATTCGATTTGCGATGGGTGCCAAAATATGAAGTTAGCGAAGCACCCAAAAAAACGGTCAAAAATAAGAGCGACAAAATTAATTTTTCCACAACTAATTCACGACTAATTAGCGGCAAATTATTCACCATATTTGATTTTGATAAAAGCCATTTTTACGAGGGTGCTTCGCTAACTTCATATAAAGTTAGCGAAGTACCCAAAAAAAGAGTAAAAAATAAGAGCGACAAAATTAATTTTTCCACAACTAATTCACGACTAATTAGCGGCAAATTATCCACCATATTCGATTTTGATAAAAGCTATTTTTACAAGGGTGCTTCGCTAACTTCATATGAAGTTAGCGAAGCACCCTCAAAAACGGTCAAAATAAGAGCGACAAAATTAATTTTTCCACAACTAATTCACGACTAATCAACGGCAAATTATCCACCTAGTAGCGATTCGATTTGCGATGGGTGCCAAAATATGAAGTTAGCGAAGCACCCAAAAAAAGGGTCAAAAATAAGAGCGACAAAATTAATTTTTCCACAACTAATTCACGACTAATTAACGGCAAATTATCCACCTAGTCACGACTCGATCTGCGATGGGTGCTTCGCTAACTTCATGCTCATATGAATTTCGCTACACAAAAATATTTTCACGGAGATTAGGGGTTTTTTATTTATAATCTATATTTCGATATATGTTTAGCAATTTCGGTTAGTACAGTAATTTGCTTAAAGCAATAAAAAAAATAATATTAAATGTATCTTTTAATATACAGGCCGTTTCAACAAAAACTTAACAGAGGCCCTTTGGGGCACTTCAAAAATCCACGAACACGTGGATTTTGTTTGCAAGGGGACCCGTTTTGGCTATCATGCATTCCCTCCGAGGGGTATGCTTTACTAATATATTTTGGATATGAAAAGTGGGTCTAATGATACCTTGTTTTGAAGGTCGTTTGAATATCTCTACAACCATGTAAAAATTTTGAAAAGATTTTGATTTTATATTTTTTGGATTTAATATGAATAAATATGAAAATTTGAAGGCAAATATGTCAAAAACTAATCAATAGATTTTAAAATTTTTACATTGTTGTAAAGATATTTGAGAAACCTTCAAAATAAGGTATCACTAGGGGCAAAGCATACCCCGTAAAGGACATGCATGCTACAAAAATTTCAAGATAGCTAA
Source organism: Aspidapion aeneum (assembly GCA_963576565.1). Classification (NCBI taxonomy): domain Eukaryota; kingdom Metazoa; phylum Arthropoda; class Insecta; order Coleoptera; family Brentidae; genus Aspidapion; species Aspidapion aeneum. Next base: position 14,165,225 of record OY755048.1, on the reverse strand, counting down.
AAAGTGTCCCCCTTGGAAACAATATCGACGGTTCCAAGGGTTTTTTAAAATTCTATCAAGAAATATCTGAAAAGGTCTTTTTGTTGAAACACCCTGTATATGGTTACATGGAGGGTTAACTAAAAGCAGATATTCCTTTCTAATGGGGAGGATTTTGACTTTGCAGAGCTAGGTGTAATAGTATGTCAACTCGATTTTTTGCAAGAAGAACTAAGTTTGTTAGGGTCTAATAATGTCAAAAATATAATTTAGATAAAATTTATAAATGTTCTAAAAACTCACACAAGCATAGATGACAAAGCAAAATTATCATTCCAGCTTCCCTTATTTTTGTCTACTCTCTTTGTTCCTTCAGTATAAAGATGAAAATCCAATGTAACATAGCAATGTTCATCCCCAACTGGATTTTTCCTAAAATAAGAAAACATAATAATTTTACTACATTTTTATGCAACTTACGATGGTTTCTAGTTTTTAGTTTGATAGCTATTGTTTTAATTTACAGGTCTTTATTTTTTTTAACCATGAACCCATAATTTCTCCATTTTGAAATTTGGCACATATTTTCCTAAAGCCTTGATAAAAAAATACTTTTTTTTTTTAAATCAAAAATAACTTTTTTGAAAAAAATCAAAAAATGTTTTTTTCAAAATTTCAAAAAAAACAGATGAAAATATACTAGGTCACGTGACACATAGTTGGAAAGGTATTTAAATTGTCTTTACAAAGAGCTATATCTTATTAATCTGCGGTAAGTGGTCCTCAAGAAATTTTAATTTTTGTGAGCTGTGTTAGACCAAAATGGATCAATTTTTCGATTTTTGAAAATTAATTTTAAAAATACTACCAATCAGAAAAAAAAATATTTTGGAATTTTGATCCCACCCATATAGAGAATATGTCTACCAAATTTTATCAAAATCGGTGAAATGGTCTGCCAAACCTCTGGTTAATTTGATATGAAATTACCCTATTTTCTCACATATCTCAAAAAATACCCCAAAAAAAGAAACAAAATTTACACAAAAACAAAATTTTCATAAATAAAAAAGTTATAGACCCCCTCCCAAAATGCAGACTTATGGCTTACTATATAAAAATATGGTTTTCACCTTTCAGCTTCGCTTGAAATTTGAGCATCGTAAAGGTGGGACAGTTTTTTTCTATCCCCTCTAGAAATACCCTAAACCCCCCAAAAACATCGAATTTGGGACACCCTGTACAGGGTGTTTCATTATATTTCTACCGTCCAATTTTTCCAGAATTTTTGTCCTAAAGGAAAAAATTATAAAGAGATCTGCAAATGTTTTCCTTTTTGTTTACGGTATGATATTTATTTTGCCAGTTTCCATATACAAGTGGCAGGTATAAGTAACTTTTTTTTAAAGGAAACACCCTATATATTTTTACATTCATATTATGAATAGGGCTTAAAATCTTCTTTCTAAAATAATAACATACTTTATAGCTGTGAAAAATAGTTTATGAGATATAAGCACTTCTTTTTTAATAATAAAAAAAGACCGAACCGAACCGAACCCCTGGTATATACCACTCTTTTAAGTTATATGTGACAGGTTGTGAGAAAATCAAAACAATTTTGACGGTCAAATGTCATTTTTAGATGTTATAGACATCATATATGCCCATTGAAATCAGTAAAAGGTGAAATTATACTAGGAGCGCTACCATATTTTTTTAATAATTGGAAAAATTTTAAATGGTTATGTCTTGTATAAAGTATGTTATAGTTTTTAATTTTGAATTTCATTTATTGGACATTCAAAAAATAAATGATTTAAATCCTCCACCCGTTCACATTCACAGATGGGAGATTCTCTAGTGCCAATCCTGCTCAGATGGGCTGATATCAGACAATGTCCTGTGCGAATTCTGCAAATAGTAGTTATCTGCCGTCTATCTGTAAAAGTTAGTTTTAAATACCATGGTTTGGTAGGGACTTCTGTTTGTATAGAACCATACCAAGACCTTTTCTCTTTAATTTTCTCTTTGCATTTTTGTTACAAAGGTACAACGATATCAAATTTTTCACCCCCGCCCCCTTCAACATCATTGTGTAGGGGAGAGCGGGGCAAGATGACGAACGGGGCAAGTTAACGAAATCAATTTAAGACAAAATTTATCAATGGCAACGAGTTTATTACTGTGCTGTTAGAACTCTTTAAAGTCAAAGTTTTATGGGTTAAAGATAGGTGGAGCACGTAAGAATAATAATAGTACAGTGGCTCAGAACCTATAATTCTAGTGGTCGCTTATAAAATTTTATGCCGAAAAATAAGCTTTTGCGGAAAAATCCAAGGAAAGAATAATATTTGTTAGTAACTACGAAATTATTTTTTATATTTTTAATATATGAACATGTAAATGACATCTTTGGTCGTTTTTTGTTTTTATTTTTTAATTAAAAATTGTACCTCGGGGCAAGATGACGAGTGAAGAAGAGCTTGAAAAAAAAAGCTTGGAAAAAGTTGAACGAGAAAAAAAAAACTCTTGGCAAAGAGTTAAAAACTAAGTTAAAAGTTTTTAATGATTTTAACCTACCAGAAACAAAAAAAATAACGAAAATATTTTAGTTCGGGGTACCAGGAACCATGGATCGAGCCTCCAGTAGCGAACTGGATCAAATATGGAAGGTGCAAGGGTTGGTGGCATGAGGCGTGCACCTCATATGAAAAGAAGGGGACGTTCATTTATGACCTATGCGCCTAGTCGTTACTTTGCCCCAATAGGCTCGTCAACTTACCCCGCTGGTGGGGCAAGATGACGAAAATGCATTTTTAAAGTTTTTTGTTGTGTAGATTTTTAAGGTTTAAATTTTTGTGTCTTTTTTAAAATTTGTTTGTAAATCAAGACATCTATTTAACAATTAAACGAGGTTTTTTAGTCAAAACCGGGTTTGCGCATTTTCTAGGAAGCTTTAGTCCTTAACATCTTGCCCCGCTCTCCCCTAACAAGTACCGCTGGCGCCGTAGTAATTCAAAAGGGCCCGACTGACTGAATTTTTATGAAAAAGGAAATACTCTTGAGATATTTCTCGTAAGTGGACAGGCACCCTAACTTTACCCTATGTTATTGAGCTGGCAAAATGATTAAATTATCTTATTTAAAAATGGCGAATTCCTGAGCTTAACTGAGCAAAATCCCGGCGAATAAAATCATATAACGAGACGACAGATAAACAAATGAGCTGAATTTGAGCCAATTTACATGACGGATTGTCTCAATATTTCTTTCTATAAAAATATTTATTCAAGGGAGGCAACTCAAACGGGCTCTACTGCTCAGAGTTTTATAGGGGATCTAAACAAATTTGTTTTTCGGATTTTTGAATTGCGCATCTGAACCTGTATATTTAATCATAATATTATGGTAAAATTAGTTCCAAGTATAGGCCGATCCAAATTGGGCACTTTTGGAGGGGGGGGACTCAGGGGCGATCCCAGGCAACATGTATGCTCAGATGTGTAATACACCAGATTGTGCCTCTTGTAATTAAAGTTTTCTAGAAAAAGCATTTTGCAATTTATATTTTATAAAGAATCAAACTGTCAACATATATTTGATGTCACTTTTAATTTTTGGGTTAAAACGTACATAATAAAGTTGACTTTTTTATAAAGTGACACGTTTTTTATTTAATTTTCAAAGTCAGCGTAAAATTTTCTTGTTGTAATTGTTTATATTATTTATTCTTTAATGAATTTTTTGATTTATCGTTTTATTTTCATTAAGTTAAGTCTTTCTGGATTGTTTTGATGGCCAGGAATGATACAGGTTACAATGTTACATTTTGACTTCTGGTCAAGCGCGGATCTGTGTCAAAATTTGGGCGGGGGGGTAATAGTCGACGATTATTTGTAATAATTATTTTTATGGGGGGGGGGGGGGTTAATTATATATACATTGGTTGCTTATTCTGTAAAGTCTGCCTCGGGAGTGCATGTTCACAATAATCCACGGTTACCATTGGTCGAAATTAACACAAATGTGTTAAGGACATGTTCTTGTGAGTGTTTTAAATAGAAATCTCACTCCAAAGTTCTCCTATTGCGAAGCAGGAGAGCATTTATGTCAAATTTTTACTCAAAATGATCTCTTCCGCCTCCGTTTAACGACAGATAACATGGGCCCGGGTCCCCCAAGACATATTCCTGGGTGCGCCACTGCAGATACTATAAACTGACCAATGGTAACCGGGGATTGATGTGGACTCCCGAAGAAAGAGTTTTCAAAATAGGCACCTGTCGATTTAAAAAAAAAGGCCAACTTTCTAAAATAGAATAATAATAATATAATAACTCAATAGATACATACCTAGTTTTTGGTCGTGCCAAGTTTAGGCCCTATAACTTCGCCAACAACGATAACTTTAACAATATTTGACAGTTCGAAATAGCCTGTTTGGTAATGGCTTTTGTCGTCGACGCTAACGGTAGGGTTATTTGTCGTTTGTTGCGCAAGACCATTAAAATTGAGGTAAAGTGAGACGTTTGCAGAATAGGGCAGCTGGGGGAAAATTTGTTTATGTCTGAAGGAAACACGTTAATAGCAGTTTAAACATTTGTTTTGTTTTGTTGAACTACTTGTTTATGACAAGGAAAATTTAAAAAAATACATAGAAATACTTTTGACCACAAACTTATTATATTAAAACTGCAAATAAAGTGTTTCCTTTAGACAAAAAAAAATAACTGAAAAGGTTTGCTTGTCAAAAATATGTTTAAAAAAGAGCACTGAGGTGCAAAAACTGTCTGGTGTTTTTTTGAGATACCTCAGACAAATTGCAAGAGTAGCAAAAAAAATATTTCCTATTACCCCTATTTCTTATTCCCCATCTTCCCCTATGTAAAATAAATGGGTTCCGTCTTTACTGAAAAAAGTGTTTTGTAAAATTTCAGTAAAAAACGTTGGCAACTTTGTAACCAACGTCTTTTACTGTAATTTTACAGAGCCATAAAAAATTAGACGTACAATCACATTACAGGATTAGTAAAATTACAAAATTTTTTATGGAAAATAAAAATTTACAAGACAATTGCTTTTTTCCAAATCCAGTTGTGTAAAAACGCTATGTATTCTGTAAAAATGGAAAAATACATCTACTGTATTGAAAAAAACACATTTACAGTATATGTTATATAAAAAATTACATGATATATTATGGAAAATTACCAAAATTTTTTTCAGTGTGGACTATGGTTTTTAATTTTCAAAATCAAATAGTTTACTACGAAACCCAGCTACCATATCTATTTTAAAAAGATTAGGTATTATGTACCTACAATTATAAACTGTTTAAAAAGTTAAGGAATGGATCATTAACACTGCGGTCAGTAAACTGTGCAACTAGCACCAGCCGGTCGGAAATGGCGTAGAATGTAATTGAAGCTCGCTAAAACACAATTACACACGTTCTACGTATGTCAAAATTTTGATGTTAACCATCCGTGCGTTTGCAGCTTTCCACGGTACCCGCTAACCACTTGTGACGTTCAAATGTCAAGAGTGTCAAATAGCGTTAATCATCGGCCGTTTTTGACACGACTAAAAACTATCTACTATATGCCCAAATAAAATGATGATTAAAATAATAAATTAACCAAGCTGATAAATAATAAAAGATAATACCACATGCCTAATATATACGGTGATTATATTTATTTTATCTCTCAACAAATTCTAATACATCAATAAAATGTGTTTGGCATATTATTAGCAGCGCATCAAAAGGGGAAATGGGGAACAAAAATTAAAAAATGTTAAGAAACTAGTTTTGTTAATTTAAACAAAATATATTTTTAAACTTACTTAAATTTTGGCTTTTGATCAGTTTTGAATAATATTAATTAAGTAGTTAAAAGAGTTTGATTTGTAGATGGCATTATCATTTTTAAGTTTAATAAAAGTAGTAGAAATATATTTTAATTTTCAAAAATTTTAAAAACTTATATTTTACTTTGTGTTTTTCTAACTATTTAAAAACATAAAACTTCGCTCGTAGTAGGGTCAGGTTAGGGTTTATCCCCCAAAACAATTTACTGTCTATAATACGCCACTGATTTTAGAAACCATGAAATCCCTGCTATATTTAGGATCATCATATTAATGCTCCAATAATGTTTACAATCAATGTGAACATACGGTTAATAAATATATTACCTTAATTTTTTGCTAATCACCCAATGGCTGAAAAAAAACTCAAAAGAGCATGCCACAAGGGCTTTTTCCATGGTTAAGCTTTGGCTTAGCATAGCCAAAATAATAACGGGACTTTTTTGATTGATCATCCTTGATACAAAATGACAGAATATGTCATTAAATATGCGTGTGGGAAAACGGACAAAATAAAGACTACTTTTCGGAAAAGATTTACAGGGTGATGCAGTTAGAGTTGATAAATAATAATTTATTTAGCAATTTTTTTAAAAATGGACACGACCTGGAGACTTTGAACATGCAGAAATATATAATTTTCTGTCAAATAAATCTGAATTTTAATAGAAGTATATTAGTTTACAGTAGACCGGTCTATTTATAAAATATGAGTAACAGGCTGAAAAGTCATTCTTAAAGGCTCGTTTCCATATGACACTAAAAGTCGTCACATTTTTTCATGCGACATAATAATGTCATGACACTTTAAGTCATAATGTCATGACACTTTAAGTCATGACAATATGACATTTAGTTCACACAACTAGAACTAGTAAAATGTCACAAAAATATCAACATGATTTTGATATCGCGACACTAATGCCACGGTTTCAAATTGTTAGATAGATAGATAGATAGATAGATAGATAGATAGATAGATAGATAGATAGTTTATTCATGTTAAAAAAAATATTACAATGTTACCGCGACAACGTGACTTTGAAGTTTACATGTTTAAAAATGTCGCGACTTTTAGTGTCATGGCACTAAAGTCGCGACATTGTTGTCATATGAAAACGAGCCTTTAGTGTCACGATATTAAAATCATGTTGATATTTTTGTGACATTTTACATTAGTTCCACGCAACATACCTCGTCAAAATAGCAGTGCGGCATTGTCGTGACCACGTGTGAACTACCTACGAAAAATGTCATATGGTCATGACTTAAAGTGTCATGACATTATTATGTCGCATGAAAACGAGCCTTTAGTGTCGCGATATCAAAATCAGGTTGATATTTTTGTGATATTTTGCATGAGTTCCACGCAAGATACCTCGTAAAAATAGCAGTGCCGCATTGTCGTGATCACGTGTAAACTAACCACTAAAAATGTCATATAGTCTTGACACTTTAAGTAATGACAATATGACATTTTTAGTGGTTAGTTCACACGTGGTCACGATAATTCGGCACTGCTATTTTCACGAGGTATGTTGCGTGGAACTAATGTAAAATGTGACAAAAATATCAACAAGATTTTGATATCGCGACACTAATGTCAAAGACGAGATGAAAAAAGTAACAGTAAATAATTATGAACCGGAAAATTATGTGGCTTACAAAATGTGTTTGAAAGTAAATAGCAACATTGTCGTACAAATCGATGCTTGGTTTAGTCGAATCGATCTGATACTCCAAAAATGTCTGCGCCTGCGCACTCTGTTAGGAATCACTCAGCTCTAGAAATTTTGCAAAGGAATTGCCGTCGCTCCGTCATTACATTTTTTTATGAAAAATAATAAATAATAATGATTATAATTTTTCGTGGCTAAGCGGGAATAGATAGATTTTGTTTCTCTTGTATTTATCCGCAGGCAGCTCGAAAGTTGCACACGCACGGGGGTCGAAGATTTAATGGACACCTATTAGGTGTTGACAGTAAACTGTTTCGTCCTTAACGGACTCTTCAAAACACTGCATGGTTAATGTGACACTTTTGTAAAGCTAAAAACACGGTATATAGATTTCATCTAACGATATTGGTAAGAGAAATGAAAAATAATGCCTGCGATACTATATGCTTTTTACACAAGTGGCGACATGTACCAAATACAAAAGAGACTATGGGTCAATGCATATTGTATTTTGCGAGCTTCGCCACGTTTTATGTCGGGTCAGCGAAGTGTGAGCCAAAAATACTACAAACGTAAAATTTAGTACCTGTGAATAAAGAAAACAACAATTTTTCATTGCAAAGCGGGTATAGAAAGATTTTGTTTCTCTTGTATTTTTCCGTGGGTAGCTCGAAAGCGGTACACCCACGGGGTTCCAAGATCTAATGGACACCTATTAAGTATTGACAGTTAACTGTTTCGTCCTTAAGGGACTCATCAGAACACTGCATGGCCAATGTCACACTTTTGTAAAGCTAAGGAGATGGTATATACATCTCATCTTACGATATTTGTAAGAGATATGAAAAATAATGCCTGCGATACCGTATGCTTTACACAAGTGGCGACATCTACTAAATACAAAAGAAACTACCTGAGTAAAAACAAAAGGTAAGCAGATGAAACGAAAAACAGTACCCGTGACATAATTTGTCCCGCAGGTCGGTTCAGTGCATATTGCATTTTTGCAAGCTTCGCGACGTTTGTCGGGTCAGCGAAGTGTAAGTCAAAAATACTACAAACGTAAAATTTTGTACCTATGAATAAAGAAAACAACAATTTTTCATGGCAAAGCGAGTACAGAATGATTTTGCTTATCTTGTATTTTTCCGTCGGCAGCTCGAAAGCGGTACACCCACGGGGGTCCAAGATCTAATGGACACCTATTAAGTATTGACAGTTAACTGTTTCGTCCTTAAGGGACTCATCAGAACACTGCATGGCCAATGTCACACTTTTGTCAAGCTAAGGAGATGGTATATAAATCTCATCTCACGATATTTGTAAGAGATGAAAAATAATGCCTGCGATACCATATGCTTTACACAAGTGGCAACATCTACCAAATACAAAAGAAACTACCTGAGTAAAAACAAAAGACAAGCAGATAAAACGAAAAACAATACCCGTGACCCTGACATAATTTGTCCCTTAGACGGTATATAAATCTCATCTTACGATATTGGTAAAAGAAATGAAATGTCGCATTGAACATGCAGTATTCTGAAGAGTTCCTTAAGGACGAAACAGTTAACTGTCAACACTTAATAGGTGGAAAAATACAAGAGAAACAAAATCTTTCTATAACAGCTTAGCTACGAAAATTTGTTGTGTTCTTTATTCACGGGTACTAATCTTTAGGTTAATAATGTTTATAATTTTATTTTTATACTCCGTCTCTTTTTTTTCTTTCCAGCCAGAGATGTATGACACTTGGTGCCCTTAAATTACCGGAATATTTTTTTTAGATCTCCTTGTATGAAGTCAGAGATTTTTTATGCAAATTTTTAATGTTGAATATGTTGATTTTTTAAAAGGGTAGGTACATATATTTAGTAAGCTGTTTAGGTGGGACCTAATAGCAAAAAAATGTACCATGTTTATAATTGAACAAATTTATTTCTTCCTTGTGTGCGTCGCGTTGTATAGAACTTCAAAGTGTCATGCCATTATGTGCCATTCCATTTACTAGGCCCCGCTATTTGTCTATTGTTAGATAATAAATTTGACGCTATATGACGGGTCCACTTTTTAATGTATACCAAAAGGGGAGGTAGCGACCCATATAATATGGCAAACTGATTTTAATAATGACCTTTATTTAGCAATGGTAATAAGAAAAATTGATTCCAAAAAGCCTCCATACTCCAGCCCAAGCTAAACCTCAAAAATGAGCTGTTAAAAATTTTAATCTATTTTGATTAAAGAAGTTTGGGTTGATGAGTTACTAGTGTAATTTTCTCTCCGTCGCACGGTGGAATGGCTCTGTGTAAAGCCCGAGGACTCATGAGCATACGTATGTGTACGTCTTAACGAAGCGTGCAAATTTTTTGAACCCTCATGCATTTGGCCTCGACCCGATCCAACCGGTACATCAAAGTGAGGCATCTGCTCGTGTGCTGCTCATATTTATAGATCGATTCCGTACAACGCCTCGTGCGTCCACTATTCAGGTCACCCACAAATTTATTTCTTCCCGAATCCGAGGCAAATGGTTCGACCTCGGATTGCCTCATTACTCAGCTTGTTGTTGACAAGATATTGGACATTGGGTACAAAATTATAATCATTTTCCTGTGATAAAAATTATAGTGTTGCATTTGTAAACACATAGTTGCTTTATTTCGTTTTAGGAAAATTTTTTGAAAATTTTTGTCCGTACAATTATTATAAAGGGTGAAAGTAAAGAGTTCCTAAATTCACAAAATTCAAGGAAAATTTATACTATATTATAAATTATGTAAGAACAAACTTTATAGGCTTTTTATTATTTTTTTAACACGGTATTAGGGTAAATGGTGCTTTATATTTGCTATATATTTTCACAATTGTTATTACATTATTGGTGACTTTACACCTATATAAAGAATACCATGTTTTTTGTGAAGAATTTTTTTGATAAAAGATCCTATAAAAAATCGCCCAGGAACGCCCGCAAAACTGTTTATAAAATCTAATAAAGGAAGATGTCTACTATCATAATCTAATAAAATTGACTGCTCCTAGCTGGCACCTTTTAAGAAAATATCGAATTTTGTGGGAAAAATATTACGAATCAATATAAAAAATTCATAATAATTAAGTTGACTTTAATTGTTTTTATTTTTTGTGTTTTAAATTCCGCTTAATGCATTTAAATTTAATGCGTTAAGGGTCAAACCTGCTAGGTAGAAGGAAGGGGGAAGGTGTTAACATAAAACGTAATGTAAAAATCTAAATAGTTTTATTGCTATAAACTCCATTCCCTAAATAAATATTAACAAAAAATCTACTAGACCATGGATCACCCACGGTACACCTATGCCTTCCTCTTTGTTTGTGTGTTAAATTAGAACGTAAAATAATGGTTGAAAATTATGGATTTAGAAAATTTGGATCACCCATGGTACACCTATGTCTTCCTTTTTGTTTGTGTGTTAAATTACAACGTAAAATAATAGTTGAAAATCATGGATTTAGAAAATTTAAAAAATTATTCAGTTTACAAAATTTTGAGTGAAAATAATTTTATTTTTTGTGATCATAAGAAAGCTATAGAATGTTTACTTCGGCGCATTTAAATATTCCAGGTAAAAAGACTTTGCTCCATATTCTAAATGGAATGCTTCCTCTAGAACATCGTCAAAATGTTTTGAACAAATGCCTTATGGTTAAGTCAACCATTTTCCGTAAATAAAAGAAATGAATAGCAATATTCTGCATGTTTGGAAGATCCATTGCCTTCTATTTCATGATCATTTTAAAGTTTATCTGACCATCAGAAAAGAAGAAAAACAGAATACCTCACAGAATACAGGCAGGACCATATCAAATATGTTGAAAAATAACCTAATATTAAAATTTGTCCACCATCTTGAATATTTATGAAATGTCAGTTGTGACATTAAACTTGTCAAGTATTGTGGCTTTCCAAAATGACTTAATTGTAGTCATTTTGGAATTATAAAAATTGGACAAAATTTTTTAAGGAATAAGCAATTGTCAAAGACTCATTTTTGGTGACCACCCTATATAATAAATTATTGATTTAAAAAAAAATATTTTATTCTAATAAAATATAAAGCTCCTCCTTTCCAAAAAATTTGATAAGAAAAAATTGGGTAATATTTAAGTAAAGTTATGTGCATTTTAAAAAAATATGTTTTTGTAAAAGACACTATAATTTTGGGCCGTCCTATATATGGTTTAAGTTATGCGAAGCAACTAATTTTTTCATATATAAGGCGTCACCCTTTATACAATATTACGGTATATATATATATGTTATTCCTAAGTTTTCCAGATTAAAAGTAATAAGTAAAAAATCTCATGTCCAACCGTTCCCATAAGCCCGTCGCAAAAATTTTGGAATACAAATGAAACAACAATTTTTTTGCATTCATCACCTTATTTTTTTTTAATGCTGTCGTTCAGATGTATGGAATGTTCCAACATGTCTAAATAGACCCAGTCAAGTTAACTTACTGAAGCAGAAAATAAGGTAGGGTGTGCTCGACCAGAAAGGTGTGCTAAACTTGGTTTGCTGTCCTATACCTTTTCGCAGCCGGCTCCACACCTGGCCAAGCTCACTGAAACTCCGTCATTTTTACCCTGCTTATTACTTATCACATCTCGAAGCACAGATACAAATGACAGGGTTGTACTTCGAAGAGTTTTCTGAACTGCAATACAGGGTGCACCGGCGTATACAAGGGGGGGGGGGTACTGGGGGTAATTACCCCCCAAGATAGGTAAAACGTAAGGATTTTTCCACAAAAATTCAAAGTTTTTGCCTGCGGCGCATTAAACTTTCTTTATTATTACCGAATGCGAACCACCCTTAGTGATATTTGTTTAAAATTAACTAAATGGCCTCAATTTGTAGAGTAACACAGATAATATGTGCTCCTATTTAGTAAGTATGTTTGTTTGACTAAATTACCCCTCAAAAGATCAGGGTCTGGATACGCCACTGACAGGGTGTAATCTAAATGATGCATCAAACTTTAAGGGACGGTAAGGAAGGTAAAAAAGACAGAAAGTTCAAATTAATTTTGGTCAAAAGATTTTGTTTCCAAGCAAGGCCCACTGGAGAACAAGGCCTGTGGACGTTTTAAGGGGCGGTGACGCACTCAGTAAGGCCTAGTTTCCACTAATGCGTGCCCATCCCGGTTCAAAAAACACATCACGTGATCGGTCATGAATTTGCACCGGTTTTAAATGCAGCGTCACCTGATTCGTTTTTTGAATCAGGGTGGGCATGCATAGTGGAAACCGGGTGTAATATGTCTTCGGCGGGCCCGAGGCCTCATGATGTCTTATTTTATGCTAATATATTTATTTATTTATGAAATATGTGGAAAATATCTACAAAAATCTAAAGCTTGGGGGGGCGAGGGTGGTCCCCAAGCCTGCGAGCGATCATGTGAGAAGGGTGAAGCGGTTGGCGTGAAATCACCTTTGTCATTTTTTAAATGTATTTGTTCATAGCTCGAGTGTCCGTTTGAGCTTTTTCGAATGTTTCTGGAAACTTGAAGAGTTTTTTGTTGTTATATTACATTGAGGTCTATTATTTCTTGATGTTAATTCCATACGGAGTGCGCAGGTGCAGACTGAGCGTTGGACTGACCAACCAAGAACACGATTTGTCGGAAATTTTTTAAGTCACATAAAAAAAAATGCTAGTTACTAATTCTTTACCCACTGTTGTTGTTTTCATCTCTTTATTTTCACATGTTGAGGGTGAGGGACACGGCCGTCAAATCATTTAATTTTTAGGACAAACGCTTTTCTCATGTTTAATTTTGTGAAACCTTTAGATTTAAAAAATATTTGAGTGATCGATTTAATGAATTTTTTACAGCCATCAAATTGATATTTAGCACATGGGTACCAGGCACGTAGATAAGAGGGGTACTCTGGAGGTACCTCCTCCGAGCAAGTTTCTGTTATGAATCTTGTTGTTTTTTAACGATTTTAACGTCTTTTGAACGAAAATTTGGCGGATTTACCTACAGCGGCAAGCATTCCTAACAGCCCTTTTTATAGTACCAAGCCCCAGAAAGAAAAGCTATCTACGTGCCTGCTGCGTAGGAATCACTTTCAGGAATTTTTACAGAGGAAAAAGTTGGGCGTCTCAGCAAAATGAAACTATTTACAAAAATTTTATCCTGTTACTCATCACGTGGACTATAACTTTTATGTGCACAAGTGATCTAGAGTTAAATAAAATTTTCAAAGACGGCCCTGGAGATGGCGGTAGTAGTTTGAATGGAGTGTAGTGACGGAGTTCATTCGACATCGAAAAACTTATTGTGGAAGGACCCAAAAGTCAGTTTTCAATGGATTTTCTACACGAACTTCCTGTTTTTGATGCAATTTGTCGGGTTCAATGCCGTGGCTCGACAATAGGCCATTGAAAAGCGACTGACTTTTAGAGCTATTATTAGCTTTAATATGAGACTTTTTTCTATTGTATGGGGTGTTATTTGTATACCTGAATCCGATTAGTATAATCGTTTAGCTATTTATTTTCGGTCTGTTTAAAATGATCAATCTTTATTATTATTTTACACATCCTGCCTTTTTAAATAACCGTGGAAGGAAGCTTAAAATCTCTTAAAAATCTGGTGTGGGTCTTTTTTATGACAGAGCTTAATATACACACTGCTGGATTATAAGTCCTTTTAATTAACATAAAATTGTATTTAATAAACTACTTTCAGCCTGTTTTAGTCTCTTAATTCCTCCTGCATGTATTTAGTCAATCTTTTTAAAGAACTAGCGCCAGCAGGCACGTAAAGTCATTCATATAAAACTTGCTAACCTAAACATAAAGCGGCTACTCACCAGCCAATTTGCAGTGTCAATTAAGAGTATGTAAATCCCTGTAGGCGAGCCTTTAAAGTAGCTGATACTACGTTTGACACTATCAATATTCGCTAGTGCGCACATTGGTTCGCGGCTTGAAACGTGTGTGCGAACCTAGTGTGTAACACGCCCCTAGCTAATATTGAGAAGGTATGAGTAAGCTGTAATGAAAGGATCTGCTCACTAATGATTACACCGCCTAAACAGATATGGATACCCATACAGGTAGGTTTACTTTTGTTGAATATGAAATTTCTTTATTTGCAGTCGTTTTTAAAATATAAACGATTTTCTCTTGACTCTGGCAAACTTCGACGTTATAACAAGTTTTGTTTGTAATATAATTATTCATGTAAATTTTGATTATTTAAATCATTTAATTTAAGATGATTTTTTTTAAAAATCTCCCAAAAATTGCGATTCTGACCAACTTTGACATATTTGGCTGAAAATATAATCCTCAATCTAAATTGGAAAACCGTGTTTTGTTGGCTGCAATGGTTTTTAAAATGTGATTTTTTGAAATATTTTAACTTCCCTCCTTCTACCTCCTAACAACCCCTCATCCAGTGGCGGCTCGTGAGGTAGTGCCACGGAGCCATGACACTACCGTATTTTTCTGCAAAAACACGTTTTTTAAACATCTTTATCGGTTTCTATGTTATTTTTTGCATTTCTTTTTCATTTATATATTAGATGAAATTCGGTAGCCCTGTGCAATTCAGTGGATCACACTCCGACTCGATGCGACGGCGACGCGATAAGTGGGCCACTCGCACCCCCCCCCCCCCCACCCATCAAACACGCTGCCACTTTTCTCTTGGCTCCATCAAATAGAGATAGATTTTATCTGCAGCCTACACGGTAAAAATTTTTGTCTACTACTACTTCTTTGATTGTTTTGTTTCAGTATAATACATTTTGCAACAAAGCAAATTGTCTTCATATAAGTAATATTTTGCTTCTGGAGAAAACGGTGCCTTAGAATAATTCAGTTCAAATTTATGTTAAAACAATTTCTGTTTCACATTAAAATAATGAAGCAGGACATTTTTTGTGCAATATCAAGAAAATATTCTCTTGGTGAATAAGAAAACACAAATTATTTTACTTCAAAGCAATTTGCTTTGATCTAAGACAATTTTTTTTGAGCGACAGTGATATGGCCAATGTTGGGCATTTTAGCGTTGTTTAAATAGCAAAAATCAAAGCAATTTTGTGCCTGGCACAGTTCAACAGTTAGTCGTATTACTCGCATTGATTTTGTGCGTGGATCATGGATGTTTTAATTTACGCCCTTTACAATATATTTTAATTATTTCAGCAGAATTTGTTGATAAATTCTTTCAAAATATTAAATAGTATTAGAAATCCTAAACATAGTAGTAGTATGATATTTAATGACTTGTGGGTAAATATTTGGCCGCAACACACCGATTTTTTTTTACTTTCTCAAAATTTGGCACTACCATGTTGTATTGATACGAGCCGCCGCTGCCCTCATCCCCACCAAAATCTAATTGCTTTATCCACAGGTACGACAAAATGTTTGTACAAAATTTAGAATCGGTTTTTGAGTTATTGTGTGACTAACAGTAGGTGCGCCCTTTTAGGCAAAAATAACTTTTTTTAAGTTAAAATCTTAGATTATTGGTCCCAGGTTAAAATAAAATACTCTGCCAATATATGGGCCCCTAAGCTCACACTAGCTACTATAGTTATAGTTTACGTGTGAGCTAATATAACTAAAAAGTGAAATATATTTTATTCAACTCCAGACTAAATTACCTTTTGTTTGATACCACACAAGCCATGTTTTGACTTAAACTCAAATTTTTAAAACTTACCCCCACCCTTAAAAAAAGCAAAAACTAAAATGTTATTTGTTAAACTCCAGACTCAATTACCTTTCGTTTGATATCACACACGCCATATTTTCACTTAAACTCTAATTTTTGAAATATACCCCCACTCTTTTTTTAAAATAAATTAAAATGTATTTTGTTTAACTCCAGACTCAATTACCTTTCGTTTGATATCACACACGCCATATTTTCACATAAACTCTAATTTTTGAAATCTACCCCACCCTTTTATTTGGTTTGTGTTCGGTGGATTTTGTTCATTTTTAAATGGGACAGTCTCGACCCAAGACCCAGCCTAGGTACCAAATTTCATTAAAATCGGCCAAGCGGTTTTTGAGGTTTGCGCGTTGGTCGTTACAGACAGACATACAGACAGACAGACAGACAGACAGACAGACAGACAGACAGACATACAGACAGACAGACGGCGCAACAAAAAAGTTTCAAAATCATCTGAAACACAAAGATATATAAAAAATTTTGAAATCGGAGCAACTTTTTTTTTCTCGAAAAAATTAGGATCACCATAGCTCACACTACTATAGTATAGTATATGTGTGAGCTAAAAGTTTTGTGTGGCGATACCAATAGCCTTCCTCATTGAACTACTTTTTTAAATATCTCAGAAATAGGAAACATTAATCAAACTAACAAAACATGGATCTCCAGTCTAGTAGATAAATGGAATGTACTATTTTGCAAAAAAGAACCTGCGGAAGATACATATTTTGTGAAATTTGTTTAAGTTTCTGAATATTTTCTACACAAACTAGGTAACAGCAAAAAAAAAAGGATTTTTAAAATGTAACCCTAAAAATTTGTTGGATGGTGTAGGAGAATATTCCATTCGTATTTTAGAAAATACCTAATTGCCGAGTAAAATTTGAGAAAAATTAAGTAAGTACTTCTTGGCAATAATTTTTGCAATACAAATAACCTAATAAAAAATAGAAAAAACTACCCTGCAGGCAAAATTTTTATAAAAAATTATTATTTTTCGTAACAAATCGCGCTACTGAAAATTTATTGTAGATTAAACGAAAAAATAGCGCCTGCAACAAATTGGGTACATAAAAAATTGAAAATATAAAGTAATAAATAATTTTTAAAAATGACCCCGCCGAAAAAAAATCGGTAAGAACAAACCAAAATCGTTAAGCAAGTGAAAATTTTAAAATTTTATTAATTTAAAGAAAAGAAGGGAAAGCAGAATAAACCTTTTCCTATTTCCTATGATGGGGCTAATTCTTGACTTGGGGGAGTAAGCCCCCTATTTGTAGCCCATGCAATCACACACCCCAGAAATCAGTTAATTATTCCATGATTATGTATTTCATTTATTATCGCTTCGATTTTGCAAATTTGCTGAGCATTTTTTTTACATTATAAGGATTACCGACCGGAAATAAGGAAGAAAATCATTTTAAGAAAACTTGCAAAATGGCACAGCAAGTGACTTTAAATCGACAATATACAGTCGGAAAAGAATGTCACAATGATCTAGTAAATCGAGAAATCCTTTATTTGTGCATGAAAGAAAGTCATTCTCAATGGAATATCTATAGAATTGAGGATATCAGGTATGAATAACCAAAAAGCAGTATACGCTAGACAGTCTGGCACCAAAAGGCAAAGGACTTTATGACATTGGCGTACTAAAAAAATGGCCAACCAAAATCAAAATACGTACGTATGCATTTAAAAAATTGTTATCGATATATATTTAACAAAAATAAAACACGTTTTCGTGGTAAAAAAATGTTTTTGTTTCTCTCATATTTTTTCGTGGGTAGCTCGAAAGCTTAACTTCAGGGGGTTCAAGATCTATTGGACACCTAATACGTGTTGACTGTTTCGTCCTTATGGGACTTCTCAGAACACTGCTTGGTCAATGTGATACCCTTGTGAGACTTTATTTTTCTTCTTTAATTGTTTTGTTTCAGTATACTCCGTTTTGTAACAAAGCAAATTGTCTTCATATATTTCGCCGTGGTGTAGTGGTAGGAATGTTTGTTTCACACACCGGCGGTTCCGGTTTCGATTCCTGGCTAGGTATAGTTTTTGCAAAGTCAGTTGAACAAAGATAAAAGCCGACCATCGGCATATCCTTTATAGAAAGTGACATGGGCGGCGGTGGATATACTCATTATGGCGTAAACTAAAGAAATAAAAATAGATAATAAAACTTTCTATTCCTACACCTACAGGAACGACGCTGATTTATTTTCTAACTCTGCATACTGCCGACTAAAGGGGTCCCGAAAAGCACACCCGAAAGCAATTAAAAGCGCATCTCAAAAAAATATGCCAGTCAGGTGCCGTCTATCCACCTGTGCACGGTCTGTCGGAAAACAAATACTTTGTGGTCGGACCGCAACGAGTCACGCCTCTTCTCTGTCGGTAGGATTGAAATTATACCAGGAAGATTTTATATGAATTTGGATAACTTTTAAAGAGCAGAATGTAGCAAAATTTCATGAAATCGATAGAACCCCGTATTAGGAGTTATTCAAGTGACTTTGCAAAAACTATACTTGGTTGTTTGTATTTGTTTAAAAATGCTTTAACTTGGCAAAACTGAGCGATTGATCCTGATAAGATGGAAAGTCCCAGTATAAATAAAAAAAAGGTAATATTTTGCTTCCAGAGAAAAGGGTGCCTTAGATTAATTCAGTTCAAATTTATAATAAAACAATTTCTGTTTCACATTAAAATAAAGAGACATTTTTTGTGCTATATCAAGAAAATATTCTCTTGGTGAATAGGAAAACACAAATTATTTTACTTCAAAGCAGTTTGCTTTAATTTAAGACAATTTTTTTACCGTGTACTAACAAACGTAAATTTTAGTCCTGTGAATTTAAAAAAATCAAACAAGTTTTGTTGGCTAATCGGGTAAAATTATTTTTGTTGTAAATTATTCTGTTTTTTCAAAATATCTCAACAGCGAATCTTTTGGCACATTTTTCACTGTCAAAAAATTTGTGTCCAACAACATTTTATCAAGTTTTAAACACAGTTTTTTGATATTTTCAGGCCAATTCTTTAGGATTTGACAATATTTATAAATAAAGTCAATTCCTAAGTTCACAAGACCTAATGAAACAGGGGAATTTTTTTTCATCTGACAAGACTTGACATCATACGGTCATTTTTCATTAGATAGTTTAAGTTGTGCTACGTATTTTTACGTAAAACTGCACGTTAAGCGCTCTACGTTTTGTTCCAAATTTGAGTTTGTTGAATGTTTTTACGTTACCATAACAAGTCTACTAATGGCAGAGAATATGGAATTCGGCACTGTGTTTTTTTGATGTTACAATTTTGTTTTTTGTCTTTTCAACTACAGTAGGAATATATTTGCAAAGAATCGTTTGTACTGGAAGCGGAAATTATCGTCTAGGCCTCATTTTTCGATCGTTCAATCAACCAATTCTATTCTTTGGTAACGTTAAGGTGCCCGCAGACTGCCGTAAGCTAACGTAAATACGTAAGCTCCTAACGTGACCTTGACGACGGTGTGACGAAGTGCGCTTGCATAACTGTCAAATCTCATGCTTACGTAAAAATACGTAGCACAACATAAACTATCTATTAATTTAAGTCAAATAATGAACAATTGCAGCTAAATCTTGGAGAATTGGCCCCCTTTTGTGGAATAAAGGTGGAAGTGAATTTCGTTAAAATCGGTTCGAAAGTTTTTAACGAATGTCTAGTGAAATGTAGTAAAGCTCTAAGAAGGTCATTGGTTGATCTGCTCCCAGGTAGCAAAGAGTCAAAACGAGTTTTTTTTTACGTCCCAAAGTGGTCAGTTGGATGACCAGCATCTAATAAAAAATGATAAATTTCAGTTTTCACTTTTGTGACGTCATTTGACGTGTAGGTTTTGCCGTCCTAAGCATGTCATTAATTACTAAACCACAATTTAAGATTCCAAAAATCGTCAGTAGGTTTTTATGTACTTTAAGAATAAACTAATTTAAAAAAATCAAGAACGAAGTACCCTAATAGGTGGAAGCTGAAAAATTAGCTAACTAGAGCGGAATCTTTTTTTTGGTACGACACTGTCACACGAAAAAAAAGGAAATAAAACCTTATTAGGTATAAGGATTAATGTCCACCTTTTGTGTTATTCCTTTGAAAAATCCAAAAGTTAATCTTTTCGGACAAAAGACCGGTACATTATTTTGTGGTTGTGTTTGCTTTTTTAAAGCTCTAAAAATCGGAACACTTCCTGTTCTGAGAGCAAGAAAAGAGCTCACAATCTTTTCTAGGTAAATTCTCTTTCCAATTTTTCGCCTTTTATCCCCGCAAATACCTCTAAATTCGAGCCAATTGATTCCAATAGATTTATATGGGAGGTCTTATCGAAAGAATGGGGGTCGATGGACATCGGTCATTCTAGATAAAACAATAGAAAAGCGATTTTTTCCGGTTTTCCTTAATCCTTATCTTCTGTTCAGGTATGGCAAGGGTCGCACTTATTGGATATAAAAGTTTTTTTATTCGACACTCGGTGTTCCTGTTGGAAAAATGTATAGGGTCCACAAAATTAATTTTTAAAGTTACTCCATATAAAACTTTGATACTCTAAGAACCATAAATGGCGATTTTAGGAATCACAAATCACTGTGTGGTTTATTCATATCTAGATGGCCTTAAACTGTAACAACTCGGCAAGCGTCGCGCCGGTCTGATTCAAAATCTAGGGGGAAAGACGGAGAGGGTTCGGTTTGGTTCGGCTAAAGATGTTCGACGGAGAAAAGATTTGTATTTTTTTCTTCTAGACTTTCTATTTAATTAATAAATAATTACCTCCTGTCCCCCTTAAATTCGCATTTGCAACTTGGTGCTTTTGTATCTAGAGTTTCTACAAAATAATTTTTTAAAGTTTTGATATACGCTCATGCGATGCACCCTAAAACACAGTAAATTACGTTTTTTGGAATCTCTAACTATTGTCTGGTTTTTTCGCATCAAAAAGCCTTTTTCCTCGAGGTTACTAGTCACTCATTTAAGTTAGTCGAAATGACGTCACGGTTACTCGGAGTAACCGCTGTATGACGTCAGACAGTCAGCTGTGGATGACATTTCCAATTGTTTGTTTTTGTTTTTACCAGGAGCTTCCGAAATGCAGAAAATAATTCATTGTTTCCACCAATGCATGCCCACCCCGATTCAAAAAACGTATCACGGGACATGGATTTACACCAGTTTTAAATGCAGCGTTACCTGATGCGTTTTTTGAATCGGGGTGGAAACAGGGTGCTCCTTTGGTATTCTGTGGTAAGGCCGCAGTACCACAGAACACCAAATGCAGTACATTTTAAGACTAGTTGCAGTTGAATTGATATAGGACCAACTTCAAGGGATGTGCTTCATTTTCTACCGTTACCAAACATAATTCGTTGGTAATATATATATTAAAATCATTGAGTTGTATAACGCCCTGTAGGGTATAGAAGTCAATGATTAAAATCAAACATTTTGAAAAAAAAAACAAAACAAAACGATCTTAACCTCAAAATATTTCAGCAACCACGTCTGCTAAGCTGGTTACACTGTGTGGTTACTCGTGACGTCATAGTTAGTGTTACTCAGCGAAGAAAAACAGAAAACGAGTAACCAGGTTACGTGGTAACTTGTAGTTACTGCGAGGAAAAAGGCTTTAAGTGGCCCGAAAATACATACAACTCCGTGCTTTTTTTTTGTAAAAGCTCAAGATTTGAATCCTAAAAATGATGTTTCTCGGAATCTCAAATTATTGTGTTTTTTCGCATCTAGATGGATCGAGAATACCATACCTCGGGGCTTTCCAGTGGCGGAGACAGAAAATATGTGTATGAGAGGAGGCGAAATATGTATGTGTGTCAAAAGATTTATAATAATTTATTAGTTTTTTATAATTTTTGATTCTGAATTTAAAGTTTGAGGAACCCTGACCCAATGTTCCCCTAGTTGCGTCACTGGTGATTTTGTTCCTAAGATATGGGCGCATCCAGAATGGGGGCCTCGGGACCCTGCCCCCCCTTAAGCCTAAGCCTTTTATAGAGATTTTTCAACCTTCTAAAATATACAGTTTCAAAAAAAAAACTGACACGTTTAAAAACCGGAATTCACATTTTAAGGATCTCAAATCACTGTGTGATTTTTTACAATAAGCCTAAAAAATACAAGTGAGTGAGAGCTAATACAAAACTAACAAGTTTCGTTAAATTTATATACAAAGATAGCGACGATATTTCAATATTTCCAAAAAAACTATTTTTAATTTTTTTCTTATTCAGTCAAAATTTTATCTCTTACCGTTTTCCACATCCCCACGATCTTATCTGGGACACCCTGTATAATAAGTATATAGGATTTTGTCCCCTAAAAATAGTTATTGACGTTTAAGTTAATTTTAAATCCCTGTATTTTTTTTGCAAGAAGGCCTGACTACACGGAAAAAAAATTCTCTTAGATCAAGGCAAATTACTTTAAAGTAAAATACTTTGTGCTTTCCTATTCTCCAAGAGAATATTTTCTTGATTTAGCACAAAAAATGTCTTGCCTCTTTATTTTAATGTCAAACAGAAATTGTTTTATTATAAATTGGAACTGAATTAATCTAAGGCACCGTTTTCTCTGGAAGCAAAATATTACTTATATGAAGACAATTTGCTTTATTACAAAATAAAGTATACTGAAACAAAACAATTAAAAATTAAAAATAAGGTCTTATCTTAAGATTAAACGCAACGTTGAACTAAAAAAAATATTTTTATTGAAAACAAAGTGTTTAAAGGGGAAATATTTTTTTCAAGAAAAAAACGTGTTTTCATTGTAGATAAAATGTTGTACCGTGTATACTTCAACGGGCTGCAACACCAAACCACACAAAATATTTCGCATCTATATCGACCAGACCACCAAACAATACTGTAACTCCATCCTTTTGTTCGTAAAAGACATACCTTAATCCACTAGATAAAGCTCTTGATATATCAGTGGCAGAAAGAATAAAAATTGAACCACCCCTATTTCGTTTTAGAGCTGAGGGTATTAATTAATAAGTAGTAAAGCCTCGATTTAAAGCGAATGCAACCGCTGTTAGATCCTATTCAAATTGAATTTGAGGCGCCTCTAAAATAGGAGGTTTAATATTATCTTACTGCGAAGATTATAATTAAACCGTGCCCTCCAAATCTATCTATCTGCATTTAAAAACTCAAATTAATGGCTTTTTAACCCTATTATTCACTTTGCTCTGATTGAATATATTTATCTTACTTATTTGTACTTAATAATAATAATAATTTTTGGAATAGATGTTTGATTTAAAAAAAAACGTCTCTAATTTTAACACGATGTAATATAAATTTTAAAAATAATCATTACGTTGTGTATGAAACCTCTTAGTTATTAAGCGGGGTCTACACATAGAGTTTTGCCTGACGTTTTACTTGATCAGGTAAAACGGATCAGGCAAAACCTTTCGTATAGACAATAAACCGTACGTTTTTCCTGAACTGAACAGGACTGAAGTCGGACCTGTTGAACTGATCGGTAAAGGCTTTGTTTCCTGTAAAACGTCAGTTTTAGCGGCATTTCTTTTGGTAGTGCATACAATGTTAATTCCTTTGGAGTGTAATTTAGAAGTTGGTATACGAAACGGCCGACATTAGATAAGATAATTTTTTAGGAAATCAAACAGGTTATTGTCTTCCTCCACTAATATTTAATTTGTTTTAAACAAATAGTCACGACATGTTTCGTAAGCAGAAACTTACATCTTCAGGGGACATTACCAAACTAAATCAGCACATTTTGAAAAACTGGTTAAAAAACTATGTTTAGCTACTGAAACGGTTAAGTCATAGATATTTAAAACAAAAAACATTATTGACAAAAGCAGTGCTTCCTCCATAAAACTGTCAAGTGTGTACGCTAGTCTTTCAACCGTCATAATTGACCCTTTTGACTGACAGGCAAGACGTAAGGTAAAATGTTATGCCTAGACCGGGCTTTAGATGTCAAACTTTACAATTTTTTCAGAGCTCATCTTACAATGTAAAATTGCAATAAGTCCCTAATAAAGGTGTTGCGATGAAAATATTTTCACAAGTTTTAGGTTTATTAAATATTTCAAGGCGATGAATATCATTTCTCCCCTTTCCCCCTTTTTTTTACAGGACTTCAGCACGGCGAAAGGAATGGTAATATTTTTCGCTTGGGATATGCATGTATGTAATATGTATGTTTGTGTCGCGCTATAGGCTAAACGGCTGAACCGATTTTGGCAAAAAAAGTGTGTCTTTGAACTGCTACTGATCCCGAAGGTGCTATACGCTATATTTTTTTTACACAGGAGTCAATATGGCGGTCGTCAGACGCCATTTTGTCACATGTTGTCGGCTGTAAGACATACAAC
Organism: Aspidapion aeneum; assembly: GCA_963576565.1. Classification (NCBI taxonomy): domain Eukaryota; kingdom Metazoa; phylum Arthropoda; class Insecta; order Coleoptera; family Brentidae; genus Aspidapion; species Aspidapion aeneum. Next base: position 14,140,527 of record OY755048.1, on the reverse strand, counting down.
TTACCTAAATTTTAGGCGATTTTAATGAAACGCCTTTGATAACCCATTGCAAATGTCCTTTAATTTGCTATAGTTACTTTGTAGTCCTCCCTGCTTCCAGTCATCTTCCATCCTGTCATTCCCCGCACCATCTCAAAAAAGCATATTCGCGCATAATTTTATCAAATATAAGGCGATTTCAATTCTTTCTGAACACGCTTTGATATTTTTTTCCAACACCATTTTACCAGTTTCTCCTTTTGTCTCCCTCCCTCCTCCCAACCCTCTTTATTAGTAATAGTTGCAGCTAAAACTTTCACAAGTATAGAGCGATTTCAAGAATTCTTTCTGTACACGCTTTAAGATTTTTTCCATCACTATTTTACTAGTTCCCTCATCCCTCTCTCCTCCCCAACCTTCACTTAATGGAAGGTAACACTGTTTGCGTCCGTAGAAAATCTACACGGACTTTTTGGGTAACGATAAATGAATGGTAAATTCATAGTGCTTTTTATAAAGCTGAATAAGAATTAAACCTAAAAGTTAAAAATAAAAAAAAATTAAATAAAAAAAAAATTTGTAACACAAATTAAAAAATATGCTACACGGTAAAAAATTTTTGTCTACAATGAAAACACGTTGCAATGTTGAATAAATTGTTTTACCTTAAAAAAATTTGTTTTAAATTAAAATATTTCTTTTTAGATCAACGCAGCGTTTAATCTTGAAATGAGACTTTATTTTTCTTCTTTAATTGTTTTGTTTCAGTATACTCCGTTTTGTAACAAAGCAAATTTTCTTCATATAAGTAATATTTTGCTTCCAGAGAAAACGATGCCTTAGATTAATTTAGTTCTAATTTATATTAAAACAATTTCTATTTCACATTAAAATAAAGAGGCAAGACATTTTTTGTGCTATATCAAGAAAATATTCTCTTGGTGAATAGGAAAGCACAAATTATTTTACTTCAAAGCAATTTGCTTTAATCCAAGACAATTTTTTTTACCGTGTAGAAATTAACATTTCGTGCCATTCCCAACACAAAACGCAAACTTCATTTGAAACTTCTTATCCCCCTCCCCCCGAATTTTTTTCTTGGGTTCATTCCATTCTATTCCCTGACAGCATACCAACCAATCAGAGATCGATTTGCCGTTTGGAAGTGGCCTGGCTCGAGCGCTATGCTATGTCTTATGCCGGCTAAATACAGACGTATCTAAAAATCGTAGAAATTTATCGATACAAGCTGAACTGTGCAGGTAAATCGCTATAATTTATCGATACGTGTATAACGGACTTTATGCGACCAATACAAGTTTCGCCGTGTGAGAGGGATAGAATCGCAGCCCACGAGAAAGACCGGCCCGGGCGCGGAAATATCACGTGACCGTAGGAGGGTCACAAAAGAACGCCTCCCGGCCAGCTGTCATTATAAAACATGTGTGTTTTCAGTTATGGTATGTTTGTTAACGTCGATTTTTTTTTAATTCGGGCATGAATTTTATGTGAATTTTATCAAAGTTATTAAAATAACGCAGCCCACGAAAAAGACAACAATGCCTCGAACGTGTAGTGTTGTTGGTTGTCGGTCCAACTATAAAACTGAAACCGAATATGTGACAACTTTTAATTTGCCAGTGGATAAAAATTCCTAATGATTTAAGTATCTAAAATCGTCCACAAGTTTGCATCAAACATTTTCCTAACGAGCAGGTTATTTGGTTTAATAAGTGTGTTGTAAATGGAGAGTGTTGAAAATGTTCCGAAATACTTCAGTAGACAACCTGTATCTACTGTTCGATTAGCTGATGTTGAGAGGCAACAACTGGAAACTGCAATACAAGAAAGTTTTGAAACACTTTAAGCTCATAAGAAATCAAAAGTTTTATCAAATTTGGATTTTTACCCAAGAACGTGACATAGTCTGCCTGTGCCTGATGACATTTTTAAACAACAATCCTTCACTGTTAGCATCTCTAGTTGTTCAGGGAAATCTGTATTTTTTTGTAAATTTTAACAAACTGGCAAAAAAAGTTGGAGTTTTATTTTTGGACAGCACCGATACACTTGAAGAGCTAATGCAGTTTATTGAAATGAAAGTTGCAAACAGGAAAGAAGTGGTAAACGATAAGATTGATCAAGTAATAGACATCCTTAGTGACATTTTCGATAGTGAGAGTGAAAAATGTGTTCAATTGTCATTTCTTATTGAACAATTAGGTCTCTTGAAAAGGTCACCTGAGAATCGAAGATATTGTGGATACACTTTAATGTTGGCTTCATCTGTGTTTATCCAGTCATCCAGTGTATACATGTCAATTTACAAAACTAAGGTAATATGTCTTCTGCACCCTTGCAATATTAAAAAACTGATTTGTAAAATATCGCTAAAGGCAGCTTGACATGGAGCAATAAGCTTGCAGTTGCAGGCAAGATTAGGGTCCCTGACATGATATCACATGTATAAACAAACAAATATGTCTCATATAGGGGCACTAATCTTGCTTGCAACTGCAAGTGTATTGCTCCATGTCAAGCGGCCTTAACAGATAGTAGTGTGCAATATTTAAAAAGTAAGATACATCTTTTAAAAGAACATGAGTTGGTAGTTAACTTACACATTGATGAAATATATATTAAACTTTGTGCTGGGTAATTTTTCAAAAAATTATTGAATAACAACACAGACAAAGATGATGACACTCAAAGAAAAATTACAAAACTTAAAGCTTAGGTTTGTTATGTCCAATTTTAAAAGACTTGTATAGATGGAAGCAACTAACGATATTATTTACCTAATATACCTGAAGATATTAGAGTGCAAGAATCTAGTTATTTTATCCATAATAAACACATACCTCAGCAAAATATTTTTTTCAATTTTTGCCTCTGTGAGAACAAAAAAATTTGGTCAATTTATTTAAATTGTGTAAAAAAAGATAATATATTAAGCAATACAATAAGAATCCTGGAACTCCTAAGATCACGTGACCGCCGACTTGCTTAGAACGCGCCATGGCCGGTCTTTCTCGTTGGCTGCAGATAGGATAAACCAATATGGGTACAAGAACGCGCGAAATGAATAGGTACTGTATTAAGTAACTAACTTGATAAATTTTATTGTGATACATAATATAATTTAAAAAAATATAGAAAGCTCAACAAAAAATTTTGAGTCCGACTTAATTTTGACTTAAATTATTTAAAAACAAATAGGCTATCAAATCCCGAAAACCGCAAATTGATACAGAGCTTCGTACCTCGTTTAAAATTAAACATTATCTCAAATGTTCTAAAAATCACATTTAAATAAGTATTTGTGCAGGACCGGACTGGCCAGGTCGGCTACACGGTAAAAAAAAATTGTCTACAATGAAAACACGTACTTTTCTTGAATAAATTGGTTCTTAAAACAATTTGTTTTGAATTAAAATATTTCTTTCTAGTTCAACGCAGCTGTTAATCTTGAAATAAGACTTAATTTTTCTTCTTTACTTAATAATTTTGTTTCAGTATACACCATCTTGTAACAAAACAAATTGTCTTTATATTTTGCTTCGAGAGAAAACGGTGCCCTAATTCAGTTCCAATTTATAATAAAACAATTTCTGTTTCACATTAAAATAAAGAGGCAAATCATTTTTTGTGCTATATCAAGAAAATGTTCTTTTGGTAAACAGAAAAGCACAAATTCTTTTACTTCAAAGCAATTTGCTTTGATCTAAGACAATTTTTTTTACCGTGTAGTCGGCGATTCGGGGCCTTCAAAGAGTGGTTTGTATCTGTGACTCGAAGAAATGCCAAAAATAGGGAGCTGATTATAGTTGGGGCCTCTTCAGAACCAAAAATCCGCTGATATATTAAAAACCACTGGACCGCTATACTTAAAAAACAGATTCTAATCTTTAGTTCCAGTAAATAAATACCCAATGCATAATTTTTTACCAAATTTATTTTTTTCCATAAAAGTTAAAACAAAATTTTTACATAACAAATACTTTTCCAAAAATGTTCGCTTGCGACGCAGTTTATTTACATGTAATGACAAACTTTAGAGATCAGACTTATCAAAAACCGCATTTTTTTTTGTTGGTATTTGCTACCTTCTCGACTTTTACCAGTGCCCAACTAGGGGGGTACGGACGGTGCCCCCGCACAGGGCGTCGCGGCCCTTCTGAGTGAATTTGGGTAGGAAGAGGGTCGCCACGCTCTAATATTGCACCGGGCCACAATCACCCTAGTTACGGCCCTGGCGAGAGAGGTGCGAAAAAACCACACCCTGAGTTAAGATTCGGAAAAACGTCATTTAGCGAATTTTAGGGTAGGGAATTCTATAAAACCAAAATGGTCGAACTTTAAAAATTCATATTTTAAAAACTATACCGTTTATTCACAAAGGCACCGAGTTGCTGGTAGGGCCATAGAAAAACTATACATTTTATCAGCAAAAGTATAGTGGAGCCATAAAGATGCGAAAAAACCACACCCTGTGTTAAGATTCGGAAAACGTAATTTAGCAAATTTTAGGGTAGGGAATCCCATTAGACCAAAATAACCAAACTTTGAAAATTCATATTTCAAAAACTATCTAGTTTATTAAGAAAAGCACCTAGTTGCAGTATGGTGGGGAGGCATAGAGATGAGAAAAAACCATATCCTGAGTTAAGATTTGGAAAAAAGTCATTTAGCGAATTTTAGGGTAGGGAATCCTATAAAACTAAGATGGTCAAATTTTAAAAATCTATATTTTAAAAACTATACAGTTTATTGACAAAGGCACTGAGTTGCAGTCTGGTAAAGCCATAGAGATGCGAAAAAACCATACCCTCTGTTAAGATTCGGTAGGAAATCTTATAAAACCAAAATGGACCAACTTTAAAAATTCATCTTTTAAAAACTATACAGTTTATTCACAAAAGCACCGAGTTGCAGACTGGTAGGGCCATAGAGATGCGAAAAAACCACACCTCGTGCTAAGATTCTTAATTTAGCAAATTTTAGGGTAGGGAATCCCATTAGACCAAAATAACCAAACTTTGAAAATTCATACTTCAAAAACTATCTAGTTTATTAAGAAAAGCACCGAGTTGCAGTATGGTGGAGCCATAGAGATGGGAAAAAAACATACCCTGAATTAAGATTCGGGAAAACGTCATTTAGCGAATTTTAGGGTGGGAATCCCATAAAACCAAAATGCCCAAACTTTGAAAATTTTTATTTTATACTATACCTATGACCGTAAGCGCTAACAATAAACTAACTCTTCTTCAATTTATCAAAAAACTCAAAGAACACTGAAAAACTCCGCAACAACACTTGTGGACTTGTCAGAGTCGACTTACCTGGACGTGGCGCGCACAATTCTCAATAAGGTGACTAAATAAAAGCTTTTGATCACATGACTCGACGCCCCATAGTGAATCGAATAAGGCAAGCTGGGTGGACAAAACTCACTTCAAATAATCGATTATTTGATAATAATTGCATAACAGAAAGAACCCTTCGTACGTGTGACAATTTTAAATATTTATTGAGGAAAATATTCTAGCATATAGCAACCTTTGTAGAGAACATTATAATGGATGGATTTTACTTTACAGGGTACTTGTGTATTTTTTCATATGTTTTAAAATCTGGTCCACGCTAATAAACTTATATTATGTAGGAAATATATATATATATATATATATATTTATCGGTTTCACAACGTTCTACGTCTTCCGATACCCAATCTCCACTCGTTTCTGTTTGCCCATAATTCATCATCTAGGCCTCTTATTCTTATTTCACTATCTATTCCTTCTCTCCAGCTTCTCCTTGGTCTTCCTCGTTTTCTTCGGCCAGTTGGTTTCCATTGTAATATTTGTTTAGGTAGTCTTCCATCATCCATTCTTTGTACATGTCCGTACCACACCAGTTGTTTTGTTCTTATATCATCCACTAGAGTACGTTCACCCACTGTCATAATTTCTCTTATTCTTTGATTGGTAACTCTTTCTCTTTTTGATTTCCCTGCTGCTCTTCTCCAATAGTCCATCTCCGTAGCGGAAAGCATTTTTTCTGTTCTATCTTTGATTGGCCATACTTCTGAGCCGTATGTAATAATACTTTTTACAATGGTGTTATATATAAGCTTTTTGTTATGTTTTGATATACTTTGGTCCCAAATTATTCCATTTAATAAAGTTATTGCTTTTCTTCCTTGTACGTTTCTATCTTTTATAGCTTTGTCTAGTGTTCCGTCAGCTGTAATTTTTAGACCCAAGTATTTATACTCATCACAGGACTGAATTCGCTGCCCAGTATTTAAGATTAGATCCTGTTTCGTTCCACCAATACACATATACTCTGTCTTATTGATATTAACCTCTAGTCCCCACTTATTGTACTCTTCTATTAGTTTTCGTGTCATATATTCGAGGTCGTCATAATCCTGAGCCACCACTATCTGATCATCGGCGAAACATAAAGTATACAAGGTGGTTTCATTCAACGGAATTCCCATGTTTGGGCATTTTCTCTTCCAGACTTTAAGGACCTGTTCCAAATATATCTTGAAGAGCGTAGGCGAGATACAGCAACCTTGTTTAAGACCTTTATTTACTTGAAAGCCTTTGGTTAGTTTTGCTTTTATTTTAACTTTTGCCTTACTATTGCGGTATAACTCTTTGATGGCCTTAATTAGTTGTACGCTTATGTTTGTCTTTTCCAACGCTTTCCAAAGTAGATTTAGTGGTATACTATCATATGCCTTCTGCAAATCTACGTAAAGCAGATGGAGCTCTTGTCCGTATGCCATTTTCTTTTCAATAACTTGGGTTATACAAAAGAGATGATCTGAAGTCGATCTACCCGCCCTGAAACCAGCTTGTTCTTCTGCCTCCATATCTTTATATTCGCTCTCCACTTTATTTCTTATTATTTTGCCATATATTCTGCTTAGCGTACTAGTTACAGATATACCTCTATAATTGTCACATATATCTTTCCTTCCTTTTTTGTGTATTGTGGATATATATGACGTTTTCCACTCAGTTGGTACTACAGCTCCATTTAAATATCTTTGGAAAAGATTCCGTAATCTACAAAACAATTCTTCAGTGCCATATTTAATAAGTTCAGCTGGGATATTTCCGGGCCGGCAGATTTACCGCTTTTTAAGGTTTTGCACACGTTTTTGACCTCAGATATTGTGAGGGGTACTGGAGATCCCATCGTTCTAATGATATTGTCTCTTTCGTCTTCCTTGAATTCTGCTCTATCTTCAGTTAAAAGTTTTTTAAAATGCTCATCCCATTCTTTGTCTGGTATTGGTGAAATAATATCTCTGCATGTTTCTTTTTTGATCGATCTTATAGTTTTCCAGCTTTCGGTACTTCTCCTACCTCCTAAGTAAGAATCTATTTTCTGGCACTTTTGCATCCATGATTGATTCTTCTTATCACTGATCATTCTTCTCACCTTTGATTGCGCGATTTTGTATTCTGTAGGAAAAATCCTGGGCTATATTAGGGTATAGAATTTGGTTGCTTATATTGGCTTAATTTTTTTATGAAACGGTTTTTTTAACTTGACTTCGTTTTTGGTTTATTTGTAATTGTGCGACAGCTTTTTTAAATACTTCCTGATACACTAGAGAGGTGAAATTTGTTGTGTGTATAATTTTCTGGTGGCAATACAATCGATCATTTATTTTATTACAAAAAATTTAAAAAAGCGGATCCAAAATTGCGGCCTTTGTATTTAATAAACAAATCAAAACAATTTGTCTTGTCCCATACTTGAAACTTTGGGTATTTTAGGTCAGTCAATATAATATTTGACTCTAACATAATAAAAACAAAACGGCCAATGCAAAATGGCATCCCTGAGCATTTTAAGACATTCAAGCGGCCAATTAGGGATAATTTTTAAAAAAATTAAAAACACGAAGTTAAGCCCAGCGTTGTTTTTGATTTGATGCTTTTTTAAAAGAAAATAAAAGAAAGAACCAAGAAATAAAAGTTGAATTGAAATCATTTAGATTCTTTAACTAGAGCCCTTCCACTACCAAAATAAGCAATATAATATTTTAGTCCACCTAGATTCAATTGTTCGATTCCCTGTGCTCCTAGTGCAGGCAGACGCAGGATGGGTCAAGCCTTTCTCAGACCGCTCCGCTCTCATGAAATCGTCAACTTTTTTACACCGGCTGAAAATCAAAGTAGGGTGCTGCTCCCAAATGTTTTTTAACGGTTTTGTGCAAGTACTATTTTTTTTATTTTTCTTCTGATTATGTATGTTCAACTATTTAAAAAAATAAATAAATGAAAACATTTTTATTTATTGGCTAGTCAAATACGTAAAATCGAATACTCATCTTCTACCTTCTTGTATCAAACTAGTTAACTAGCCTCCCGAGGTCGACTGTTGGGTGTTGCCCAGCATTTTATTTTCTAATTGTTGCAGGGCTCGTTCACGAATGACGCCAGAGGACTACAACGTATTGCTGGACCTAAAATTGAATATTGCGAGGAGCAATGAGCCGCGCAACTAGCCGAACGGCGAACAAAACATTAGATTGAGCCGCGCATGGAGCCGAACCGCCGCCGTTACGAGTCGTTAAATACCGAGATGAATTCCAAGACGTGCGCAAGCGTTGATTTGTTTTATACAGCAAAACTTTAATAATTCCCAGTTCTTTTTGATGAAAATTCGTCGTTTTTGTGCTGTGAAAATGCCGGTGACGTGCAAGTTGTGTGACAAATTATTTAGTGCCCAATTTAATTTGAATAAACACTGTCATCGGGGTTCTACTGTATGTCTATGCTACGAAAAACATTTTTTAAGATTTAGCGCATTTAAATTTGTCAATACTCCCATGGCAAAACAAAATAAACGTGAAATGCAATATAGAAGAAATACTGCATTACCTCAAAAAATATTAATCGCAGCACATAGATATTGTAAATTTTTGAAATCAAAAAGAAAAGACGAATATTAAAATGCAAAAATATACAGGGTGTTTCCTCTCAAAAAATCGACTTCATTGTCACACCCTGTACAGGGTGTCCCAAATTCGTTGTTTTTTTGTGGTTTCGGGTATTTCTAGGGGAAATAGAAAAAAACTGAGCCCTCTTTGCGACGCTTAAATTTTAAGAGAAGCCTAAATCCTAAGCTACGGAGTGTTTTTGTCTGCATTTTGCTTTTGTGTAAATAGCTTTCTTATAGATCTTTTCTTGAAGAATTGACAGATGTAAACGGTTTTTATTTATCTGTTTTGGTTTTTAAAATATTGCATAAAGTTGTTATTTTTCTTACAAAATAACTCTCTTTTTATTCGTTTTTTAAAATTAGCTTAAAATTTCCTTTAAAATGAGTGATACATCATATTTTAATTTTATTTTTAATTTTCTTTTATTGTTTTCTTTATTTTTATTTTTTAATCACCTCTTTATTATTTTTTTATTTTTATAATTTTATAATATTAAAATATTTAAAACCCATTAAGCAAACTAAAATATGTGGTAAAAATAAAAAAAATTAATTTTATGTGATATCTCAAAAACTAAAGGTGTCAAATGAAATTTAATTTAACAGTTTAATTCCTCTAAAAAAAGTGTCTTAGGAATGTTTTCACAGAAATAAAAAATATTAATAAATAAACAAGTTATAGACCCCTTCCCAAAATGCAGACTTTTTAGAAACACCCCGTAGTTTAAAAACGGCTTGCTATATCAAAATGCGATTTTCACCTTTAAGCTTCTTTTGAAATTTGAGTGTCGCAAAGGTGGATCAGGTTTTTTTAGCCCCTCTAGAAATACCCGAAACCTCCCAAAAACAACGAATTTGGGACACCCTGTACATGGTGACGGATAGAAAAAAATTATGTTGGCTTTTAAAGTTGTCATAATTAACCAAAAAAATCTACAATTTATTATACCCCTTTATTTTCAATGATAAAGTTGCTGAGTGCTCAGGTTATAAAAAACCACCCGATACCTACATAAAATCATACCTAAAAATTAGAATTGACCATTATTTTATACCTTGAATTTTTTATTATACGTTAAGCTCTTCGAGCTCGCGCCAATAATTTAAATTAGACATTTTGACGTTAATTTTGGCGCATGCTCCTTTGATGGAATTCATCTCGGTATTTAACGACTCGTCCGCCGTTCGGCTCCATGCGCGGCTCAATGTTCGTCGAAATGTTCAGGTTTGTACCATGCTTAGTGATTTATAGCCATAGAGAAAATAATAATTTTATTTTGTCTCTGTTTATAGCTATAAGGATACCCTGTTTCCACCAATGCATGTCCACCCCGATTCAAAAAATGCATCATGTGATTGGCCATGGATATGCACCGGTTTTAAATACAGTCTCACCTGATCCGTTTTTTGAATCGGGGTGGGCATGCATAGGTGGAAACCAAGGACTGTACACAGAGAACAGGATGGTCCACTTCGCGAAATCTGTCAGACGGTTTTTAATACGTCACAAAATACTCCATATATCTATTAAATAGATATATGAAATACTCAACGACATAACCTCACTTTTTCGTAAAATATAAACAAAAACTAATTTTAAAACGTTTTTTTTTTAAACCATGTCTCGCTGTAATGTAGAAAGATAATAATAATATACAATTTTATGTAAAAATATCCTAGGTGTATCTTCTGCAGAAAATAGTTTACAGAACCTCTCAATCATCAATAAAATCAAATAAATTTTTTCATTGTCATTCATCAGCATTTGTTTAAAAAAACATGTTAATATTTGGAATATCATCTAGAATATTTTGTGAATAGTATTTTACTCCCCATTAGAATACCTAAGCCTATGAGGGGTGATCAGCTGCCCATAGTAGGTGTACAAAATTCATTTACAGGACACTATATTGCCCGGCTTTTTGCTGTCTTAATCACTACATTATTCTACTTATCAATTTCTATTAGCAAATCTTCTTAAGCTTTTATGGTTTTTAAGAAGCAAATAACTTACCATTATCAGAAAGTAGCATTTGTATATTATTTTTCAGGTTTACATTTCATGCACCCTGCAATCCACTACAGGACCAAAAATTTATTGCTAATTCCTGTAGAACAATGCATACATTTCATTCCACTTATCACCTAGTAGTACCACCTAAAGTGAGGGGCTCATCAATATGTAAGGACCTATACAATATCTCGACACTTTTAATGACCACTCAGGACTGATAAGAATCAGGACCTGGCACAACCTTTAAGGACTAACAGGGTCAACAAAAATATGGTTTAATAAGTCCCTGTACAAAGTTTTTGCTATTGATCAGCAACAGGCCCAGAGGTATTTTTTGCACTTAAGAAATATTCACGTTCTGTCAGTAGCGGCTTGTGGTAGAACATGGCACATCAGTTGAATAGAAAAAACCAAGGACCACAAACTGACCGTCTTTGGTAAAAACGAGATATTGTTGGCAAAAATGTTCAGTTATCATGTCATTTGTACAGTATGAAACCTCATTCCAAATTAAATGTTTTGTCAATATATTATACAGTTTTTTCTTTCAACTGATGTAGAATGTTCTACAACATTGCTATGTTTAAAAGGTAATAACATGTGTACCTACTGAGGTGTGTATATTGCTCAACTTCACCTAACTAGCAGCAGAACTAGCTTTTTGTCCCTTATTATTTTAGTAATTAAAATCTCACTTTTTGTCCTGTTGAAGCAATTTGTAGTTATCAGTATTTTAACCTATTGCTTCATCTAAATGTTACATATAGGTTTGATTTTATGAGGTATATGTTAGTGCCCCCAAAGATATCATCTCAGGATACATGTTTACATATTTAAAAATAAAATGATTAAATAAAAGTTATTTTCCTATTTTAATTTCGACCAAATTTATTATATTTATTGATTTATAATACTAGAAATTATCTAAGTAGATAAAGTCTTTAGGCATCTGTATACATTTTTAGAATTTTTTTGTTATATCACTCATAATAGCAAAAAAATAACAAACCTGTATACAATATTAAGTGGGGTTATTGATTAGAAGCAATAAGGAATTTGTTACCATAAACATCAGGATAACAAATCCTGAATTTGATAAATGAAATGTAAGAAGAATGAACCATGGGGGCAAAAAATCTAGGACATGTAGGTAGTTTACCTTTCTAAGAAATGTCCTAGTATTTTTTACCCAACTGCAAGACCTTTTTACTTCTCAGCATCATTTTGTTTTTATTAAGTGACATTAGCTTCTAAAGAATTGAAAAAAATATAATAATATATTACATTTTAATAATATATATAAAAAATATAAATATATCTTTAAAAAAACTGTGCTAAAGCAAAATCTCCATTGTGCAAAAACTAAAATTGATAAAATTGACAAAACAAAAACTTAGAACATTATAAATAAATTATTGGGGAAACTATTAAAGACACACACTAACAGTCGCAAACCAACTGAATACTCATTTTCGTACAATAGCAGACTCCGATACAAAAAATTCAACAATAACTCTATCAATTTGCACAAAACAAAAAAAAATCAGACTTTAACTAAGTAGTTTTCTTTTGTACCAACATCAACCAGCAAATGTTCCTTGATTTCGTTGCTTGTACCTGCAGTTGGCTCTTCAGGATCAACTTCAATTGGTTTCACTGATAGGTTTTGACTTGGCACAGATGTATTCCTTAGTATTGTTTTGGAAGTACATAAGCCTGTAATAAAAAAACATATATAAGGAACTTTTTTAAAAATAGGTAGTTTCTACAGTGTAAATTTTGTACTCTAGTACATATGGAATTCACAAAAAAACATGAGGTTTTAGAAATTGTCCAAGTATTATTTTGTTATGACATTTTTGTCAAAATTACAGTAGGTGTCCCAAATTAAGTTGGCACTATTGATAACTTCACTATTATTGGAGTCAAATTAGTACAAAACAGAAAAACAATTAAATTGCACATTTACAGAAAAAAAAATTAAAAAGTATGTTTAATGTCTAATTTTTGTGGTTGTAGAGGTTTCTTCATAGACAAGGGGTGATCAGCTGCCCACAGTAGGTCTACAGGACTCCATAGGACACTACAATACACTACAGGATCAAGAATTAATTAAAGTCCTGTAGGATGGTGAACAAATTTGGTTCAGCTGATCACACCTTGTTCATAGATGAACACACAGGCCTAAATAATTCACATGCGGCTTAGTGTTACATTAAGTAATCTCTGGGGGGGGAGGGTTACCTTTGTGTCATAGTCTTGGCCATAGGTGGTTACACTTTTGTGACATTTTTAACCTATTTCTTTATCAAAAAATCTGAAAAATGGTATGTTGTTGAGTTGTTTTTATGAGAACATTTTTTTTGTCAACATAAGGTATGTATGTATTCGAAAGTGGTGGCAGGCCCTTCTGGACCTCCATGCACTGTGACCACATATGGATCTATTGTGCCCACATACCTACATACTGAGTTTGACTAAAGTGGCATATTTTTTTTTCCACCCAGCACTTAAAAAACTCTGTAGATTACAACTAAATGATTTAGGCTTAACACAACATAAGGTATACCTACACAACAAATTTAATTTTTAATATATTTGTGGTTAGGAAATATGCTTGGAAATAGGCTCGGAAATAGGTATGTTTATGTCAAAGTCACAAAAGTGTAACTGCCTATGGCAAGGACTATACACTGAATGATTTTTTTTATATTTTTCTTGAAAATGTGTTACGACAGGAGAAGGGCGGCAAAAGATCCTGAATTTTAACCTTACATAATTAAAGAATGTGGCCCTAAATAGATTTAAAAAAATGTTAAAAATGATATTTACCTAGCAGTTTATCTTGAAAAGGAATTTCGAAAACTGTTCTGTAGAAATGCTTTCGTGGGATCCATATTGTCTTTTCCACAACGCCTTAGCCACTCTTGCAAAAGAGTCTTTGGAACAGTCATTGGAAGGTGGAAATTTAAAAAAAACTCAAACGTAGAACTTCTAAGTTCGAATAGTTGGATTTACATCCAGAAACCGCACAGGATGCTCCTGGGATTTTGCGATTCCGAAAATTGTTTAAAATATCGAAAATAACAATACAAAACCAAGATTCCACAAATTTTTCCCTTAAAATAAATAAAAATGCGAAACACGGATTAGGTAAATAAGTGACATAGCTTAATCGTAGCCACGCAGACCGAACCGCAGCTTTTTTTTTACGAGTCGTTAAATACCGAGATGAATTCCATCAAAGGAGCATGCGCCAAAATTAAGGTCAAAATGTCTAATTTAAATTATTGGCGCGAATACCGTGATTGGCGCGAGCTCGAAGAGCTTAATGTATAATAAAAAAATCAAGGTATAAAATAATGGTCAATTCTAATTTTTAGGTATGATTTTATGTCGGTACCGGGTGGTTTTTTATAACCGGAGCACTCAGCAACTTTATTATTGAAAATAAATTGAGATTGAGAACTTTAAAAGCCAACATAATTTTTTTCTATCCGTCACCATGTACATAGTGTCCCAAATTCGATGTTTTTGGGGGGTTTCGGGTATTTCTAGAGGGGCTAAAAAAAACTGATCCCCCTTTGCGACACTCAAATTTCAAAAGAAGCTTAAAGGTGAAAATCGCATTTTGATATAGCAAGCCGTTTTTAAACTACGGGGTGTTTTTAAAAAGTCTGCATTTTGGGAAGGGGTCTATAACTTGTTTATTTATTAATATTTTTTATTTCTGTGAAAACATTCTTAAGACACTTTTTTAAGAGGAATTAAATTTCATTTGTCACGTTTAGTTTTTGAGATATCACATAAAATTAATTTTTCTTTATGGGAGGATCCCTTTATTTCTTTATATTTTTGTATTTTTTTTTTTTACCACATATTTTAGTTTGCTTAATGGGTTTAAAATATTTTAATATTATAAAATTATAAAAATAAAAAAATAATAAAGAGGTGATTAAAAAATAAAAATAAAGAAAAAATAAAAAAATAAAATATTGAGTGTGATACATCATTTTAAAGGAAATTTTAAGCTGATTTTAAAAATCGAATAAAAAAAGAGTTATTCTGTAAGAAAAATAACAACTTTATGCAATATTTTAAAAACCAAAAGAGATAAATAAAAACCGTTTACATCTGTCAATTCTTCAAGAAAAGATCTATAAGAAAGCTATTTACACAAAAACAAAATTTTCATAAACAAAAAAGTTATAGACCCCCTCCCAAAATGCAGACAAAAACACTCCGTAGCTTAAAAACGGCTTGCTATATCTAAATGTGGTTTTTACCTTTAGGCTTCTCTTGAAATTTGAGCGTCGCAAAGGGGGTCAGTTTTTTTCTATCTCCCCTAGAAATACCTGACACCACAAAAAAACAACGAATTTGGGACACCCTGTACAGGGTGTGACAATGAAGTCGATTTTTTGAGAGGGAACACCTTGTATATTTTTGCATTTTAAGATTCGTCTTTTCTTTCTGATTTCAAAAATATACAATATCTACGTGCTGCGATTAATATTTTTTGAGGTATATGCAGTATTTCTTCTATATGATCTTATGCATTTCACGTTTATTTTGTTTTGCCATGGGAGTATTGACTCTCAACTCCAATGTTTCTTCAAGTATTTATTTCTTGATTGTGTTTGTATTTCAAATCATCACACAGATCCAAGTTTTTTGGGAAGGAGCATTTACATTCCAGGCATCTAAACATAAAAACACTTTCTGCATAGGAATACCTTTGTTTTTGTATGCCATCTTTACTTTGACAGTGTTTATTCAAATTAAATTGGGCACTAAATAATTTGTCACACAACTTGCACGTCACCGGCATTTTCACAGCACAAAAACGACGAATTTTCATCAAAAAGCACTGGAAATTAAAAGTTTTGCTGTCTAAAACTATACTGAAATATCTCTCAGTTGATTGGTTGGCAGAAGTGACAGATCAACGCTTGCGCACGTCTTGGAATTCATCTCGGTATTTAACGACTCGTTTTTTTTTTGTGATAAGTGATGACGAGTCGTTAAATACCGAGATGAATTCCAAGACGTGCGCAAGCGTTGATCTGTCACTTCTGCCAACCAATCAACTGAGAGATATTTCAGTATGGTTTTATACAGCAAAACTTTAATAATTCCCAGTTCTTTTTGATGAAAATGCGTCGTTTTTGTGCTGTGAAAATGCCGGTGACGTGCAAGTTGTGTGACAAATTATTTAGTGCCCAATTTAATTTGAATAAACACTGTCATCGGGGTTCTACTGTAAGTCTATGCTACGATAAACATTTTTTAAGATTTAGCGCATTTAAATTTGTCAATACTCCCATGGCAAAACAAAATAAACGTGAAATGCAATATAGAAGAAATACTGCATATACCTCAAAAAATATTAATCGCAAACATAGAGATTGTAAATTTTTGAAATCAAAAAGGAAAGACGAATCTTAAAATGCAAAAATATACAGGGTGTTCCCTTTAAAAAAATCGACTTCATTGTCACACCCTGTACAGGGTGTCCAAATTCGTTGTTTTTTTGTGGTGTCGGGTATTTCTAGGGGAAATAGAAAAAACTGAGCCCCCTTTGCGACGCTTAAATTTTAAGAGAAGCCTAAAGGTGAAAACCACATTTAGATATAGCAAGCCGTTTTTAAGCTACGGAGTGTTTTTGTCTGCATTTTGCTTTTGTGTAAATAGCTTTCTTATAGATCTTTTCTTGAAGAATTGACAGATGTAACCGGTTTTTATTTATCTGTTTTGGTTTTTAAAATATTGCATAAAGTTGTTATTTTTCTTACAGAATAACTCTCTTTTTATTCGATTTTTAAAATCAGCTTAAAATTTCCTTTAAAATGATGTATCACACTCAATATTTTAATTTTTTATTTTTTTTTATTGTTTTCTTTATTTTTATTTTTTAATCACCTCTTTATAATTTTTTTATTTTTATAATTTTATAATATTAAAATATTTTAAACCCATTAAGCAAACTAAAATATGTGGTAAAAATAAAAAAAATTAATTTTATGTGATATCTCAAATACTAAACGTGACAAATGAAATTTAATTTAACAGTTTAATTCCTCTTGGAATGTTTTCACAGAAATAAAAAATATTAATAAATAAACAAATTATAGACCCCTTCCCAAAATGCAGAATTTTTAGAAACACCCCGTAGTTTAAAAACGGCTTGCTATATCAAAATGCGATTTTCACATTTAAGCTCCTTTTGAAATTTGAGTGTCGCAAAGGGGGATCAGGTTTTTTTAGCCCGAGGGGTCATCAGCTTTCAACAGTACTGTACAAATTTCACAACAGGACCCGACAGTACCACGACAGGACCCAACAGTTCTCGACAGTACACGACAGGACCCAACAGTACTCGACAGTACACGACAGTACCCAACAGTACACGACAGGACCCAACAGTACTCGACAGTACTCGACAGTACACGACAGTACCCAACAGTACTCGACAGTACACGATAGGACCCAACAGTACTCAACAGGACCCAACAGTACACGTCAGGACCCAAGTCCTGTTGGACGCTGTACAAAATTTTAGGGTGCCGATGACCCCTCGTTTTAGCCCCTCTAGAAATACCCGAAACCTCCCAAAAACATCGAATTTGGGACACCCTGTACATGGTAACGGATAGAAAAAAATTATGTTGGCTTTTAAAGTTGTCATAATTAACCAAAAAAATCTACAATTTATTATAGCCCTTTATTTTCAATGTTAAAGTTGCTGAGTGCTCAGGTTATAAAAAACCACCCGATACCTACATAAAATCATACCTAAAAATTAGAATTGACCGTTATTTTATACCTTGAATTTTTTATTATACATTAAGCTCTTCGATCTCGCGCCAATCCCGGTATTCGCGCCAATAATTTAAATTAGACATTTTGACGTTAATTTTGGCGCATGCTCCTTTGATGGAATTCATCTCGGTATTTAACGACTCGTAAGTGATGCGAAATGCACGGAAAAATTAACCTCACTTTGGATTCGCGAAAAAATCAATAAGTTCGGTTGTCCTTTTTCATTTAATGTGAATAGAAAAGGAAAGACCACCCTATCAAACACATCAAGGGTCTTTTGAGAAGGATGAGTAGGTTCATAGAAGGATGGCTCGACACCTTGAGGATTTTGTGACGTAGCGAAATTTGGAATATATGGGACTTATGGAAGTGGACCGTCCTGTTCTCTGTGTACAGTCCTTGGGTGGAAACAGGGTGTTAGAGTAAGACATTTTTTTTCTTACTCTAACCTTGATTCCCTTCGGGGTCGTTCATAAATGAGGCCAGACGTCAAAATATCTATTGAATGCGAAAAACATAAAATATTTGTTTGTAAAAATAAAGTTCATTAATTTCTCAACCTTTTTGTCCCATTTATAAACCCAAAGTCGTGAACTTATTGTTTGCTCATTATATTTCATTTTCTTTGGGGAAATAAGAAAGTTTTGCCTTTTTATCTGACATCGCTGCACGGTTGATCAGGATATCGCCATTCGAAGAAAATTAAAACAGCTTCTTTTTCTCTCTCTCTCAGACATTTTTTCCTATAGTAGGACGGAAGGGTAGAAAGGAAAACAAAACTATAAACATACACACACTACACATTTTAAGATACTTATGGCGCTATATGCGAAACATTTTGCGGTTTTAGTTTATGAATTCAGGCTTACCCTTTTTGAACCAATATCACATCGAGCATCATATGCTCACCCGGTTGCGTCCTTAGATATCGAAGGACAAAAGTGATAAACTTTTTTTTTTCTAAAATCTCGCTACCATTTTGTCTGACGTCTCAACAAGTCATATCAAAAGTTACGCAAAACAGTATTTTCTTCAGGTTTGGTTACATCCATTTTTTTCTCGTACTATCAATCGTTTTTAAGATATGGGGTGAGGGAAGGGAAGCGCGTATTATTTAACAGCTACATTTTTCTTCAACTTAGGCACTACTTAATTTTGAAAAAATGTACAATAACATAAAATAAAGACTAACCAATTACCTATAAAATAAGATATTGCTAAATTGTCTCGGTAGTGCCCTTGTTTAGATACGAAGCCCAAGTCGTTAGCAATACACCCATTTTCTATGTAGTTCCACATTATGCAAATACTATTGTGGTAATTAGGGTTGCCAGATTTCCTAGAGGGAACAGAGTAGCAGTGACTTTGCCGATGGGTAGATAAAATATATTTTTTTAATTGGGAGTCGGGAGAGAAGCTGTATTAAAAATATACAATCGAACTTCTATAACTCGAACTTCAAGGGACAACCAAATCAGTTCGAGTTATGGAGAGTTCGACTTATAGAAATTCGAGTTAGAGAGGTTAAAATTCATATAAAAAGTGCAGGGACCACTTAAAAGGTTCGAGTTATAGAGAGGTTCGAGTGTATACCTCGGCGATCTGACATTACCTGCTAAGTGCAAGTCAGATTTTTTTACAGGAGGGAATATATTCTCGCCCCCGGCAACTGGTAGAGTTGATAGCAGATATTGTTTTTCTTTTATAAAGTAAACAAGTGTTTAATCTGCAGTTGGCAGTTCATTTCACCATGTGGGCAATGAATGTCTAGCGCTATCTGCATAATATACCAAATTAAAAAAAAATGTCACTAAGCAGGTATTGTCAGATTGCCGACGATATTAAAAAAAAATTATGTGCTATCAACGACTGATGAGTCCCTGATGCTATATTATTTTTACTAACAACAAGGCTGCAAGCTGCTAGGAGAAAAATGTTGGTTGGTGAAAATAAGGGATTTGAAACCTTTGAAGTGAAAAACTTTCTGACTTGCTCCACACTAATTCGTATAGCTTATAGACATATTATTTTCCAGGTTTCTGGAAATTCCAGAAAAAAAATGGTACAGTCAGGGACTTTTTAAATTGCCGCCCTTGAAAATAAAAAAATTCCTATTTGAAATTCGGAAAAGTAGTTTGAACCAAAACAAAAAAATTGTGAACCTTACCTCTGTCCGTAATTTTGACAGAAAAAAATAAAACAATAATTTAAAAAGTCCCCGACTGCACCTACACAAGCATTTTTTAGAAAACATAAGTTTACTGTAAAAATATATTCTAAACTTAAACATATCCAGGTTTTTCCAGAACGTTTCAAGAGATTTCCAGAACATTTTAAAACTATTCCTAAGCAATTCCAGAACATTTGTATACTTTTCCAAGACATATAGGTATAGACTTTTTAAGATTATTTTCAGACTTTAACTAAACATTTCCAGAAAATTTCCAGACTTTTTTAAAAGATTTTCAGAATGTTCCTGAAAAAGAGTTTTCCCGAACATATCCAGACTTTTTAGAACATATCTAGACTTCAAAAGAAATTTCCAGAACATTTCCGGATTTCTATAAATTATTTAAAGCCCTTTTCTGTACATCTTCAGATTTTTTTATGACATTTACAGAGTTGTTTAAAACATTTCCTGATTTTTCCTTATTAATGTTTGCTAGACTTTTCCTAAAAATGCCCAGACTTTTTCTAAACATTTTGAGACCCGTTAAGCTATTTTCTTAAACAATTATAACTCCACTCCACCGATATTTTAGGAATATTCTCAAAAAAAATTGGAAGGAAAACGGAAATGAGATCTCTTATCATGGAAACGCCTAGAAAGAATTTTTGAAAGTTCGAACATAACAAGGGAATTAAAAAAGGGTTTTTAAGGGGACCCTAGAGAAAAGCTGGACATTTGGCTGTCCCGAAAAGGTATTTTGGGACATGGGGTCTATGTCAAGTAACCAATAAAGGGACGGTTGGCAGGCTTACCATTGACATTATAAATAACATGTCCATGAGATTAAAAAAATTGCAACAAAGCTAGGCACTAGATGTGCCGGGCACCATTCTGACAGTTCCGCATTATAGGAACAGCTGTCTTCTTTGAAAATTAGGCCTTTGTGTATTATAAGAGCCGGAATTAATGGTGCCGCCATTATTAATGGAAAATAAACGACTGGATTTATAAATTCGACTTTGGCATGTCAATTTTGAAAGATCAACTGTTAGTTTTCAATAGAAAACTGTCAGAATAGTACCCGGCACTATTACTGCCTGGCATTATTGCAATAAGTCCCTAATATCCTCTGAATTTAGAAAGCGTGGCATTTGGGTACTTTCGCGTGGTAGCAAGTGGAAAAGCGTGGTAATTGTTACGGATATTTGCTGTTGGGGCTTTTCTTCGTAATAAATAAAACTGATTTTACTTTTCAACAAAATCTATTGCATCATCTTTTTATTATTTTTACAGACAACTTTTAATTTTTGGTTAGGTTCTTTTTACAGAAAGCTACACCCTATATGCACACTGAGACAACCTATTTGCTATAAGGCCACTGATAACATCCTAACACTCCCTCGATTTGAAATGTGCAATATGTAAATATGAAAATCGCTAACATAATGAAAATAAAAAAAAATCTTATAAAAAAAATAAACTTAAGCTTCAAAATACAAGACATTTCTTAACAAATACAAATCCTATCTCTAAGATAAACGAAAGTATCTTTTCCTAAAGATTTTGTTAAGATATCTGCTAAATTTTGGTCAGTCGATACATACTTGATATCAATTTCTTTTCTGAAAACCATATCTTTTATAAAATGTCAATATGTTTTGACCTCTTTGAGTTTTCATTACTTTTTGTCATTAAAATTGAGCTTTGATTGTCACAATAAAAAATAGACTTGTTCAGTAGACCAAAATCATTTAAAATCCCCTTTAAATTTTTAAGATCTTGAGCTGAGGCTGCCGCTGCCACATACTCTGCTTCGGCGGTTGATAGAGCCACGCAACTCTGTTTCTTAGAAAACCAAAATACAGGATTTGATCCATATTTTATTGTGCATCCACTCACACATTTTCTATCCTCTTTGTCTGTTCCCCAATCAGCATCTGAATAAGCATTTAAGCTTTCATTCTCTTTATTTTTGACATAAGTAAGTCCTAGATCTTTTGTTCCTTGTAAATAACGCAGTATCCTTTTTCCTGCATTCCATGTCTCCATTGTAGGTCTGTCTAAAAATTTACCCAAATATGATACTGAATATCCAATGTCTGGTCTGCTTGTCGTAGCTAGATACATCAAACCTCCAATCAGACTTCGGTATGGAACATCTGTGATTATCTCGCTTTGATCATTATACTGAAAACCTTTTTCCATTGGGGTTGCTTTCTTGTTACATGTTGCCATGTTGAAGTTTTTCAGAAATTTTTCTATAAATTTAGCTTGGTCAATCTTAATTGTATCTTCAGTTCTTATAATGCTCATACCAAGAAAGTTCTTGATTTCTCCTTCTTTTGCGTTAAAATGTTGCTTTAGAAGTTTAACAGTGTCTTCTATATCACTCTTTTCTCCAGTTATAAGCATGTCGTCTACGTAGAGCATTACCCATACTTTCTTGTTAAAATACAAACAATATTGTGATCTAATAAAATTATTTTTAGTTGCAAAATCATTGAATGTGTCATTCCAAACTTTGGGTGCTTCTTTGAGACCATATAATGTCTATGTCAAGTAACCAATAAAGGGACGGTTGGCAGGCTTACCATTGACATTATAAATAACATGTCCATGAGATTAAAAAAATTGCAACAAAGCTAGGCACTAGATGTGCCGGGCACCATTCTGACAGTTCCGCATTATAGGAACAGCTGTCTTCTTTGAAAATTAGGCCTTTGTGTATTATAAGAGCCGGAATTAATGGTGCCGCCATTATTAATGGAAAATAAACGACTGGATTTATAAATTCGACTTTGGCATGTCAATTTTGAAAGATCAACTGTTAGTTTTCAATAGAAAACTGTCAGAATAGTACCCGGCACTATTACTGCCTGGCATTATTGCAATAAGTCCCTAATATCCTCTGAATTTAGAAAGCGTGGCATTTGGGTACTTTCGCGTGGTAGCAAGTGGAAAAGCGTGGTAATTGTTACGGATATTTGCTGTTGGGGCTTTTCTTCGTAATAAATAAAACTGATTTTACTTTTCAACAAAATCTATTGCATCATCTTTTTATTATTTTTACAGACAACTTTTAATTTTTGGTTAGGTTCTTTTTACAGAAAGCTACACCCTATATGCACACTGAGACAACCTATTTGCTATAAGGCCACTGATAACATCCTAACACTCCCTCGATTTGAAATGTGCAATATGTAAATATGAAAATCGCTAACATAATGAAAATAAAAAAAAATCTTATAAAAAAAATAAACTTAAGCTTCAAAATACAAGACATTTCTTAACAAATACAAATCCTATCTCTAAGATAAACGAAAGTATCTTTTCCTAAAGATTTTGTTAAGATATCTGCTAAATTTTGGTCAGTCGATACATACTTGATATCAATTTCTTTTCTGAAAACCATATCTTTTATAAAATGTCAATATGTTTTGACCTCTTTGAGTTTTCATTACTTTTTGTCATTAAAATTGAGCTTTGATTGTCACAATAAAAAATAGACTTGTTCAGTAGACCAAAATCATTTAAAATCCCCTTTAAATTTTTAAGATCTTGAGCTGAGGCTGCCGCTGCCACATACTCTGCTTCGGCGGTTGATAGAGCCACGCAACTCTGTTTCTTAGAAAACCAAAATACAGGATTTGATCCATATTTTATTGTGCATCCACTCACACATTTTCTATCCTCTTTGTCTGTTCCCCAATCAGCATCTGAATAAGCATTTAAGCTTTCATTCTCTTTATTTTTGACATAAGTAAGTCCTAGATCTTTTGTTCCTTGTAAATAACGCAGTATCCTTTTTCCTGCATTCCATGTCTCCATTGTAGGTCTGTCTAAAAATTTACCCAAATATGATACTGAATATCCAATGTCTGGTCTGCTTGTCGTAGCTAGATACATCAAACCTCCAATCAGACTTCGGTATGGAACATCTGTGATTATCTCGCTTTGATCATTATACTGAAAACCTTTTTCCATTGGGGTTGCTTTCTTGTTACATGTTGCCATGTTGAAGTTTTTCAGAAATTTTTCTATAAATTTAGCTTGGTCAATCTTAATTGTATCTTCAGTTCTTATAATGCTCATACCAAGAAAGTTCTTGATTTCTCCTTCTTTTGCGTTAAAATGTTGCTTTAGAAGTTTAACAGTGTCTTCTATATCACTCTTTTCTCCAGTTATAAGCATGTCGTCTACGTAGAGCATTACCCATACTTTCTTGTTAAAATACAAACAATATTGTGATCTAATAAAATTATTTTTAGTTGCAAAATCATTGAATGTGTCATTCCAAACTTTGGGTGCTTCTTTGAGACCATATAATGCTCTATTTAGTTTCAGTATTGGTGCTTTGCTTTCTAATCCTTGTGGCTTATAAATATAGACTTCACTTTCCAATATTCCATTCAGAAAAGCCGTTGGAATGTCCAGCTGTCTAACACTCCAGTCCTTTTGTAATGCTATTGACAATAACATCCTTATCGTTGACATTCTTGCCACTGGTAAATAAACTGGCTCAAATCTGTTCTCCTCCTTAATCTGAAATCCTTTTGCAACTACTCTTGCCTTTTTCGTTCCGTCCTCTTTTGTTCTAAACACCCATTTTGTCTCTATAGCTGTTTTTCCCTTTGGTAACTCTGTCTCTGTCCATGTTTTTATCTTCTCATGTGAATCTAACTCCTTTTTAATTGCATTTTTCCATTCTTCATTCTGTACTGCTTCTTCATAGTATGTATGATCTTCTTCACTTGCAGATATTAAGCAATAAGCTGTATGCTGTACATAATCAGTTAAATGTTGTGGTTGTTTTACTTTTCTTCCTCTATTTGTTGTTTTATCTCCTTGTTCCTTATGTTCTTCAAAATTATCTGTGTCACTGTCTGTACTTTCTCTCCCATCTTCATAGATTTCTTCAGTCTCGCTATCTTCTTGCATCTCTACATCAATCTCATTTATTCCTCCTCTTAGGTCATTTTCTTCTTCAATTCTTATTATCATTGGTGTGTTGTCATCTTCTTTCTTGTTTTTCTTTATTTCTTCATATCGTGTTTGTTTTTCGTTAAACCTTACATCTCTTGAAGTTATTATCTCATTTTTCTCATAGTTCCATAGTCTATATCCGGCTCCCATGTATCTCACATGTATGCAAGGCTGTGCTCTTCTTTCTAGTTTATTTTGTCTTGGTAAAATTACTGCCCATGCTTGACATCCAAAAATTCTTAGTTTTGACAAATCATTCTTGCCATACCATCTCCTTGCAGGTGTTTCACCATTATTTGCATCTGTTGGTGTTCTGTTAAGTTCATATGCCGAGCATAAGACTGCTTCTCCCCATAGATCTCTTGGTAGATTTGTTTCAATAAACTTGGTCCTGACTCTATCTAACAGAGTACGGTTCATGCGCTCTGCAGTGCCGTTTTCTTGCGGGGTATATGGCATTGTATACTCCAGCTCAATCCCTTTATTCCTACAAAAAAGTGTTTGAAACAAACTCCCCACCATTATCTACTCTTATTGCTTTAGTTTTAACCCCATGTTGTGTTTTTATTAACTGTATAAAATCTATCAAATTTTGCTCTCCTTCACTTTTATTCTTTAAGAGTTTTACAACCAAAAAATGTGAATAGTCATCTATCAATACCTGAAAATATTTATGCCCCTCAGGCGAGGGTGTGGCAACAGGGCCTGCAATATCAGAATGTATCAACTCACCAATTTGTTTTGTTTTCTTTATTTTACTATAAAAAGGTTTCCTGACACTCTTACCTTCTACACAAGTATCGCAAACATCTGTAATGGTAAACCTAATTTACTTAGACTGTACCTATTTGTGTGCCCTAATCGCCTGTGCCAAATATTTTTATCTTCTACACCCACAAAACAATCTTCTTTCTTAACTATATTACAGTTCGGTTTCTTAAAATCTAAGCTTAAAAATAATAAATCATTCACAGTATAGCAATAAAATGAGGAATTATTAAAATACAAATTTGCATACTTTTTACCAGATTTATCACAACCAAAATTAACTGTAAATTTGTTCATCAACAATTTAGAAACTGAAAGTAAATTATGAGACATACCTGGTACAAGCAACGCTTCAACTGATATGTCTTTACCTTGACACGCTGCCTTAATAACTCCCTTCTTATTCGTGCTCAAAATCTCATTGTCTTTAGCTGTACCAATCTTTACTGTATCAATCTCCATTACATTTGTCATATACTTTTCCATTTCTCCCATGACCATGTGTTGGGTACACCCAGAGTCAAGTATAAAATCATGTATACCATTTCTTAAGCTTTTTGTTCTGCTACTTAATGCAATAAATGCTATTTCATCTGCTTTATTAGCTTGCTGCCCACTATTCTGGCTACCACTGTAGTTCCCTCTAGTATTACCTCCTCGGTTACCTCTGTATGTGCCACGGTTTTGAGAAAAATTTCTACTTGATCTACGACCTCTGTAGCTCCCTCTACTACTGCTATTATTAACTCTACAGTCTGCAATTTTATGGCCCCTTTGTCCGCATTTATAACATGCATAGAATGACATTTCATTGTTTTCTACTTGCCTATTCTTTAATTTACTTTCTTCATCTAATAATCTTGATTTGACAAAGTTCATTTTTAATGTTGTTGCCATTGTTTCCAGTGCTGTGATTACTGGCTGGTACTGATCGTCTAATGACAATAAAGATGACAGATCTTGTCTTCTTCATCCATCTTAGAACTTTCATTTTCCAGCTCTCTTATTAATGTGTCAAATGCCAGAAAATGACCCTCCAATTTACCATCTCTCTGTAGTTTTAATGTAAGTAATCTTCTTTTCATGGTTAGCTTTGAAAAGGCACTCTTTCTTTGAAAAACATCTTCTAATGCTTGCATCATTTCTTTTGCTGTTGTTGAATCCTTCAATAAATCAATGTGCTTGTCTGTGACACACGAAACTATCAAACTTTTTGCTTTAGAATCTTTGACTTTAAAATCTGCCTTTTGCCTATCATCTGAAAAGTCATCTTCAGTTTTCTCTAACGTTTCTGCTATCTGCCTCTCTTCTAATAAAGTCTTAACTCGAAACTTCCAGTTACTGAAGTTTGTGGCGCTTGTAAGTTAAGGCAAACTTACCATGTTTGATGTCATTTTTCTGCAATTTTTTTAAAAAATTATTTTCTGGTTCTTCTACGTCTCTGGGCCCACAACCTGTTACGGATATTTGCTGTTGAGGCTTTTCTTCATAATAAATAAAACTGACTTTACTTTTCAACAAAATCTATTGCATCATCTTTTTATTATTTTTACATTATTTTTTATTTGCAAGGAATCTAGTGATAAAGCTGGTTGCGGACATAAAAAAATCCTTTTTTGCCACCTTACCTACTCTATGACGTCACGGTTTCTCTCTGTCAGACCTCAGACCATAGACCTACCGGGCTGTACAAAAATATCAACATTAGTTTAGGTAATAAACAGTGCGTAAAAGAAAAAAATAACAAAAATCTGTGTTCTGCCTTACAACTAAATGACTCAACCCTAGTAAGAGATTGTTTTTCACAAACACAAATTTTATTCAATCGACCAGGAGGAAAATGCAACTTATTTCTACTTAATATAAGATCTTTACGCTCCAAAATAGATGACCTCTTGCTTTTGTTGGATGACACGGGGTTTCCTAGTATAGTAGTATTAGTAGAACATTGGTTGGAACCTGCCGAACCAGTATATATTTCTAATTATTCTTTGATAGGTAAATTTTCTAGAGAAATACATCTACACGGTGGCACACTGATCATGTTGTATAATGATTTTCTTAGTAATTATGAATTTGTTCTGATAACTAGATTTGATCATCTTTTGGATGAAAGAGTGTGCGAGTTTAGTATTGTCTTCTGTGCTAAATTGAATTTGTATATCTTGGGTATGTACAGATCCCCAAATGTAGATATCATACCATTTTTTAATAAATTAGAGACGCTTCTTTCAGGCATCTCAAGCAGTGCAGGTATAATACTAGCCGGAGATTTAAATGTCAACTACCTAGACCAAAATAGTCGTTTTGCTGAGTCATTAAAAAATATTTTAAAATCAAATAACTTAACAATGCATGTAGATCATCCCACAAGAATAACCCCAACAACTTCAACTACTTTAGATTATGTGTGCTCAACTTAATAATGATTTGGTGGATTGCACTACGATCCACTCTGGTTTATCGGATCATGAGGCTGTGCTCTTTAGTTTTCCTATTAAACATCCCATCAAAATTAAACCTGGTAGTAAGCGAGGTAGAATTTTTTCCAAAAAGAACTATAGAAAATTCTCTCTGTTATGTGGCCAAACAGACTGGAATAGGGTATTCTTCGGTCCAGATTCTTTAGATAATTTTCACTTACTCATGTGCACAAAATTTAATATATCTTTTCCTGTTATTAATATTAAAACAAAGAAAAAAAGTCCATGGTATACAAAAGGGCTTCGAACTTCGGCAAAAAACATGAGATCATTAAATTATATAAAAAATTCTCTCAAAATTGAAAGCATAGATTTTTTGGATTATTATAAAAATTATCGTAAACTCTATAAAAGAACATTAAAACACGCTAAACGGTCATATTATTTTACTAGGATTCAGCGATCTCATAATCAAAATAAAGAAACATGGAAAATAGTTAACAAGTTGAGGGGGCAAAATTCATCTTCAGTGTCTACAGATCTTAAAGCTAATGATTTAAACTCTTTCTATTGCAGTATAGCCCAGAAACTTTCTAGTAAAATCAATTCAACTAAAGATCCATTGGACTATTTAAATAATATTTCTGTTACAAACACATTTTCCCTAAGTCCCACAACAGCTTCTGAAATTAAAGAAATTTTTCAAAAATTAAAAAACAAAAACTCTACTGGCTGGGACAAAATGTCTCTTAGAATTTTTGAGGCACTCCCTGAATCAGTTTTGATTGTCCTTGCTGAAGCCATCAATGAATCGTTTAATTTAGGAAATTTTCCGGATTGTTTAAAAAAAGCTTTAATACTACCTATCTTTAAGGGAGGAGATCACAACATTCCTTCAAATTTCAGACCTATTGCACTACTACCGACATTGTCCAAAATAATTGAAAAATTGGTACAAGTTAGGCTGACAAATTTTTTAATAGAGAATAGAATTCTTAGTGGTACACAGTTTGGTTTTCAAGCTAACATAGGCACCAGTGATGCCATATTTAATTTGCTTGAGGAGCTCTATCTCAAACTAAATGCAGGTGAGAGGGTCGCAGCAGTGTTCTGTGATCTATCGAAGGCCTTTGATTGCGTGGATCACAGGATATTGTTGGGAAAGCTTGGGAAGTATGGAGTCGGTGGTGTAGCGTTAAGGTGGTTTAAGTCGTATTTATCTGAGCGTTCACAATCAGTCATCTTAAGTAATGAAACCTCCACCACACAACAGTTAAATGTTGGAGTTCCGCAAGGATCCATACTTGGACCTCTAATATTTTTGATATTTGTGAATGATATTTCACATCTTCCTATAAGTGGTCAAATCACCAGTTTTGTGGACGATAACACATTCTTGTGGCATGATGTTATTGCTGAAAGGCTCGCAGTTACAGTTCAAAACGACCTTGGTCTCATTAAGGAATGGTGTGATGCAAATTTATTATCTTTTAATGTCTCAAAGACACATATTTTAAATTTTAGATGTGATCTCAATAATATACAACTACAAAATGAAAATATTACAAACCAGGGTATTAATAAGTTCTTGGGTATCATAATTGATAATTCACTTAAGTTTGATGAACATATTAAAAAGTTAAAGAGTAAGATTGCTTCAGGCTGTTTTGCTCTGAGAGTAGTAGCACAGAACTTGGATTTTGTAACGGCAAAAAATGTATACTATTCTTTGGTTCAATCACATCTTTCTTATGGCATATGCTTTTGGGGATGCTGTTCAGATCAACTTTTTAAATCGGTATTTACTTTACAAAAGAGAGCAATCAGATATCTTTGTAGAGTAAAAAGACGTAGTTCCTGTAGACCTTTATTTCAGGAACATAAAATACTAACATTATGTTGTATCTTTATTTTGGAGACAGTTTGTTTGGTGTTTAAAAAATATCGAGGCGAATTAGAAAGACCTAGTACTTACTCTAGCCGTCGTCCCTTTTTACTGCAACTTCCAATTCCGCATTCAACCTTCTTTAAAAATTCATTTATATACAATGGAAAAAAAATATTTAATCATTTATCCGTGGAAATTAGGCAAATTGTTTGCTATAAAAAATTCAGAAGGATGACAAAGGAATTCTTAGCCACAAAGAGCTACTATAGCTTGGAAGAATTTTTTTCTCACTAGATAAATATAAATAAAATATTCTTTCTTGAATTCAAATTTTAATAAATTAAAGTAGGCTTACACATTTCCAGTTTCATGGATTCGACTATTATAAAACCGGAGTGAAATTTATTTGCTGGTTATAATTATTATTTTACTTTATTTATATTGTAATGAATATGTATACTTATATTTTCTTAATAATATTACCATATACAGTGCAGATTAAGTAGACGTTAAGTTAGATAAGCATGGCTTTGTCAATGTAATCTTTTTCTACAGACAATAAAGCTACTTTTGACTTTGACTTTGACTATAATACCCCTTGTGTTCTGTGCAGAAGTCGAATGAGCCATGCAGAATCCCCTTGTCTTTTTCAAAACATCCCTTAAGTTTTTGCAAGTGGTTTGTAGTGGTTTATTAGCTTGTCTAACGAACTGTCACGATCAGCTGTTTTTCGATCCAAGATGGTCGCCATGGGACAAACAAAGCGTTTTCCCATAAGCCGCAATGTTAACAAAAACGTAATTTTTTAAAAAAGTGAAACGATTTAACTTACAACAAAGATGCTGTTTTAAGTATTGAACCTTTGTACACATGGGAAAAATGCGTTTTTCTTAAAAAAAATCAACTGAAGCCAGTAAATCTCAAATAAAAGGGACCATGTTTTGTTCAAAAGTCAGGTTATGTTTTTATTTACTTTTGTTTTTTTTTACTTTTTTTCCAGTTTTTTACTCAGTTTGAATCATTATTATTAGTTTCTGTGCTGTTATGAATTGTGGCAGCTGGGGAGAGCTTGATAATGTTAGTTTTGATGGAATGCCAAGTATTTTGACCTTAAAAAATCATCTTGATTTAAATGAACTAGGTATCAGCTCAAAGAAGGGAAAAGAAAGTGGATAAGTGCTCTATTACCTGACTTAACAGAGGATAAATTGAAATATTCGAAAGTTTTTTGTCAGGTTTGTTTTGGATAAATGTGCAACTGCCATTTTGGCAACATTTTCTATTGGGATCTTTTTTTGTGCTTGAGTGGACCTTTTGCAGAAGTGTAACATAGAATTGTGTTAAACTGTAAGAAATATTTCACTATGATTTTTTTACTATTCTAGGCAATACAATACAGCAATGATCATGACTGGGTCTCTCCTGAATATCCATTCATCCATTGTTTCAAAACGGTTGAAAAATTTTAAAAATGATGGTTGAAAAAAGGGTCCCAAGAAGAAAGAAAAGGAAAACAATATGAGGTTAAAGTGTGAATAATGAGCTGAACCAAATTTGTACACCATCCTACAGAACCTTAAATAAACTTTTGGTAGTGTAGCATCCTGTATAGTGTCGAGTGAAGTCCTGTATCATCAAAGTTTTTTTTTCTTTAATAAATATTTATTTTACAGACCTCAAAACAGTTTAGAATAAACTGGTGAGTTTGACAGTCTCCCTAACTCAAACCTCTTTTTATCTTAAACTATTTTGGTGCAAATTTTCCTTTATTTCCATGCTTTTTGACACCTAAAACTTGTACACCGTAAAATTTGTATAGTATCTGACTGGACCTACTACAAGTACTGTTGTGAAATTTCTCCGGTACTGTACTGAGCTTATTAGCAAAAAAAATTTTTTTGCCATCATTAATAATAGATGGATAAAAAAGTAATCTTTGTTGACTTTGATGACCACAAGAAAAACAAATAAGTTCTCTCAGATATTTTTTTCAATTTCTCTCAAAAAAATTTGGGTTCTAATACTCCTAATGGGTCATATGCTGTTACGCCCAATTGTAGAGTAGAGTATATGTTTATTTGCATAAACTTTTAGATACATAATTGAGCAAATATAGTTACAAAAAAACAGTAATAAAAGTAATAGTAACAGTAGTAATACAACAGCGAATATTGTACTGTTGTAAAATTTGAACAGTACTTACTGTTGTGAGCTGATGAATTTGACCGTACTTAAGCCCTATGTATTATAGTTCATGGAAAATCATATGGTGATGTACGGTGTGTGAGGCCAATGACAAGAAAAAACTGTATTTTAATTTTGCAAGTTTTTTTTTTATATAATGTTTACTTATATTTTTTTAAATAAACATATTTTGTAAAGTACTTATTAGAAGTTTGCTTGACCAACCTTGGTTGGAACTTATATGTGCATATTGATCTGTTGGACTGACCTACCTATAAGTTGTGCCTCTTTTTCATTTTACTACTGGAGGGTTAAAACAATTAAACCACAGATCACCTTTGTTAAGATGATCCGTGATTAAACTTTGTCTAAACCTAAAAATCATAGTGAAATATTTTTCACAGTTTAATGCTATAGAAGGCCTATTACTTAGCAAAAGGTTTAGTCAAGTACAACAAAAGATCCTAATAGAAAACCTGAATCTGATGAGAAAAGTTTAGTCTATTTCAATTTCGTCTCTGTTAAGTGAGCCTTGAAGTGAGCTCTTTGAATAGAACTACTTTCCCCTACCTTGGGCTGATAGTTCATTGATTCATTGGTCAAAAAACTTCAAAAACCTTTGGGGGGCTCCAGAGGTCTCATGATGTACTTTATGCTATTTTTTCTGTTTACTCATGAAATATATGGAAAATATCTAAAAAAATATGTGGTTATCTAAAAAAATATGTGGTTTGGGGGGTCCGGCCCCCTAGCCCCCCGCCCCCTTGGTGCGCCCATGTAATAATTCAAAATAAGTGAAAAAACTAGAAAAAAAGTTTTAAAAAAAACAAAATAAACAAAAACATAACCTACTTTTTTGAAGAAAACATGGTCCCTTTTATTTCAGATTTTCTCGCTTTAGTTTAATATTTTTAAGAAAAACGCATTTTTCTCATATGCACAAAGGATCTATTCTTAAAACTGATTAATTTTTGAGACTAAAGCTCTTGTCGTTTTTGTAAAATTTACGTTTTTGTTAACATTACGGCTTATGGGAAATCGGTTTGTTTGTCCCATGGAAGACATCTTGGATTTGATCATATGTTTTGTTAGACAGCCCTATTGATAAAGTGCATTTATCCTTATGCTTCAGGAACGGTAAGAAAGCCCAGGCACAAATATACCTAGTTATAATGTATTTGCACAAGCATATAGGAACCCCACAGAACACCAAAAACCACGAGTCGTTAAATACCGAGATGAATTCCATCAAAGGAGCATGCGCCAAAATTAACGTCAAAATATCTCATTTAAATTATTGGCGCGAATACCGTGATTGGCGCGAGCTCGAAGAGCTTAACGTATAATAAAAAATTCAACGTATAAAATAATGGTCAATTCCAATTTTTAGTTACGATTTTATGTCGGTACCGGGTGGTTTTTTATAACCGGAGCACTCAGCAACTTTATCATTGAAAATAAATTCAGATTTTTTTGGTTAATTATGACAACTTTAAAAGCCAACATAATTTTTAGCTCACACTACTACTATAAGTAGTGTGAGCTATGGTGATCGTAATTTTTTCGGTTCATATTTTCTATCCGTCACCATGTACATAGTGTCCCAAATTCGATGTTTTTGGGGGGTTTCGGGTATTTCTAGAGGGGCTAAAAAAAACTGATCCCCCTTTGCGACACTCAAATTTCAAAAGAAGCTTAAAGGTGAAAATCGCATTTTGATATAGGAAGCCGTTTTTAAACTACGGGGTGTTTTTAAAAAGTCTGCATTTTGGGAAGGGGTCTATAACTTGTTTATTTATTAATATTTTTTATTTCTGTGAAAACATTCTTAAGACACTTTTTTAAGAGGAATTAAATTTCATTTGTCACGTTTAGTTTTTGAGATATCACATAAAATTAATTTTTCTTTATGGGAGGATCCCTTTATTTCTTTATATTTTTGTATTTTTTTTTTTATTTTTACCACATATTTTAGTTTGCTTAATGGGTTTAAAATATTTTAATATTATAAAATTATAAAAATAAAAAAATAATAAAGAGGTGATTAAAAAATAAAAATAAAGAAAACAATAAAAAAATAAAATATTGAATGTAATACATCAAAGGAAATTTTAAGCTGATTTTAAAAATCGAATTATTCTGTAAGAAAAATAACAACTTTATGCAATATTTTAAAAACCAAAAGAGATAAATAAAAACCGTTTACATCTGTCAATTCTTCAAGAAAAGATCTATAAGAAAGCTATTTACACAACAATAAAATTTTCATAAACAAAAAAGTTATAGACCCCCTCCCAAAATGTAGACAAAAACACTCCCTAGCTTAAAAACGGCTTGCTATATCTAAATGTGGTTTTCACCTTTAGGCTCCTCTTGAAATTTGAGCGTCGCAAAGGGGGTCAGTTTTTTTCTATCTCCCCTAGAAATACCCGACACCACAAAAAAACAACGAATTTGGGACACCCTGTACAGGGTGTGACAATGAAGTCGATTTTTTGAGAGGGAACACCTTGTATATTTTTGCATTTTAAGATTCGTCTTTTCTTTCTGATTTCAAAAATATACAATATCTACGTGTTGCGATTAATATTTTTTGAGGTATATGCAGTATTTCTTCTATATGATCTTATGCATTTCACGTTTATTTTGTTTTGCCATGGGAGTATTGAGTCAATACCATTGACTCTCAACTCCAATGTTTCTTCAAGTATTTCTTGATTGTGTTTGTATTTCAAATCATCACACAGATCCAAGTTTTTTGGGAAGGAGCATTTACATTCTAGGCATCTAAACATAAAAACACTTTCTGCAGAGGAATACCTTTGTTTTTGTATGCCATGTTTACTTTGACAGTGTTTATTCAAATTAAATTGGGCACTAAATAATTTGTCACACAACTTGCACGTCACCGGCATTTTCACAGCACAAAAACGACGAATTTTCATCAAAAATCACTGGAGTGCTGGAAATTATTAAAGTTTTGCTGTATAAAACTATACTGAAATATCTCTCAGTTGATTGGTTGGCAGAAGTGACAGATCAACGCTTGCGCACGTCTTGGAATTCATCTCGGTATTTAACGACTCGTCAAAAACCGGGTTGTTTTAGAGGTTATGTTGTTTTTTTTTTTTTGAGAAATATTTATAATTCGCCCATCGAAGGGCTTGTTCCACTACTTGAGCGACATAATGCAAAATGGACAAACTTTATCCTTAATTAAGAAATATTTTTCTTTATTTTTCCTGCTGGCTTAGAATGGTAGGATGATTCCCATAAAATTAAGCACTGAATTTTCTCCATTTGTACATTATTTACCCAGCAATGTAAGGGGTGATTTACTCATACATAGAATGCACAATAAACCAATGTAGTGCTCATTTTTATATCTTTATTTTACCACTTAAAGCAGAGGGAACAAAGATACTTTAGGCAGTGGCGTATATAAGGGGGGGGCTAAGCTAAGACTTGTTTAAGGCCGCTTGACATGGTGCATGACAATAAAATTTGCAGGCAAATGGCATGAAATTTTGCCCAGGTGCATGCGCAGTACAAATCCAGCTGATTGTTGCAGGCAATCCATTTTTATCGGTCCGGTGCCATTTTTTTGCATGCAAACTGTACTTGCATGCAAACTGGGGAATTTTTACCTAGATTCTGGGGAATCAATGCATGGCCATGCATGATGTCAAACAAAAAGGAGATTTTTTGCAGGCAACAATTTGACCGAAATTTTTTGCTTGCAAATATTTGCAGCGCGTCATGCACCATGTCAAGCGGCCTTTAGATATTTTCCACACATATCATGAATACAAACATAAAATAGTATAAAATACGGCCTCATGGGGTGTTGCCCCCCCCCCGAACCGAACCGAACCGAACCGAACCGAACCGAACCGAACCGACCCCCCCCCCCCGAAACTTTTTTCTATATAGGCCAGTGCTTATAGGGATGCCAAAATTAAGGGTAACATTTACCCATTGCACACTACCTTGTTGGGTAAACTGGCCCTTAACACACTGTAAGGGTAGTTTTAACTGTTTTTAGAA
The DNA here is from genome assembly GCA_963576565.1 of Aspidapion aeneum. NCBI lineage: Eukaryota > Metazoa > Arthropoda > Insecta > Coleoptera > Brentidae > Aspidapion > Aspidapion aeneum. The sequence goes on along the minus strand of OY755048.1, from coordinate 14,104,273 downwards.
CATGGAGAAAGTAATGATTAATGATTATGAGCTCCTAATCTGTAGCAGTTTTAATTTAGGTAGGACGCATATATTTTTTTAACTTGGTTGTCCTATGAGGTATATGCAGTATTTCTTCTATATGATCTTATGCATTTCACGTTTATTTTGTTTTGCCATGGGAGTATTGAGTCAATACCATTGACTCTCAACTCCAATGTTTCTTCAAGTATTTCTTGATTGTGTTTGTATTTCAAATCATCACACAGATCCAAGTTTTTTGGGAAGGAGCATTTACATTCTAGGCATCTAAACATAAAAACACTTTCTGCAGAGGAATACCTTTGTTTTTGTATGCCATGTTTACTTTGACAGTGTTTATTCAAATTAAATTGGGCACTAAATAATTTGTCACACAACTTGCACGTCACCGGCATTTTCACAGCACAAAAACGACGAATTTTCATCAAAAATCACTGGAGTGCTGGAAATTATTAAAGTTTTGCTGTATAAAACTATACTGAAATATCTCTCAGTTGATTGGTTGGCAGAAGTGACAGATCAACGCTTGCGCACGTCTTGGAATTCATCTCGGTATTTAACGACTCGTCAAAAACCGGGTTGTTTTAGAGGTTATGTTGTTTTTTTTTTTGAGAAATATTTATAATTCGCCCATCGAAGGGCTTGTTCCACTACTTGAGCGACATAATGCAAAATGGACAAACTTTATCCTTAATTAAGAAATATTTTTCTTTATTTTTCCTGCTGGCTTAGAATGGTAGGATGATTCCCATAAAATTAAGCACTGAATTTTCTCCATTTGTACATTATTTACCCAGCAATGTAAGGGGTGATTTACTCATACATAGAATGCACAATAAACCAATGTAGTGCTCATTTTTATATCTTTATTTTACCACTTAAAGCAGAGGGAACAAAGATACTTTAGGCAGTGGCGTATATAAGGGGGGGGCTAAGCTAAGACTTGTTTAAGGCCGCTTGACATGGTGCATGACAATAAAATTTGCAGGCAAATGGCATGAAATTTTGCCCAGGTGCATGCGCAGTACAAATCCAGCTGATTGTTGCAGGCAATCCATTTTTATCGGTCCGGTGCCATTTTTTTGCATGCAAACTGTACTTGCATGCAAACTGGGGAATTTTTACCTAGATTCTGGGGAATCAATGCATGGCCATGCATAATGTCAAACAAAAAGGAGATTTTTTGCAGGCAACAATTTGACCGAAATTTTTTGCTTGCAAATATTTGCAGCGCGTCATGCACCATGTCAAGCGGCCTTTAGATATTTTCCACACATATCATGAATACAAACATAAAATAGTATAAAATACGGCCTCATGGGGTGTTGCCCCCCCCCGAACCGAACCGAACCGAACCGAACCGAACCGAACCGAACCGAACCGAACCGACCCCCCCCCCCGAAACTTTTTTCTATATAGGCCAGTGCTTATAGGGATGCCAAAATTAAGGGTAACATTTACCCATTGCACACTACCTTGTTGGGTAAACTGGCCCTTAACACACTGTAAGGGTAGTTTTAACTGTTTTTAGAACATGGAGAAAGTAATGATTAATGATTATGAGCTCCTAATCTGTAGCAGTTTTAATTTAGGTAGGACGCATATATTTTTTTAACTTGGTTGTCCTTGGACACATAAATCAGCACGAACAAGTAAAAGCAAGCATTAAATAATGTTCTTTTTCCATAAAAAAATGAGTGTTTACTCTTGCTTGCTTTTTTCGATATCTGTCATTAAACAAAAGTATTGGTATTGGATACGTTTTAAAGAAAAAACTAAATTGAGTTCTAGCTTCTTTTTATTATTTTTTTTAAGTCTACCGACGCGTTTTTTAAAATTACTTCATCATTAAGGCTGATTTTTTTCAAACGCCTACACAAAAAGAGAAACACATTGTAAGAGAATTAAAGAAATTGCTGCAAGGTGAGTAGGTGGATCCCTAAAAATTGAGCTGCAAGTGCAATAGTAGTAGTTTCTCCATATACGTAATGAGTTTCTCACATTGAATTTGAATTTCACGTTCTACGAAATATTGAAGGTCCGTGCAAATAATTAAGCCTATAGGCATTATTCTTTGGATAAGTGTGTATGTGTTTGCCTAATATTACAATTTTTTTGGCGATTAAATAAGACATACTTATCAAGGTTGCTAAAATACCGGACTTCTCTGCCAAGTTGATAAAAAAACCGGACAGGTGGCAACCCTGAGGTTACCACTTGTCTTCGGCCCATTAAAGTTATATCTCACCTATATCATCTAGCTACATTGTACTTCAAAAATTTTTATTGTACTTAAAGTACTTTGAATGTACTTGAAGTACTTATAATGTACTTGAAGTAGGTACTTGCACTGCAAAAAAGTTTAAGGGGAACACAAGCGCCTGACTCGTAAAAGCATTTTAACACCCTGTACAGTAAAATGATGAGTTTTCGGACCTAGCTTTAAATATTAACTTTTCGTTATGAAATATGATATGGCAAAAAATTACCCTCCCTTCTCTGTCTACATGTTTTTTGGAAACACACTTTATATCAGAAACTAGTGTCTGCTCCTCGGTCTGCTCTATATTATGTACATAGCATTTATTACGCCATCTTTCGAACATTGATAGAATTAGGACAATTTGAACTAAGAATAAACTCAATACCAAATATGAATAAGGTTAGTTAGACTAATTTCGGTCGATTCAATCAAATAAGTTGTAAAGGAATTTCTATCGCTTATTTGACCGCTAAAGCTCAATAGAAGCAGCTCTGAGTTTTCTACAATGGACAGCTCAAAGGTGTTCAGGACACTCTCCATAGATGGCAGCAGTAGAATCATCGATACATTGAGCCGTCTCTAGATGATGCCATAACTTGCGTTGGTTATATAGAGCTTTCAATTATTGAGTTAACTGGCTCTATTTTTAAATTGTAAAGCTTTGTGTAGATGGCCTTAGTTGCTACACGGTTTTTTTACATTAAAATTAGAATTTTTGAACAGGTATCTCAAAAAAGATTTTACTCACTGCGAACAGCAGGATAAGGCAGGGTTGCCTACTTTAGGGAAAATTTCCGTAGTTTAGGGGAATTTCGGTAGGTTTAGGGATTTGGGGAAATAAAAAAAAAACAGAAGTTTTCTTGATTTAAATTTATTGTATCGATTTATTTAAAAAGTGATATTGTCATCTGTAGGTATTAAGCATACCAACATTGATAAACCGTACTGTAATCGCCAGCTCTTTTGAAATTCCTGAGCCATTTTCAAGCGAATAACTAGTAATTACGTTACTTATGCCGTATTCCATTGGGGAAATGAGTGCAGCACTAGTGCACAACTGGCTCGGTGTTTGCATTCCATTGACATGCACTTTTTCAGTTTTCGTATTCCATTGAGAAATTTATGAATTCAGTTTTGCACTGAGTGCGGCTTTTTTGACACCAGCTCTGAGGGCTCGTGCCGCACCGAAAACTTTTTCCCGCCATTAATTTTAAACGCTTATTATTGTCGTGGGACGTAAAAATGAGTGAAAATACAGTTGTTAGCGATTTTTTATTATTTTCTTCGCTGCTAAGTAGTAGCAGCGATGAAGATGAAGAAGAACAGTTCTGTGCAATAAAAACAATGAGAATGGAAACCCCAAAAATAAAAAACTGTATTGAAAATGTGGTTTACCGATTTAACAACAAACAGGTAAGTAGATTTGTATGGAGTTGGTTGACTGGGGCCCTGGGGCTAATTTTCCGAGAGTTGGGGTTTTCTGGCAGCTATGATTATAAGTAAAAATAAATGTATTTTTTAATTCAAGAAACACTTTCGGCTCGAGATGAGCACTGCAGAATTTCTCATAAATAAATTCAAGTAGCCTCAATTTTGTCCAAAAAAAGACCAAGGGGGACGAAACCCCATTAGCGCTGAGGCACATGTCTTGCCATTTTTATGGTATGTTAAAACAACACCCTTACGTTTAGCTGTTAGGTTAGGTTATGTTCTTGTTGAATGGAAATTTGTTCAAAAATATTTTCTTCAAAAACTTTTTGAACAATTTTCCTTATGAAAAAAAATGACTTTCAAAGAAAATGTTTTTGAACAAAAAAATTTTAATAAAATGTTTTCAAACAATTTTTTGTTTGAAGGAAATGTTTTTAAATAATTTCCTTAATTTTGAACAACATGTTTTTGACCAAATTCCGCAAGGC